>OY728138.1:579183982-580387519 GCA_963277665.1 Viscum album | reverse complement strand
ATGTGTGCATGACACAAAGTTTCAAGTTTTATGTTATGATTATGGGGATCTCATTTTCACTTCTATGATTTATCCCATGTTATGATATTATGAGCTCTTTTGCAGGTTAAGATTTCCAAAAGCTATGTTCTTATGTATATGATGTGATTGATATTTCTTTTGTTTACCCTTACTGAGCATTTGAGCTCACCCTTTTATGTTTTCTTTTCCCCAGGATATAAAGAATGGTTTTTAGGTAAAAAAAAGGGAAGATCTTTATGGGAGATATTGAAGATCTTTCACCACGATTAGAAGATTACGTTCCGAGTTTCCAAAGACACTAAACTATTACGATCCTTGTGTGTGTGTTTTTGTTATGTACTAAGTATTCCGCAAAAGTAATGTAATGTCCATGTACGTCAAGATACGGGTCTCTACAGTTGGTATCAGAGGCAAAGGAGGTAGGAATGTATCCGATCCTTGGGAACTCTCACATGTGAGCGTTGGACGAAGCATGGCTCTCCGCCCAAGGGCTTCATGAGGAAATGGCTGCCACTGGGGATGGTGGTGTGTCCCGCCCAGGGGGTGTAGCCGCCCATGGAGTGCCCTGATAGGTATCAATTGTAGTCCACTGGAAGTAATTCTAGACCGTTATAATCATGATATCTTGGTTGATAGTCATTGATAATGAATGTTTATAATTTTTCATTACATTTGTTAAGAATCTAATATCCAATATCCATGTGAATGTTAATTTTATATTTCCAATGGATTTTCATTGAATTATAGTTTTTAGTTGAAAGGAATTTGTCTTGATGATCAAATTTTCCATATTGAATGCACCTGATTTAAACATTACAGATTAAAATATAAGTAACTCTTATTAATCATATGATATAATTTTGTTTTTAATTTCCTTTACCTAGAAATTAAGAATTATATTATAAATAATTTTAGGTGTGAAATAAAGTTTGTTATTATATTTTTTATATTTACATTGTAATATGGTAATCATGTGTGTATATTATTTTCAAATAATGCAATACTGATCGATCATGTAGTTTAATATCCCTTCAATTTTGTAACAATGTAACAATGTAAAAATCAGATCTTGGTTTCTATAGTCGGGGTGGTACAATTTTTATTAGTTTAAGTTTGGTACCAATTGTGGGAACTATATTTTAAATGGACATATCATAACAAAGAATTAAGATAAACCTTAATGGTATTTGATAACTTATATATTATAGGGGTTTTTGTTTTATCTCTCAATATTACTAATGATTATAAGTAACTCTATGTGTCCCACTATTGATATATATACTCTATTGAAAATAATTTCATAAAAACCCATATTTAATGTATGAATTTCCCTTCTAAGCAAGTAAATATATATGATGTTTTAACTTAGGATATCATGGCTATATTAAGAAACATAAATTAAGTTTTTATGAATATCCTTACCCTTATAGAGAAACTAATTGATAAAGATTACGATTTAATAATATTATATCACATTATATGATATAAGACTCTATGATTTATTGGAAAACTAATCAATTTCAATATGAAAATAGGATTAAATCCCTAGAAATGATATTCATGGATTTGGGATGTAATGAAAGGGAACAATATGTTTTTTAGTGCATTGTATAATGGAAGATAATGATTAATAGTGGACATTGATCCAGAATAAAATGGAAGTTGATGATATAGAGATTATTATATAGATAAAATTTAATATCGTATTCTTTGAGAAAACAATTCCATGGGAACATCATTATTAAATAGAGAGGAATTTATTCAATATAAATATGAATTTTGAAGGATGTATTATATAGTATAGGGACTAATTTTTTAGATTATCATCGAGTGCTTTAGAAAACATATGTAACATATAATGTATTATTGACCATTTCATTAATGGTTTTTAGTTAAGGCTCCAAAGGGAACTGATTTCTCAAATATTTTCATCTTAAGATGATATTTTATCAAATATCATCTTGACATATAAATAATTTTATATGTCCTATATATTTAAATTAAATCAACAAAATAAGTTGTTGATTTAGAAACAAAAAAATGAAATGTGTCAATAAAGATATAAGGAGTGGTGAGGTTTTTAAACTGTCAAAATTGTGTAAAGAATCACCCTTGTACTTAAAAAGGAAATTATTATTTTCATGTGTGGTGAAAGTGGTCATAAGGCACTTGAATGTAATGAAAATATGTAAACCACTTCTATACAATTTTTCAAAATTAAATATATAGGGAATTATTCAATAAAACATCCAAAGTGTGAACTGATGATCCCATAAAAGAGACTATGGAGAGTAAGCCAAGCTTATGTAATTACTAAAAATGAGGTAGAAGTTCCCAATGACGTGTTATAAGGTATTTTGACAACCATTAAAAATTTTAAAAATTATTTACATGATTTTATATTTTTATAATATTACATATATTACATATTTTATAATAAAATTTGTTATATCAATACCATCATAAGAAGGGTGTTTTCAATAAAAACTACTAGTGGAATTCTTATTGAAAAAGTTTATTTCAAACTGTTCTCATTAAGACGTACTAACATACCCTATTTATTAAAATGATTATAATTACTATGGTTTCCTTGGATAATCCTTGGAATATATTGGAATTAATATTATAATAAATAAATCATTTCTAAGATAAATATGTTATAATTGTCAATGGATATATGATAATTCTTATCTTTATAGGGGATACAAAATCATCTGAATCATGTATGTATCCACACAAAGTGGCTACCAATAATGAAAATCAAGCTGCAAATGAGTTGATACAACATATTAATAAGAATTGATCTATAAAATATATGATTTATTAATGTATATGAATACATTTATGTATTTCTTGAATAACTACTTGGATATACACTAGAGAAATGATATGAGTTTTCTATTAATATCCTCCCAAATTCAAAAATCTTATCTAATAATCTATATAGGATAGCCAAAGTGGAATTAGCGGATCTAAAGAAAAAGAGGATGGATTTATGTGAAAATATATTTTTTATTCCCTATTGTTTCACAATGAGGTTCCAAAAATCATTTTTTATAATTTAATATGGGTATTTGAGGTCATGTATCAATTATTAGAAAATTAGTGCCACTACTATATTGAAAAAATTCCTCTATCCCATGTTTCCAACTTGTTTGATCTACTACAAGGAGCTCAATATTTTTCAAAGATTATTATTAATTTATGGTATACTAAACTATGATTAAAGAGGGAAGAAATTCTAAATATGTCATTTCCAATAAGGTATCAATATTATTAATTTAATGTAATTCTATTTGAGTAGAATAATGAACAATATCTTTTTGGATATTATGAACAAATTAATCAAGGATTGTATCTATAATTTTCACTATTTTATATATTCATGATATATATATATACTTTAATATCGATGATCAAAATAAGTGGTATCTATGAAGAATTATTTTCAATAATTGTTATAAAAAACTATATGGAAAATTTAGAATGTTTGAATTCTGAATTTAGGATATTTCTTTTCATGGTCACATTTTCTGTAAGTTTAGAATACAATATTATACATTAAATGAAAAGGTAATTATGTAATGGAAAACCCAACAAATATAATTTAGTTATATAGTTTTCTTTGATTAATTGGTAACTATCAATGATTTATTGATAATTTTACAAGACTAGCTAACTCATTGCTCAACATGACTTGTAAAGGGATTGAGTTCATATATTTTAATGAATGAAAATAATTTTTTGAATAATTAAATATGGTTGACGATATTTTGAGTAGGAACGATCATGAGTTTTTGACTAAAATAAATATTGAGAAAAAGAAACTTTATTAATTGATTTTGTAATGTTGGATATAGAGATCATTAAGGAAGGGGAAACAACATATCTATTCAAATTTAATGGAAAAGTATCCGAATTATAGAAAATAAATGTTTCCTAGAATGATGAAATGAATTTTAAAAATTAAACCAAATCCATGATTGATGGGAATTTGGTAGACCATAAAAATGAAAATGGTTTAATGAAATTTGGAAAAAGGGTATTCATTACAACCACCACAATATAAACAGAGGATTATTATATAATGATGATAACTAAAATATATCTATAAAAAATAATATCACAAAAGATTATCAGGATTTGATATAATATTTTTGGTGGGATAGTATAAAATGAAAAACTGAATAATATGTAAAAATATTCATTGATTCGCAATAGGTAAATGATGAAAGAGAAAAACATTAAATAAGTCATAAAACCTCTGCCTATTATTTTTTATAAATGCGATTATATTACTATGTAAATTTTAATTGGATTGAAATATACTCATGTAAATAATTGTTAAATATAGGTTAATATTGATTGCATTACCAATACAACACATTTATTCTATATAGGGGATGATCTACATCTTTATTGACTCACACGACTCTTTATTAATGATGTTGGGTTAATCATGGTGAAACTATTTTTATTGTATCTTATTCTGACCATTATTTTTCATTGAAATTTTAAAAAAATCTTTATAATGATCTCAAAATTAACATACATTTGAGAACATTTTTTTATCCCCAAACAGATGCACTATCTGAACGAACTATTCATAAATATTAGTCATGTTGAATTCATTTTCAGTTTACATTGTATTTACATGTGATGAGTATTGTGTTTTGGTGAAATTTTTATATAACCATAACTTTCATTAAATTATTCATATGGCACCATATGAATCAATTTACAATAAAACATATCATACACCAACATGGATGGAAAATGTTGGTGAAATGAATATTTTTATACATGATCATATTAAGAAGACAATAAAAACTATTCCTAGTTATATTAATATAATATAAATAATAATGAATACATAAAATGAATATAAATAAGGATTTATAATTTTATGTGGGGGGACATATTTTGTTGAAAATAACACTGTGGAATGGTTTTATATGGTCTAACAAGAAGGGTAAATTTTAACACTCTGACCAGAATTTCCATATCTGATATATAGAGTTACCTGATCTCATGTGCACCTCCCTATATACTTTAGGATTCCAATTAGTAGTTAGGGTATAATACTATTATAGGGAGGTGTATACCCTTATTATCATATTATTTTACAAATAATAATATATGAATGTAAAAATATAGAAACTATATAGATAGAACTATACTTGAACATTAAGTACATAGGGCTCTTGGTGTGGGAAATTAAAAAAGTTTATAAGTGAAAGAAGTTTAATAATTAAATAATAAAAATCATCCACTAGAGTATGTCTATGTATAGCACCTAACTTTATTCCCTCCAGCTCAACCATCTTCCATGGGCCCCTTTCCACCGCATGATCTTTATACATGAAGCCTGTATGCACATCGAAATTCCTATCTACGGTGTATATAATAATGCATAATAAAACATTACCAATTAATAATAAAAGAGTATATTTATGTTTATAATTTGTATAAAATAAAGATAATAAATCATAATTAAATCATAAAAAACATAAAATAACATATTTATTGGTTGTGTGCTAATCGATTCACCACAAACCCCTAATCGTACCTACCACATCTTCATGTCAGAATAGTGATCTGTAGACATTGGAAATGATCACAGGCTATAAAAAAGGATGGAAACATGTGTCTCAGTATCCTTATGACATCAAAATGATCATACATATCGATATTCCCAAGGAATCGAGTTTTGGAATGTTACTTAGTATCCTCAAGTCATTGAGATCTAGCTGTGACACAAAGAAATATTGATTGTACACTATTTAAGGAACTATCTTCATTTTTATCACATTTTATGAATTCTAACCATATAATGGTAAACATACCATATTATTCGACTTATCATGAATACAAATAACTAGCATCCAAATACAAAATGACACAAAAAAGTTATAGAATGATAAAACATGCATAAAATGACATCATGAAAAATATAGCAACATCATATAAAAATATGTGAATCAACATCAATAATAGTAATTGAAAACTTTATATATTCTAATTGAAATAATTATCATATATGGGAATAATGATAATGCACACATCCAGGGGAAATAACCATCAATCCAGAACAAAAATCTATGATAACACATAAATCAAACCCTGAAGAATATTGTATGCAAGACAGCAAAAATACATAGATCTTCCTACCAAAATGTTATTAGCAAATAAATCAACGATTTATCATTTAACTAAAGACCTAACAAGTCTCACATCCACAAATTACTTTCTCACACATGAAGTATGTTTATTCCAATTCCAGTTTATCAATGAAATAGTGTTAGAATAGATACCCACGTAAATTCCATTTGAATATGGACATTTCTAAATAACATAAATTATTGAGTCCACCATTATAATCAATTATATTGTATATTAATGGATGGTACACCATCTCAATATATCCATTAGAGATCCAATAATAAATCTTTAATTAATTTTTATTCTAGACGATGGACTCTATTTTTTTAAATGATCATCGATCTATCATCAATTTATGAATAGATATGAGATTAAGGTAGAGAATCAAGAAGGATATAGTCTCATGATGACTAATATAGATGTATTATATAGAATCATCCACTTTTATTTATAATTCTATCTTAGATCAAGTGAATTTAATTGAAACAAAATATATTCCACTAATTTACCATGGAAACATTAATAAATTTGAAACCCTACATCAATCCTCTACCATGAAGGATTTTAGTAAGGCAATTCTTTAATACTAACCCATATAATATTCATTGTCGATGGTATATCATAACATGATAATGATATGACGTCAACTTGATAGACACTCATCCAATATACGATTAGTTGAAAAAACACCATTCTGTATTCAATGAATTCCTAGATCCAACATAGTTCCATGAATATATCTCAAGGAAGAAGGAAGAATCATATTAGATCGAGGAATATCTCACCCTTGCAGTATCACTAAATTGATCAATCATTGAAATAGAAATGGGATATTAATGGTAGAGATCTAGGGTCTATGGGTAAGGTATCAAATATGGAATATTTCTATGGAGTTAATATTTTAGAGTTAACAGTGTACAATACTAATTGTAATTAAAATTATTTTGGGTGGATTAATTTCACCCTTATATTTGGCGCGCCAGATAGATGGTGACTTGGCATCATTCGGTTGATAAGGCAATAATTATTCATTGCATAATTCATTTGACATTCATGGGCAGGTTACACCCAACTAGTTATCTAGCGGGGTCTAATCTACTTAATAATCTAAATGGAACCCCACTAGCTAGCTGGTGGGATCCACCATCTAACTGGTGGAAATTTTCCCACCACCCCAGAATGAATACATTTCTCTTGACTACAACTACATATTACTAGACCCATAAATCCAAAATCTATCATCTTAATCACCCATGTAATGGTATAACAATTCAAGAAAATAATTTTTATAAAAAAGAAAAATCTCATAAATCAAAAAATGGATGTTACAATTACACCTATAATTATTACTCATCATCATAAAGTTACTTCAAAGGTTGTTATCAAAAAACTCCATCCAATAATCCTGAACTTTCTTCACTCTCTCCCATGTTTCTTCTTCAAACCATACATGATGATTTAGAATTTAGACCAGTGGTGTCATCTACCCTTGAAAGCATTTCATAATCTATTCTAAAATCTACATCAAGAAATCCATACATGATATGATAGGCTCATGATCAAAATCCAAAAAAATTGATAAAGTGCAGTAGATAAGACCTTTACCCAAGGAGCTAAGACAAATGAAATCACATTGCTGTGAAAAGGAGGATCTATAGGCTACACCAAAATCCCAACATTCTCATTGATCTCGAAAGGTCCAACATAGCATGTAGATATATATATCTACTTCCCAAAATAATAATGACCTAACTAAGGAGTCACTCTCATAAGATATATATAACATATAATAAACTCCAAAGGTATCCTCCTATATTTGGCTTCCAAATTTTTTATTCTCAAAGCAATGATCAACCCCATATAGATTAGCTAAAACCTCTTATAGGTCTCCATTATCATACTGTTTCGCATAAATTATACCACACCATCCACTTTCCAATAGAGAAATTAATTGTACTCCCCCATGAAGATCCTCATATGGTGACGTATGAATGAAATCATATTAATAATATCAACTTGTGAACTCAACCATGGTTAGGTGATAATCCCATTATCCTCTAATGTATATTTCACAATCTATGTTTACATCCTCTAGTTTGTGAATCATCCACATGGACTTCCCATATTTATTGGGATGGTTTACTATGCTCAATCTTATCTGAGTCCCTAAGGCCTTATGAAATCACTCCAAAAACCATGATGTACAATGCTCATCCTAGTTATATAAAAGGTCAATGGAAATCTACATCAGTATATTGTCTCATAGACAAAAATATATTAATGATCTTCTACCAATTAAGTCTCATGGGCCGATTAGAAGTGAGAAAATTTTATTAGCAAATTAAAAATAACCTTGAAGCCAACATTGATCCTTTGGATCTTGTTAAACCATATAAAAAAGTTCATCATAGAATCATCCCACTTTAACATGGGAATATTATGTGGATAGAGTATTCTACTAAGATTCTTGTTCTTGGACTTTATACTCTAGCTAGTAAGGCATTAGTAATTAAATCTAGTAATGTACCCATTTGTCTCTATCCACAATAACTATCCCCTGAATTCATGTTAAATATTTGTCATTCTAGAATTGAATTCCTAGTAAGAGTTATAAAATACCCCTAGAATATATTCTTAGATAGAATTGGGGACTATATCTCTTTTATATATAAGTACCACATCATTATTGTTCAATGACCAGCAAAGTATTAGGCCACCTCCGGAAATATTTTCCAACATCAAAGAACAATCTAGGTAATTCTACATTAAAACCATTAACTTGTCGAGTAGAGAATATGTGGACATCGATGAGGAACAATTAATTGATCCCTAGTCCAATGAAGCTTCAATAATTCAATCATCTAATTAGGTCTTCAATCCTAACTATTCCTTTGTATTCTATTCGCTAAGAACCTGAGCTGCCAATGTCTAATGACTAAGATAATCCCCAATGAAATCACTGTTACTAGGTACAAAATCCATATCAATGTCAAATTTCTATAAAAACTCTACCTATCACCTCTACATCAAGTTCACATCCCTCAATATGAATATATATCTAAGGAACATGCAACTATTATGATAAAAAACCTCTCATAAATGATATAGTGTCTCTAACAGTTTTAGTGGTGGACTATGGATACCATCTCCAGGTCATGGGTAGGATATTTCCACTGATGGGGTCATATCTCACCAAAACAATAAGCTACAATATATGGCCTCTAAATCAGTACTAATTTCCAAAAAAAACATTATGCGTCATAATATATAATATAAAGGTCCCTAGATCAGGAATTTACAACACCATAGATATATTAAACCATCTATTAAGCTAAATAAAAACATATTGAAATTGGTATAACCACTCAAACATCACTCCCTCCTTCATCAAAATAGTCATAGGTGATAATAAATAGTATAATTCTAGAATAAAACGTAATTAATATCTTATTATTCCCAAAAGTATCAAAATCTAAAAAACATTCATTGAAAGTGAAAAGGACATCAATAACTCAACTTTCAACTAGTCCATGGATATAACTTTATCAGATCACATATGAAATAATAATTTCACCTCCCCAATAAAAACAAAAAACACTACAAGAATAACATAAAGCCAATGTTCTCAATGAAAAATCATTACTATCTCAATATGTGTAGCATGGTGCTTTGGGGTCGGTGAGTAGATGTGTATTTTTTCAATGAAAACCATGATAAATGAGTCAAGGTATCTATGAATTATCTTTTACATGAGATACATGAACAATACTAGTGCATTTTTCAACCCAAAATAAATCACCATGTACATGTATACACCATACTAGATCTGAAACACCTTTTTCATGATATCTCTTTTCTAACACACAACTAGTGATAAAACAATAGAAGATAAATTTTAGAGAACCGTTGGCCACCCTGGAACCAATTAATATAATTTTCAATCCTAGGATAAAAGTATTTGTTCTCTAAAATCACCTGACTTAGCATCTGGAAGTATATGTAGTGTCAATGACTAGTGTCTCCATTCATTCAAAAAAAAGGTTCACCCTAGAGTGAAGTACATGACCATATAAATACCTTTATTTCCATGTCCTTGAGAGAAATATTCATTTCATTTATCTCAGCTGTCTCTATACTATTACGGGGTATAAAAAATGGACTACACACATGAAAATTTCTATATCTCAAAGTTCACTACTCTATTAGGGGGATGTTTGATAAATTTGTCTCGAAATACATAATGATAGATATTCAATACCATTGGAAAAGAATAGTGGGATTCCATTGACCCTTTCTGTAATGCCATGATATTTTAATAGAATATTTCTCTTTAAATAATTTGATTTCTTCAATATCATATGTTACACAAAACACCAGATTTAAAAAAATATGGTGTACTATTAAAATATTTTAATCACCTAATTTGTAGATTGATGGATACAAATAGATCTGAATAAATTATGAAATATTAATAGTCACATATGTATACAATTAATTCATTGGTTATCAGTTGATTCTAAATGAAAAAGAAAACCCATTTCGATGAAAAAGAAATAGTTTTCTGAAGAAAAAAAATTTATTCACAAAATGTATTTTTATATTAATAAAACAAAGTAATCATTATTGGTTAATAATTTTTATTATATATATATATATATATTTTAACTAAAAAATTATTTTAAACATTTATAAAATATTTTTCTATGAAAAGGATAAGAATAAATCCACCTTTTTTTATTTTATTTATTTTATTTAAGAAGATAGAGACACTGCCTAGAAAAGAAGGATCCCCTTATTTAAAAAAAAGAGAGATTACACGAGTCTAAAAGTAAGAGATTTACATTGATCCTTCCTATGGATAGGAATTATTTTATCATGTACTTGATCCTCCCATTGAGATTCCGGACCATTAACTCATTTACCAGCAAGCCCATCTTCCAAAGAGTTCACCTCTCGATAAGCATGAGTGATGATATGCTCCTTTGAGAAGAGTAGATCCTTGCACCTTGTCCATATATTTGTCATCTTTCAAGAAAGATGAAGGGAACCTGTCCGAAGAGCCATAACCATGAACGTGGAGTCACATTCAATCCATAACTTGTTCCAACCCCTCTGGTCAGCACGTTCAACGACCTCCATGACTCCTTGAATCTCTACTTCAAGAGCATAAGCAAAGCCACACGAAACATATAAATAGCCATGAACACACCCTTTGTGATCTCTAAAAACCTCAACAAAACCTGCTAAACCCATGCTACCTCTCGAGGCAACATCTGAATTTACCTTAATTTATCCTTGAAGGGGAGGTTTCAATAATACTTCAATCTTACCAATAGATGCCCTGAAATTAACTTTAACACTATCCCAAGATAGGACAGACCAGTCATGAAGAGAGTTTGCACAGAACCTACCTCCTAGAACAGAGATGTTGCGCACAGCAGTAGGAAGACCCACCAAGGCAGTCCCTGTGTGAAATGTGTGTTGTTCATGAAGGGATTTCTTCCTGTAAAACCAGAGCATGTACAACAGTTACTATGAAATATATAAGAAATTAGAGGCAACTTGAGGTGAGTGTTTTATCTCAGGTCATCGCTTCATGAAGTCACCAATTGAGTTGGAATGGGGAGGATCCAGTTCAAATATGCTACACACTGCTTCCCACATTGCTGAGGCTATAACACATGTGAGAAATAATTGATTTATGTCTTCCCTATAATGATGACACTTAACACACCTTGAGCAGAGGGACAATCCACAGTTCTGAATAAAGCCATCAGTTGGAAGCCTTTTGTGAGAAATCCTCCATGAAAATATGGCCCGAGTGGTCCGGAGAAAGCCCTTTCATAGGAAACCCATCCATTGAAAACCATTCATGTTACTAATAATGTGCTTTTAGAAACACTTAAGAGAAAGAATTTCAGTAGAAACTGGCTCCCAAGACCAAAAGTCACCATGAGAGAAAAAATAATAATACTCCACCATGTGACTGACCTGATTGGGAAGACCATCAATGCATGCAAGTTGATCTTTAATTGACAAATTAAAATCCAGGTTTGAGCTATCCCCAAAGACCATGTCTTCCAATCTATTACCATTCCAGTTGCATTTCCAGAACTGAAGAAAAGAGTCCCTTGAGACCAACCAGCGGGAGTAAGCATCAATTCTATAGAAGATTCTCTTGATGGTAGGACAAACCGAGGAGGAAATGTAATTGAAATTCCCTGCCTTAAACTAATGCAATAACATGGCACTGATAAAGCATAGAGCCTCAGAGTTTGTATTCATAAGCCTCCATAAAAAACTGGCATGTATGGAGTCATTAAAGCATCCAAGATTCTTGATAACCAATCCCCCTTCATCATAAGGATTACGTACCAAGTACCAAGAGACCGTTGCAAGCCTCCTCTCAGTGACACAACCGCTCCAGATAAAATTCTTCATAGAGACATTGACGCTCTTGAGTAAAGCAATCAGCCATTTGTATACCATAAAAGTGTATAAGAATTTTGAAGTGATGATAGATTTCAAAAAACACACTCTTATTTACATGGATAATGATTTTCCATTCCATGCTGATAGTTGTCTTCTTATCATTCTGGAAATAGTATATAAGTAGCAAACTTTTGGTCTAAGAATAAATCCAGTTCTTTGCAAGAAAATGAGATATTTCTAAAAATATTTTTTTCCCCTTTTAAAAAATTAATTTTAAATTAACTTATTCCATTTATAGTTATTTAATTAGTTTAAATGAGTTATATATTTAGAATCATGGGGTCTTTTTTTAATTATTTTCCCTTTAAAACCGGTGAATAAGAATAGTAATCATAGTAAAATATATTACCTCGATAAAGGGTAAATCAGATTACGCTTGATAAAAAATAATTGATAAGGACATATTTCTTAAAATAATATTTATTTGATGAAGAAAATTCTTTAATTATTACATTAGGTTAGACATTGAGTTGTTTAATGGAAACTTCTCCCTTAAAATGACTTATGTTTTATTTAAATCACGGAAAGTTACAAAATTTCACTCTGTATGTTTTGAAAATACCTTATTTATCCACATAAGTGAAAAAGTGATTAATGAATGATTATATGTATCTATTTTTTTATTAATGACATTATTTTCAAGATATAAATTGTCAGGACCTGCCCTCGGGGTCCGTGCCGTGACTACCCCAAGCCCACCTTCCATAGGCCATGGGCTGGCGACTAGCACCAAAGCATAAATCCCGGTAAAAAGGGAAGGAATTGACTTTGTAAAGTAAACAAACACCACAGATTAAGCAAGCGGAAAAGTAAACACTAAGTATAAACAGAGTACAACTGAAAGTGCGGAAAAGTAAATGGGCCAGTATACAAACCCAAACTGAAAGTAAAGTAAAACTCGAAAGGGAAAACAGAAACTGTAAAGTAAAAGCCGCTACACCGAGCTGTCCACTGGAGATCCCACCTGAAGGGTGGGTACAGATAGCTCCACTACTCCACGGGTCCCGCTGTCCTCTCCGATCACGTCTCGCCCAGTGGTCCACCTCCTGGTACCGTTCTACTCAGCAAGCCTCAACTACGATCAATGCTGTCCGTCGTCTGCAACCAACACAACGTAGTGCGGGCATACTCCGTGTAGGGGTGAGTATAAGCTACTCAGTAGGGACCCCGAGACCCCTGAAGGTCTCCCAAAATCCACAAAGGATAAACCACAAAAGATAGATACAACACGAAGTAACAACCGACACTGCTTAGGTATATGCCCATACATATACCTAAGTCATCAATTCCAATACGCTCCAACCTCCGAGCCCAAGTACAACTCAGTCCACACAGGAAAGTATACGTATTCCACAGAGGAAAGCAAAACGAAATCCACACTGGATAGCACAACACAATCCACACAGGAAAGCAACAGGATTCAGCTCACACAGGTATACTTCTTCGAAAGACGATAAAGATGATCTCTGATCCATCTAAGTCCTCGGACCCACGAAGGATCGATAGGTAACTAACCCCCGCAAAGACCCACACAGGATCGGGCCCACATAGGACCTGTAGGCGCTGGTTCACACAGGACCGCTGAGCGCAAAGACCCACACAGGATCAGACCCACACAGGATCAGGCCCACACAGGACCTGTAGCACTGATCCACGTAGGATCGCTGAGTGTTGTAGTCGTCGTCGAATCCATCAAGGATCTCTGTACTGTCGTCGTCGCAGTCACAGTAGCAGTAGCAGTAGCAATCCCAGTCGCAGCCATCACTAGGGTTCCCGCACACAGCAAGCTCGTTCGGGAGGGTCCGCTCCACGAGCCGAGAGGCTGATACATCAACTGTCACAAAGTCCAGAGTTGATGTATCCAAATGTTCCGTATCGCCAACAGGAACTCAACGCAACAGACGGCGCGTCGTTCAGACGCCCGGTCTGAGAGTTATTGGCTTTTTCGTCCTAGGGGCCCGGTTGGTTTTTAAGGTAAAATCAACCCGACCGTAATCCACCTACATGCAAACCTCAGGCAGAGTATGCCAAAAGATCCGTCTCACTAAGAGGAATACAACAAAGCTGACGGCACATCAATCGGACGTCCGTAGTTCAAGATATGAGCGTTTCCGCTCCGAGGGCCCGGTTGGTTTCGTGAACGAACCAACCCGGCCGAACTCAAAGTATTCCGAAACATTGAGTGCGATATACCGAATCGACCATCTCGATCCAAGTATCGCATTGCCGCTAACGGTTCGTCGATCAGAGGTCTGTAGCTCATGTTATGGGAAAAAGACCGAAGTCGATTCGAAAACGGGGGGTCCGGGTCCAGGCCGACCCGGCCGGCGGCGCGGCCCGGCACGGCGGCGCAGTCTGGCACGGCGCCGCGGCCTGGGCGCCGCTCGGGTGCCACGCGCGGGGGGCAAGGCCGCCGCTTCCCTGCTGGCGGCACGGCTGAGAGCTGTGCCTTTGTCCAACGGCCCCCCACGTGGGGGCCTGCTTTTGAAAAAAACGGGGGGGGGGGGGGGGGGGGGGGGGCGCTGCCCCCCCCCCCCCCCTTGGTGTAACCGCGCCCCCCCCCCCCCATTATGGGGGGCTGGTTTTTGCCAGCCGGGGGAATTAATTCCCCTGGTTCTACTCCCTTCCGGCCGGCCCGACATGGCCGGTCGGTCCTTCCTCAACGGGACCGGCAAGGCCGGTCCCCTTTTCGGCTTCCGACGCCGGCGGCCCGGCTAGCCGCCGGTCTTCCCGTTTCGCCGCAACCCGGAACCGGCCGCGACCTTCGTCATCCGGTGCGGTGCGGTGGCACCGCGCCCCTCCGGCGCGGCCCCACTCCGGCCGCGGTGCCTTCGGTTCCCTTCGACGCGGCGCGACGACATCGCGTTCATGATAATCTTTCCACAGCACGGCGCGACGGAACCACAAAATATTTGCTATGCGATTCCCGCGTGGTGCGACGACACCACGACATCTCGTTCATCCACAAGGAAATAATAATATTCAAGAACAAAGGAGGGGGGATTCGACCGTGTTAGTGCGGTCCGGCCCCCCTCTCGTTAGACGATAACACTTAAATATTTATCCACAAGATTGTCATACTAGAACCAAGAATGAGAGTAAATAAAAAATCAACAACAAACCCCTACCTCGGTTTCAAGAACGATGATCGTCAACGACCCGCAAAAGACGCGTCGCGGTGGTCGGCGTCACGGAAGAAGGACGTCGATGTCCTGAAGCGAGGATTCGAAGTTCTTTGACGACGATTTCATCGCGTGAAATCGTCGCAGAAGAGTTTACGTGGAAGGAGACGTCGTCGGTGTCGTGGGTATGGCGTCGTGGAAGATGATTCCCAAGAACATGGCGTTCTTCGTCGATGCTCGAAGGTTCTTCGCGTTCTTCGTCAAAGTTTGAAGAAGAAGAAGAATGAGCTCTCCAATCCTCTCAATAGAAAAGGAAACCAACCCAAAATAATAAAATAAGCTTAAGCTTATTTTTTTACACAACCTTCCTCTTAGAATTTCAAAGGTTTGAAATTCAAATTTACCCTCCTCAATTAATTAAGGAAAGTTGTCAAACATTAATTTAAATGGGTTAAAGGGGAGTTTTTGAGAGAAGATGAGGAGTTGGGGTTCGTGTGGGCCCCACCACACTTAATCCTCCCAAGGGAGGTTAAGTGGTTGTGGGTCCCACCCCCAACTCCCTTTGGGAGGTTTTTTTAAAAAAAAAACAAGTTAAAATAAAAAAATTTATTCCACAAATTTTATTTAACTTATTCTAAAAACCCAAAAACTAACTTTCAACCCGAAATAAACGCAACCTCGGAAAAGGTATCCTTAAGCGAATATCGGCGCTGCGAGTTCATCGGTGTCCTCAGATTTCAATTCTGAGCACCGGATCAAGAGTTATAAATTCCCGCTCGTTCGTTCACTGAACGTATCCGAGCCAAACTTTGGAAGTTGATTCCGGGTACTCCGGGCCTCGGAATCAGGTGCCGTCAGAAACCGCGCTCTTGTAAAATTCCAAAGAAAATTAAGAAAAAATTTCCCTTGAATTTTATGGGTCTTTACATTACTCCCACCTCAGGGCTTTACGTCCCCATAAAGATACATCAAAATCTAGGGAAACAAATGAGGGTACTGAGCATGCATCTGAGCCTCCCGCTCCCATGTGCTCTCCTGGAGGTTCCTGTGCGGCCATCTGATGCGTACAAGAGAAATCAATCGTCCACGTAGGACCCGCTCCTGTCGATCCTCTATCTCCACCGGGACCTCCGTAAAAGTCTCCCCATCGTCAACGTCAAGCTCCCCACGGTCAATGATGTGCGTGGGGCAGTGCACATATCCCCTCAGCTGAGATACGTGGAAGACGTCGTGCACCCGGTGCAACTAAGGTGGTAGAGCCAGGCGATAAGCCACCTCGGCAATCCTGCTGAGGACCTGGAAGGGTCCGATGAAGCACGAAGATAACTTGCCGCCTCGGCCAAATCTCCGTATACCACGTCGAGGTGAGACCCGCAAGAAGACGTGGTCGCCATCCTCGAACTCGAGTGGCCTCTGACTCCTGTCAGCGTATGACTTCTGCCGGCTCTGAGCTGTCCTTATCCGCTCCTGGATGACCTGGACCTTCTCTGTCGTGTCCTGGACCATCTCCGGTCCCACAAGTGCTGACTCCCCTGGGTCTGTCCAGCACAAAGGAGATCTACAAGGTCGGCCGTAAAACGCCTCGTACGGTGTCATCCCGATGGTGGAGTGGTAGCTTTTGTTGTACGCAAACTCCACCAAGGGTAGGTGATCCTCCCAGCTACGACCAAAGTCGAGGACACATGCGCGGAGCATATCCTCGAGAGTCTGAATGGTCCTCTCCGTCTGACCATCGGTCTAAGGGTGAAAGGCAATGCTCAGACGTAGCTGCATCCCGAACGCCTCCTGTAACCCCTTCCAAATCCGGGAAGTAAAGCGAGCATCTCGATCGGAGACGATTGATGATGGCACACCATGAAGCCGTACTATCTCTTGAACGTAGAGACGTCCCAATCTCTCCACAAGGCCCTGCTCTCTGATCGATAAGAAGTGTGCCGACTTGGTGAGTCAGTCAACAATCACACAGATGGAGTCATGACCTTTGGAAGTGCCTGGAAGTCCAGTCACGAAGTCCATAGATATGTCGTCCCACTTCCACTCCGGAACCTCCAAGGGATGTACCAAGCCTGTTGGTACCTGATGCTCTGCCTTCACCTGATGGAAGGTGAGGCATAAAGAAACGAACTCTACTACAGCCTTCTTCATGCCCGGCCACCAGCGCTGTCGTCTGAGATCCTGGTACATCTTCGCCACTCCAGGATGTACCACCAAAGAAGAAGTGTGAAACTCTATCAGCACCTCCTCTCGCAAAGCGACTGGTACCATGGTACGTCCTCTGAAAAGGATATCGTGCTCTGCTCCAAGGGAGAAACCATCAGGTGCCTGTTCCGGGGATATCTGGGCATGCCGTGTCTCACAGTCAGCATCCTCACGTTGTGCCTCTCTGACCCGCTGCAGTAGTGGAGGGGTGACTGTGAGAGACTGGAGGAAGGCTGCTCCATCTCTATCCACGAAGGATATCTGCAAAGAGGCTAGCTACTTCGTCGCCTCCTCAAGTAGCTGAATGCCCGTCCTCCTACTGAGGGCATCGGCTACTAAGTTCCCCTTCCCAGGAGTATAGAGTATCTCAAAGTCATAGTCTTGGAGGAACTCGAGCCATCGCCGCTATCTCAGGTTCAGGTCCTTCTGCGAGAAGATATACCTGAGACTCTGATGATCAGAAAATACTGTAAAGCGCTCGCCCATCAGATAGTGTTGTCATGTCTTCAGAGCGAAGACCACTGCTGCCAACTCCAGGTCATGGGTAGCGTAGTTCTGGTCATGCGGCCTCAACTGTCGTAATCCATAGGCGATCACTGCCCGCTCCGGCATCAGGACGCAACCGAGTCCGGTACCTGATGCATCGCAGTAATCTACGTACCCTACTCCCTCCTCAGGAAAAGTCAAGATAGGTGCGCTAGCCAATCTCCGACTCAGCTCCTGGAAGCTCTGCTGACATCTGTCTGACCACACGAAGTGTTTCCCCTTCTTCCTTAACATACTGAAAAGCTACAAAGATTTCTACTTTGCCGAAAAGTGAAATCTGGTCTCATCTCCTGGATGAACCACGTTCCTTGCCTAATATAGTCAATCACATCATGATTAGGTAATTCATGGCATGGATGACGTCGTAAGGCCTCGACGCTGCTACCAAGAGATCCAACCGTTACTCTTGCCTCCAAGGGTTGAGTCACACTGTCAGCATCAGTGTGTGGTCACTGGGTTTCCTCCAGTAAAAATCTCACAAATGAGGTTCAAGTCAACAGTTTTTAACCAGCACCTCTTAGTAAAAACAAACAAAAGACAAGAAAACAAAAGTCACCAAGGCAAGTATCTTTTATTACTTCAACATAAAGAACAAGGACACAAGGAAAAACAAACTACGAAGCTAGAGGCATTATGGGAAAAGGCCTCTATGCCTGGAGCTAGTCCTGCACTAGTCCACCCGCTTCCAGAGCTCCATGATAGTAAGATTCAGATGCCTAAAGCTGTGCTCTCCCCTAAGGTCGGGGTGGACCTCCTGGTGGTGGTGGTGGTAGAGCCTCAAAGCGTCGCCCACGACCTGCTGCTCGCCCAGCTCCTCTGACTCATCCGCCTCCTCCCTGCGGACCGCCACAGTCGAACCTCTGCCTTTGCCTAGGTGGTTCCTCAACCGTCTGCTGCTCCTCTGCATGGCGGGTCGGGCAGTCACGAGCCATGTGGCCCTGCCCGCCGCACGAGTAGCACTGTCTGCCTCTCGAAAGACTGGCTCCGCACTGTGTGCCCCGCACTGCTGAGGCAGTGTCCAGAGGTCGTCTGCCTGAAGGTCTGGTCTGTCTGGACCCCTGAGTCATCCATCGACTGCCTGCTACAGATGACTCTGCCACGTGCCGCCCTGCGGTGGGTCACGACGCTGGTGTAAACTCAGCAAGGAAGCTCTCGATCAAAAGGTCCCGCTCCAGTACTCCTGTCTGAGTCGGTATGCTGAGAGAGATCAGCGATGCCCTGATCTCATGTCTCAAACCCTGCTCGAAGGATCCAGCCTAGAAGAATGGGTCCCGTACAATGTCGGTCGAGTAGCGCGAGAGATCAGTAAATCTCGCCGAGTACTGAGAGACCGTCATGCTGCCATGCCGCAGCTGAAGAAGCTCCTGGATACGCACCACACGAAGGGTTGCTGGGACGAACTCTGAGTGGAAGAGGCTCTCAAAGTCCGTCCAAAGTAGAGATGCCTCATCGTGCACCTGGAGCATCAAGCTCCACCATCGTCCTGCTGCTGCGTGCAGTAGGCTCGCAGCGAGGATCACCATGAGGTCTGCAGGTGTCCTCACTAGCCTAAAAACTCGTACCACTGCCTCCAGCCAGTCCTCTGCTGCCTGGGGGTCCGTCTCTCCACGAAACCAGCGCCGTCGCTGGCGCTGAAACTCATGCAGTGCGCTGAGGCGACGTGCATCGTCAGCGGCTGGTGTTGGAAGCATCGGTGGCTCGGCGGGTAGTGCTACTGCCGGTGCCACTGCTGACAAAGGGCCCTGCACCGAGGCCTCGTCGCTCGGTGGGCTCTCATCACGCTCGACTCTCGGAACACTAGCTGGCTGCCATCGTGGGGCCATCCTGAAAAGGTACAGGTGCGCCACAGTCAACAGTATACGTGGTGAGCTGACATAAAGTAATCACAAGGAAAACATTGAAACACACACTCAATCAATGTTTTCATGCATTAAGTCGGAAATCAGAAGTCAGGGTCCTGGTGTACGGATAAGTCGGCCGCCGCACCAACACTAGACTCCCTGGACTGATAATCACACTCAATACGCTAAACATTATTGCTTCACATAGAAAAGATCAGAGTTCGCGGTAGAGCCGAACTCCTCTGATACCAATTTGTCACGACCCGCCCTCGGGGTCCGTGCCGTGACTACCCCAAGCCCGCCTTCCATAGGCCAGGGGCTGGCGACTAGCACCAAGGCGTAAATCCCGGTAAAAAGGGAAGGCATTGCCTTTGTAAAGTAAACAAACACCATAGAGTAAGCAAGTAGAAATGTAAACACTAAGTATAAACACAGTACAACTGAAAGTGCGGAAAAGTAAATGGGCCAGTATACAAACCCAAACTGAAAGTAACGTACAACTCGAAAGGGAAAATAACAACTGTAAAGTAAAAGCCGCTACACAGAGCTGTCCACAGGAGATCCCACCTGAAGGGTGGGTACATATAGCTCCACTGCTCCACGGGTCCTGCCGTCCACTCCGAGCACGTCTCGCCTAGTGGTCCACCTCCTGGTACCGTCCTGCTCAGCAAGCCTCAACTATGATCAACGCTGTCCGTCGCCTGCAACCAACACAACGTAGTGCGGGCATAGCCCGTGCAGGGGTGAGTATAAGCTACTCAGTAGGGACCCCGAGACCCCTGAAGGTCTCCCAAAATCCACAAAGGATAAACCACAAAAGATAGATACAACACGAAGTAACAACCGACACTGCTTAGGTATATGCCCATACATATACCTAAGCCATCAATTGCAATATGCTCCAACCTCCGAGCCCAAGTACAACTCAGTCCACACAGGAAAGTATACGTATTCCACACAGGAAGGAAAAACAAAATCCACACAGGATAGCACAACACAATCCACACAGGAATGCAACAGGATTGAGCTCACACAGGTATACTTCTTCGAAAGACGATAAAGATGATCTCTGATCCATCTATGTCTTTGAACCCACAAAGGATCGATAGATAACTAACCCCCGCAAAGACCCACACAGGATCGGGCCCACATAGGACATGTAGGCGTTGGTTCATACAGGACCGCTGAGCGCAAAGACCCACACAGGATCGGGCCCACACAGGACCTGTAGCACTGATCCACGTAGGATCGCTGAGTGCTGTAGTCGTCGTCGAATCCACCAAGGATCTCTGTACTGTCGTCGTCGCAGTCACAGTAGCACTAGCAGTAGCAGTCACAATCGCAACCAACACTAGAGTTCCCGCACACAGCAAGCTCGTTCGAGAGGGTCCTCTCCACGAGCCAAGAGGCTGATACATCAACTGTCACAAAGTCCAGATTTGATGTATCCAAAAGTTCCGTATCGCCAACAGGAACTCAACGCAACAGACGGAGCGTCGTTCGGATGCCCGGTCTGAGAGTTATTGGCTTTTTCATCCTAGGGGCCCGGTTGGTTTTTAAGGCAAAACCAACACGACCGTACTCCACCTGCATCCAAACCTTGGGCGGAGTATGCCAAAAGATCTGTCTCACTAAGAGGAACACAAAAAAGCTGACAGCACGTCAATCGGACATCCGTAGCTCAAGATATGAGCGTTTCCGCTCCGAGGGCCCGGTTGGTTTCGTGAACGAACCAACCCGGCCGAACTCAAAGTATTCCGAAAGATTGAGTGCGATATACCGAATCGACCGTCTCGATCCAAGGATCACATCGCCGCTGACGGTTCGTAGATCGGAGGTCCGTAGATCATGTTATGGGCAAAAGACCGAAGTCGATTAAAAAACGGGGGGTCCGGGTCCGGGCCGACCCGGCCCGACCCCCCCGGGTCGGCCCGAACTGGGTCGACCCGGCCCGGCCGGCGGCGCGACCTGGGCACCGCTCGGGTGCCACGCGCAGGGGGCAAGGCCCCCGCTTCCCTGCTGGCGGCGCGACTGAGAGCCGCGCCTTTGTCCAACGGCCCCCCACGTGGGGCCCTGCTTTTGAAAAAAACGGGGGGGGGGGGGGGGCGCTGCCCCCCCCCCCCCCATTACGGGGGGCCGGTTTTGGCCAGCCAGGGGAATTAATTTCCCCGGTTCTACTCCCTTCCGGCCGGCCCGACATGGCCGGCCGGTCCTTCCTCAACGGGGCCGGCAAGGCCGGTCCCCTTTCTGGCTTCCGATGCCGGCGGCCCGGCTAGCCGCCGGTCTTCCCGTTTCGCTGCGACCCGGAACCGGCCGCGACCTTCGTCATCCGGCGTGGTGCGACGACACCGCGCCCCTCCTCCGCGGCCCCGCTCTGGCCGCAGCGCCTTCAGTTCCTTTCAACGCGGCGCGACGGCGTCGCGTTCATGATAATCTTTCCACAGCGCGGCGCGACGGCGCCACACAATATTTGCCGTGCGATTCCCACGTGGTGCGACGACACCACGCCATCTCGTTCATCCACAAGAAAATAATAATATTCAAGAACAAAGGAGGGGGATTCGGCCGGGTTAGTGCGGTCCGTCCCCCCTCTCATTAGACGATAACACTTAAATATTTATCCACAAGATTGTCATACTAGAACCAAGAACGAGAGTAAATAAAAATTCAACAACAAACCCCTACCTCGGTTTCAAGAACGAGGATCGTCAACGACCGGCGGAAGACATGTCGCGGTGGTCGGCGTCACAGAAGAAGGACGTCGATGTCGTGAAGCGAGGATTCGAAGTTCTTTGACGAAGATTTCATCGCGGGAAATCGTCGCGGAAGAGTTGACGTGGAAGGAGACGTTGTCGGTGTCGCGGGTATGGCGTCGCGGAAGACGATTCCCGAGAACGTGGCGTTCTTCATCGATGCTCGAAGGTTCTTCGCGTTCTTCGTCAAAGTTTGATGAAGAAGAAGAAAGAGCTCTCCAATCCTCTCAAGAGCAAAGGAAACCAACCCAAAATAATAAAATAAGCTTAAGCTTATTGTATTACACAACCTTCCTCTTAGAATTTCAATGGTTTGAAATTCAAATTAACCCTCCTCAATTAATTAATCCAAGTTGTCAAACATTAATTGAAATGGGTTAAAGGGGAGTTTTTGAGAGAAGTTGTGGAGTTGGGGTTCGTGTGGGCCCCACCACACATAATCCTCCCAAGGGAGGTTAAGTGGTTGTGGGTCCCACCCCAACTCCCTTTGGGAGGTTTTTTAAAAAAAACAACATGTTAAAATAAAAATTTGTATTCCACAAATTTTATTTAACTTATTCTAAAAACCCAAAAACTAACTTTCAACCCGCAATAAAGGCAACCTCAGAAAAGGTCTCCTTAAGCGAATATCCACGCTGCGAGTTCATCGGTGTCCTCGGATTTCAATTCCAAGCACCAGATCAAGAGTTAGAAATTCCCGCTCGTTCGTTCACTGAATGTACCCGAGCCAAACTTCGGAAGTTGATTCCGGGCACTCCGGGCCTCGGAATCAGGTGCCGTCAGAAACCGCGCTCTTGTAAAATATTAAAGAAAATTAAGAAAAAATTTCCCTTGAATTTTATGGGTCTTTACATAAATTTATGTTCAATTTTATGTTATTATATGGGGACCCTGATTTCTTATGAAATATCCTTAAAATATTTCTCTACTCAATAAAAAATTTGATAAATTAATTTCAAAATATTCAATGTGAAAAAATTTATTGAGTTAATTTGAAATAAAACTTTTATAGATATATAAGAAATATTAGAGAGGTATGAAATAATTATATTCTAATTTTCTCTTTTTTTTATGTATTTAAAATAAATTAAATGAAAAGTGTCAAAATTGACCATAGTAAAATTATATCAAAATGATATTTTATTAAAATATTTAAAAACAATAAAATAATTAAAAAATACATGGTTTTTATAAAATGGTCTAAATTGTCATTAATTTTCCTTTTTGGGTTAATTTTTACCATATAGGTAAAAATTAAAACCCCTTAATATTTTGAATTTTTACCATAGTTAAAATTAAAAATGGGTAATTAAGGGTTAATCCGAATGACAGTGTTTAAAATTAGGAAAAACATAGAAATTTTATACTTTTAAATAATATTACAACTATATATTATCTTATCTTATACTCCAAAGCCATTTGGAGGCTTATGTCTTAAAACTAAATTTATTATAATTTAATTTTGTGAGAAATTCAAAAAATTCCTCTCACTTCAGTTTAACAAAGTCACCTCCTCCCTCAATTATTCTTACTAATTTAATCCATATAAAAAAAACTATTATTATTTCCCATATAAAATTCCCTATGAACATTAAAGAGGTTTTGTTTCTTCACAAAAGACTAATTATTGAGTGATTTAGTAGAGATCTAAAGGAAAATAAGAAGAGGTAATTACCTTCTTTGACCGGTTTCTTCTTTAATCTTATTTAACTCATCTAGATCTAAGTTATTTTTCATAACATAATAGATTTTTTATCCTAAATTGTTTTAAATTTTATTATTAGTATGAAAAAACCAATTTACAACCTCATTCACATCAAATAATAAGTTAACTTATCAGTCATTCACACATACGACTTTGTATCTCAACATAGTGTTCCAATTGATTTTTCATCACCATATCTTATGGATGGGTATTAGGATAAGTTTAATATGTATAAATTATATTTATGATATAATTATACTAATGGAATTATAATTTTACTTCTTCTAATATATCATCCAATCCTTTTTATAAATAATAATGCCGTCCGTGTGTACGTGTGGACAACGAATATAGATATTGTAGGCCATAAATATGATGAAATTAATTTTTCAATGTAAAAATATTATGGATGACTATAAATATGTTTATAATGAATATATATGATATTTATATCATAATTAATATATTTGAGATTATGGAACCAAGAAAAATATACAAGGAAATGAACTACTGAATCAAAATAATCATGATAAATGAAACAACTAACACCTAGAAATGATGATTTCAATATAGAATTATTGATAAAAGGGTATGTTGAAATTTTATAAAGGAACAATATATGAAACTATAATTATGAAATTTACTCTTTTATATAATTATAATAAATTTAAATTTATTATACTAGATTTTAGGTTGCTTTAGAATCAAGTAGAACTCGATATAAGGGTTTTATTTCACAATGTCATCAATATTTATGATTGTTTATGTTGATTTCTCCACTAAGGAATATTATTATTACATCCATGTTTTCTAAAAATGTTTTAAATTTTTTTATCATTCTATTATTATTTTTAATGTCATTTTACCCATGTTTTTCTTTATAAAAAATGGATTGAAATGAATCCTCTTGCGATTTTCTAAATGAGGTTTTTGTGATGTTTTAAAAAAATATATTGAAGGAATGTATTTTTATCCTATAATACATGAATGTTTTTCCAACATTAATGGATGATTGTTTCATTGAATATTACTCTAAAACTCACATGGTTATTTTTAATTAAGATATTTTCCTTTTTAATGGTCTATTTTTAAAAAAATAAGTTATTTGTAAATGGAAATGTTATTTTTCCCTAGATTTTTCCCATGTGATATTTCAAAATAAATTTCTATATAAGATGAAACCCTTTGATGTTGCATAAAATTTATTTGGAATATGATATAAGGATAACATATTTATTCTTTCTCTAGATTTTATTTTTTTATAATGAAAATTTAAAATGCTTATAAAGCTCATTTATTTTCTATGGGTTATACTCTGATAAAATGTTTATGAAGACCATATTTTCAATGCGTTATAATAAGATGTCTATTTTAAGATCTTGTGAAATACATATGTATGATTTTCATTATATTATGGGTGGGAGTTATATAACTTTCCAATGAACTGGGTAATGATTGATATATCAAAGGACAAGCAGGACTGGAATGGGAAGAAAAAAAGTTCTATAAAGGAATTTATCAATAGAGTGTTGGGAGTTAACCTTAAATAGTACAATTATAAAAGGAGTTAAGTGATTCCAAAATTATATCCATATAAAGGAGACCTTAATACTAAGTAAATTATTTTCTATACTTATGTTTGTGAAAAAATTCCCTATCTTATACCAATTTTATGCTCTCAACGATAATTTTCATCGATTATATTTTGATTCATGTCTAGTAAATGGCCATGATTTACAACCTAACATAATATTATGATTTAATATATGTAGGGTATGTTTTTTAAATTTCATTTTCTTGTTCTCATACCCATTTTCTCATGTTATACATTGATAACTTCATTTTTTGTCATTAATAATCATCTGAGATAACCCTTTCTTATGAATCCTTTACGTAGATTATGAATAGAGCTATCAAGTATGATATTTCTAAGAAGGCTTATAGTTATAAAGAAATATATGGGAGATAATGTTAATATTTTTATAAACAAATTTTTTAGGTTTCAATGCTTCAAATAATACTAGATCTATAATATTATGGTGTTGATTAAAATGTTACGTAATGAATATTAATCTATTAATACATATTATTAAACAATAAAAATTATGGGTTGGTATAGTTGGTATTAGATAAAGGATTAGTTAACCTTTAGATGCTAGGAAGATAAAAATTATTAATAATCATCAGGATATATATAAATATAAATATATATATATATATATTGAAAAAAATCATAGATATTAGTTATGTGTAAGTATTTAGACATCAATTCAATAATTTTTCATTATTATTTGGTTTCCCATAAAGAATATTGTGGCTCACAGTAGGATATTGTTTTTGTTAATAAATGGAACTGGAAGGAATCATGTTAATTATGAATGTGATGGAATATGAAATGATTATCCTACTAAGAAATAAAAAATTATCAGAGATGGAATTAAATATCTTATTTTTATTCTCAAAAAACATTCTCAAGATATGAATCATTCTATTATTCCAAATTAGAAAAGGGGTAAAAATGTTTGCTTGAGTCCTTCGTAAGGAAAATTTTATATTGTTTTAGATAGTTCCATGATCCACTAGTTATATATTAATAGATCAGAACCATTGAAAAGATATTTTCCATTATTTAATGTTCGGAACATGAGAATATTATTCTAGATTTTATCATTTAGAAGAAAAAATAGATATATTTTAAACTATTATAAGAACATGAGAAAACACAAAGAAATTATATATTTGGAGTGAGAAGAATTTAAATGTTCATTTTATAAAAGGAATTTTTCTCATATTATCCATATGAAAATAGAGAAATATTTTCTTGAGTTATATAATAAGGATAATGAATTTGTTGGTTTTTATGAAGAAAATTTCACAAGAATTACAAGGTACGCTTTTGGTATTATAATCTACCTTAATATTAATATTTATTAATTAATTATTGGCTGAATACCTAGTCTTCAAAGGGATTTATCCACAATGGACAATAATAGCTATGAAAAAATTGGTCTATGTGCTCCCAAGTTAGATATTGATATAGGAGTTACCCATCAATATCATGGTTTTCACATGAAAAAAAATTAAATATAAAATAAATTATAAAAACCATATAGAGAATAATATAGTCATTTATTTAAGCTCGAAGTTTTTATGGGAACCTAGGGGAAATGTTCATAAGGTATCATTAAATATTTTAGGTGTGGAAATGAAGGTCATTAGAAAATAACATGCCGATGTAATGGGAAGAAGTAAACTAATTATGTAGATAGAGAGAAATCTCTATAGAATGAATTTCCCACACTCTAAGGATTTAAATTCAACGAGTATATGAATAATGTTAACTATTTCCAAAATTAGATATTTGATTATGTTGATCGATGTCAATAGTATCTTAGGACTATATAAAAATGAAAATCTAATTTGATCAATATTTTTTGTAGGGGTATGACAATGACATGGTGAAAGGTATACTTAACATCCACTATATTGCTTTTATTGACTTATTTGACTTTAGATCTACCCACTATTTTGTATATAATGACTTTTCTAAGTATATCATAGTAAAACCACAAAAAAATAGATGTTAAGTTAGAATTAAATATCCCTAATGGTATGGTGATCACATCCAATGTCTTTGATTCTTCTCAGGTTGATTTTTTTAGGAAACATTTTATATAAAATCATATTTATCATCATATTGTTGAATTTGATTTTATTTTGGGCATGTATTCTCCTTATTTACATAAATCAAGAATCAATTTAAAATGAAGAAAATTTACATATGTCATTCTAAAAAATCTTTGATAACCTATGAGGTGATGAAAAATCAACATTCAATGGAAATTAAATCTACTGTATGGGTCATGATTCATATTATAACTAGAAAAGTATATTATATGGCCAGGGAGAAACCCAAAAAACATATTTTTTGGGTGTTAATTAATATCATTCAATAATATATTACGGGTGTTTCACTGAATCTGGAAGAAAATTTTAAATAGAAATTATACCTAGTGTTATACCTATTTTCCTAAGTCCATATGGAATTACTCCAATTGAGTTGCATTAATCTAATATGTAACTCCAAGAAATTATTGAATACATATTCATTATTCAATGTTAGTCACATTGGGGTGCACCTACTCTATTTGATAAGAATAAATATGGATAAATGTGAATCTTACGTTATTATCAACAACATTATAAGATCATTGTCAATAACATGTTACATCTAACATATATCGGTGTCTATTTTGATCAAATACACTAATCTCAATACATTTCCATGATTGATCTTCATTTTGTATATCATCAGTTGATATTATTGAATAAGGATATACCCATGAAATCATTTTATATATGCATAGATACTTTGATTATTTATTAATTCCTTTTTGTGTTACTTATTCCCCTACAATATTCATAGATCTAATGCATAGTGTATATGGATATTACAATGATATGTTTTTGGTAGTATTTAAAGAATATATTAATTTTTATTCAAAGATAAATAAAGATCATGAATATTTTTTGAGAATTGTGCTGAAGACCCTTTGAAAAGAGAATGATTATGATAATTTTAACAAGTGTGAATTTTATATATAGAATGTTTCATTCTCGAATACCATAATTTCAAATAGGAATATATTAGAAGAAAAATCAAATATAGAAGTTATTAAACATATTCCAAAACAATCAATTGGGATAAAGATCCATTTTTTCTTTGGTTACAAGGATATTATCAGTTCTTCATGGAGAACTTTTCTCAGTTACGTAATTCACTCACTAATTTTACTCAGAAGGGAGACATGATGCTTTGGATGGATGAATGTGTGTAATTTTTCAATGAAATAATGATTTGGGAAATAACTGCTCTAGTCCATAGACAACCATATAGTGGAAAATTAATTTTCTTCTGTAATGATTCATCATAGATGATTGTTATAAGAATCCTCACTTTGAATGATATTTTTATAACATATTCCTCATGACAGTTGAATCTACATGTGAAAAATTATCCAGATCATGATTTGGAGTTAGCTATGGTAAATTTTTTATTAATTTTATCGAGGCATTTCATCTATGGAAAATGTATTGAAATATATAATGACAAAAAATCTTATATAATATATTCAAAAAGAAAGATTTAAATATTTTCTAGAGAAGATGGTTGGAGTTGATTATAGAATATGAATACTCAATACATTACCACCATGGGAAAGAGAAAAATGTGGAAGATTCTCTAAGTCAAATAGATAATTCTATATTATCTATTATGATGATCATAAATGATCAAATATACCTTGACTTTCAAAGTATGGATCTTTAAATCTTTCTTGAAGGGGAAAATACTATCCTTCTAAAATGAGGGTCAAACCACCTATACAAGTGATGATTAAAGAGGTGAATAAAGAATATGTAGAGATAAAAAAGAATGTGAGAAATGTTTCCATGTTCAATCTTAATTATAATAGAATATCATGGTTTGCGAACCATGTATATATCCGTAAAGTAACATATTTGGAGAAAGAGTTCAAGGAAGAAGATCATAGTTATTTATTCTATAATAATCAGATAAGTATGAAGATGTATTGATATTTGAGAGAGTATTTCTAGTGAGATTAAATGAATATATATATTACAGATTTTATATCTCTATACATAGTGTGTTAGATAGTTAAGGATGAGATATAGATGTCTAAGGGGATGTTTCAAGAATCACCCATACCAGAATAGAAATAAAAAAACATCACCATGGATTTTATTGATGGATTCCATAAAATATATAAAAGGAATAATACGCTTTAGGTTGTATTAGATCACATTATGAAGTCAAAAAACATCATTTCCATTAGATAATATTTTCATATTGATCAACTTAATTGGTTATACTTTTAGGAAGTTCCTATATTACATTGTGTACCAATATAAATTTTATGTGATCATGATTCGAGGTTTCCCTTATTTTTTAGAGAAATATTGAAAAGTATCTTTATATTGAGTTAAGTCTCAATACTATATATCATACACATATAAATAGTCACATCGAGATGCCAATAAAACTCTATAAGACATGTTTAGATTTTTAACTATGTTTTTCACAGGTGTTTGGGATGAACACATACCATTTATGGGATTTTTATACAACAATAGCAATCAAAATAACATTTAGATGTATCCTTATGAAGACCTGTATGGTAATAAGTGAATAACTTCATCAAGCTGGAATTATGTTATACAAATAAAATAATTGGGACCATATATTGATGATGAAATGGATGAGATTGTTTTATCTATTCAACATCACATATAATAAGACTAGAGCTGACAAAAAGTTTATGTTGAAAATCATAAGAATGATCTAGTGTTTTATGTGGATAAAAATGAGATCCTAAAAATAACTCTTTGGAAGTGGGTGATGATATTTGTATAGAAGTGAAAAGTAATACATTGGTATATTAACCCTACAAAAATTCATTATTATATTGGGATTATAGCTTTTGGATTCGTGCTTCCTCCGAATCTCTTTCATGTTCATAATGTATTCCATGTATCTCTCATGATGAGATAAATAACTAATTCATAACATGTACTAAACTCAATGGTCACGCCAATGGAGGATGATATTCCTTATAAAGAAAATATGACAGATATTATGGATCATAGATAAAAAGTGTTGTGAAACCAGACCACTATATAGGTCAATGTTTTGTGGTGAAAAACCCAATTTAAGAAAGCTGTATGGGAACATGAAAATGTGATGAGGTAGAAGTATCCCCTTTTTTATATGAGTGTAATGAATTTTTATGGATAAATTCATTTAAATGGGGGAGGATAATGTAAAACCCCAAATTTATTATGAAATATTGGCCCTTAAATAATATTATTTCTTTAATAACTTGTGTTAAACAAAACTTTAGGTTTAAAAAAACTATTATATACTATTAAATTATTTTTATATATAATACATTTGAGTAGAAGGTATGAATATTAGTGACTAAATTATGAGAAATTTTTTGTTATAATTGTATAAAATTAATTCATTGGTTATTAATTGATTATAAAGGAACATAAAAATTATTTAAATAAAAATGAAATGTCTTTATGAAAATTTCTATTTAAGAATTCTATTTATTTTTATATTAATAAATTAGAATAATCACTACTGATGAATGAATTTAATGAAATTCTGTCTTATTTATTTGTTCAATGTTCTTAAACATTCAACAAATATATTTCTAATCATAAGATAATAAAAAATCATGTTTTATACTTGAAAATGTATTTTTTAAGTTTTTTTATTACATTTTGTACACTTACTATATAATTAATTTATTAAATATTTAGGAATTTAATTATATAACAATTTATTATATATTTAGAATCATGAGGCTTATATTTTATAATTAATTCCCACTTATTTTTTTCAACATGAATAGTAATAGTGGTAAAAGTTATCACCTCAGTAAAGGGTAAATCAGGTTAATCTTGATTAATAATAAGTGACAGGGAAATAATTATTCATCATCATTCTTTTTTAGTGTATTTAATTCTACCCATAACACATTTTTTTAGAAATTGATTTGTTTAATGGAAAAATTTCAATGGAAATCAATTATATATTATTGAAATCAATGAATTTTATGAAATAAAACTCTATATGATTTTAATATCTATTATGTGTCCATATAAGGAAAAAAGTAGGTAAAAAATATAAGGTTCTATTTTTATATTAGTTGAATTATTTTAATTGTTAAAATTTTGTTAAAATTTTTATAAATATTATAACGACCTTAATTTATTATAGAACACCAATGTTGTATTTCTCAATTTAATAACAAAATATAATAATTGATTTTCGAAAAAATAAAAGTGAAAAAAATTGAATAAGATAATGTGAACCTAGAATTTTATATATCTAATGGATATATTGTGGATGTTTTAAATCATTTTAATAAAATTTCTCATTTATCATTATATATTTAAAATTAAAATAATTAAATAGTGCCAAATTAAAAATAATGATAATTTTGAAAAATTATATTTTATTAAATTAATCAAAAAATGATAAAAATTAATAAATAATACAAGGTGGATAAAATTTATAAAACATATCATATTTTTTCCATTTACGAGTTAATATTTACATAATAAGAAAATATTTCAACCCTTTAATATTGATAAATTTAACACCATTGTTAAAATTAGAATTGGTTAACTAAGGGTTAATCAAATTGATACTAGTTAACATTACACTAAAACATGTCCAAATTCTAATGGTTGATGGTCTTACAACCCTACATTATCATATTTTATAATTAATTCCAATTTGGAGGCATGTGGTTTGAGAGTTAATTTATAATACTTTAATCTTTTAAGAAACTCCAAAAGTGCCCCTCGCCTCAATTTCAAAAGGGATCCTTTTACCTCTGTTCTTCACACCACATTGTGGCTTCTAGATCGACAAATATCTAAAAATTTCTGTTATAAAATAACATATATATATTATATATATTTCTTCTTCATGACCCACTCCATCAATGAATACCCCATCAGGGCTGGCAATGAAGAAAGATAGATAATGCCCCATATGAAAGACACCTAGGAAAGCACATCACAACTCATCACAAATACACCTAGGAAAGCACATCACAACTCATCATAAATACACCATTAAAACAAACCACATCAACCGAAAATACTCGGGCTATCAAATATCACCTGAAGAAACATGTTCCATGAACCACCTCGACCAAAAAAACATAGCCTATCACAACCCCCATAAGAAATCACCAAAATAATTCTGACAGTACCAACATGTTCTATACCTACCTCACTTGTAAGAGATAACTGAAAAGAGTGGGTACCCAACCATATATACTCTTCACCAGATGTTGAAGAAAACACCCATGCATGATGATGCTAGTTTTCACAACATAATTCTCAATATGGGTGGGATGAATATAGAAATAAAAAGGATATACAAGTATATATAAATAATATCAAACACTTTAGGCCAAGATATGGGTTCTCAGACAAACAACCAAGTCACAACACCATCTCTATTACTGCTACCTCTAAATGAACAACCCCAAATAATAAGCCACAAATCCCATTTCATATTTTCATCCAAATCCAGGTTACAACTTCCATTATGTTAATCAAACCAGCCTAATCCAGTCAAAAAATTATTAGTAAATTATTTATTCACTTCATCACTACCTATGAAACTATCAAGCATGAATCATAACAAGCATTATAGTTACAATCATTCAGGAGGTGTAGAGCCTTCATTAATTAATGCACTTCACATTAATGACACATCATACCCTGGCCTATAGATTTGTGGTGAAGATCTAATGATGTTTTAAATGAAAAATCTAGTAGAAATTACATATAAAAACACTACATTAATTATTCAAACTCAACCTCCTTATTCATCATATTAACAAACCCATCCCTAACTCACAACGACACTAAGAAAGACATTATGGCACAAAAAATGTTATAGACCTACTGCATAATCACAACACACCAACCATAGCCCCACCGTATAGCCACATGTCATTGTTTTACCCAGCAAACACAAACCATAAAAATCCCACACATCACATCACCTCATGTAACAAGTAAATAAACATTTTAAGATTTAATAAGGAATCCCTTATTTTATTCTACTTGTTAATTTGAATGTTATCACAAAAACTGTATGATACTAGGACATCAATCTATTAGAAGAACATATATGGTTAAATAAATTATATATATAGGTGTATATCAGAAACCAAAAAACTTAAATTCCACAAAACATCTACTACACAAACAAGGACCCCCAACAAACATGATATAAAGTGGGTTGTTAGCCCGTACAAATCACAATATTAATAATAACAATAATAAGGTAATATCATGCGTCACTTTTCCCAAACCCCTGTATATTGATTCCTAAACTAATTTTTTTACCTTTATTAATCCGTAATCAACTATATTTCCAATGGAAAACATATATATACCCATCCCGAATGATCCAAAATTTGTATAGTTAAGGGAAATCTTACTTGGAAGATGAACGATTACCAATTCCTTGTTGCACAAAAAAACTAGGGTGCACATACAGCACAAAACCCTCCATGGAATCATGAACCAATAGAAGAAGTTTATCCACATAAATCTGATGGGATGGAGGATTTTTTATCACCCGTAGTAAAAGGGAGAAACGTTGAATGAACAAGGGTCAATATATCTTTCTTTTAGGAAGATTCGATATATTTAACCGGAGTAGATACAGTTTTGATTTTTTGTTAAAGGTAGATTTTTCCAAGACCATGTGTTTTGACCATTTAAATGTATCCGTAACCTTAGGGAATTAATGATACAATTTATTTCCATTGAATCGGTCTCAATACCTTTTAAATTCAGCCTTAAACTCAAATTACATCAAAGAATGGAATCAAAATTGAAAAATTGGATGAACTAGAAACACTTCTTATAAGGCACCGAATGTGAGGAAATTTGAGCTGAGGCATCTACAGATGATGTATCCCTAGTGAGACACAACCAGATGAGGTAATTTTGGATAATAGACCACCATTGAGCAGCCCCAGTGAGAATCCTTTAGGGTCAAATACCACCAGCAATCCACCGTCAGGGTGAGAGACTACCGGAAAGCCACTGCCAGGGTGAAACACCCCTAGTAGGCCACGACCATGGTGGGACACTATCAGTGATCCATGAACAAGGTGAGACACCATTATCAAGACACTTCTTTGGTGAGACACCTCCAGCAAGCCACTACGAGGGGGAGACATTGACAGTGAGCCACCGCCTTGGTGAGACACGATTGGGATGTGGAACTATTAGGATGAGGAACTATTATAAAATATGAAAAATTGGAAATTTTGAAATGTTTTGAAACGATTCACATTTCTTTCCAATTACTCCTCAAATATCATATTTCCTATAAGGTAAAAGACTGAGAAGTTCTAGGTTGTTAAATCAGATATTCCTCCAACTATTCTCAACCTTGATAATTAAAAACCATCCCAAAGGGGAAAGGGGGAAAAATCTAAAATAACATCCCCTGAGATAAATATCAAGGATCTCATCACATTTGGAACACTTATATCAACTAAAAACATCAATGTTTAGTGATAAAACACCATTTTTTCTTCAAAATCTATAGTGGACACCTCTACATCCAAAAACACTATAATGGCTCAAGATTGAATTACATGGACATTACATTTATTTTGCAGAATACTTAATACATTACAAAAATAGACACCTAAGGACCTTATTAGTTAAGTGTATTTGGATTATAAGAACAAATTATGCTAAATTGGTGAATGATATTCAACATCTTCTATAATGATCTTTCCTTTTCGTTCCGTACCTAAATAATTTATTTAAAACCTGGTGAAAAACATAAAAATGGTGGTAAAAAATGCTCTATAAGGGTAAAATTAAGTAACATTAAACAAATAATAAATAGAAAAATGTAAAAAAATAAACATAAATTTTGAATTTTAAAATCTAGATACATAAAATAAATCATGATAGTTTATAATTCATGTCAAAAATAAACACAAAGAATTATAAGATAGCATTGAAAAAAATCATTGAATTGTGGAAAAAACATAAGCATGGAAAATAATTTACATATTGTACAAGGGGTATTTCCAAGAACATCATTATTGAAAATTTTCAATACTGAACCAGGATTACTTGTCATTCAAACCATGAATTACTGAACTTGATTTACTGGCTATTCCATCCTTGTATTACTGAACCAGTTTTACTTGTCATTCAAGCCCTATATTACTGAACCATATTTTTATGTCATTCCATTCATTTTTATACCATGCGATATAAATATTTACCTAATGTATTTTAGGGAGATATAGGTCCCACCAATCTAATAATAAAATATTTAATCATAAACCAATGAATAAAATTGGTTTCTTTGAAAATCATTCTACTATAAAATAATTAATGTAAAACAAATGGATTTAATAAATATAATCCCATTACAAAGAGAATAAAATCATAAGAACAATAAATATTTTATAATTGAAACATATTCCTATTAAATAATTCCATCATATATGGAAATTAATTTTGATATAACACTTGAAATTAATTCTTCAGTAAAATATCCTTTCTTCTTCAAAAATGTTTTCTTTTCTCAAAATAACACACAATTTTAAAATAAAATATTTGTTTTAATGTAAAACTGAAATCATTTAGAGTATGATTAATGTAAATAAGGTTTTATGAAGACATAAAAATCCATTCATGTTAGATAATTTTAAAAACATTCCCCTTGTACTTTTTCTAAAATGTCAAAAAGTACCTCATATCGAATAATGAAAAAAGGATCCTATCATACTATTTAATAAAATTTAAACAATGGGTAAAATTTACATTAAAAGTTTGTAGAAGAATAGAAATATTATTAAATATTTATCATGAATTTACATGGATGATACATATATCCTAGTAAATACGTACGTATAATCAATCTCGGGTTATAATGAGACTATGAAATTATACCTTAATAATTATAATCAGTCGAATCGTACGTATCATAAAATAAAGAAAATTATATGAATATTTTAAACTTTATAAAACTAAACATAAAAACATTCATTGGTGGAATAGAGACCACAAAAAAGAAATAGGTTGTTTATAAGGCATATGCCCCACATAAATAAAAGTGAGAAAAAAACCCCTTACCTTAGGTCTGTTATCCTTTTTGTATATCTAAACCTCCTATATAATGATTTAAATGATTTTATTGACTTATTACATAACCATATTCATTTTTATGATATCATATATGATCATATTATCTTTCTTTTGGTAATAATATTTCATTATTACTCGTTATTCAGATATAAACTGCTTCATTTTCTTATGATTGTTTTTTTGAATAAGTTCTAGTTATATTTCTTAGGTGATATTTATATCATTCAAAAATGATATTTTAAAAATAAATATCATATTTATTTATTATATAAATTTATATAATCACTGTTTAGTTGATATAAAGTGGAATTAATTTCATCACATCATGGAGATGGTAGGCTATACGTATGCACTAACGATGACGTCATTCAAATAAATTTGAAATGGTATAGAAGTGGATGGTATATTTGTTGTTCCATAATCCAGATCATATTATAATAATAATATATAGTTATTATTTCGTTCATTATATCTGTCAATGTAAGGTGGTGGTGAAAAGTAGATTAAACCATGACATGGAGACGACAAGCCATACGTACACACAAGTGGTGATTTCATTTTTCATAGGATATAATTTTTTTTGAATATTGTTGTTTCATAATTATAATAACATATCATTATATTAGTCATACTTATGATATTTATTTATAATGAAATAACTAATGAATAATAAGTAGAAGAAGAAATAAGTTTGAAAGAATCAATAGAGTGATTACATCCTCTTCAACGTGCTTCCTCTAAATATCTTCTTAGAGGCACTAGAATTGGTTTCTTGAGAAGAAAAGAACCTCTATAATGAGACTAAGGAATTTTATATGGGAAATGGGTAGGATATGGGCGAGCTACAAGGCTCAAATTCAAGTGAAGAGGTGAGGGAGGAGGCTCCCTTTTATAATTGAGGTGAGAAGAACCCTTAGAAATTCTTTAAATATTAAATTAATATAAAATAATAATTTTAATAAAATATAATAAAATTGAAATATGTATAATATAAAAAGAGGATTGATGTAAATCCTCTCATAAATTTTTTTTATAGTTTTATTGATTTTATTTTGACCTTTATTTTTTTGTTTACCTTTAATTATTTATTATAATTTTAATTGTGGTAACATTATTTAAATTATTAAGAGGTTATAAATTTAACTTATATGGGGTAAATTTCGCACAATTGTTTGTTTAATGATGTTTTAGACATTATCAGTCACTTTTTTTAATTTTTTTTTTAATTTTAGATAATTTAATAAAATATTATTTTTATAAAATATCAATAGTATCAATTTTTTCAATATTCATTTCATTGAATATATGTAAAATTAAAAAGAGAGATAACTTAAAAAAACCATTTAATAGTACTATAACATGTCATAGTAAATTAAAAAATTATTTCATTGCATAAATTATGACATATAATATTTATTTTATTTTTTGTAATAACATTTATTTGATATATCTCTTCATAAAATAATTACTGCATCACTGTTCTGTCAAAATTTATTGTAACTATTTATTCCATAAAAATTATAAATAAATTCACATGATTTAGATAATTTCATTATATTTTTGGAGACTACATATTTTTATAGTTTTACTAATAATATCATTAAATTAATATTTTTATTCTTATAAGAGATAAGAGAGTAACATATTGTCACTTTTTTTGTTTAAATAATAATTACGTCATTTTATGATAAAAAATTCCATTAAATGAATTAATTTTGATACTTAAGTGTTATGGGTTGAATTTATTCTATCCAATAGTATTTTTGATGGTGTTTGGATAATTTTATTATCCTTATCATATTATTTTCTACCCTAATTTACCTTACTTACCTTTAATCGTGGTAAATTAAAATTACTAATGTAACTATTCATGATGTACAAAAAATAAAGGGGACCTATTTACATAATTTGGACCTAAGAATTAAAAAAATAAAATATATTTTTTCCACATTAAAAATATTGAAATTTTAATAATTAATTTAAGATTAATTCATGTTGTCAATGCAAGAAAATGTGATTTTTTAAAAGTAAAAACCATCAAAATATATACATGTGTTTATATAATATTTCAATGTTAAATTAATTATAATTACCAAAATTGATTAAATGATTAAAAAAAAATAAAAATATACTTTAAAAACAAATCAAAATATAATCTATCAATACATATAAATTAGATAAAAATCTATATTTGAATTAAAATGTAGTATTTTTCACTGTTCATTAAAGTATGAATTTTCTCAAAAAAATTACAAAATTTCAAGAAAAAGAAACTTTTATATCTATATTCCAAATAATAAGTTTTTTTTCAAAAATTACTTATAAAAGTGTAAAAATATATATTAAAAAAGTGTTTTGCATCAAAAGGTAGTAAAACTGTATTTTTTAAAAAATACTTCTTTTATCTAAAAAATTGAATTTTTTCTTATATCATGCATAGAAAAAATCTATGATGAATTTTAAAAATTACATTGAATATATTAAATATATATTTAATTAAATAAATCCAAAAGAGTTATTTTATTTTTTTAACAAAATCAATTATGTTAAAATAATTTTTTTAGAAAAAACATTTCCTTTTAAGTAATGTTTTATTTTCATTTATAAATAATTGTTCACAAAAGAAATAATTAAACCCACGTGTAAACAATACTTTCATAAATAAATTAATATTGTTAATTCCCTCCATTTTTATAGATAAGTTATAAGGTAATATAATAATATTTAGTTGTTCAATTATACTCAATTTTGCGTGAAAACAAATTTATCAAAAGAACATGAAATTGTGTGTGACACAATCCAATCATAGTATTGCGTATACTACAAGCTAAGCTGATGTTATGTACTGTTCAAGAACATCTTAGTGTAGCATACAACATAGGACATTCAATAAATTTTAAAAAACTTTATATCATAAAAATCTTGGGGTATTACATTCTAACCCATTTGAAATGAATTTCTCCTTCAAATTTATTTTTGGTTATAAAAGGTTTACTACTTGAAAGTTTCATTAAATGAATCCCAAATCATAGAAAATAATACTAAAAAATCATTTTGAAAAGGAAATATAGAATCACAATGGTTACCCAAATTAACTGATCATTGGGTTTCTACATAGGATAACAAAAGTTGGAAGTGAAAACATGGATAAGGAAGGAAAAATATAACCATCATTTTCTGATAGAGAGTGATAGAGAACAAGGTTAAGAGATATTTAACAAATAGAAAGGAATAAATCAGTAATGATTTAGGGGAGAATCTGATTCATTGGATAAATTTGTATTATGATAACATTTTTGGTTTCAATATCCTATCATTAAAGTTGAAGAAATTTTCATGATAAGAAATACTTACATGATTTCGGTATAATCTCAGCATTGCTTGTTCATTAAATAATTCCCACATCATATCATATTCAATGAAATGAAGATTAAATTTTCATTCTTGAAGTGTTATCATATCATGTGATCCAGAAATTAAATGATAGACCATTCCATCGGTATTTATCCTAAAATGGTAAGCACAAGTTATCAAACATGCACAAGTCCATATATGGTGAGATAATACATTATTCTATCAAGCTTCATATAATGTATAACTTAATCATTCCAAAAAACATGATAACCTTACAATCCTTATAAATTATGAAAATAAAAAACTATAGAAAAATGTTCACTAAATCATCTTAAAATTTATACCCAATATATCATATGGTATCTCTTGTTGGTCACATTCCAAAAATTTGAACACCTTCATCATATATTCTCTTGAGTCACTGTAACTCCCTGAATTATCCAGGAACCTTATTGAAAACATGCAAGTTTAATTATTCTAAATTCTCTTTTATATGTTCCTTATATTCCAAAAAGTTTAATAAATCATCCATTGATAGAATAACCCTCTCATCAACACCTCCGTAATGAGTTCCCAAGAAACTAACATCATCCAATTTACTCAGTAAAATCCTTCATATCATTATCCTAACATCATTATATTAACATAATGGATATATTAAGGGCTATCTTTCCCTTAATCAAATGTTCTCCAAGTATATCTCCTTACCCTTAAATCACCCTTTTATCTCCTTATAACTATTCAACATATAATTCTAATCCTGAATCAAAAACATATACTGAAAACACTTATATATTTCATGATTCATATAACATAATATTTTAATTACAAAACATATATTCCTCAATCATCTGAATTTATTCTTAAAACATTCCTCATGATCCATCATCATCCTCTTTCCGAAAATATGAATCAAGCCTTATGTTTTCTCATCCTCAAGCTTCTTAGGTTTAATGTAAGAAATATTGGAAGAAAATCACATACATTTAACATATCATTTACAATCCCTTTATCCTCAGTAGTATGACCAATAATAATACCATTTCTATGATTATCTTCATGATATCTCTACTTAGGAAATCAAGCCACATAATTCCCATTATTTCCACATCTGAATCATTCAATGGTTAACTATGTTCTATGAAGTTATGTATATTGACTAAGACTAGAAAAAAGGGTGATAAATAAATATTATAGATAAGGGACACATAATTATGGTAAATTAATTATTATATGTAAATCTATGATATATTTGGTTTAACCCTAGGCTAGTCATGATTATCACAAAAACCATAGGATTGTAACATATACATAGAATTATCTTTAAGACATCCCTAGACATATAATTAGAAATATATCTAGGGATCTCTCTATAGTATTCAAATCCTAGTTTCCAAATTTTTACTAAAACATCACTCTGATACCAACTATAACCAACCATTCTTGATATACATGCACACTATATTTATTTTTTAAAATACTTAATATATTACACACAAAAAATGACCAAATACCATATTAGTTTAGTGCCTTTGGAAACATGGAACACATTTTTCTAACATGGTTAAATATACTCAAAATCTACCATAAAGATCTTTCCTTTTAGTATCTCTACCTAAAACCATTCTTTAAAACCCAGGGAAAAGAAAACATAAAAAGGGAGAGCTGAAATGATCATTAAGGGTAAACATGAAGAACATAAAAAAAAATATGTAAGAATTTAAAAACATGAACATAAATATTGAATATCAAAAATCATGAGCCATGAAATAAATCTTTGCTGTTCATAAGGCATAAGTCCTAAATAAACTCAATCCATGATAAGATAGCCTTGACATAAAACATTGAATTGTGGAAAACACATAAGTATAAATAATATTTTCTATATTATACATGGATTATTTCCAATACCATTATAGTGGAAAATGTACATTAATGCACTGGGTTTAATTGTCATTCCAACCTTGTGTTACTGAACAATATTTACCTATCATTCTAGCGTTGTATTACTTACTTGGTTTTACTTGTTTTTCCAACCCTGTATTACTGAACCAAATTTACAAGCCATTCTAGTCTTGTTAATATTATGAAAAATTAACCCTTACCAAATCTATTGGAGGGATATATAGGTCCAACCAATATCACAATTAAATAATTCTTTTGTGTTCCATAATAACATAAATCATTCATCATAACCCAATGAATAAAATTGGTTTCTTTATACATTACACCACTATAACATAATAAGTGTAAAACAAATCGATTTCATAAATACCATTCCATCATAAACCCAATTAAATCATAGGTAAAATAGGGATATTATAATTGAAACATAACCAGATTAAATAAATCCATCTTATATGGAAATTACTTTTTATATAACACTTAGAAATAATTCTTGTGAAAAATATCATTTCTTCCACAAAAAAGTTTTAATTTCTCTAAATTTTTTGTAATTTAAAAAAAATTATGAGGCCCCAGCCTTAAACCTTAATTAATATTTAATTAAATGAATAATTCACATTGAGAATCTTTTCAGGTTTAGAGTTTTACAGAATTAGGACACAACTATTACATCTCAAAAGATTATAAAGTAGACACTTCTACTAAGTTTCCATAAAATAAAAACTCTTAAAAAGAAACATGTCTATTTACATGTTTTATATAGCATGACTTTCCCTTGATCCCATCCTTGACCCTATTCTACATTAATTCCTGTGAAAAACATTTCAAAAAAAACTTGGGCTGAGCATAAAAAGCTCAGTAAGGGATACACAAAGAATGAAAACTATTAGTTTATCAAAACAACAAGTAAACCATGTATACTTTATCAAATTAATACTTTTCAACTTTATGACGTAGTAAAAAATCTTCACTAAATAAAAGATTATTACTTACCCTTTTGTAACCAAATTATTACCATAAAACCCATATAAAGATCACATAACATATAAAGGTAACTTGGGACATAAACATACTTAAGTGGAATAACCATACGGTCGACTTCCACACATATCACTTAATGAAATAGCCATACGGCCAACTTCCATACATACTTAATGGAATAGCCATATGGCCGACTTCCATACCCAATGCATTGGAGGTTATAATGTAACCACCCATCCTGGTATTCATGGCACCACCTGTCATATGGTTTATCACATAACCACCCGTCAAATGTCCAAGTACAATTATAAAATTATAACACATAAAACCAATATAAAGGAATGATAACATTTCCACATTTCAATCACAATATATCATTTAAATATATTGACATAATAAAATGCTTTATCGAAATGATTTTCAATACCAAAATACAGAAAAGAGTATATAGTATTTATTTTATTTAAAAACCTTACGGCTTATGGAGGAATCCAAAGTTCAAATAATACTCGCGGCGGCGGAAAAGGTCGTTGTCACCGCATACGTTAAAAGAAACATTACTATTTGTCATTTAGTAAAACACTTCATAGAAAAAGATTCCTTTTGTATAAAATTAAAAGTCGAAGGGGTTTATACACCGTATAGAAGATAGTTGTGTATAAAACGAAATATGCTCCAATGAAAGGAGATTGAGACGAAGTCCCTTACCTCGGGTGCGACTTGACTCGATCGTTCTTTAACATCCTGAATAATAAACTTGAGTTAATTTATACTTGATTAAGAACTTTTATCAAGTTAATTATTCCTTTTATATCACTTATTACCATGTTATGAACATTATGTAGTCATTTAAGTTGATAACGGCCATTTGTCGATATTTGGTACTTGAGTCAAAAGTGAACTTTTTACAATTACATGTTGTTCGTGTGGTCAAAGGTTCATTATATCCAGAATGATATTCATGATTTGGATATCATATATATCATATATATCCGTAATATACATGTATTTATAATATTACATAATCATTTAGAGGTAATAAATAAAATACACTGTTCATGGAGACGGTAAGCCGTACGTACACATGAACGCTACTTTCATTTCTTTGTCATATTAATGGAATTAAAACTAAATGAGAGGTATGAATATTTTAATTCCAGAATTATATTAATCATTTATATGTAACATAAATCATATATAATAAATTTAAATCTATCCTTTATACGTCCCACATATGGCATTAACGAATCAAATCACTTTGAGGGGGCGGTAGTCCGCACTTCCGAAAATGAAGATATCGCGTATACCCATAATGGAAGCCATGAAGGTGTTCCATAAATGAAAAATACAGAAGCTTAAGGAAGACATAAACATATTATATATCATATATAAATACAGTGACATCTTAATGTCCACCTTTGAAGTTGTTGGAAGAATATTGAACAATCATCGTTTCGTGAGGCAGAAATTCACCATCCACGGAAATATTAAGTTCATTAACCATTAGATGTTGGTGTGTGTAACTGTAGCTCGAAAGCTTCTTATAAAAACATCCTAGTATATTTACGATACTGGAGTTGTTACAAAAGAAATGAATAAAAAGAGTTTAGGGTGTTGGAGAAGCAAAATAAAACAAAAGGACACAACAGAAGACATTACCTTAAAATCATGTAACTCTATTAGATTTGAGCTCAACGGCTTCCTTGGGAAGACTTCTGCCAAAAGTGAGGCTTCTAAGAGTAAGAGAGGGATGTTGAGAGACAAAAAGAGTAGAGCTTGGATGAACGAATGGTTTGAGAGGTGTGGGTAAGGTGGTAGATGTGGGGGCCTTTTATAAGAGGAGAAGATGGGCACTCTTGGAATGTAAGGAAATGTTACTTTATTATAGAATGAGTTTGGGATTTTAATAGTCCCACATTGATGTGTTTCGAAGATAAGGTGATAAGGGTTCCAAATCCGCCCATCCAATAGGTTTTGGACATGTTCATGTCTTAGATTTTACATTATCTTTCCATTTTATTTAAATCGTTAAATAATGAGGTAATTGCTCCATCATCATGGTGTCATAAATAATTTAATTTAGTTAATGTCTAAAAATTATAAAAAAATACTATGATGTAGGAAATCTTTTTATATTTCTAATAAATATTTATAGTCAAAAATCTGACTTGTATAACCCCATTTAGTAATTGTTTTAGTAAAACAACTCATGTTTGTGACATTTTAATTTTAATAAAAAGATATTAATGTCATATTCCAACCAATGTGGCTCCATGGGGTCCCCAAGTTGGCCCATTGATTTTCGGGGTCGGACATGAAACATCCAATAAGTGTAGGACATGTTTCAAGTTCATTTCATATTATTAAAACATTATTTTTACCTCAAACTACACTAATTACCTCTAATCACGATTAAAAACTTAAAAGTTACTATTCACCAAAAAATTATTTTAATCCCATTGAACCACATTTTACATCTTAATGACAACCATGTATGTCGGATTTTTGAAATTCAAAACACAGAGGTGGTAAAATTTCATTTAAACGAAAAATCAGTTTTTATAAGTACCACTTAGTGGTTTCACTATTCATCAAAAATTGAAGTTTTTCAAAAAAAATACCAAAACTTCACCCTAAGCTATATTTGATATTCTGAATTCAAAAAGAATTCCATTTTACAAAATTCAAAACATATATGTTTCATTAATTAATTTAATAATTAATTCCTGCTGTCAGAGCAAAAAGCGTGTTTTTATGAAACAATAAATATCAAAAGATTGACACTAGTTTAAGTCCGATTTCAAAGTGAAATTAATTCCAACGACCACTATTTGATTTAATGGTAAAAATATATTCTAATTTAACTTTAAAAACAATTCAAAATATAATCTAATAATATAAATAAATTAGATTAAAAAGAGGTTTTGAATTAAAATACAACATTTTCACTATTCATTAAAAATGATCTTTATCGAAAAAAATACCAAAAATTTTCACAAAGTAAATTTTGATGTCTCTATTATAAAGAAGAGTTTTATTTGGTCCAATAGAATGTATATGTGTGACCAAAACTATATTTAATGACGATTCTCCATCAAAAGGCGATAAGTGAACCTTTAGTGAAAATTAGGGTATATATGCCTAAAATTGAATTCTTTCCATATTTTAAGCCTTTATCATTTATTAGATAAAAGTAATAACATTTAAAAAAAACATATATAATCATATTCTAGTTATTTCTATCCATTACCGCCAATACAACGGCTATGTGTTAACTACCATTTAAAATAATATTATTTTATTACTAGTGTGCAATGTAAGATTTCAAAGAAACTCTTTGTTGCGTATCAGGTACGCTATCGAACATAGCAACCCCTTTAAAATAAAATTAATATTTAATTAATAAATATTAATAAATATGAAAATGTTTTATTAATTATTTACCTGGGATGTCACATCCTTCCCCCCTTTTAAGAATTGCGTCCTCGCAAATTTATTCACTTATCAAAATAAGTGGGGGTATTTATCCCTCATAGCATTTTCAGATTCCCACATTGCCTCTTCAACCATATGGTTTTTCTACAAAACCTTTACCTAGTGAATCACCTTATTCTGTAACAGTTGTTTCTTGTGGTCAAGAATCTGGACCGACTGTTCTTCATAAGATAGGTTCTCTTCCAGCTGAACTACCTCTGGACTCAAAACATGAGATGGATATGGCATATACTTTCTCAACATCGAAACATGAAAAACATTGTGTACCTGAGATAAACTCGGAGGTACTTCCACTCTGTATGCAACTGATCCAACTCTCTCCAGAATTTCATATGGTCCAATGAACCTTGGACTCAGCTTTCCTTTCTTTCCAAATCGCATCACACTTTTCCATGGAAAAACCTTGAGAAAAACATGATCACCTACCTCGAAAGATAGATCCTTCCTCCAGTTATCCACATAACTTTTCTGTCTGCTCTGAGCTGTTCTCATGTGTTTCTGAATCAACTGAACATTTTCTGCCTTCTCTTCTACCAATTCTGGTCCCATCAGCTTCCTTTCACCCACTTCATCCCAAAAAGCTGGAGTTCGACACTACTTCCCAAATAATGCCTCAAATGTTGCCATCTGTATATTGGAATGAAAACTGTTATTATAAGAAAACTCAACCAAAAAAAGATGTTGGTCCCAACTTCCCTGATAATCCATAGAACAAGCTTATAGCATATCCTCCAAGGTCTGAATTGTTCGTTCGGACTGCCCATCTGATTGCAGATGAAACCTTTATTAAAATTTAATTCAGTACCCAACGACTTCTGAAGGCCTTTCCAAAAGTTAGAAGTAAACCTCGGATCACGATCAGACACAATGGAGAGAGGAACTCCATGTAACCTGACTATCTCATTAAGATACAAACGGTAAAGTTAATCTAGGGAAAAAGTATCTTGTATAGCAAGGAAATGAGAAGATTTAGTCAAGCGATCAACGATAACCTAGATTGCATCATTACATTGAGATGTCCTCGGAAATACCACAACAATGTCCATGGATATGTTTTCCCATTTCCACTCTGGCACTGGTAAAGGCTGAAGCATCCCTTTCGGTAACTGCCACTCTGCTTTAACCTGCTGAGAAGTCAAACACTTCACAGTAAAATTAGCAATATCCCTTTTCATTCCATCCCACCAGTAAAAATCCCACAGATCTCTGTACATCTTAGTACTCCCAGGATGAACTGAAAACGGGGAACTATGAGCCTCACATAACAAATCATTCTTCAACTGTGAATCACAAGGCACACATAATCTCTTCCCAAACCTCAAAACACAATCATTATCAATGTTGAATTCCGGAAACTTACACTTCTGAACCAGCTCTACCTTTTTCTACGACTCACTGTCTTCCCTCTGTGCTTTCTTAATTCTGTCTGATAGGGATGATCTCACTGATACTTGAAACAAAACAGAAGAACTTCCTGCACCAACAATTTCTATGCCAAAGTTCATCAAATCAAAAACCAAAGGATCTCGTTCCAAACGTAGCATGGTTAATGAAGCATTACTTTTTCAACTCAAAGCATCGGCCAATTTATTTGCTTTTCCTGGATGGTAATGAATGGTACAATCATAATCCTTGAATAATTCTAGCCATCTCTTCTGTCTGATGTTCAATTCTTTCTGAGTGAATATATGTAACACCCCAATATTTTATGAAAAGTATTATTTTTAATTAATTTCTTGTATTGTACGCTACACTAAAAGGAGTTTTCACAACACGCATCCCTGACTTGCCTTGCATTACACACAATCACGACCTTCCTCGATAGCGTGTATAATACGCAATACCGAGTTTCACTAAATTAGATATTATTATAATATAATTTTGAACTAGCCGTTATGAATAGTAATACCCACTTTTTGAAATTTTATAAATTTTATCTTTCATAATGGACTTCATTTTTGGATTCGTAATATTGAAATTATTTTAGGGTGAAATTTTGGTACTTTTCGGATAACTTTCATATTCTGATGAATAGTGAAAATTTCTAAATTTTAATTAAAAACAACTTTTTTAATCGAAATAATTAATACTGATAAATTAATAATTTGAGTGTTTTTAAAGTATATTTAGAATATATTTTTACAGTTTAATATAATGTTGTTCATTGGATGTAATTTAACATTTAAACCAGACATAAACAAGTGTCAATCTTTTGATAGTTAGTATCTCTTAAAAACACGCTATTTGTTTTGACGACAGGAATTAATTTTTAAATTAGTTAATGTAACCAATATGTTTTGAATTTGGTAAAATAGACATCATTTTTGAATTCATAATATCAAATATATCTTAGGCCTAATTTTAGGTATTTTTCTGGAAACTTTCATTTTTTTGATGAATAGTGAAACCACTAAGTGGTAGTTAAAAAACTAAATTTTTCACGAAACATAATTTTACCGCTTTTGTGAGTGGAATTTAAAAAATACGAGAGACACGGTTAATATCAATGACTAAAATGTGGTTCAATGAGATGAAAATAATTTTTGGTGAATAGTAACTTTTTACTTTGTTTACCACAGTTAAAAGTAAATAGGGTAATTAAGGGTAAAAATGATATTATTATTACCCTAACACATGTCCTAATTCTATTGGATAAGTTTACTTCGACCAAAAACAACCTTAGGAATAAAATATGACCATTTAGGCCCACTTGGATTAGATTAGGACATTTAATATTAATTTATTTAAAGAAGGGTTAAAATAGTTAAAATCAAAGTTTAATAAATAAATCATTTTTAATATAGGGTTATACATAAAATAAATTAGACTATAAATACTCATTAGAAAGATAAAAATATTACCTACATAATTATTGTTTATTTTTAATTTTTAGACATTAAATAATTTAATTTATTTATGATACAATGATGATGCATTAATTATATTATTAATGAAATATTGACATAATTGATGTTAAACATACCCAAATAAATGTAATTTGAGACTTTTTATGAATTAAAATAATTTTCTATGTTAATATTACATGTTAGTATTGATATAATTAATTTAGTTCTAACTAAGCATTCTATTATGATTTAAAAAAAATCAATTACCAAATAGTGTCAAAATTGACATAAAATAGTTTTTAAAATAAATATTATATTATTAATTGTTATTATATTCCTAAAAATCTATGGTTCGGACAAATGTCTTATATAAGGTTATATATATTAATAATAAACAACTTGGGGTTCGTTTGTCTTGTTATTGTATGTTTATTAACCTTATAGTGTAAGAACATAAAAAGACACGGTAAAAGTAAAATTATCTAACTTAAAGTTAAATCTAAATGATAAGATTAAAATAGTAATCTAAACTTGTCCAAATTCTATTGGATGAGAGTATTTCTACCCATACCCACCTTAGATTCTACATAAATCAATTTGGAGCGATTTAAAACCGAATATGGCTTTATAATAAAATAATATTTTTAGTTTTTCCAAAGGTGACCCTATCCTCCCTTATGAAAGGGAACCTCCTCCCTCTCTTCCTCACACCACTTTGAGCCTTCAAGCTCGTCCAAACCCTGACAAATTTCCTTCTACACTTCCCTAGAAACATCCTAGAGGTCCTGGTATTCTTCAAACTCCAATTTTCGTACCCTATGTGGAGGTCTCAAAGAGGCTCTTCAAAGAAGAGGTAATGTCTGTTACCGATTCTTTCAACTTTGTTTTTTTCTTCCACTTCTTATTTTTTTGTTTTTTAATTATGAGGTAATAACATAAGTATCACTAATATACTGATATGTTATTATAAGAATGAAAAAACCATATTTCACCATCTATCCATCCTACGGAAAACGAAATCACCGCCCGTGGGTACATACGGAATACCGTCTCCACACCGTGGTGTAATATAATTTCCACCACCACCTTACACGGATGGGTATACTGGTGAAAGTAATGAATATATATGATTATTTTAAATTGATATTGATTCTATAATATTATACATACACTTTAATACAATTCTACGATCATGGGAATGATATAATCGCTCGTGCGTACGTACGGAACACCGTCTCTACGACGCGATGAGATTCACTCTCCATGATAACCATTCAAGAATGTTTATAAAGTATATATAATAAGTAATATTGAAATATATGACATAATAATTCTACTGGATTTATGTATATATATATATTTATTTCATCTACTTAATTCCATTCAATTCCATAAGGAAACAAAAATAGCATTCATGCGTACGTACGGCCTACTGTCTCCATGAACGGTGTATTTCATTCCATTTATCGATCCATTATATAAATATTCTTAATATATATTATATATAAATCATGTTTTACATTCTAGATGTATGTAATCATGATCTAAGTAATCATATGAATAATTACAAGTTAAAACACGAATGACAAATGAAATGATTTTACCCAAAACACTACTTTAACATGAATTTACCAAACAACGGGTAATATAAAGTCATAAGTGAACCATATATGATATAATAACAATGAATATGATTCTGTAATAAGTCAATGAAATTATTTAAATCATTATACAGGAGGTTTGGATACGTAAGAAGCGTATCAGACCTAAGCTAAGGGATAATTTTTCAAATCTCATTTTTTTATCCGAGATTGCTTATACGTAAGTATTTAATGGGGTTATTGTTATCATCTATTTCCATGTTTTCTAAAAGTTTTGTTATGTATTTTTAATGTAATTTTTACCCATTGTGACTTTTACTACATGGTACGTAAGGAATCTTTCTTTTGTTTACGTTACGAGGTACTTTTTGACTTTTCCGGTAAAAGTATGAGAAGAATGTTTTTTTAACTTATACGACACGAATGGATTTTTACGGTTTTATAAAGCCTTATTTTTATGAAGACTCATCCAAAATATTTCATGACAATTTTCAACAAACTCATTTTATTTTAAAATTGCATGACATTTTTTAAAAAGAGAATGATTTTGAAGAAGAAAGGATATTTTCCTCAAGAATTCATTTCTAGTGTTTTATCAAAACCATTTTCCATCTAAGATGACATTATTTCATATGTGTATGTTTAAAGTATAATGTCTCTATGATTTACATGGTTTCACTTTTCTTATTATTAAATGATATCCATTTGTTTTATATGGATTATGTTATGATGGAATGATGTTTATGAATCCCATTTTATTCTTTGGGTTATGATTCATGTTTTATGTGTATTTTGTGGCACAAGTAAAAATGATTTCATTATGAGATGGGTGGGACCTATATAAGGCCCTAGCCTTAAACCTTACTTAATCTTCAGTTATTACAAGATTACACATTGAGGATCTTTTCGGGTTTAGAGTTTTAGAGAATTAGATCATAAAACTTGCATTACATTCCACATATAAACAAAGTGGTTACATAAAGATAGTATTCTTCATTCCCATCAATGGAAACATATTTAAAATAAATCATGGATTCTTTCTTGACACTTCCTTGACACTATAATCATATCATGTACCTTTCCCTTGACCTGTGAAAAACATTTCAAAAAACTTGGGATGAGCATAAAAAGATCAGTATGGGTTATAAAAACATGGAAAAGAAACATGGGTACATATATACATAAGAGTGAAATCATAATTTACCCATAAAACATAAGCACATTAACATACCTCATCAAATCATGAGTAAATCATTGAAATCATAAGACACAAAGGTAACTTGAGGCATTCATAACATTCTTACGTAGGGAGTAACCATATTGGTTACGTTTGGAATACCCATCACAGTATATTCCCTAAATCTCTTTGGAGAAACATTAACATTTCACTCCTTCGCGTTACCCAATGCATTGGAGAGCTATATCGGGCTCACCCGCCCTTAGTTTATCACAGAACCACCTGTCTTCATAATAATGCCCAAGAACCTCAACATAATCATATCACATAAAGCATGCATAAAGGAAACATAACATTTCCACCATTCAATTACAAGATATCAATACAACAAATTGATATAAAAACATTATGAAAACCATTTTCAATACCAAAATAGAAGAAAAGTAAAACATGTCATTTATTTTTCTTTTAAGAAGAAGGTATGGCTTGTAGAGGAAGCCGAAACTCAAATAACGGTCACGACGGCGGAGAAGTCGTTGTCGCCGCATACGTACGACAAAAACATTCCCTTTTGTCGTTTAGTAAACGCTTCGTATAAAAAAGATTCCTTTTGAATAAACATAAAAGTCAAAGAGGTTTATACACAGTATAAAAGAAAGTTGTGTATAAAATAAAATATGCCTGAATGAAAGGAGATTGAGACAAAGTCCCATACCTCGTATCCGACTTGACCCGACCGTCCTTTAATCTCCTGAATAATAAACTTGAGTTAATACCTACTTGCTTATGAACCTTTTTCAAGTTCATTATTCCTTTTATACTATGTTATGAACATCATGTAATCATTTAAGTTAATAATGTTCATTTTGTCGGTATTTGGTTCTTAAGTCAAAAATAGACTTCTTACACTTGCATGTTGTTAATTTGGTCCAAGTTTTGTTATATCCAGAATGATATTAATGATATGGATAACATATATATCATATATATTCATCATATACATGTATTTATAATATTACATCACATTTAGAGGTAAGAAATGAAATGCACCGTTCATGGAGACGGTAAGCCGTACGTACGCATGAACGCTACTTCCATTTCAATTTCGTATTTTTTTAGAATGGAATCATAATGATATAAGAGTATATTATAATTCCAGTATAAGAACATATATAATATCATTAACTTTATCCTGTACACATCCCACATATGGTATTAACGAATCAAATCACTTTCAGGGGGCGGTAGTCCCCACTTCCAAAAATGAAGATATCGTGTTTACCCATAATGGAAACCATAAAGGTATGCCCAAAATGAAAAAAAGAAGCTTAAGGCAAACATAAACATATCATATATCATATATAAAATTATTGACATCATAATGGCCACCTTTGAAGGTGTTAAATGAGTATTGAACAATCATCGTTTCGGGAGGCAGAATTTCACCATCCACAAAAACCGTATGTTCTTTAACCATTTGATGTAGTTGTGTGAGAGTTTAGCTCAAATAAATCATATAACAACATCCTAGTATATGGAATATACTGTTTTTGTTACAAAAGAAGTAAATAAAAAGAGTTCAGGGGGTTGGAGAAGCAAAATAAAACAAATGAACATGAGAGAATGAATTACCTTTAAAAGTGTAACTCCTTTTGATTTGAGCCTAAAGGCTTCCTTTGAAAGGATTATGCCAAAAGGGAATCCTATAGGATTAGAAGAGGGATGTGGAGAGAGTAAATGGGCAGGGTTTGGCCGAGAAAAAGGCTTGAGGAGTGTGTGAAATGAGGTAGAGGTGGGGGCCTTTTATAAGAGGAGAGGAGGGGCACTTTTGGAAAGTAAAGCAATATTACATTATTTGAAAATTGGTTTCGGTTTTAAAAGGTTCCACATTGATATAATTCGTGGATAAGGTGATAAGGGTTCGAAATCCACCCATCCAATTGGTTTTGGCCATGTGTAGGTTTTATATTTTTCATTATCTTTCCATTTTATTTAAATCGTTAAACAATGAGGTCATTGCTGCATCATCATGATGTCATAAATAATTTAAGATATTTAAAGTCTAAAAATTATAAAAAAAATACTATGATGTAGGAAATATATTTATCTTTCCAATGACTATTTATAATCAAACATCTGATCTTTATAACCCCATGTACAAATTGTTTTCGTAAAACATATGATGTTTGTGTCATTTTTACTTTTACATTAAATAAAAAGTTATTTATTTTATTTCCCAGCCAAAGTGGATCCATGGGGTCCCCAAGTTGACCCATGGCTTTTCTTGGTCGGCCATGACCCAACCAATGAGGGTAGGACATGTGTCAAGCTCATCTCATTTTATTAAAGCATTATTTATACCTTAAAATACCCTAATTACCACTAATCGCGATTAAAAACTTAATAAGTTACTATTCACAAAAAATTATTTTAATCCCATTGAACCACATTTTACATTTTAATGACAACCATGTATGTTGTATTTTCAAAATTCAAAACACAAAGATGGAAAAATTTCATTTAAAAAGAAAATCAATTTTTATAAGTACCACTTAGTGGTTTCACTATTCATCAAAAATTGATGTTTTTCTGAAAATTAACAAAGATTCACCCTAAGCTATATTTGATATTCTGAATTCAAAAATGAAGTCTATTTTACAAAATTCAAAACATATAAGTCACATTAATTAATTTAATAATTAATTCCCGCTGTCAGAGCAAATAGCGTGTTTTTATGGAACAATAAGTATCAAAAGATTGACACCAGTTTAAGTCCAATTTCAAAGTGAAATTGATTTCAATGACCACCATTGGATTAAATGGTAAAAATTTATTCTAATTTTACTTCAAAAACAATTCAAAATATAATATAATCATATAAAGAAATTAGATTAAAAAGCAGTTTTGATGTAAAATGCAGTATTTTTCACTATTCATTAAAAAATGGACATTGTCAGAAAAATAACAAAAATTCACACAATGTAAATTTTGATGTCCCAATAATAAATAATAAGTTTATTTTGACAAACATAGTTTATAAAATTGTCAAAATAGAGATTTAAAAAGGGTTTTCCATCATAAGATAGTAAAACAATCTTTTAAGAATATTAGTGTATTCCATGCATAAGATTGTATTTATTTTCATTTCAAGCCTCTATAACACTATCTTAATCATTAATAGACATAGATAAAAATATCTATTATTCATTACTTACTTGGGATGTTACATACTTCCCCCCTTTAGAAAATTGCATCCCCGCAATTTATTTACTTATCAACTAAATGGGGGTACTTATCCCTCATTGCATTTTCAGATTCCCATGTTGCATCTTCAATCAGGTAGTTTTTCCACAAAACCTTTACCTGCTTAATCAACTTATTCCATAACACTTTCTCCCTATGGTCAAGAATCTGGACCGGTTGTTCCTCATAAGATAGGTTCTCTTCCAGCTGAACTACCTCTGGACTCAAAGCATGAGATGGATCTGGCATATACTTTCTCAACATAGAAACGTGAAAAACATTGTGTACCTGAGATAAACTCGGAGGTAAAGCCACTCGGTATGCAACTGATCCAACTTTCTCCAGAATTTCATATGGTCCAATAAACCTTGGACTCAGCTTTCCTTTCTCACCAAATCTCATTACACTTTTCCAAGGAGAAACATTGGGAAAAATATGATCACCTACCTCGAAAGATAGATCCTTCCTCTGGTTATTCACATAACTCTTCTGCCTGCTCTGAGCTGTTCTCATGTGTTTCTGAATCAGCTGAACTTTTTCCGCCATCTCTTCTACCAATTCTGGTCCCATCAACTTCCTTTCACCCACTTCATCCCAGAAAGATGGAGTTCGACACCGCTTCCCATATAATGCCTGAAATGGTGCCATCTGTATACTGGAATGGAAACTGTTATTATATGAAAATTCAACCAAAGAAAGATGTTGGTCCCAACTTCCCTGATAATCAATAGAACAAGCTCGTAGCATATCCTCTAATGTCTGAATTGTTCGTTCGGACTGCCCATCTGATTGAGGATGAAAAGCTGTACTAAAATTTAATTCAGTACCCAATAACTTCTGAAGGCCTTTCCAAAAGTTAGAAGTAAACCTGGGATGACGATCCGATACAATGGAGAGAGGAACTCCATGTAACCTGATTATCTCTTTAAGATACAAACGGGAAAGTTGATCAAGAGAGAAAGTATCTCGTATAGAAAGGAAATGAGTAGATTTGGTCAAGCGATCAACAATAACCCAGATTGCATTATTACCTCGAGATGTCTTCGGTAATCCAACAACAAAGTCCATGGATATATTCTCCCATTTCCACTCTGGCACTGGTAAAGGGTGAAGCATCCCTTTCGGTAACTGCTGCTCTGCTTTAACCTGCTGACAAGTCAAACACTTCATAGTAAAATCAGAAATATCTCTTTTCATTCCATCCCACCAGTAATACTCCCGCAGATCTCTATACATCTTAGTACTACCCCGATGAACCGAAAACGGAGAACTATGATCTTCACATAACAACTCTCTCTTCAACTGTGAATCACAAGGCACACACAATCTCTTCCCAAATCTCAAAACACAATCATTATTAATGTTGAATTCAGGAAACTTACCTTTCTGAACCATCTCTACTTTTTTCTGCAACTCACTGTCTTGCTTCTGTGCTTTCTGGATTCTATCTGATAGAGATGATCTCACTGATACCTGAAACAAAACAGAAGGACTCCCTGCACCAACAACTACTATGCCAAAGTTCATCAAATCCTTAACCAAAGGATCACATTCCAAATGAAACATTGTTAATGAAGCATTACATTTTCGACTCAAAGCATCAGCCACTTTATTTGCTTTTCCCGGATGGTAATGAATTGTACAATCATAATCCTTTATTAATTCTAGCCATCTCCTTTGTCTCATGTTCAATTCTTTCTGAGTGAATATATAATTTATACTTTTGTGATCGGTATATATTTCACACTTTACTCCATACAAATGATGCCTCCAAATTTTTAAATCAAAAACAACAGCAGCTAATTCCAAATCATGTGTAGGGTAATTTACCTCATGAGTTTTCAACTGTCGTGAAGCATAAGAAATTACCTGATCATTCTTCATTAGGACGCAACCAAGTCCTTTCAATGAAGCATCACTGTATATAACAAACTCACCATTCCTTGAAGGTAGTGCCAAAACTGGAGCATTCACCAATCTTCTTTTCAATTCCTGAAAACAAACATCACATTATTTTGTCCAGATAAACTTAACACCCTTCCGAGTTAGCTTAGTCATTGGACTAGATAACCATGAAAAATTTCTAACAAACCTTCGGTAATAGCCCGCCAAACCAAGGAAGCTACGAATCTCAGTTACATTTGTGGGTCTTGGCCATTCTTCCACAACTTTTGTTTTTGCAGGATCAACAGTTATTCCATCTTTAGAAACAATGTGACCAAGGAAAGAATTTTTTTGCAACCAAAACTCACACTTGCTGAATTTCCCATACAATTTCTTTTCTTTTAAGGTTTGAAAGATAACCCTTAAATGTCTTTAATTCTATTCTTTACTTTTAGAAAACACCAAAATATCATCAATGAAAACCACCACAAACTTATCCAAGAAATCATGGAAAATTCTATTCATTAAGTCCATGAATACAGCAGGTGCATTGGTTAGCCCAAAAGGCATTACTACAAATTCATAATGGCCATATCTTGTACGGAACGCGGTCTTCGGAATATCTGCCTCCTTTACCTTCAGCTGATGGTAACGCGATCTTAGGTCAATCTTTGAAAAAAACAGAGCTCCCTGGTGCTGATCAAACAAATCATCGATATGAGGCAAATGATATTTGTTCTTAACAGTGATATTATTCAAGGCTCTACAATCAATGAAAAGTCTCATAGAACCATCTTTCTTTTTAACAAATAAAACAGGAGCACCCCATGGTGATGTGCTAGGTCTAATGAAACCATTCTCTAATAAATCAGGAAATTGCTCCTTCAACTCTAAAAGTTCAATTTGTGCCATTCGATAAGGGGGTTTTGAAATTGACTTAGCATCAGGAACTAAGTCAACAGTAAACTCAACTTCTCGATTTGGTATTATTCCAGGCAACTCATCAGGAAAAACATCAGGATACTCATTTACCACTGGAAAATCATTAATCTAAACAGTTCGTTTATTTTCAATGATGTGTGCAAGGTAACATTCATTTCCATATTTTACAAGTTTCTCGGCCTCTTGATATGTTATCAAAAGTAAGGGTTCATTCTTGTAAACAAACTGAAAGTCTTTCTGAAAAGAAACTTCTTTAGCTCTACAGTCAATCATATCATGGTAAATAGAGAGCTAATCCATACCCAGGATAACATCAAACTCTACTAGAGGAAGAACAATAAGGTTTTCAAGTAGGTTCTTTCCACAGATAAGGATAGGAAGATTCTTATAAATTCTTTTTGCCTCAACATTTCCCCCATGTGTTTTTACCAAAAGTTCATGAGTCATTTCTTGAGATGGTATTCCCATTTTACTAGAAAAGGTTTCAGAGATGAAAGAATGTGTAGACACCGAATCAAACAACACACTGTCATAATCTTAAAAAACAAACAAAGTACCTGATACAACTTCATTTGATGGCCCGACATCTGCTGAAGTAGTTGCAAAGGATTTCACCACCCGTTTCTACTTGTAGTCTAACTGCTTCCCATCACTCAAGCTCTTTGTCGGACACTCGTTTGCATAGTGACCCATCTCATTGCACTTATAACATTTCACTAACTGTAAATCAAATTTGTTCTTACCTTCAACTTGATCCTTTTCAGTGCAATCACGAGCCTTATGTCCCATCTTAACACATCGGTAGCACTTTCCAGAATTCAGAAGACATTCCCCAGCATGCCTTTTGCCACATTTATCACAAACTGGAAACTTAGATCTCTTACCATCAGACTTTTTTGATGAATTCTTACCTTTCTCCTGCCACCTCGGTCTCTTCTTCTGCTGGTTGTTATAGAACACTTGGTCATCAGCAAACTCCATTTCCACCTTCTCAGCACATCGAACAAGCTTTTCATAACTTTTAAACTCACGAGAAGCTAATTCCCTTCGATATTTTGGCTTCAATCCTGAGTAAAAATGATTGATTTTACTATCAAGGTCTCGGATAAAATTTGGATCATACCTTGCCAATCGAGTGAACCTTTCTTCATAGGCAGCCACTGAGTCTTCCTCTTGCCTCAATTACAAGAATTTTTTTCCATCCTATGTCGAACAGCCTTAGGAAAATACTTCTCAAGAAACATACCTTTGAATTCATCCCAGTCGAGAGTATCAATCTTATCGGCGTCCCTGATATTTTTAACCATAGACCACCACTGATCCGCTTCACCCTCCAAACGGTAAATATCAAGACTAACCTTTTAATTGTCTGAACAACCCATGACATCAAAAATCTTCTCCAGTGCTTTAATCCACCCTTCAGCTAACAGAGGGTCAGATGATCCTCTGAATGATGGGGTATGTTGCCTCATGAAATGTTCCACCACTAACATGTTCCTCTACGGTTGATCTGGCTGATCTCGTGCATGGATACCACCACCATTTATCAGTTGAGTCAACTGCGCCATTACTACAACAAACTGTTCAGTTCCAATTCCGACCATCTCAGGATGCTGATTCAGAAGGTTATTTCCTTCTGTATTCCTTCCTAGCACTGCTTCCCTATTTCCTATGTGGAAAACCATTCTTAACAAACATGTCTTAGATGAAGCAACATGGTAATCTTCAAATGCTATATCATTTCAAATATTTTTTTTGGATAATCATTTAATAGAATTCTAACTCCTAAAGTTATCTAAACCGACCTTTGATACCAACTATAAGGCCCCAACCTTAAACCTTAATTAATCTTTAGTTATTTCAAGATTACACATTGAGGATCTTTTCAGGTTTAGAGTTTCAGAGAATTAGATCATAAAACTTGCATTAAATTCCACATATAAACAAAGTGGTTACATAAAGATAGTATTCTTCATTCCCATCAATGGAAACATATTTAAAATAAAACATGGATTCTTTCTTGACACTTCCTTGACACTATCATCATATCATGTACCTTTCCCTTGACCTGTGAAAAACATTTCAAAAAACTTGGGATGAGCATAAAAAGCTCAGTATGGGTTATAAAAACATAGAAAGGAAACATGGGTACATATATAGATAAGAGTGAAATCATACTTTACCCATAAAACATAAGCACATTAACATACCTCATAAAATCATGAGTAAATCATTGAAATCATAAGACATAAAGGTAACTTGAGGCATTCATAACATTCTTATGAAGGGAGTAACCCTCTTGGTTACGTTTGGAATACCCATCACAGTATATTCCTTAAATCGCTTTGGAGAAACCTTAATGTTTCACTCCTTCGCGTTACCCAATGCATTGGAGAGCTATATTGGGCTCACCCACCCTTATTTTATCACGGAACCACCCGTCTTCATAATAATGCCCAATAACCTCAACATAATCGTATCACATAAAGCATGCATAAAGGAAACATAACATTTCCACCTTTCAATCACAAGATATCAATACAACACATTGATATAAAAACATTATGAAAACCATTTTCAATACCAAAATAAAACAAAAGTAAAACATGATATTTATTTTTCTTTTAAAAAGAAGGTATGGCTTGTAGAGGAAGCCGAAACTCAAATAACGGTCACGACGGCAGAGAAGTCGTTGTCGCCACATACGTACGACAAAAACATTCCCTTTTGTCGTTTAGTAAACGTTTCGTATAAAAAAGATTCCTTTTGAATAAACGTAAAATTCAAAGAGGTTTATACACCGTATAAAAGAAAGTTGTGTATAAAATAAAATATGCCTCAATGAAAGGAGATTGAGACGAAGTCCCATACCTCGTATCCGACTTGACCTGACCGTCCTTTAATCTCCTGAATAATAAACTTGAGTTAATCCCTAATTTCTTATGAACCGTTTTCAAGTTCATTATTCCTTTTATACCATGTTATGAACATCATGTAATCATTTAAGTTAATAATGTTCATTTTGTCGGTATTTGGTTCTTAAGTCAAAAATAGACTTCTTACACTTACATGTTGTTAATTTTGTCCAAGGTTAGTTATATCCATAATGATATTAATGATTTGGATAACATATATATCATATATATTCATCATATACATGTATTTATAATATTACATCACATTTAGAGGTAAGAAATGAAATGCACCGTTCATGGAGACGGTAAGCCGTACGTACGCATGAACGCTACTTCCATTTCTATTTCGTATTTTTTTTGGAATGGAATCATAATGATATAAGAGTATATTATAATTCTAGTATAATAACATATATAATATCATTAACTTTATCCTTTACACATCCCACATATGGTATTAACGAATCAAATCACTTTCAGGGGGCGGTAGTCCGCACTTCCTAAAATGAACATATCATGTTTACCCATAATGGAAACCATAAAGGTATACCCAAAATGAAAAAAAAACAGAATCTTAAGGAAAACATAAACAAATCATATATCATATATATAAATAGTGACATCATAATGGCCACCTTTGAAGGTGTTAAATGAGTATTGAAAAATCATCGTTTCGGGAGGCCGAATTTCACCATCTACAGAAACCGTATGTTCTTTAACCATTTGATGTAGTTGTGTGAGAGTGTAGCTCAAATAAATCATATAACAACATCCTAGTATATTGAAGATACTGTTTTTGTTACAAAAGAAGTAAACAAGAAGTGTTTAGGGGGTTGGAGAAGCAAAATAATACAAATGAACATGAGAGAATGAATTACCTTTAAAAGTGTAACTCCTTTTGATTTGAGCCTAAAGAATTCCTTTGAAAGGATTATTCCCAAAGGGAATCCTCTAGGATGAGGAGAGGGATGTGGAGAGAGTAAATGGGCAGGGGTTGGCCGAGCCAAAGGCTTGAGGAGTGTGTGAAATGAGGTAGAGGTGGGGGCCTTTTATAAGAGGAGAGGAGGGGCACTTTTGGAAAGTAAAGAAATATTACATTATTTGAAAAAGGGTTTCGGTTTTAAATGGACCCACATTTATATAATTCGTGGATAAGGTGATAAGGGGTTTAAATCCACTCATCCAATTTGTTTTGGCCACGTGTAGGTTTTATATTTTTCATTATCTTTCCATTTTATTTAAATCGTTAAATAATGAGGTCATCGCTGTATCATCATGATGTCATAAATAATTTAATTTATATAAAGTCTAAAAATTATAAAAAAAATACTATGATGTAGGAAATAGTTTTATCATTCCAATTATTATTTATAATAAAAAATCTGATCTTTATAACCCCATTTAAAAATTGTTTTCGTAAAACATATGATGTTTGTGTCATTTTTACTTTTACATTAAATAAAATGTTATTTATGTCATTTCCCAAACAAAGTGGATCCATGGAGTCCCCAAGTTGACCAATGGCTTGTCATAGTCTTCCATGACACAACCAATGAGGGTAGGACATTTTTCAAGCTCATCTCATTTTATTAAATCATTATTTATACCTTAAACTACCCTAATTACCACTAATCGCGATTAAAAACTTAATATGTTACTATTCAACAAAAAATTATTTTAATCCCATTGAACCACATTTTACTTCTTTATGATAACCAAGTATGTCGGATTTTCAAAATTCAAAACACAAAGATGGAAAAATTTCCTTTAAACGGAAAATCAATTTTTATAAGTACCACTTAGTGGTTTCACTATTCATCAAAAATTGAAGTTTTTTAGAAAATTACCAAAAATTCACCCTAAGCTATATTTGATATTCTGAATTCAAAAATGAAGTATATTTTACAAAATTCAAAACATATAAGTCACATTAATTAATTTAATAATTAATTCCCACTGTCAGAGCAAATAAAGTGTTTTTATGGAACAATAAGTATCAAAAGATTGACACCAATTTAAGTCCAATTTCAAAGTGAAATTGATTCCAATGACCACCATTGGATTATATGGTAAAAATATATTGTAGTTTTACTTCAAAACCAATTCAAAAGATAATATAATCATATAAATAAATTAGATTAAAAAGCAGTTTTGATGTAAAATGCAGTATTTTTCACTATTCATTAAAAAATGAACATTGTCAGAAAAATACCAAAAATTCACACAAAGTAAATTTTGATGTCCCAATCATAAAGAATAAGTTTATTTTGACAAACATTGTTTATAAAATTGTCAAAAGATAGATTTAAAAAGGGTTTTCCATCATAAGGCAGTAAAACAATCTTTTAAGAATATTTGTGTATTCCATGCATAAGATTGTATTTATTTTCATTTTAAGCCTCTATAACACTATCTTAATCATTAATAGACATAGATAAAAATATCTATTATTCATTACTTACATGGGATGTTAAAACCTATATCTCCCTCCAATGCATTGAGTAAACATTTATATCTCATGAGATATACATGGCTGGAACGGCAAGTTAAACCGGTTTAGTAATATAGGACTGGACCGAGGAGTGAACTCGATTCATAAAGGGACTTTGTCCACTAAGATGGTCTTGGAAGCAATGCCTTGGCTACTATAGAAATCATTACATGTGCTTAATGGATGCCACAATTACATGTTTTATTCCCATGCTATTTTATCATTCTTAATGGTTCTTTATGATCTATGCCTTACGTACTTCCATGTTTTATGTCATTTCTCAAGCTTTTGATGTTTAAACATTATGTTCTTGTTTTTATGTTCAAATGTATATGGTATGTTTTATTTTATCCATGCTTACCCTTACTGATCATTTGAGCTCACCTTTTTTATGTTTTACTTTCCCCCAAGATTAAAAGAAAGGTTTTAGGTAAGGAAACAAAAAGTGGAAGATCTTTATGGGAGATGTTGAAGATCTTTCACCACGATTAGAAGATTACATTCCAAGTTTCCAAAGACACTAAACTATTACGGTCCTTGTGTGTCTGTTTTTGTTATGTATTAAGTATTCCGAAAAAGTAATGTAATTTCCATGTACGTCAAGCTTCGGGGCTCTACAATATATACTTTAAACATTTTTGATCAGTATATATTTCAAACTTTACGCCATACAAATGATGCCTCCAAATTTTTAGTGCAAAAACAACAACAGGTAATTCCAAATCATGTGTAGGGTAATTTACCTCATGAGTTTTCAACTGACGTGAAGCATATGCAATTACCTGATCATTCTACATAAGGACACAACCAAGTGCCTTCAACGAAGCATCACTGTATATAACAAACTCACCATTCCTGGATAAAAGTGCCAAAACTGGAGCATTCACCAATCTTCTATTCAACTCCTTAAAACAATCATCACATTCTTTTGTGCAGAAAAACATAACACCCTTCCGAGTTATCTTAGTCATTGGACTAGATAACCGTTAAATATTTTCAAGAAACCTTAGGTAGTAACCTGCCAAACCAAGAAAACTACGGATCTCAGTTACATTTCTGGGTCTTGTCCATTCTTCAACAACTTCTGTTTTAGTAGGATCAACAGTTATTCCATCTTTTGAAACAATGTGACCCAGGAAATAAATTTGTTGTAACCAAAACTCACACTTGCTGAATTTTCCAAATAGTTTCTTTTCTTTTATGGTTTGAAAGATAACCCTTAAATGAATTTCATGCTCCTCTTTACTTTTAGAAAACACCAAAATATCATCAATGAGAACAACCACAAACTTATCCAAGAACTCATGGAAAATTCTATTCATAATGTCCATGAATATAACAGGTGAATTGGTTAACCCAAAAGGCATAACTACAAATTCATAATGGCCATATCTAGTACGGAACACAGTCTTTGAAATGTCTGCTTCTTTTACTTTCAACTGATGATACCCCGACCTCAAGACAATCTTCGAAAAATACTGAGCTCCCTGGAGATGATCAAACAAATCATCGATATGAGGCAAAGGATACTTGTTCTTAACAGAAATGTTATTCAAGGATCTATAATCAATTTAAAGTCTCATTGAACCATGTTTCTTTTTAACAAACAGGACAGGAGAACCCCATGGTGATATGCTAGGTTTAATGAAACCTTTATCTAATATCCTCTGCAATTTCTTCTTTAACTCTAACAGTTCAACTTGAGCCATTTGATAAGGGGGTTTTTAAATTAGATTAGAGTCAGAAACTAAGTCAATAGTAAATTCAACTTCCTGATCATGAATAATACCAGGAAACTCATCAGGAAAAACATCAAGATACTCATTTACCATTGGCGTATCATTAATCTGTACAATTCCTTTATTTTCAACAATATATGCAAGGTAACATTCATTTCCATCTTTTACTAGTTTCTCAACTTCCTAATATGTTATCAAAATCAAGGGTTCATTCATGTACACAAACTGAAAATCTTTCTGAAAAGAAACCATTTTAGCTCTGCATTCAATATTAGCATAATAAACAGAAATCCAATCCATACCCAAAATAACATCAAACTCTACTAGATGAAAAAAAATAAGCTTTGCTGGTAGATTATTTTTTCACACAAGGATAAGAAGGTTCTTATAATTCCTTTTTGTCACAACTTTCCCTCCGGGTGTTTTTACCATAAGTTCAGGATTCATATCTTGAGATGGAATTTACAATTTACTAGAAAACTTCTCAGAAATGAGAGAGTGTGTTGACCCTGCATCAAACAACACATTGGCATAATCTGAACAAACAAACAGTGTACCTGATACCACTTCATTCAATGGACCAACATCTGCTGAAGTTGTTGCAAAGGATTTCGCCACCCCTTTCTGCTTATAGTCTGGCAGCTTTTCCCCAGATGAGTTCTTCGTTAGACACTCATTTGCATAATGACCCATTTCATTACACTTAAAACATCTTACCGTTGGCTTTTCATTGCCTTCTTGATCATCTTACTAACAGTTACGAGCAATATGACCAGACTTACCACACCGAAAGCACTTACCAGACTTGGATAAACATTCTCCAAGATTCATTTTACCACACTTCTCACAGGATGGATATTTGGTTTTCTTACCTCCTTGCTTCTTTGATGAATTCTTCTCATTTTCCTGCCAATTGGACATCTTATTCTGCCATTTGTCATAGAACACCTCATCGTCGGTAAATTCCATTTCCACCTTCTCCCCACATCGAACACGTTTTTCATAAATTTTTAACTCACGAGAAGCTAAATCCCTTCAATACGTTGGCTTTAACCCGGAGTAAAAACGGTTTATTTTACTATCAAGATCTCGTATGAAGTTTGGCGCATACCTTGCCAATCGAGTGGACTTTTCTTCATAAGCAGCCACTTAATCATCCTCCTACCTCAATTCTAGGAACTGTTTTCCATCCTATGACGAACCACCTTAGGAAAATATTTCTCAAGAAACATAACTTTGAATTCGTCCCAGTTAAGATCATTAATATCATCACTATCCCTGATATTTTTCACCATCGACCACCACTGATCAGCTTCACCTTCAAAACGGTAAACAACAAGACTAACCTTTTGATTTTCTGAACACCTATTACATCAAATATCTTCTCCAATTATTTAATCCACCCTTCTGCTTGCACAGGGTCAAATGATTCTCTGAATGATGGGGGATGTTTCCTCATGAAATGTTCCACCACTGACATGTTCCTATGCGGTTTATCTGGTTGATCTCGTGCATGGATACCACCACCATTTATAGACTGAGTCAACTGGGCCATCACTGCAACAAACTGTCTAGTTCCGATTCCGATCATCTCAGGTTTCTGATTTGGAAGGTTGTCTTCCTCCTAATGTCATCCCAACATAACTTCTTTGTTTCCTCTGCGGAAAACCATTCTGAACACAGAAATATCTTAGGTGAAGTAACATGGTAATCATTAAATTCTATATCATTTCAATCATACCATAAATTAACAAATAATTTAATACTTTTCTAACTCCTAAAGTTGTCTAAACCGACCTCTGAAACCAACTATAAGGCCCCGACCTTAAACCTTACTAAATATTGAATTAAATTAATAATCCACATTGAGTATCTTTTCAGGTTGAGATTTTTAGAGAATTAGGACATAACTATTACATCTCAAAAGATTACAAAGTAGACACTTCTACTAAGTTTCCATAAAATAAAAAATCTTAAAAAGAAACATGTCTAGTTACATGTTTTATATAGCATGACTTTCCCTTGATCCCATCCTTGACCCTATTCCATATTAAGTCCTGTGAAAAACATTTCAAAAAAACTTGGGGTGAGCATAAAAAGCTCAGTAAGGGATACACAAAGAATGAAAACTAATAGTTTATCAAAACAACAAGTAAACCATGTATACTTTATCAAAGTAATAATTTTCACCTTTATGAAGTAGTAAAAACTCTTCACTGAATAAAATATCATTACTTACCCTTTGGTAACCAAAAGATTACCATAAAACCCATATAAAGATCACATAACATATAAAGGTAACTTGGGACATAAACATACTTAAGTGGCATAACCATATGGTCAACTTCCATACATATCACTTAATGGAATAGCCATACAGCCAACTTCCATACATAATGGAATAGACATACGGCCGACTTCCATACCCAATGAATTGGAGGTTATAACGTAACCACCTGTCTTGGTATTCACGACACCACCCGTCATATGGTTTATCACGTTACCACCCATCAAATGTACAAGTTCCATTATAAAATTATAACACATAAAACCAATATAAAGGAATGATAACATTTCCACATTTCAATCACAATATATCATTTAAATATATTGACATAATAGAATCCTTTATCAAAACCATTTTCAATACCAAAATACATAAAAGAGTAAATGTTATTTATTTTATATTAAAAAAAATACTTCTTATTGAGGAAGCCAAAGATCAAATAATACTCGCGGCGGCGGAAAAGGTCGTTGTCACCACGTACATTAAAAGAAACATTCCTTTTTGTCGTTTAGTAAAACGCTTCGTAGAAAAATATTCCTTTTGTATAAAATTAAACATCAAAGGGGTTTATACACCGTATAAAATATAGTTGTGTATAAAACGAAATATTCCCCAATGAAAGTAGATTGAGACGAAGTCCCTTACCTTGGGTCCGACTTGACTCGATCGTTCTTTAACGTCCTGAATAATAAAATTGATTTAATTTATACTTGATTAAGAACCTCTTCAAGTTCATTATTCCTTTTATATCACTTATTACCATGTTATAAACATTATTTATTCATTTTTGTTGATAATGGTCATTTGTCGATATTTGGTACTTGAGTCAAAAGTGAACTTCTTACAATTACATGTTGTTCGTGTGATCAAATGTTCATTATATCCAGAATGATATTCATGATTTGGATATCATATATATCATATATATCCAGAATATTCATGTATTTATAATATTACATAATCATTTAGAGGTAAGAAATGAAATGCACCGTTTATGGAGACGGTAAGCCGTACGTACGCATGAACGCTACTTTCATTTCTTTGTCATATTAATGGAATTAAAACTAAATGAGAGGTATGTATATTATAATTATATAATTATATTCATCATTTATATGTAACATAAATCATATATAATAATATTAAATCCATCATTTATACGTCCCACATATGGCATTAATGAATCAAATCACTTTGAGGGGGCAGTAGTCCGCACTTCCAAAAATGAAGATATCGCGTATACCCATAATGGAAGCCATGAAGGTGTGCAATAAATGAAAAATACAGAAGCTTAAAGATGACATAAACATATTATATATCATATATAAATATACTGACATCTTAATGGCCACCTTTGAAGGTGTTGGAAGAATATTGAACAATCATTGTTTCGTGAGGCAGAAATTCACCATCCACGGAAAAAATATGTTCATTAACCATTAGATGTAGGTGTGTGTAAGTGTAGCTTGAAATATTATTATAAAAAAATCCTTGTATATTGAAGATACTAAAATTTTTACAGAAGAAATGAAAAAAAAGAGTTAAGGGTGTTGGAGAAGTAAAATAAAACAAAAGGACACAAGTGAAGACATTACCTTAAAATCGGGTAACTCTCTTATATTTGAGCCGAAAGGCTTCCTTGGGAAGACTTCTGCCCAAAGTGAAGCTTATAAGAGTAATAGAGGGATGTGGAGAGACAACAAATGTAGATCTTGGCCGAACCAAAGGCTTGAGAGGTGTGGGTAAGGTGGTAGAGGTGGGGGCCTTTTATAAGAGGAGAGGAGGGGCACTCTTGGAATGTAAGGAAATGATACTTTATTATAGAATGAGTTTCGGATTTAAATGGTCCCACATTGATGTGTTTCTAGGATAAGGTGATAAGGGATTTAAATCCACCCATAAAATAGTTTTTGGACATGTCTAGGTCTTATATTTTACATTATCATTCCATTTTATTTAAATCGTTAAATAATGAGGTAATCGTTGCATCATCATGGTGTCATAAATAATTTAATTTATTTAATGTCTAAAAATTATAAAAAAAGTACTACGAAGTATGAAATCATTTTATCTTTCTAATAAATATTTATAGTCAAAAATATGACTTGTATAACCCCATTTAGTATTTGTTTCAGTAAAACAACTCATGTTTGTGACATTTTAATTTTAATAAAAAGATATTAATGTCATATTCCAACCAAAGTGGCTCCATGGGGTCCACAAGTTGACCCATGGATTTTCATGGTCGGCCATGACACATAAAATAATGGTAGGACATGTTTCATGTTCATTTCATATTATTAAAACATTATTTTTACCTTAAACTACACTAATTATCTCTAATCGCTATTAAAAACTTAAAAGTTACTATTCACCAAAAAATTATTTTAATCCCATTGAACCACATTTTACTTCTTAATGACAACCATGTATGTCGGATTTTTGATATTCAAAACACAGAGGTTGTAAAATTTCATTTAAACGAAAAATCAGTTTTTATAAGTACCACTTAGTGGTTTCACTATTCATCAAAATTTGATGTTTTTCAGAAAAATACCAAAACTTCACCCTAAGCTATATTTGATATCCCTAATTCAAAAATGAAGTCCATTTTACAAAATTCAAAACATATAAGTTGCATTAATTAATTTAATAATTAATTCCCGCTGTCATGTTAAAAAGCGTGTTTTTATGAAATAATAAGTATCAAAAGATTGACACTAGTTTAAGTCCGATTTCAAAGTGAAATTAATTTCAACGACCACTATTGGATTTAATGGTAAAAATATATTCTAATTTCACTTTAAAACCAATTCAAAAGATAATATAATAATATAAATAAATTATATTAAAAAGTGGTTTTGAATTAAAATACAACAGTTTTCACTATTCATTAAAAAATGATCTTTATCGGAAAAATACCAAAATTTTACACAAAGTAAATTTTGATGTCCTGATTCTAAAGAAGAGTTTTATTTGGTCCAATAGAATGTATATGAGTGACCAAAACTATATTTAAGGACGGTTCACCATCAAAATGCGATAAATGAACCTTTAGTGAAAATAAGGGTATATATGCCTAAAATTGAATTTTTTCCGTATTTTATGCCTTTATCTTTTATTATATAAAAGTAAAAAACATTTAGAAAAAACATATATAATCATATTTTAGTTATTTCTATCCATTCCCGCCAATACAACGACTATGTCTTAACTACCATTTAAAATAATATTATTTTATTACTAGTGTGCAACGTAAGATTTTAAAGAAACTCTTTGTTGTGTATCGGGTACTCTATCGAACATAGCAACCCCTTTAAAGTAAAATTAATATTTAATTCGTAAATATTAATAAATAAGAAAATGTTTTTTTCATTATTTACCTGGGATGTTACAATAATAATTTATTTGAAATTAAAAATTAAATTGTTTAGTGGAAGCTTCATGGAAATATGATTCTATTAAGACATAAAAATCCATTCATTTCATATAAGTTAAAAAAAATTCTCCTCAAATTTTTTCTAGAAATGTCAAAAGTACCTTCTATTGAAGGATGAAAAAATATTCGGTTCATAGTGATGAATAAAAATTCACCAATGGTTAAAATTGAATTTAAAAGATTGTATAAGAAGAGAAATAGAATTAAATATTTTGGAAACATTGATATGAATAATAAATATATTTCGATAAATAATTATATATAAATAATCTCATATTATAATGATATTGTAAAATTATCCCTTACCAATTATAATCAGTCGTATCATATTCCTCATAAATAAAGAAAAATATATTTATATTGTAAAATTCATCAAAATAATCAAAAAAAAATTCAGTGGTAGAATAATCACCACAGAAAAGAAAGAGGCGGTGTATATGGCATATGTCCCAAAAATATAAAAGTGAGACAAAATAATCCTTTTCCTTAGGTCTGTTATACTTTGTGTGTATCTGAACCTCATGAATAATGATTTAAATGATGTCATTGACTTATTCTAAAATCATATTAATTTTTTTATATCAAATATGATCATATTATCATCCATTTGGTAATAATATTTCATTATTACTAATTAAACATTTATAAATTGCTTCATTTTATTATGCATGTTTTCCCGAATAAGTTCTGGTTCTCTTTTTAGGTCATATTTATGTAATTAAAAAATGATATTAATATAACATATATGATATATATTTATTATATACATTTATAGAATCATTTCCGGTGGATATATTTTAGAATGAATCACATCATATCGTGGACAAGTTATGTCGTACGTATGCATGTGTGGCGATATAGTTCTAAAAATTGTGAAATTATATAGAAGTGGATGGTATATATATTGTTCCATAATCTATATCATGTTATAATAATCATATATGATATTTAATTCAATCCTTATATCAAGACAAGTATGGTTGTTGTGAAAAACTGATTACACCATGGTGTGGAGATGGTGAGCCTCACATATGCACGCTCAAAGAATATCCTCCAATAACTAAATAGTTCGTTCCATATTCCCATCTATATAAGGGAGGAAAGTAGTGTTGTGGCTTAACCAAGTTCTAAAATAATGTTGTAATCTCCTCCAGGCTCGTGATGTAAACGGTGCATCCCAATTCATGATAATGAATCTCAGAACTTTATGAAACTGTAGTACTTCATCCACATACATATTATCCAACTCATCCATTACATCCAACTCATTGATCGTAATGATGATGGATGATTTCATCAAATGATACACTATTACCCAAATAGCATCATAAACACTACAAGCTCTATGTAAATATGTGATGAAATCCATCGATATGTCAACCCATTTCCACTCAGGAACATCGAAAGGATGCTATAAACCACCAAGAATGTGGTGCTCAACCTATACCTGTCAACTAACAAATCACTTTTCCACAAATTTTTTCCACTTCACATTTCATCCCGAGCCACCATAACTATATCTTTAATCCATATTACATCTTGTAATCTCGTATGTGTACTAAAAAATGTGATCTATGAAACTCACTAGGGACTCCATCATGCATCACCACCAGAAAAAAAGTTCCACAAAGCAACATCTCGGTTCAACCCTCCTCTGACTATCCCTATAGAGAATCACCATGGCCAACAGGATCATGCATAACCTATGCCTATGATTCTCCCCAATGAGAATCCTCTACCTAGTGAATCATATAATATTTACCATCATGTGAAACAAAAAAATCCCCACCACCATATACTTTTGCATCTAGGTTCACAACTACCAACTCCTCCATTACTCACCATGCATTCATAGATTCTCGAACAACATGCTTCGTTGAATTTTTTTCTTAAATAATCGGCCACAAAATTCCCCTTTATAGAGGTTTATTATATCTTAAAATCATAATTATGATTAAAATCTATCCACCACCAATTTTTTTACATTCATATCACGCTATGAAATGATATAACACAAGATCATTTGATCCGTGAAGACCACAATGTGCTCTCCAATGAGGAAATGATGGCATAAATTCATCACAAAAATAAATAATACTAGCTATAGATCTTGTGTGTAATTGTTAAATTCATGAGGGTGTAACTATATAGACCAATAAGAGATAACTATCTTATTTTACATCAGCACACATACCAAGACAAAACATGAAGGATCACAAAACACCTCAAACATTACCCCTTGATAATGCAACCGCAGAAAGGGGGAACCGACCAAAATCTCTTTCAGGATACTAATATAAAAAAGTAACTGATCACTACATGAAAAAACCAAGTTCTTCCTAATCAAATGTATCAATTAGGATTCTAATTTAGAGAAATCATGAACAATCCTTTGATAATAGACTATAAGACCAAGGAAACTGCAAACCTCTTCCATGTTTTTGGGTGATGTCCTTGAAACAAATACTTAAAACTCCAAGTGGTATACTGAAAAACCCTGATAAAACTCATCATTTCCATGTAAATGAACATCTAATGTCCATAACATAGCCCTATACAACATTCCATATAGATGGTGGTGTCGAGGAATATGCAATACAGTTTTAAGATTCTCAACATGCTCCTCCTCCAACATCAAGTAAATTATGATCTTGTTAATGATTTAAGTGATAAAACAATATAGGAACTCCTGAATCCCAGAGTTCATAAGAAAAATAAACATGAATGGTGTATTCGTAACACCAAATGGAATTACTAAAAACTCAAAGACCCTATACCGGAATCTGAAGGAAATATGTGGGATATCTCCCTCTATCACCCAAAACTAGTGTTACCAAAACTGTATATAAATCACAGAAAACCAAATCACCACTCTTAGATGGTCAAAAAGATCATATATCCTCAAAATAGGGTATATATTTTGAGTTTTCACTTAATTAAACCTTCAATAGTCTATACAAAACATTATACCACCATACACATTCTTTGTGAACAACATCGGAGCATCCCACAGTGACACAATGGGCATGATTAAATTCTTCTACATTAGATCATATATTAGAATCATCAACTCCCAAAACTCATAAGTTTCCATCTAATAAGGATCCATAAAAATTGTATAAGCACCGATCTCCAATTATATTTCAAATGTAACATCACATTAATTGGTTAGAATAAAAAATGCCTCGTGGAAAACATCCAGGAACCCCCAACGACCTATGGAACCTCTACCATCTCAATGTCCACTTATTCCACCAAAAAAACATCTTTTAAGGAAAGAAGGATCTCTTCATCCCAGCTACCCACATCCAAACATTTTTTATCGATGAAAACCACCCATTGACAACCCATATTGAAAAACACGACTCTTCTATAGAAGAAGTTGATAATAGCATGAATGGAATAAAACCAGTCAATGCTATAAATAACATCATCTTGGTACATCTCTACAATGAAAAGATCCCCATGGTACTGATGTGGTACCATCATCAGTCTGCACCACCATCACACATCAAATTAGCTGGTCTGGCATCCTACTAACAAACTCAACACCATGTTCATGAGAAGCCTCTATGTGTCTAGTCTTAGTTAATGTGACAGATTGGGTGAATAAAAGGAGTGTGAATCACGTGAATCAGATAAGGCACAAATAAGGGTACTATGAAAATTTATCATATACATCCCAATATCTAGCCCCTCGGGATCTGTAGCATATACTATCTGCAAATAACCACGCCCACCACCTATGAATTTTTGCTGACGACCACCTCCATGGAAATGCTATGATTTTTGTCCATGAACATGTGAAAAATCATGAGGAAGTCTTATACCTACTTTATCTCCACCCGTCAATGAGAAATACAAAATTCCCTACTGTAGAAATATTCTCACTAGAAACTAATATTGAGATTGTTGATAAACCCATCCACCTCCACCTAACCAATCCTGGGGAAATACTAGGCATTGGCTCTAGTGATGACCACGAACCCCAAAACGAAAACACACTAAAGAAAATATTTTAGGGAATTCATGTAAATCACTAGAACCAAACGTCCGTAGAGGAAGAAACTGAGGTTGAATCCCTTAAAGTTAAATCCTCAATGGTCTTGATTCCTTATATCAGCCACTAAAAACTCTACTTCTCAAATAGCTTCATTGGATCCCCTCTCAGAGTATACCTCCTCGCAAGGGAATATTCTTGATCAATTCTTCCATTCCTTATATGTCTAAATAAAATTAGCAATGTAAAAGGAGTAACAACATACTTGATAGAAGAAATAAATGCCTCCTCAAGATGTACTTCATGAGACTCCTTTTCATAAAAAAGGCATGGGGAAAACAATAAAGGTCTTTGAATTTGATTCCCTGCTCCCACACTACTATACTCTCATGTTGAAGGGAGAGTATCTCCTGCCACTTCTTAGACTTCATGGTCGATGAAATGTACTCTTTTTGGAACTCCTTACTGAAGTACACCCACAAAATTCCACCTCATTCCACTCTCCATGATACAAATTCCACCACTGACATAAAACACCCCACATATGAAAAACTATCAAATGAACATAGTACCTGGTCAAGGCCTGGATAAAAACAAAAGTGATCTCGATCTCCTCCAAGAAGATCTCTATCTCCATGACTAAAACACTACCCTAATACTTCCCAAAATCCAACAACTAAAATCCACCGATCTTCTTCTTCCCTTGATCATCCTCTCAAAATGGATCAACCAAATGGAGTCCATCCAGATCACCCTATTGAACCTCAACTGCCTATGCCACACATAGAGGATGAACCAGAGCCATATCAGAATGGTAAAAAATTATTTTTTAGGCCTAAGTAGTATGGAGTTTCATTAAGATTATTTTAATTTATTTTATTTTATTTATCAATATCATCCTTTAATAAAAACTTCAGACAAAAACACAAGTCATTATGATTCATGTACTATTCATATGTATCTACCCTGCAATCAGGTCAATGTCACTTGGTCGTTCTATAGGTTTAGTGTCTGTTCACTATATCATGGGGGACTCTAAAATTCATTGTACCAACCTATCTCACTAGCCTATGTCATGCGCCATGGTCAATTAGAACAGTTTCCATACCACCATACGAAATCCTCACTGTGCCTTACTCCAAATTATACCGCATCTCTCAACCATTAGCCTCAGATACCACTCTATTGTGACCCCTTTCCTCTAAGGATACCCTTACTGGATAGGAAATGAAGAAAGGGATATAGTGACCCCCTGAGTCCCACCTCTAGTATTCCCCAGGTTGGAAAATAGCACCAAGGGTGTACAAATCTTACAATATGGGATGTATAATCCTTTATAAGAAAACATGATCAATATATTAGTTGAACCATCCAAAAAAATACAAGTCACATATATAAGGAAAGCCATATAACATAATAAAATTATTTTTTAAATATAATTGATTAAAATACAGTAAATTCTCTATAGAATAAACCCAAAAGTAAGGCTAAAGCGGTGACACGACATCAATCCCAATGCTTGAGATATTAGTGTACAGTACGGTGCACGTAATGCTCCATGAAACCTAAAAACATTTTTACATATGTAGTCTAGCATATAAGTATTCTCGGTTGTAAATCGAATTTCATTCATTCAAATTTGAATGAATCATACTAATTCCCCTATAAGAAATTATCAGAACCAAACAACACCTAAATAAGTAAAGTAACCGAACCCAAACACACCAATGCACGCTAACCAAGTAATGAATGTCAAGTAATATAACTTTTTATAAAGAATATAGATTATAGGGTACCATAAACCCCTATAACACTAGAATTCCACTCTTTCCCAATTTCATACATCATGGTGCTTGTATCCCTTCTGTCTACAATATCACATACCACTCGCAAACACCTGGTCCAAACAGCACATCCTTCTTACACACACATAGGCCACACAAAACATCCCTCCCGCACACACCTGAGAATCACAACACATCCCAACTCATCCCATAGAAACATGAGAAATCACATCAAAACTCATCCCATAGACACAAGAAAATTCACATCAAAACATATCCCAAGGACACCTAGGAAACAAACCACCTCACCCACATGTACCAAGTCTATCACATCTCTCCAAAAGACACCACGTCTATGGACCTTCTCGCAAAAAAAATACCTAAGACATCACAACCACCATCTAAATAACTAAAGCCTATTATATACCTACATATATTGTAGGATAGAGAGAAATATAGATAGTACCCATCTATCTATACTCCTTAGTAGATGTTGGGGAAAACACCCCATGTAAAATGATGTAGGTGTTCATCACATAGTTCTGAACATGGGTGGGGTGAGTTTAAAAATCAAAAAGAAATTCAAGAACATATAAATTATAACAAACACTAAATCCAAACTTATGGATTCTCAGACAAAAAACCAACTCACAACACTACCACCATTTCAATCACCTATAAATGCACAAAACCACACAAAAAACCAAAAACCATATTTTATATTTTCGACCATATCCATTTTATCACCTCTATTCCACTAAAAAACCCCAATAAACAAAAAAATTTATTAACAAATTATTTACTCACTCCATCATTACCTAGGAAACTATCAGGCCTAAGTATTAACAAGAAACATAGTAATAGTTATTCAGGTGGTGAAGATGCTTGGTAAATTAATACACTTTATATTAATGATATATAACACCGGGACCTCTCGATTTAGGGTCTATTTTTTTTAAAACTTTTATCAATTAAAAGAATATCAGAAATTAACAACAAAAACAATACTATACTTATTAAAAATCATTAGCACAGTTAATAAAAATAACAGAAAAAACCCCAACTCACAACCACATCCAACAACACATTACTACACATCTAATTTTTCTTCCCTACTACATAATCACACCAAACTCATCACTGCCCCACTGTATAAACACATTTTATCCAGTTCCCCCATAGACATGAAATACATAAATTCCACACATCACATCACCCCATGTGCTAAGACAACCCACAGATTCATATTTAATAAGGAAACTCTTATTTAATTCCACTTGTTAATTTGGGGGTTTTCAAAGAAAATGTGTCTTCCCAAAGAATCCATCTGTTAGTAAAATATTAGATTTTAGCCAACTTTTATATATAATAGTTCAAAAAAACCCAAAAATGAGTTCCAAATACCATATATTTTGAAAATAAGGAATCCCAATGACCACCGTTTTTAGTAGGTATTTAGCCCATACAAATCAAAATATCAATAATAACTATAACATAGTAATATAGATATTCACTTTTCCTAAGACCCTTTATATTGATTCATAAACTAATTTTATTATATTTATTAATCTGGAATCAGATATCTTCAAAAGATTGAACATCTATATATCCATCTCACATTATACACAATTTAGAAAGATTAAGGACATCCAACATTGAAGAATAATGATAGAAACTTATTGGTTATTTCAAAACCTAGGGCACCCATATAGAAGGTAACCCACTAGGAAATAAAAAAACAATTGAAGTATCCTAGACACATGAATATTATGGTAATATGGATTCTAAATGATCTTTAGAAATAACGAACACGAAGGAATGAACAAGGGGAATAATATCTCATCAATAAGAAGATTGGATTCGTGTCACGGGTTTCGATTTAGTTTTTATTTGGAATTAAAGATCTGGAAAACACTATATGTTTTGACAATTTAAATAACTTTGAACCCATAGGGAATTAATGACATAATTTATTCCCATTGAATCAGTCTCAATGCCTTTTAAAATTTGTCGTTAAAACCATTTTACATGAAATAAATACATCAAAAGGAGAAAAAGGAATAACAATAAACACTTCTCATAAGGAACTTCACGCTAGAAACCATTATTTGTGGAACCTATAAAAAAGGCTATGCCAGCAAGACACTACCAGGCAAGGAACAACTGGATGAGTGACTGATACTGATCCCCCCAGATGAGTGACTGCTAGGGTGATACACAACAAGCGATCCACCGATAGGATGAGACACCGCCAGTGAGCCAGCACCAGGGTGAGATATAGCTTGAAATCCACAACATAGGTGAGAACCTACTAGAGATACAACAACAAGGTGAGAAAACACCAATGAGCCACCTCATGGATATCTCACCATTGGTTTGAGTCAATATTTGGATGAGGCATTATTGGAAAACTTAGAAAATAAGGAATTTTGAGCAAAGTGCTAAAAAGAATCACATTGACATCCCAGGACACGTAAAACACTATATTTCCCACAAAATAATGGATTTTAAAGGTCTAGTCCATTAAATTATTATTTCCAAAAGTCCAACCGACATATCATTAGAGAATATCTAATGGAATAAAAGAAGAGGTAATCACCATAAATGGTAATTTTAATTTATACTGTTATTTACATACTGTAAAAATTTGTATTTATCATAAAATAATATATTTTATATAAAAAATATTTTGATATTTTATTATTATTAGGTGAATTCTACTGTACACCCTCTTTACCAACAAAGAAGAAGTGAAAGTACCGCTCATGTGAACGTATGACTTGTTGTCTCGACATCGCAAAACAACTCATTTTACATCATCATAATTTATGTAAGTGTAATATGATAAATATAATATTTATTTAGGATATTATTTCCAAAATTAATGTTTTTTAATTATATTATAAAATCTACATACTTACCATCTTATCCTTTAGTAAATTATAAAATCAGTCGTGCATACATTTGGACTTCCATCTCCATAAAGCGATGTGATTTGTTTTTAATTTATATTTTAAAAGGCTGATAATGAGGATAAATTCTAATAATATTTATTATTAATATGACTCTATAAATATCAATTTATATTACCTTTTTATATCCATCTGTCAAAAAATGAAAATAGAATTCATACATATGTATGACCTACCGTCTCCATGAATGGTGTCAATAATTTTATTTGTTTGTAAAATTCATTAAACACCAAAAATATGATGATAATTAATATATATGATATTTATATAATTATTATTTTTCTATAGATGATGAAACTAAGATAAACCAATAATAAATGTAACTACTCATCTTAAATTCTCATGATAAACAAAACATTTTACACCCTTTAATGATGATATTAATAAAGAAGTATTAATAAAAGGGGTTGTGAAAATGTTATAAAGGAATAATATATGATATTTTAAGAATGAAAATTATTTTTTAATTAAATTATATTAAGTTTAAATTTATTATATAGATATTTAGAGTTCTTTCAAACAATAAAAACATGAGAAAAGTGTTTTATTTCACAGTCTCATCAATATTAATGATTTATTAGGTTTAAGTCTCCACTGCAGAATGTTGATCTTATATATCATTTTTTTTCTAGAAATGTTAAAATTATGTCTTTAAAAATAATCCTATGATTTTTTATCTAATTTTCTCCAATGTATGAATTTTTTTAAAATTGTTTGAAAGGAATCATTATGTCATTTTCTGAACAAGGTATTTTGTGACTTTTTCGAGAAAAATATAGAAGGATTGTTTTTATCTTATAAATAATGGACATATTTTACTATATATAAGACAAATTGTTTCTTGGAATATTATTTTATATTTTACCAAGCTTATTTTCAAGGACATGGTTTTCTTTTATAACAATGAATATTTTTTTGAAAAATAAATTATTTCAATATGGAATTTTTATTTTCCTCAAGAATTATTTGAAGTGATATTCCAAAATAATTTTTCATCAATGATGAGATACTTTGATATAACCTAAGATTTATGGGTGATACAATCTTAGGGAATAATCTTTATTATTTTTTTATATGGTTTATAATTATGATGGAAAGATAAGTAATTTATGAAACCCATTACTTTTCCATATGTTATGATATGATGACATGTTTATGAAAAAAAATCATTTCTAGGGGTTATGCTAGAATGAAATGATGATAAAACAAATTTCCTTTTAGAGTTTCGAATATGATGAATGTTTTATGATATTATGAAAAAAAATTATGATTTTATTTATGTAATGGGTGGGAACTATATCCATCTATAATGAAATAGGTAAAGACTAATACCTCATGGGATAAACCGGAAATGAATGGTGAGTGATCCCAGTTCAATAAAGAAAATAATCAATAATGATTATCTTAAGAGTGATCCTTTATATATATAATGGTTTGATGAGTGAACTAATTCCACTATGATAGTCTTGTAAGTGATCCTTTTCTATTAGGGATATGATTTTATATGATTATATATATTCCACAATTCCAAGTCTTATTCTAATTTTATTCTCTAATATCAAATTTTGTTTGATTATATTTTGATTCATGTCTTTTAAACAACCATAATTTATTCCATGACTCAATGTTATGATCTATGATATTCAGGGTATTTTAACCAAATTTTTAAATTATCAAATCATACAATTTTTCTCATGTTATCCATTGATATATCACTTTATTACACATACTAAGAAAATGATCTCACAATTTATTATGTTTTCATTCATAATGTTATTAAAAAAAGGTATTATCTATGATATGTCTTACACGTATTCCATTTAGGATGAAATAATTGGGATACAACATAGATATTTTTAAGATCTAGTTCTTTATGGTTCAATGTTTCAAATGTTATAAGAACTAAATAATTCTGGTGTTGATCAAAATTTCATTTGATGAATATTATTCTCTTAAGATGTTAAATCATTGTATGAAGATTATGCATCACTATACAATCAAAATCTCTATAACATAATCTAAAATATGATTGTTTTGAGATAAATTATGTATAGACCAAGTCTACATGATCCCAATTCCAATTCTTTGGTCATCATGAACATTTCTCTATTTATAAATCTAAATAATACCCATCTAAGATAATAATTAATGTGGTCTCATAATCATGTAAACCTTTCCAAGTTGAGAATCACATCAAATATCACCATCTCATGAATTACTTATTCTTATATATTTCCATAACTGAAAATAACTAGTGGACACTCTGGTTGACACTGAATATGGTGCACATTTAAGAAACAAATATATCTAAGGAATGTAACATATAAGAAAACTATAATTTTAATTCAAGGAAAAACATTTTTTGAAAATATTAAGGGCTAAGAAGAGATGGTATCAAATTATATATTATATAAAGTATAGGTGATTGAAAACACCTTGAAAAATACATTTTCCCTCACTAAATTTATCTAGAGTATGATCCACTACATATACTTACCTAAACCCCATGTATATGGCCATAAGATGCATGAATAGTTTCAGTTATCGTCATCAGAGCTTGTTTCTGAGGTCTTGATTTAGATCACTAGGTTGTAGATCCCATATATCCTCTAAACTATGTGGAACCTAGGTCTCAAATCTTAGGAGAATCTCTAGATGATAAATGTAGTCCTTCTATAGTATTTAAATGTTCATAGGGTAATATTTTAGAATATGTGATACTTTCCAACCTTCACAGAGTTGAATCACATGAGAACACATCATGAAGGGGATGGAGAATCATTAATTTTATCCACCTGCATACTATAAATTTTCTATAAATTCATGGTATTCCTCATCATACTACTATATTAGATTTTAACTATAGTTGTATGAGTTCCACTTTCCATAGTACTTAATGGTGTATGAAACTTGACTAATCAATATTTCTCTAATCCCTTCTTGATAGTTATTAGATTGCACAAAACATCTAGGTTTATCATAAGGCTAAAACTCTAAAATCTATTTTTGTTTTTGGGATGATGTCCAGACTCAAACATCTCAGCCATTGAATGTTTACTTTTATAAAAGAGAATAGAAAATAAAATCATTCTTTAAATCAAGTGGAGTAAGTGGATAAACTAATAAATTATTCTATGATGGGATTTTTTAATTACCTGACTCGAACTGCCATTTATAAGTTGTAGAATCACATAAACCTAACGCATGCATCTACGTATGTAGTTGGATTCCAAATAGAAGTGAAGGTCTAGGTCTATTAATGGGGATATGATACTTTAAGTATCATTTCATTACTCAATTAATAACATAACATAGTAAACATATAGAAACAATGTAGATGGTACATTATCCAAACAAATATTAAACATGGATCCCTCTAAGGAAAACCAAAAAAATATATAATTTAATGTTGGTAAATAAATTAAAAAAACACCCCCATTGTATATATGTGAACTGATTCCATGTGTATGTTTCATTAACTCAACCATCTACCACAAGACACTTTCACTTTCTTGGATCCACAAACATGTAGTCTACATGAAAATTGAAATTAAAATATTGTGTATGAGTAGTAAAACCAAATAGGATGCCACCAATGTATCCGTAACAAGTGATAATATCAATTATAGGGGTATTTCATGATAAAAATAAATGTAAAAGAAAGAATAAAAATCTTGAAATCACATACCGAGAAGTCTTACGCTAACTAAGCCTCCACAACCCCACTAACATACACTCATCATCTCCATGCCTCAAAGATGATCAAGAGTTATTAGAAATGAACATGAACATTCTACATGGATGGTGACATGTATTTTGGAATCCTCGTGTAATATAGATGGTCATGTTACTTTTTATTCTCAATGAATCGAGTTCTAGTATACTACTCTAGGTCATCAGGGAATTATGTTCTAGACAAGAAACAAAACTATCATTCTCTAATCCAATGTATGATTTTTCCTTCATTATCATAGATTCTATTAATGATACCCCCTTGAGGGTATACATTTAACACCCAAATATTTTGGTGATTTTTTTCGAATTAATTTATACTTTTCATATTTTTCAGTTCACAAAAAAACTAAAAATATCTTTTCACTAAGTCAAACCTTCATTTCAGACAGAGCCAACTTGGCATATGTCACACACAATCGAAAATTGTCATATGATACACAAAATCCCATCTTGTAATATTATATATGCAATCCGTACATGGAATATTTTACACGCAATGCCATCTTTTGATATGTTACATGGAACAACATGGTTAGCATACATTACATGTAAGATTTACCTTCTTTGATGGCTTTCGTATCATGAAAGACTGAGTGTAACCTAACAATAATATATTATTAAAAATATTATTATAATTGAAAATAATATAGACACTATGTTTATGGGTATGAATAGTATTAACTAAATTATTAAAATATGTTTTTTACAAAAATAGAAGATGAATTCATAGGTCACCAATTACATATAAATGAATATGAAAACAGACTGAATATATAAGAAAATATCATTATAGTCACAAAGAAATATTAGCCTAGAAAATTAAATTAATTTAAATTGTTATGTCATTTTCATATAATATATATTTAATATATTAAATAAATATTTTTGATATTCATCCAAATGATTAGACGAATTTAAGATATGAAACCCCCCATTTTATGCTTAAAAACTATATTTTTATTAAAGAATTTTTTACATCCTTTTAATAGAGAACTCGTTTTATATCCTTTTTTTGGAGATTTTATAGATTTAATTTGTCAAAATAAACATTATATTTGGAATATAAACAAAAAAATTAGTTTAGGGTACATTTTTTTAAAATTATTTAATGATTTATCTCTTAATAAATCGTTAAAAATAATGGATCTTAATTCAAAAATGATATTTCATATAATTAATTTATAAGGTTAAATTAGTTATTTAATTTGTTTAATAGTTTAGTCAGATAATATTTTACTAATTAATCTAATTTAGATCATTGGGACAAATTTCACATTAAAATTTGAAATAAAAACATAGAATTGTTTTGGAAATTTTTACTTTAAAAACCTCAAATATCGTCCCATCAGCAGGATTAATTTAAAATTAATTTCTACCACCTATGTGATTAGAATATGAAAAAATGGATTCTATATTTGGAATCATAATTATTTATTATTTATAACTTGTTTAACTTTGTTTTTGAACTTAATAATTAGTAAATGTGATTAAAATTAGTCACAGTGGTTAAGGCCAAATTACGCATCATTAGGTACTCAAGCTTATATTAATGACCAAAAATGGCCTTAAAACATGACCAAAACCCATTTTATAGCCATATTTGGAACATATTATCAATTTTTATGACTTAGGTGTATTATTGGATCCAATTTCAACATGAAAAATGTGAGTGGAATTATCTCTTCAAATATTTAGAAGAGTGCCACTCCTCCTCTACTAAAAATTCCACCACATCTTACCATTACTAAAAAATCTAAGATTTTTAATCTAGGAAAATATCATCCAATTTAGCCTCCCAAAAATCCTAACTTTGACCATGATTCATCACTTCAGTTATAAATATTCTCAATAAAGCATTGTAGAATAAACCAAAAGGAGTTACCTAATTATGAGGTAGCAACTTCTCTCAAGCTCTTTTCTATTATGTTCCCTCTTCAACCACTCCAATCTATATACTCCATTATTATTTTACAAAACTAGTATCATAAATATACTAGAATTTTTATACAACTATTCCTACCAAAAATTACACACACCTCCATCTAATGGATATTAAACATATTGTTTATGTGCATGCCTATCTACTACCGCACAAAATGATTATGGTTCATTTTTCTTTTACCACCAATCATGGTGGTACTTATGTTGTACAATATATTTATATATGTCATATATTATATTTATTTTTTATTTAAAATTATTTATTAATTTTACAATACACATCTATTTACTTTACATTTGTTTTCAATATGATATCGTATGAGGAAGTGTGGACTGTTCCCCCTCAAAGTGATGTGATTCGTTCACACACCACATGGAATGTATTAAGGATGGGTTTAATGAAATTATATGGTATATATGATATAGTAATACTACTTGAATAATATATATATATATATATTTCATTTATATACTTTCTTTCAATATGATAACATAAAATAAAAACAACATCCTTGAATATGTAAGACTTACTACCTCTATGAATATATGTTTTTTAAAAAGGGTTTCCAATAACATTATACCATTATCCTATATAATTTATAATACATTTTACCCATATTTTTTTACAAACATATTCAAGGGAATATTATTATCCCTTTCCAAAAAAAACTTTTCAAGGCTTTTATAGTGAAAAAAAATGTTCTTTTGACCTCATACAACAATTAAATATTTACCCACTCTAATTTCTTTAAATCCCATATTCATTTTTAAAAGGTAAATATTTATGATTTTTTTTCAAATAAATTTTCAAATAAATATTCTTTCAAAATGTTTTTAATATTTTCTTATCATATTTCATGAAAAATTATTTTAAAAATGTTTTTATGATTATTTTATAAGTTTTCAAGTACTATGGTTATCAAACGGTTTTCATGTTATTTTTTATGTTTTCAGAAACTTTTCTCAGATAATGGTTTTTAAATTTTTTTGAATGTTATTTTATAGATTTTTTTAAGAAAAAGGTGTTCATAATGTTTTCATGATTTATTTATATGTTTTAAAGGTATTTTCTAACATTTTTTTTTTGAAATGGTTTTATGTATAAAAAATAACTTTTCAAAAATTAAAGGATGTTTTTCTCAAGAGAAGTTTTTCAAAATATATATCAAAATTATTTTCAATATAAGATGAATTATATTGATGTTACTCATGCCAATATAATGGTTCCATTCATATAATTTCTATGAATGAGTTATTCTTAATGTAATGGTCTTTATGAAACCCATTTATTCATTATGGGTAATTTTTATATAAAATATATTACTCTTTGATAGGTTATGCTTTTGATAAAATTATTATGAAACCTATTATTTTTTCACAAGTTGTGATATGTTTACATGTTTATGATGCCCAATTCATTTCATGGGTTATGATTTGTTTATTTATGTTCTTATGGAACATGTATGTATGATTTCATAATATGAAGTGTGGGACCTACATCTTCCTCTAATGAATTGGGTGAAGTTTTATATATCCTGAAATAAATGGCGATGGTTTTGGGAGTGAACCTTGATTACTATTATAGACATGGGAGTCAACCATTACTACTAAGATGGTATGAGAATGAACTCATGCTTCTATGATGGTAATGAGAGTGAACTAGGACTACTTTGATGTTATGGGGAGTAAACCCATACTACTAAGATGGTCTTGGTTGTTATTCTTTCGTTACTATGGAAATCATTATATTCTTATATGTTTTCCCCAATTCCATGTTTTATTCCTACATTATGCTTTTATGGATTTTTCAATCTATTTAATTATGGTTGATGTATTATGAACTTCCATTTTTTATGAAATGATCTATATTATGATCTTTTATATGTAGGGTATGATCTTATATTTTCATGATAACATTCTCATACCCATTTAATCATGTTTATACTCCTCCAATGGCCCGAAGGCCTTCATTTTTTATTGATTTTTGATTATCCACCTTTCAAGGGGTGAGGTGGAACCATTACAAGGCCTGAAGGTGTAAGTATTACATGGACCATATGCCTTAGAGGAATTAATTGCCCATAGGCTTCAAACATTACATGAAACCCAGACTAACTACTTGGAACTGCTCCTCCCCAGTTTACTATTACTGATAATTTGAGCTCACATCGGGTATGTTTCTTTCCCTTGGTTATGATGATATGTACTATGTTTGATATGTCTAAAAGGGTTCTATATAAGAAATACTGAGTGAGAGATGATGTAGCTCACATATATACCAGTGTTTAAAATTCCATGTTTCTAAAAGAACTATAACAACTATGGTATTTGGAAGTCTATTTGTATAATGTTTAAGTATTCTAAAATATTTATGTGATGTAAATGTTTGAAAAGATAGGTTTTTTATATTTGGTATTATATAAAAGGTATAGTTAACCATTGGAAGCTTGGATGAGAAATATTAAGTGAAATTCCTAGTAATGTTTCTTAGGATATATCTAGGTGTGTATCTAAGGGTATCTATAATAATGAGATAACATTTTGGAAAATGTCTTAGAATTTTTCAGAATGAGAGAGATAGTCTTTTCCTATAAATATATCCTTATCATGATACTACATGTGGATGTTTCTCCATCATAGATTTAACTAGGGGTAAAAACCCCGAAAAAATGTTTTGTGCTTAACACAGAGTAATCTGGTACATGCCAATGTGCGTTGCTAGAGACTAGGTTTGACACTCCTGATGGATATTTTTTGGGAATTTACAAACTCTTCATGAACCATTATGAAGGATTTAGATATAATTTTTAAAAGAATAACCTAGTATAAACCTATGGTGTCATAGATTATGGAAGGTAACATGATTTAGATATACTATATGTAATTATATTCCTGACTATTTAGTTTTATTCTATGATAAGTAATTCTCACACTATGTTTCCAATTTTAGTAAATGGTGGGAACCAGATAGAACTAGATTAATGTTTAATGTTATGGATTATTTTCTGATGATTAGTTAGGTGGGATTATAACTAAAGTGAAATATGTCATGATCATGATTAATTAGGTTTCATAAAACATGACTAACAATGTTTACGTTAACCAACAATCATACTCACCAAGGATGAGAAAGAAGGAGTTCATTGAGGCCATGGAGGAAAGAAGATTTTGTTTCCTTTGTGTCAAGAATGGGGAAATAACCACCTACGCAAATGTATTAGATGATTATGAAGGTGTTTTCATAGTGGAAAATAAAGACACAAAGAATGCGATTGCAAGGAAAAAATTTAAGAGTCCAGTTAAAGAAATGGATTGGAATTTTGTTTTCCCTAAGTCTTCATTGAAGGGTAATTATTTTAAGTATAGAGTAAATGGTCATTATGAAACTCAATTTCCCAAGAGGAAAGTTCTTGAAGATAATTAGTAGGTTGGTGTGAGTAATTTTTACATTGTAGATGATGATGAGAGTATAAATGAAATGTGAAAAAAGGGTATTATTGTTAACTGATTAAGTATGATGTAATCTCATTATTTATTTATTTGAATTAAAAAGTTATGAATGATGAAATATACATGTATTGTTCTAATTATGTTTCTCGCTGAGTATTTACATGTTTATGTTTAATTTCCCTATGTAATGGTGAAGTGAATTAATGATAAGGTGATATTTTGACTAAGGTTAAGGTAACCCTAAATATTATCTTTATGTTAAGATAAAGTTGTATGGATAATGATACGTGGGATATGATAAAGTAAATTAGACAGTATTTATTTTTTTATAACTAGGTAAAGATTTGATTATCATTTTTTATGATATCACTAATCAAGTTTATAGTAATTTAGGATTTTAGGAGTAGAAGAAAATATAATTTGGAATGAGAAAGTATGCATGTTTTCAAAAAGGATTTATGGTAATTTAAAATAATATATAATTAGGGTATTTATATGTTTGGAATGTGACCACCAAGAGATACTTTTTGATATAAAGTGGAATGAATGGTATTCTGATTTCATTACACTCTTTATAAAGTTTTGTATTTTTATCTCTGAGATGGGTTATAAGGTTAACCATTAATAAAAAGTTTAAGTTAAACTTTATAGGAAGTATTTTTGCACTGAGTTTATGTTGAACTCCTGGGTTCACTGTCTATTTAGTTATTAACCTTGTTTTAAATATGTCTATGTTTTATATTTTGGAAATTATATTAGTGTTGTTTTAGAAAAGGACATCATTCATGTCATGTGACCATCAATCACGTCTTGTGAGGACACATGTATTGAACTCATGACTGAAGGATGATAAGGGTTTCACACATATAATTGTCCTACACAATGTCCTGGTTAATGTAAATATATTTTAAATGAATAAATATTTATGATGAACTAATACTATTACTTTTTATTTTTACGAATGATTATTTTTAAAGGACAAATATTTAGACATTTTTATTCTTTTATGGTCTTTAAGATCCATTGAAAGTTTATTTTAGTTCCTTTTTCATTAATATTAATTTTTGAACATTCATTCCCTGAGGTAATAGATTTATTATAAATTGTTCAAAGCACATCACAAGAATGAAATTTTGTTTATAGAAATTTATAAAGAATTACTCAATCTTATGAATGCGATACAAACAAATTTTTTCCTAATACCTTAAATTTTGTTGAACCATTGGCTTCTAGAATCATGAAAGGTTTATGATTTTGAGGCCCTCATCCTTACATTTATTATTCACCTGATTTTTATTGATGTCATGAATAACTCCCTATAAATATGTATGACTTTCCATGATGTCCTATATTCACTCCCAACCTATGTTCTCATATGTGTAAAGATAGTTATATGTTAATTTGGGTAAATATTATGTTTCCAAACATTCCTTTTTAAGAGAAGTTTTAGTATTCATTTTTATGAGGTGGGTTTCTATGAATGAAACTTTTAAGGATTAATCCTTTGATAACCCAAATGATTTTTTCGGTAGAAATTTATTTTAAGTGTGGTAGAATGTAAAACACTATGATTTTGGAACTTTTGTTCCAATTTAGTTAGTATATTTATATTTTTCACTTTACAGAAAACTGAGAATAAAATTCCACTATGTCAAAAATTACTTTCACATAGAGCCATCTTAGTGCATTTTACACACAATCCCAACCTGGGGTATGTTGCACACAATCCCAACGTTGAATATGGTACATGAAATCCCATGTTAGAGTATATTACAGGAAATCCAAACTTGGAATATGATACATGTAATCCCAAAACAGTGTATGTTACATGGAACAACAAAGTTATCATACATCACATGCTAGATTGACCTTCCTCTATGGAATGTGTAACATGAATGACCGATTGTAACCTAACTATATTATATTTTTAAAATTATTATTATAAAGTAATAGAACCTTCCCGTTATGGTTATAGATAAAAATAGTATTAACTAAATTACTAAAATATCATTTTACAAAAATACATGATTTAATTAAGTATATTCAAGACCAAAATATCATGAGAACCTAAAAAAATTAAAAACACAACTTTATTTATCATAATATGAAGAGACAGCCCAGGTTCTTCACACTAAAAATGGTATTGAGAATATGAAAACTCCATTAGTGAAGACACCTTAAATAAATAATAATATTGAAAGGAATAATTTGAAACTGAATAAGTAATGATGAATAAATACCCAGATATATCTATGAGAAAAAATTATCAAAATTTTGAGGACAAATATATTTGAATAGGAGGAGAATGTAATATCATAGATTTAATTATAATTAGTAAGATTTTCTCTTGAGATAAACAGTAACAAAATGCACAATAGTTTCTTTATGAATGTGATTAAAAAATATATTATAACTTATTTTAAATTGAAATTTAAAAAATAAATTTCAATTTAAAATTTATAATAGAATAGTTTTCTCAATATGAATTTGTGATATATTTTTTAGATGCAGTTTATTTTTAGAAGAAAAATGAAAAATTTACATTTTATAAAACAATCAATTTTATGTAATTATAATTATACAAGGATAACATGATTTTTTATGATTATTTTAAAAATATATAATTTTTATAAGTAATATAATTAATATAAAAATATAATTTTTAACTTAGAAATATGTTCATAAAATATTTTTAATATAAGTAATGTTGTTGTTGAAATACAATTTTTTTTGTTATGTTATTTTAATAATGAATTTATATGGATATATTATAATTTGAATTGGGTTTAAAAAAATTTTATTCTCCTTTTATTGAACACAATACAATAATGTTCGTTGTAAACGATATTATATATTATTTTTCTATATAATAATTTTTATGGATAATATAAACTTTTTTTGAATAGTTTTTTTCCTTTTTAAAAATATATATTAAAAGTATGTCAAACCACTTATAGTGGTTTATTCATATAAAAATTAAATTATACAGGGAATAAAAATTAATTAATTTTATTTTTTATGTAAAACTTAATTTTTATTTATTATTAATAGTAACATTGTCTATTACAACAGTAAGAGTGAAAATGAGGTAAGAAAGATAAAACTAAAATTATATGGGTTAAAATTAACAACAAAATATATAAATCTTATTTGATAGTCATATGTACACCCAATATCTTATATTATTCAATTATGAGTCATTTTTTGTTCCATTTTACTTAATTAAGACATTAATATATGTTAATCTTTTGAAAATTTTAAATGTGTCCTCTCCCACACATATAAAATGAGGTCACATCTCTTATCATATCCACAAATCAGAAGAATAATATAATAAAAAATCACTCATTAATTAATTTCTTAACATCTCAAACCACCATTAATAGTTTCTTACTTTGTTATAATGTCATCCCATGATGTATTTATGTATAAACAGAAAGAGTTTTTCTAAAGAAGAGGTGTATCTCTTAACTGAGTATTTTTATTTTTCTTATACTATAACATATAAAATAACTTTCTCACCATGATTATTTCATAGAATGATTAAATTCAATATCATGATATGTTATTAATTTTATGGTGTACTCTTTCTCTATTAAATGGTAAACAAAAGGATTTTCTGTTCATATGTGAAAATTATGACTTCTTAAAGTGATGTATACAATTTTTCATCACAACAATTCATGGCTGATTATTATGATGGGAAAATATATATATATTATATTTATTACATAATTATGATTATATATATAATATATAATTAAAATTCTTACCCTTTCACCCAATTAATAAAATCATAACATCGCTCGCTGATACGTGTGGACGACCACCTCCATAAAGCAATGTAATTCATTTTTCATTTCCTCATTTAAAAAATTATTCTAAATATAAAGATATATATAATTTAATACATATTATTTTAATATGTAAATTAATGTTTTGGATATGATGAAACCATGATAAATATTTAAGGACAAAAAATACAGAACACAAATTTACAAATTGTTAACACATGCAAAAGAAGTCTTTAATAAATAATTAATAATAAATGGTTATTGAAATGATATATGTTTATAATATGTGATACTATTAGTATTTATATGTTTCATTTATATATTTAAAATAAAATTTTATTATATATACTATTTTTTAGAGGAACTTACATGTCATATTGAACATGAGGTAAGGTGCTTTTGTTAAAATATTATTTTGTTTTTGGATTATTAATGTTAAGATTTACTTTAGTAAAATGATATAATAAAATTCATTTAAACCAGATAATATTTATTATTATATAGTTATGATGTGGGTTTACAGGATTTTCAATTTCTCTTATTTTTTGATAAAGAATTATAAATTATTTTACAATTAAGGGAGTTTTTTTTTAAATATTATTTTGATGGTTTTCTACCATTTTTATTTATTCAATGATTATATTTTATTTAAAAAAATTACAACAAAATTTGTAATATTAAAAATTTTGTATTAAATTTAATTTTACGAATTAATGAATTTATATAAAATGTTTTGAAATGATTTTTTTTTTCATTTTCCAAATGACCAACTCTTTATCAATGGCATGAAAAATTTATTTATTTTAATTTACACTGCATAATCTAAATTTAGTTCTATCAAAAAATATATTTTCCTCAAATAAACAGGTAAAAGAATGTATGTATATTATAAAATATGTTCTCTTTATTAATATTTTTTACATTTTATATAAAATTACATCTAAATGGAAGTGTATTATTTTTATAAAATAATTAAAAGAATTTTAAAAAATTGATTTACAAATCCATTCATACAAGAAGTTAAATTAAAGTTATTTTTAATTTGTTGCAACAATTTTATTTTATTGGGGATTGGATATAATAAAACTCAACCATTTCATTTGAATTGATTCTCTTATATCATCCTTTCTCTAATAATAGATTATATCTTATTTTGATATCATTCACTTTATTATGATCATGTTATTTATCAATCTCCATTATTCTTTGGAAATTATTTTTCTTATTTATGATCATATATATAATAACATTAGTTAAATAAAATTAATTTAAATTACTTTAGTGATGTTTCACCCATATTATATTTTAATATATGGTATTAGTAAAAGTAATTTAATTATGTAATTTTTAAATTTATTTGGGAAATAATGATTTTATATATTCTCGATTCGATATATATAATTTTTTATTTATATGGAATTTTGAGAATTAATTATATTGATAATTCATTATATGGGAAATGCATATAATTTTCAATTTATGGGTGTGACCTTGTTGTATATATACCCAAGATACATTAAGATATATTACTAGAATGTAATGTTATCTTGTAATATTGTAAGGGTATCTGGTTTATACCTACCCATGTATTAAGAATTTAGTCTTGGTTGAGGGGACTTGTCTGTATTATTTAAGACATCTTAGTTGAGGTTTTCATCAGGAAGGTTTAGGATTATACATTTCTTTTATTAAGAATCCAACTTCCATTATCCATACGATTCTTTTTGGATATTATTATGATTTATATTAATATTTAGATCAAAATAATATGTTCTTTAATGCTATATTACAATTGGGGGGGGGAGGTTGTATTTTAGTTTTAAAACATAAGTTAAAATACATTAAACTAATCAAGTACATAATCCTTTTTAAGTAAAACTATCTTATTTTGACTTCACCCTCAATCCGAAAAATAATGTATCATAATAAAAATTTATTTTGAAAATTTAGAGTTATATAATCATAAAAAGAGTAATTACGATATCCAACGAAAGATGAATACAATGTGTCACTTTATTGTATATAAATTCAATGGTTTGGTTTATTTTAAAGAAACAATTAAAACAATAGAAACCTAATGTAATAATAACTTAAAACTATTGTGAAATTAATAAACCTCTTTAATCATTAAGAGCACGGTAGCCACTAACTTTTTCTAAAGGTATCCCTTGTATTATACTTATAAGAAATTATTTATTTACCTAGAAAGGGAATACCTCTATAAAAATATTAGCTCTGTAGAAGTAGCCATGGAAGCCCTTGATCTGTTGGATTACATTCTATGTCTCACTATCCCTATGATCCATTAATCAAGATTATTGGATTCTCCATCTTCCTATCCCTATAAGCCCTAAATGGTAATCACGACATTCATACACACAATGAAATTACAAAAAAATATTATGGATGCAGCTTCATAAGGGTTTCTTATGAAGTCTCTCTCTAATTAATCACACAATACTAAGAACAAGTGGTTAACACTATGTAATCTTTATAAAAAATTGAGACCGAATGTGTTAAACCACCAATTATGCTAACATCAAACACTTCAAAAGACTAGGTACTTATAGTGAATACCCTAACGATGATATTTCCTTCCCATTATTCATATTTTCTCTGATTTTTTTATAATTACCTAGAAACATTGCACTTGAAATATCATTTTTCACTCATATAATAAAATGTCTCATGTCATATTGGATGTAACGCCCCGACCCTAGTTACCCAGAGTCGGTGCATTATTACATAACATTGGCATGATCACAAGAAAGATCAAATCTCGAAATACCGATTGGTTTAATAGCCTTGGAAACACTAGATATATTCATAAGTTTTACATTACATCATAAAATGAAAAACTACTACAACAACATAATGTCTCCACAGTCCACGCTATTATCCCCTCATAATATCCCTGCAGGTCATTCATAACTTACTTCTTCACATCCTGGGAAAAATAAAACATAGAAAAGGGGTGAGCTCAAATGCCCAGTAAGGATAACAATATAGCGGAACATTCAAAATAAGCATAAACATTTAAGGCAATTCATTACTAAAACAAAATCCTTTTAAACTTGAACTTTAACATAGTATGGAAAAAGTAAAATGAAATAATGCCATTTAGTTGTTCACATGGATATTCTACTAATCGAATAATCACATGCAATATCAATAACCACTTTCATAATGTTGGAATGCATAATTCTGAACATTAATTTCGTTGTCAAGGCCTCGTCCCAAGACCTAGGGGCTAACTGTAACCGGAACCCAACCCGGAGTTCCTCTAATAACCGGACACCAACACAGAGATCCTCTAATAACCAGATACCAAACCAGAGTTCCTCTAATAACCGAAGACCAAACTGGAGGGCTTAATTTTACCGGTCCCCAACCCGGAACATACATGTCTAACACATTCATCTAAATGAAAGGTTGAAATATAACATAAAAATTCGGATTACAAATATCTTATGAAATGTCAATACTCTAAACAAAAACCATGATTGACATAATAATAACTTATCCACAGTCAAAAATATCACAAAACCTTCAATAAAATATGGATGTTTTGTATCATAATAAATCAACTTCAAATAAGCTTAAAATCTATCAAAGGATGTTGACATAGATGAAATAAAGACTATTTTAGAAAAATATCTCTATCTATTTCGAAATCATTTAAGAGTCTTATATTTATGAAATAAAACATTTTTTTTGAAAATATTCTTATTATCTTGTAAGGGAAGCTTCGACGATTTTATAATGGCAGAATATAGGCACACCCGCCGTATAAGTTAAAAAAAACATTCTTACCTTAATTTTGTCGAAAAGGTTAAAAAGCACCTTGTTTGGAAAATGACAGATATATTCCTTTATAAACCTCTTATAAAAAGTCAAAAAAGGGTATGAATGAATTTAAACCATATTCTAATAAATAGTAAAAATGTTTTGAAATTCATTTTTAAGAAACAAGGATGTGGATGATAAAGACATCCCAGTAGATTATTACGTATAAACAACCTCAGATAATGAAGAGATTGCGAAATAACCCTTACCAATTTGGTAACTTATGAAACATACAACCCATAAAAGAGGTATCATACAATGAATATGTAAATACACATAAATTAGAGTGTATTACACAAAGAATACAATTATGGGCAGTACATACACCACACAAAAGGTGATGGTGGCAATATGGCATGAATCTCACGGGAATAAGGAGTGAGATGAAAACCCCTTACCTTGTACTTTTCCTTGGTTGGGGTAGGTTAACCTCCTGTATAATGGTGAAATAATTGTTATTAAATTATACAAGAATCATATACATTAATATGATATCATATATAATCTTTTAATATTAATTTGATAATAATATCTTAGTATTATCGTTGTTTCGGGTGTTGACTTACTTGTTTTCTTTTATATGTTTTGTTACGTAATCCATGTTTGTAATGGATAGGTTATATATTATTAATATCCAGAATGATATCAAGTCCTTAAAAATCATTTTTAAATCATAAAATAATAATTATACTTTAATGGATACGATGGAGAATGAATCTCATCGTGTTTGTGGAGACGGTAGTCCGTACGTACACACGAGCGACAATATCATTCTTTTGAAATAATATATAAATGGTTGTTATATCATATATGCAGAATCATTAACATGTAATATTTATTATTTACATTAGTAACATATCATTATTATACCCATCTAAATAATAATATATTGAATAACAATTACACCACGACGTGGAGACGGTAAGCCGTATGTATGCACGTATGGTGACATGTTATTCAAAGGGTGGATAGAATATTGAATATGGTTGTACCATATTTATAATAACATCACAGTATATATATGATACTGGAGTTATTATTTTAGAATGGTAATAACAAAGGATGATGAAGTGGAAGAAGAAAGGAACTTGGAAAAAGGTGGTGAAATCATTACCTCATCTTCGGGTTATTCCTTTTGATTTGATCAAAAGGGCTTCTTAGGTTGGTTTTCTGATCAAACTAAGGCCTCTAGGTTTTAGTGAGGGAAGTTAGGAGAGTATTTGGGAAGAGTTTTTCCGAACCAAATGATTTTGAAGGTGTGAAGAAATTAGAAGGAGGAGTGCCCTTTTATAAGAGGGGTGAGAGGCATCTTTGGAAAAGATAGAGATATTAGTTTATAATAAATTCATATTCGGTTTAAAATGGCTCCAAAGTTTATTATTCAACGGTTAAGGTTGGGATGGGTCGAAAGAAACTCAACCAATAGAATTTAGACAGGTTTGGGTACTTATATTAACCTTATCTTTAAGTATTAACTCTAAGTTAATTAGTTTCACTTTTACAATGTCTCTTTGTATTTTTGTATAATATGGTTAATAAACTTACTATATACATCCAAGATACCCCCAAGTGGTCAATTAATGATGAAACTATCATGATATAAGTCTCTTGGACGAACCTTATATTTTTAGGAATTTAATATCAATTAATAATATAATATTTGTTTTAAGAACTCTTTTATGTCAATTTTGGCACTATTCAATAGTTGATTTTTGTGAAGCTCATAACAGATTTATTACTTCGAACGAAGTCAATTAAATCAATCCTAATATATCATATTATCCAATAAAATTATTTTAATTCATTAAAAGTTTCATATTATATTTATTTGGGTATTTATAATATCAATTATTTTAATTCTTTACTATTATAGTAATTAATTCATCATCATTGTTTCTTAAATAAATTAAAATATTTAATGTATAAAAATTATAAATAAAATATAATTATGTAGGAAATATTTTTATCTTTCTAATTAATATTTATAATCTAAAATACAACATATATAACCCTATGTAAAAATTGGTTTTCTAAAAGATATATGCTTGTGTCATTTTTGTATTCATTTTAACTTACCTAAAAAAAAGTGTCCCTATCACCTACAAGTGGCACCATGGGGTCCCAAAATCGACCCAAAGATTCCTATGATCGAACATGTATCCAAAAATAAGGCTAGGAATTGTTTTAGAGTAATTTATTATTATTATAATATTATTTGTCTAACCATTATTTACCGGATTTACCCTTAGCCATGGTAAATAAAATATTTACCGCAGTAATCATTCAAAATGTCTAAAATAAAAGTTACCTATTTACACAATTTGGACATCCTGATTCTAAATATGGAATAAATTTTTATAAATTCAAAACACAGAAGTGGCAGAAATTAATTTAAAATTAATTCCCGCTGTCAAAACAAAAAGCGTGTTTTTAAGAGATAATAACTATCAAAAGATTGACACTTGTTTATGTTCAGTTTAATTGTAAAATTATGTTCAATGACCAAAATTATATTAAATAGTAAAAATATATTCTAAATATACTTTAAAACCACTCAAATTCTTAATTTATCACTATTAAGTATTTTGATTAAAAATGTTTTTTTTAATAAAAATTTAGTAATTTTCACTATTCATCAAAATATGAAAGTTATCCGAAAAGTATCAAAACTTCACCTTAGGCTAAATTCGATACTCCGAATCCGAAAATTAAGTCCATTTTGAGAGATAAAATTTCTTAAATTTTAAAAGGTATGTATTACTATTCACAACGGCTAGTCTGATTGGTTGTGGTGTGTTAGAACTCGAAGTTGCGTACAACACATGCTACTGTATTATTCAAAGGAAAGCGTACCATGGAAGCTTGGGATATTTCATTTTAAATTTTTTGATGTCCCCCATTTAGTCAAAAAGTTTAAAATATTTTATTTAAAAAGGTTTCACTATTAAAAGTTGATAAAAGTGCAATACTGAAAATGAATCCGTTCTTGCATTATGTCTAAGAAACTCATAATATGGATTCTAAAATTATAAGGATTATATAAAGTTTAAAATTTAGTTAATACTATTAATAACCTCTTTTTAATGGCTCTTTTTTTGGTAATTCATGGGGTGATTGAACTTGGTGTTGCGTGTAGTGCAAGTTATTGAATTATTTTGAAGAAATAACACACTATTAAATCTTGGGGTGTTACATTCTCCCCTCCTTCAATAAATTGCGTCCTCACAATTTGAAATTGTTCTTCGAAAATAAAAGGTTGAAAATAGAAAATATATTTTTGGGAAAACCCACATTGGAAATCGGGTTACTAAAATTTAGTCTTAATATGAGGAAAAGAGAAATGAAACGGTCACCACCAAATTATGATCTCGATTAGGAGAATATTGGTAGCAATTAGAGATATACAATTGGAGGAAAAATGTAAATATTTATAGGTAGTGATTGAGGTCATCAATCACAAACAAGTATAAAATTGAGGTCCTTAAACTCATCAATCTATGATTATTTGAAATACCATCGGTTCAACAAAACATAGGGTATTGGGATAACACATTTTTGACGTTTGAAAATATCTTAGTTGAAATCCCACATCGAAAAATGAATTAATGAGGCCTTTATTTAAAATAAAGAGTGGAAAGTATGAAGATTACCGAAAATAACACATACTAGGGTTCCATGTAGGAAAATATGGATATGGTAGAGAAATCTAACCATCAATTATCTGATGGAGAGTGGTAGAGAACATGGCTATGAAAAGGCTAACAATCCCAAAGTCATAAATTAGTAATGATTTAAGGTACCATCTAGGAAAAAATTTTTGTTCTAAGTTCCTTTTATTAATGTTGAGGAATTTATTTATGAGATTAGTTAAGATCATAAGGAGATATACTTACATTATAATTAGAGTTTTATCCATTAATTAATTTCTACCACAAACCCATCTTTCACTCTAAAAGATAATAGAGCGTAAAAAAATTTCTATTTATACTATTCATACAGGGTTCCAAAATAAATGAATTTATAATTCATCTACAGATCTTTTAAAAAACTACATTATTTAATCCAGGACATCTCGTGGGCCAGTGTTAGGTGATACACCCTTGTCGCCCTTCGGTTGCGGGTTCAAGTCTCGCAGCCTTGCCGGACGCGACAGGTTGCCGCCCGACCTCCGGGTTGTCCTTTTATGGCAATCCAAAATAATCCAAACTAGAACTATCCAAAATAATTCTGTCCAAACTCACAGTCCACCATTTATAAGGATGGTAAACATAATGTAGATCATTTTTACCCCGTAATAGCATATGAATACCTTCATCGTGTATTCTTTTAATACACTAAAACATCCTGAATTACCATATTCCTTATTGATTACATTCATGCTCCCTTATTCCATATAGAATGCTGGATATACTTCATCAATCCAAAAATGTTTTAAACCCCAACAATGATGGAATATACAAATCATTAATCAGTTCCAATGTAGTCAAGAATATCCAATATAATTTATCCAAAACAATCATGTATTATTCCAAAATCACTACCTCGTTATCAGAACTATATTATGGTTTATCATTCTCTCAACCATATATTTTCCAAAAATTTATCCTGCTATTGAGTCACTTATCATTGTTCCACACAATCTCAAGTCCTTAATGAAATAATACTGCAGTACAATCCTTATATTCTCCATTATTATTATAACAAGTACATTGTTGATACAACACTCAAATGACATAATCAACATAAGAACTCTAATCATTCCTCTTCATCTGTGGTAGTATAATAACTTGATTATTATCCAATAGCATCATTTGCGACATAGTCTGATGACTGGGACATAGGTTCACGTCGTGTCCAAACTCCTTGGAAATGAAGCATTGTACATTTGAAACCATTTTCTTACCCTTGCAGTCACGTACATTGTGCCCTTTTCCTCCACACTTATAACAAACTCCCATTCCTTTCAGGCAAGTTCCAGGGTGTTTTTCCCATAGTTATCACATATGGAAAAATTCATCTTTTTCCTCTTCCCTTTATCCATCTTTCTCTCTTCCATCCTTTTCTTCTATTGCTTCCCTTCAAATCCAAAGGACTCAGTAAACTCTTTACTTATCTTATCAACACATGATATTATTTCTTCATATGATGATAATACATGCGAGACTATTTCTCTTATAAATTCTGTCTTAAGACCATGAAATATATGATCCTTCTTTCTCTTTGTATCATGTGCATTGCTGGAGTTCTCATTCCTTCTACTGAGCGCCATTTCTAAACAATAGAATACACTAGATTAGTTTATGAATAACAATACCTAATCCAAAACTTGTGAAACACATAACATAAATTAAATAGTTTATGGATATAATCCATAATCATAAAAATGTCTCTTTTGAGGAAGTATATACCCATAAAACCTTCATAATGATTTGTAAATAAAATGAGAGTTATCCTAAGAATATCCCCCGAGAGTGTCGTAACCAAGAGTGCAGCAAGGCCCGTTGTCGTGCACCAGTTCCCATTCGAGTCTAGATCAAAGCGGTGTTTTCGGGTTTTACACCTAGGTACATCTGTGCCAGAGCCGCCTCTACCTGCTCGTATACAGACATGGATGTATTGCTTGGAAAACTCACAAAATCTCTACAATACCAAAATTCTAGGATGTTCTTCTATACTAATCCTCAATGTTCATCTTAGTTCTACGTGCTCTAATCAGAGTTTATCTAAATCTATCTTCCAAGGTTTGTACTAAAATTTTTCTGATACCAACTGTAATTCCCCGACACTAGTTACCCAAAGTCGGTGCATTATTACATAACATTGGCATGATCACAAGAAAGATCAAATCTCGAAAGACTGATTGGTTTAGTAGCCTTGGAAACACTAGATATATTCATAAGTTTTACATTACATCATAAAATGAAAAACTACTACAACAACATAATGTCTCCACAGTCCACACTATTATCCCCTCATAATATCCCTGCAGGTCATTCGTAACTTACTTCTTCACATCCTGGGAAAAATAAAACATAGAAAAGGGGTGAGCTCAAATTCCCAGTAAGGATAACAATATAGCAGAACATTCAAAATAAACATAAACATTTAAGGAAATGCATTACTAAAACAAAAGTCTTTTAAAATTGAACTTCAACATAGTATGGAAAAAGTAAAATAAAATAATGCCATTTACTTGTTCACATGGATATTCTACTAATTGAATAATCACATGCAATATCAATATCCACTTTCATAATGTCTGAATGCATAATGCTGAACTTTAATTTCTTTGTCAAGGCCTCGTCCCAAGACCTAGGGGCTAACTGCAACCGGAACCCAACCCGGAGTGCCTCTAATAACCGGACACCAACCCGGAGTTCCTCTAATAACCGGAGACCAAACCGGAGTTCCTCTAATAACCGGAGACCAAACCGGAGGTCTTACTTTTACCGGTCCCCAACCCGGAACATTCTTGTCTAACACATTCATCTGAATGAAAGGTTGAAATATAACATAAACATTCAGATTAAAAATAACTTATTAAATGTAAATACTCTAAAAAACACCATGAGTGACATAAGAATAACTTATCCATAGTCAAAAATATCACAAAACCTGCAATAAAATATGGATGTTTTGTATCATAATAAATCAACTTCAAATAAACTTAAAATCAATCAATGGATGTTGACATAGATGAAATAAAGACTATTTTAGAAAAATATATCTATCTATTTTGAAATCATTTAAGAGTCTTATATTTATGAAATAAATCATTTTTTCTGAAAATATTCTTATTTTCTTGTAAGGGAAGCTTCGACGTTTTTATAACGGCAGAAAATAGCCACACCCGCCGTATAAGATAAAAAAACATTCTTACCTTAATTTTGTCGAAAAGGTAAAAAAGCACCTTGTTTGGAAAACGACGGAAAGATTTCTTTATAAACCTCTTATGAAAAGTCAAACAAGGGTGTAAATGACTTTTACCCATATTATAGTAAATAGTAAAAATGTTTTGAAACACATTTTAAAGAAACATGGATGCAGATGATAAAGAGATCCCAGTAGATTATTACGTATAAACAACCACGGATAATGAAGAGATTGCGAAATTACCCTTATCAATTTGGTAACTTATGAAACATACAACCCATAAAAGAGGTATCATACAATGAATATGTAAATACACATAAATTAGAGTGTATTACACAAAGAATATAATTATGGGCAGTACGTACACCACACAAAAGGTGACGGTGGCAATATGGCATGTATCTCACGGGAATAAGGAGTGAGATGAAAACCCCTTACCTTGTACTTTTCCTTGGTTGGGGTAGTTTAACCTCCTGTATAATGGTGAAATAATTTTTATTAAATTATACAAGAATCATATACATTAATATGATATCATATATGATCTTTTAATATTGATTTGATAATAATATCTTAGTATTATCATTGTTTCGGGTGTTAACTTACTTGTTTTCTTTTATATGTTTTGTTACGTAAGCCATGTATGTAATGGATAGGTTGTATATTATTCATATCCAGAGTGATATCAAGTCCTTAAACATCATTTTTAAATCATCAAATGATAATTATACTTTAATGGATACGATGGAGAATGAATCTCATCGTGTTCGTGGAGACGGTAGTCCGTACGTACGCACGAGCGACAATATCATTATTTAGAAATAATATATAAATGGTTGTTATATCATATATACAGAATCATTAACATGTTATATTTATTATTTACATGAGTTACATATCATTATTATACCCATCCAAATAATAATATATTGAATAACAATTACACCACGACGTGGAGACGGTAAGCCGTACGTACGCACGTATGGTGACATGTTATTAAAAGGGTGGATAGAATAGTAAATATGGTTGTACAATATTTATAATAACATCAAATTATATATATGATACTGGATTTATTATTTTAGAATGGTTATAACAAAGGAAGAAGAAGTGGATGAAGAAAGGAACTTGGAAAAGGGTGGTGAAATCATTACCTCTTCTTCGGGTTCTTCCTTTTGATTTGATCAAAAGGGCTCCTTAGGTTGACTTTCTGATCAAACTAAGTCCTCTAGGTTGTATTTAGGGAAGTTGGGAGAGTATTGGGGCAGAGTTTTTCCGAACCAAAAGGTTTTTAAGGTGTGAAGAAATGAGAAGGAGGAGTGCCCTTTTATAAGAGGTGTGTGGGGCACCTTTGGAAAAGCTAGATATATTAGTTTATAATAAATTCATATTCGGTTTCCAATGGCTCCAAAGTTGATTATTCAAAGGTTAAGGTGGGGATGGGTCGAAAACAACTCAACCAATAGAATTTAGACAGGTTTGGGTACTTATATTAACCTTATTATTAAGTATTATCTCTAAGTTAATTAGTTTCACTTTTACAATGTCTCTTTGTATTTTTATATAATATGGTTAATAAACATACTATATACATCCAAGAGACCCCCAAGTGGTCCACTATGGATGAAACTATCATGATATAAGTCTCTTGGCCGAAACTTAGATTTTTAGGAATTTAATATCTATTAATAATATAATATTTGTTTTAAGAACTCTTTTATGTCAATTTTGACACTATTCAATAGTTGATTTTTGTGAAGCTCATAACAGATTTATTACTTCTAAATAAGTCAATTAAATAAATACTAATATATCATATTATACTATAAAATTAGTTTAATTCATTAAAAGTTTCATATTATATTTATTTGGGTATTTATAATATCAACTATTTTAATTTTTCACTATTACAGTAATTAATTCATCATCATTGTGTCATAAATAAATTAAATTATTTAATATCTGAAAATTATAAATAAAATATCATTATGTAGGAAGTCTTTTTATATTTCTAATTAATATTTATAATCTAAAATCCAACATATATAACCCTATCTAAAAATGGTTTTTCTAAAAGATATATGCTTGTGTCATTTTTGTATTCATTTTAACTTAATTAAAAAAGTGTCCCTATCACCTACAAGTGGCACCATGGGGTCCCAAAATCGACCCAAAGATTCCTATGTTCTAACATGTATCAACATATAAGGCTAGGACACGTTTTAGGGTAATTTAGTATTATTATAATATAATTTTTTTAACCCTTATTTACCGGATTTACCCTTAGCCATGGTAAATAAAATATTTACCGCAGTAATTATTCAAAATGTATAAAAATAAAAGTTACCTATTTACACAATTTGGACATCCTGATTCCAAATATGGAATCCATTTTTCTAAATTCAAAACACAGAAGTGGCATAAATTAATTTAAAATTAATTCCCACAGTCAAAACAAAAAGCGTGTTTTTAAGAGATAATAACTATCAAAAGATTGACACTTGTTTATGTTCGGTTTAATTGTAAAATTATGTCCAATGACAAAAATTATATTAAATGGTAAAAATATATTCTAAATATACTTTAATACCAATCAAATTCATAATTTATCACTATTAATTATTTTGATTAAAAAAGTTGTTTTTAATTAAAATTTAGTAATTTTCACTATTCATGAAAATATGAAAGTTATCCGAAAAGTACCAAAATTTCACCTTAGGCTAAATTAGATACCCCGAATCCAAAAATTAAGTCCATTTTGAGAGATAAAATTTATAAAATTTTAAAAGGTACATATTACTATTCACAACGACTAGTTTGATTGGTTGTGGTGTGTTAGAACTCAAAGTTGCGTACAACACACGCTACTATATTATTCAAAGAAAAGAGTACCATGGAAGCTTGGGATGTTTCATTTTAATTTTTTTGATGTCCCCCATTATTCAAAAAGTTTAAAATATTGTATTTAAAAAGGTTTCACTAATAAAAGTTGATAAAAGTGCAATACTGAAAATGAATCTGTTCTTGCATTATGTCTAAGAAACTCATAATATGGATTCTAAAATTATAAGGATTATATAAAGTTTAAAATTTAGTTAATACTATTCATAACCTCTTTTGAATGGCTCTTTTTTTTGGTAAGTCATGGTGTGATTGAACTCGGTGTTGCGTGTAGTGCAAGTTATTGAATTATTTTTAAGAAATAACACACTATGAAATCTTGGGGTGTTACATTGGATAACAAAATTAAAGCATAAATTGTTTTCCATTATGATTAAAATATGTTTTCTGTATTCAGATTATATACATAGTTATTACAATGTGCATTCTCACAATTTTAATTATGATAATATTTATGAGGTTTTAGTTCAACTTTTTTCAGAACCAATATTATTATCACTGTTAAGACTTCATTAGTATGAAATACAAGATAGATTGTATTAGAGTGATTTTGATAAATGTGAGTATAATTTTTATCATCCTCAAACTCATTAAAATAATCATAAGGAACAAATTATTTTTTATATTCTTGAAACTTTACAACTTTTCATTTCTATGGTAAAAAATAATGTTTTCTACAAACACAAACTAAAAAACATCAGACATAAAAATTTAGCAAAACACATTAAGAAGATGTTTGTAATTTTTTAAATAATCGGAATGGATAAGTGAGAAATTGAATTTATGACTAAAAAATCTCATACATTTTATTAATCAAAAACCAGAAGACAACAATGTAAAAGAGAATTGGAAAACATACAATCTATATCCGTTAAATACTTCATATTCCAAGATAACCTATAATTCCATAACATCCTATGAGCTTATAATTCCTCTAAATAGGATATAGAAAATGATGCTGAATATGATTAATCTCTCGTTAGGTTAAAATCATTCCATATGAATCATATTTTCCCACTAAAAGTAAAAACTACCCTTTTATCAAAACATATTTTATATAAAATATTTCTCTCCATATTTTTAAATACATTCTTTACAAATAATAATAACTTTTCCCATTTGAGTCTGAAACATTTCTCTAGAATCTAATGTTTCTGAAATAATTATTTGTCTTTATTTTCAGAATGATGACTTCCTATTCATGAGATTTGATTCTGGTTATCTCGAACAACATATATTGGATATTACAATTCAGAATTTTAATTTCTTATGTCTGATTATCATTTGAATCTTTTAAATATTATATAAACCTCACCCTTTATATGATGTCTTCTATAAAATAATTATATGATTCAATGGACTCTATGAACAACTTCTTCATATTTTCAGATTTTCATCCTTCAAATTGATATTTTCATCGATGTGATGAGGCCACTTTACATCCTTGTTGAATGCATTCATATATTCGTTGGAACATTCTTTAAAAACCTTAAAATATTTCTAAATTTGATTGAATCATTATGATATCATCTTCAATGAATCTGAACTTTGATAAAGGATATCCCAAATCATTTCTTTTATGGCCTCAAGTCTTGTAAAAATACAGAATTATGCCTACAATTCACATCAAGACTTAAATAATTTAATCATCTCCCTCAGCAATTTGAATGTTAAATGAATCTAAATAATCTTTCTCAATTTCATGGTTTTTAGAATGATGGGTTCTGATTTCATCTTCCATTACTTTCCCTTTATCTACTTTATTTGAACATTTTTAAGAAATTTCATTATTGTAAGATAATTCAATTGTCTCAATATCATCATCTTTCATCTTTATCACCTCCTTCTTTAGAATTATGTTCTTTCTGATGTTACTTAGATGTTGATCAAGCTTCCTCCTCTAAAGATTCTTCCATTTTATATCATTGATAATTTTCTTTTTTATCAGCTTTGGAAGGTAATTATGATGATAGATCCTATAGTTATTTTAAATAAAAAATAACAGATTGAGTTCCCTTATCATTATTATTTCAATTTCCTTCTTTATTCTCATCCTCATCACCTTCATTTTGTCTATCCTCTTCATCTCCATCAACATTCTCATTCAAATTTCCCTCCTATTTATCATTAACATAACATTCTATTACATTATATTCACTTTCTACTTCTTCAATTTTTACTCCTTTATGGATTCCATCAACCACTTTATCCATTGATTATACAAACTTTTACTAGAGTAGGTATTTTGTTCCTGAACCTGCATTAGAAGGTGGTACCAATTCCAATGGATTTTGTTTTGTGTTTTTGGAATTGATTATTAATAATTAACTTTTCCCTTACCTTTTTCATCCATAAGAGGAACATCGACAAGTAAAATATATGTTTCATTGAAATATAAAATAGAATAAATATTTTCTTTATTGGTGTGAGTCGTAGGTTGTTCGAGAACGACATTACATGAGGCAGAAGGAGGATGAGAATGTCGCAAAGTATGAGGCTAACTTTACAAGGTTAGCGAGGCATGCTGCCGATTATATACGTAACCCAAGGAGTAAGATTGATCGTTTCTTTGATGGGTTAAAACCATTTCTCTGTCGAGATTTAGTATCACAATCCTTCTCATCATACGAAGATATTGTCTCGTGTGCTATCAAGACAGAAAAGGAATTCTCTAAGTCTTATGACAACAAAGTAAAGCAAGAGAAGAAGAGAACGGTGGAACAAGAGACAGATAAAGGGAAAAAGGGAAAGAAGCATTTTCCATTATGTGATAATTGTGGGAAGAATCACCTTGGTACTTGCCTAAAAGGAATGGGAGTTTGTTATAAATGTGGAGAAAAGGGTCACCAGGCTCGTGATTGCAAGGGAAAGAAAGAGGCTGTCAAAGTTGAATGCTACAATTGTAGGGAAGTGGGGCATTATGCAAATGAATGTCCTAAGCGTCAGGGAAACTTATCTCAGAAAAGGCCAAGGGATCAAGGCCAATCTTATGCTGTGACTACAGTTGAAGCGGAATAATTAATGTATTGGTGCTTTTGGACTCAAGGATTATATTCTGGTTATATGAATAATGTGATATATATATATGGATTGTTCTGCAGTACTTGTTGATTTCAGTAAGGTTTTAATATGATTAAGGTAATCATATTTTTAGTATGTGACAATAAGAGAAAGTTTTCTTTGTTTGGGGAATCTGATGTTACAATTAATTTTGGAATTTAGAGACCTTTTAGAGAAAGTCTGGACAGAGGTATTTTGGATAACTATTAAGGTTGGAATGGATTAAGTTGAACCATGGATAGTATTGTTTAAGGTTAAAGAATTTCTGAAGATTATTTTTGGAATATTATAATAATATTGTTTTAGGAAAAGGACAACCTGCAGGGTGGGGCATAACCCGTCGCGTCAGACAAAGCTGCAGGAATCGAACCCACAACCATAGTGCGACGGGCCTTTATTTCCTACCACTAGACTACATGAAGTCCCTGGTTATTACAAAATAATTTTACTAATCTAAATAGTATGTGTTAATATTTGGAACCTTATACAATTAGGATAAGTATAATATTTTTGAGTTCTATATCTTTTTGAGTGAAAGATGAGTTGAAGGTTAAAACTATAATTGTCAAGCATAAATATATATATATAAACCTATCTCTTATTCAATGAATAAATTAATTCTTAAACTTTAGTAAAGGGATATTAAAACAAAAAAAATGTGTTATCCTAATACCGTATGCCTTTTTGAACTGATGATATTTCAAATCAACATAGATTGAAGGCTTTGAGGCCCTCAATTTGACAGTTGATTGTGATTGATGACCTCAATCACTCCGTACAAATATTTACGTTTTTCCTCCAATTATATGTCTCTAATTTCTACCAATTTTCTCCTTATCGAGATCATAGTTTGGTGGTGACTTTCTTATTTCCATTTCCCCCTTATTAAGACTAAATCTTATTAACCTTATTTCCGATGTGGGTTTTCCACAAAGGTATTTTCTATTTTCAACCTTTTATTTACAAAGAAAAATTTCAAATTGCTTGGACACAATTTATTGAAGGAGGGGAGAATGTAACACCCCGAGCTTCCACGATACGCTTCTCATTCAATAATGCAATAGCTTGCATTGTACGCAACTTCGAGTTCTAAAACACCGCGACTAATCATAGTAGCCATTATGAATAGTAATAACCACTTTTTAAAATTATAGAAATTTTATATTTCAAAATGGACTTCATTTTTGAATTCGTAATATTGAAATTATCCTAAGTTGAATTTTTTGTAACTTTCTGAGAACTTCCAATTTTTTTATGAATAATGAAAAATACTTAAAACAACTTTTTTAGTCAAAATAATTTATTGTGATAAATTATACTATTTAGTGGTTTTAAAGTATAATTATAATATATTTTTACCATTTCATCCAATGGTGGTCATTAGAATTAATTTAACATTGAAATTGGACATAAACAATTGCCAATCTTTTGGTATAAATTGTTTCTTGAAAACACGCTATTTGTCGTAACAGCGGGAATTAATTATAAAATTAATTAATGCAACTTATATGTTTGGAATTTTGTAAAATAGACATCATTTTTGAATTCGGAATATCAATTATATCTTAGGGTGAAATTTTGGCCTTGTTCTGAAAAACTTCAATTTTTGATGAATAGTGAAACCACTAAGTGGTAATTAAATAACTGATTTTTCGTTTAAATGAAATATTACCACTTCTATGATTTTATTTTCAAAAATCCGACATACATGGTTGTCATTAAGAAGTAAAATGTGGTTCAATGAGATTAAAATAATTTTTTGGTGAATAGTAACTTTTAAGTTCTTAATCGCGATTAGAGGTAATTAGTGTAGTTTAAGGTACAAATAATGTTTTAATAATATGAGATGAGCATGACACTTGTCCTACTCCTATTGGATGAGTCATGGCCGACCAAGACAACCCATGGGTCAACTTGGGGACCCCATGGAGCCACTTTAGTTGGAAAATTACATTAATATATATTTATTTAATGTTAAAATTAAATTGACACAAACATGAGTTATTTTACTAAAACAGTTTCTAAGTGGGGTTACACAAGTCCATATTTTGACTATAAATATTCATTAGAAAGCTAAAATAATTTCCTACATCATAGTATTTTTTTTATAATTTTTAGACATTAAATAAATTAAATTATTTATGACATCATTATGATGCAGCGATGACCTCATTATTTAACGATTTAAATAAAATGAGAAGATAATGCAAAATCCATGTCTTACACTTGTCCAAAGCCTATTGGATGAGGCGATTTCGAACCCTTATCACCTTAGCCATGAATTATATAAGTGTGGGACCTTTAGAATCCGAAAAGAATTGTGTAATAATGTAACATTTCAATCTTCCCAAAAGTTCCCCTCCTCTCCACTTATAAAAGGCCCCCACCTCTCCCACCTTATTCACATCTTCAAGCCATTTGTCTCGGCCAACCTCTGCCCAAATACTCTTCCAACATCCCTCTCTTACTCCTAGAAGCCTCACTTTGGGCATAACTCTTCCCAAGGAAGCCTTTGGCTCAAATCAAAAAGAGTTACCCGATTTTGAGGTAATGTCTTCTCTAATGTTGTTTTGGTTTATTTTTCTTCTCCAACCCCCTAAAATATTTTTATTCATTTCTTTTGTAACAACACCAGTATCCTCAATATACTAGGATGTTTTTATAAGAAGGATTCGAGCTACACTTACACACACCTACATCTAATGGTTAAAAAACATACGGTTTCTGTGGATGGCGAATTTGTGCCTCACGAAACGATGATTGTTCAACACTCATATAACACCTTCAAAGGTGGCCATTAAGATGTCACTATATTTATATATGATATATAATTTGTTTATGTTTTACTTATTCTTCTGTATTTCTCATTTATGGCATACTTTATGATTTCCATTATGGGTAAAACGCGATAATTTCATTTTAGGAAGTGCGGACTACCGCCCCCTCAAAGTGATGTGAATCGTTAATGCCATATGTGGGATGTATAAAGGATGGAGTAAATGATATTATATATGATATTATACTGGAAATATATTATACCTTTATATAATTATGATTTCATTCCATTAAATATGAAATAGAAATGAAAGTAGCATTCATGCGTACGTACGGCTTACCGTCTCCATGAACGGTGCATTTCATTTCTTACCTCTAAATGTTATGTAATATTATAAATGAATGTATATACTGGATATATAAGATATATATGACATCTAAATAATGAATATAATTCTGGAGATAATGGATATTCTACCACATAAACAACTTGTAATTATAAGAAGTTTATTGTTGACTTAAGTACCAAAGATCGACAAAACGACCGTTATTAACTTAAATAATTAAATACTGTTCATATCATTGTAATAAGTGATATAATAAGGATAATTAAATTGAAAATGGTTCTTAATAAAGTATATATTAACTCTAGTTTATTATTCAGGAGGTTAAATAACGGTTGAGTCAAGTCAGACACGAGGTAAGGGAACTTCTTAACCCAACTTCCATTCTTTGGGTTAATCTCATACTTTCCAATTATGTCATGATATTATTATGTATTATTTTGTATTTTTACTTTCTTTATGTATACCTATAGTGAATACACATAATAGATCTATTTTATTTTAAAAATGATCTTTTTAAGGACTTCGTCTCAATCTCCTTTCATTGAGGCATATTTGGTTTTATACACAATTTTCTTTTATACGGTGTATAAACCCCTTTGACTTTTATGTTTATTCAATAGGAATCTTTTTTATACCAAGAGTTTTGCTAAACGACAAGAGGGAATGTTTTTCTTTCCGTACTTATGCAGCGACAACGAATTCTCTGCCGTCGTGACCATTATTTGAGTTTCGGCTTCCTCTACAAGCCATCATTTTTAATGAAAAATAAATACAAAGTTTTAACTTTCTTTTATTTTGGTATTGAAAATGGTTTTGAAAGAATTTTTATTATATCAATGTGTTGTATTGATATCTTGTGATTGAAATGTGGAAATGTTATGTTTCCTTTATGCATGTTTTATGTGATATGATTATGTTATGGATTATGATATGTTTAAACCTATTCATATGAGGAATGTATTGGACTTAATAAGTGACGGGTGGAGCCCGCTATAGCTCCTCGATGCATCGGTAGGTCTCATGAGAAAACTAGACGTGGAATTGGCCGAGGCCCTTTCCCAATTTGATTTATGGTTTTGGCCGAGTCCTTAATCATTTTAGACTTCTTGGCCGAGGTCTTGACAAAATGTTTCAGAATGTCCGGCATTATACATTCCCTCATTATGAAAGTGGTTATTGTTATTACATGTGATTATTCGTCTAGTAGAATATCCATGTGAGTAAGTAATGGCATTATTTTATTTTACTTTTTCCATATTATGCTGGAGTTCAAGTTCAATAAGGCTTTTGTTTTAGTTATACATTGCCTTAAAAGCTTATGTTTTCTTATAAAAGCTTCCGCAATATTGTTATCCTTACTGAGCATCTGAGCTCACCCCTTTCAATGTTTTAATATTTTCCAGGATGTGAAGAAGTATTTTATGAATGACCTGCAGGGATTGTGAGAAGAGGATATGAGGGTGGACTATGGAGACTTTGTTATTGTAGTTTTTCACTTTATGATGTAATGTAACGTTTACGAATGTATCTAGTGTTTCCAAGGCTACTAAACTAATCGGTCTTTCGAGACTTGATCTTTTGTGATCATGCCAATGTTACGAAGTAATGAACCGACTCTGGGTAGCTGGGGTCGGGGCGTTACAGTTGGTATCAGAGGCAGTTTAGTACTAACCTTGGAAGCTAGATTTAGATAAACTCTGATTAGAGCACATAGCCCAAAGATAGACTTTGAGGATTAGTATAGAAGAACTTCCTAGAATTTTGGTATTATAGAGATGTTATGAGTTTTCCGAGCAATACCTTTCTGTCTGGATACGAGCAGGTAGAGGCGGCTCTGGCACAGATGTACCTAGGGGTAAAACCCGAAAACACCGCTTTGAGATAGACTCGAACGGGAACTGGTGCACGACAACGGGCCTTGTTGTACTCTTGGTTACGACACTCCCGGGGGATATGGTTAGGATAATTCTCATTTTCTTTACAAACCACTATGAAGGGTTATGAGTATATACTTCCTCAAAGGAAACATTTCTTTTTATGATTATGGATTATATCCATAAATAGGTCAATTTATGTAAAGTATTTTACAAATATGGAATTATGTATTTTATTTCATAAACTAATCTAGTTTATGCAATTGTTTAGAAATGGAGCCTAGTGGAAGAAATGGAAACCGTATCAATGCACACACTCCATGTAGGGATTTCCCTCATGCTCAAGATAATTATAGTGGGGCTGGTGATGCAACTGGTGCCGATCAGCTAATCACCATACTGGGACAACTTACTCAGGTTATGAATAATAACCTTACTCGTATGGAGCACCCTGATCCGCAACGTGGAGGATCAATGCTAGACCGTTTCATGAGGCAACAACCACCAACCTTCAATGGGGGTACAAATCCGTTAGTAGCTGAGCAATGGATAAACTCCTTAGAGAAAATATTCCATGCCTTGGGGAGTAGCGAAAGGGAGAAGGTTGTCATGGAAGTTTACCGCCTCACTGGAGATGTCGATCAGTGGTGGTCGCTGATTCAAAACACAAAGGAAGATGATGACGTATCGAATATGGAATGGAGGGAGTTAAAAGATCTATTTTTAGAAAAATATTTTTTCCTCGTGGCCATCGAGCAGATATGGAAAGGCAATTTCTGAGTTTGAGGCAGAAGGAGGATGAGAATGTCGCAAAGTTTGAGGCTAACTTTACAAGGTTAGCGAGGCATGCTGTCGATTATATACGTAACCCATGGAGTAAGATTGATTGTTTCATTGATGGGTTAAAACCATTTCTCTGTCGAGATTTAGTATCACAATCCTTCTCATCATACGAAGATATTGTCTCGTGTGCTATCAAGACAGAAAAGGAATTCTCTAAGTCTTATGACAACAAAGTAAAGCAAGAGAAGAAGAGAACGGTGGAACAAGAGACAGATAAAGGGAAAAAGGGAATGAAGGATTTTCCATTATGTGATAATTGTGGGAAGAATCACCCTGGTACTTGCCTAAAAAGAATGGGAGTTTGTTATAAATGTGGAGAAAAGGGTCACCAGGCTCGTGATTGCAAGGGAAAGAAAGAGGTTGTCAAAGTTGAATTCTACAATTGTAGGTAAATGGGGCATTATGCAAATGATTGTCCTAAGGGTCAGGGAAACTTACCTCAGAAAAGGCCAAGGGATCAAGGCCAATCTTATGTTGTGACTACAGTTGAAGCGGAATAATTAATGTATTGGTGCTTTTGGACTCAAGGATTATATTCTGGTTATATGAATAATGTGATATATATATATATGGATTGTACTGCAGTACTTGTTGATTTTAGTAAGGTTTTAATATGATTAAGGTAATCATATTGTTAGTATGTGACAATAAGAGAAAGTTTTCTTTGTTTGGGGAATCTGATGTTACAATTAATTTTGGAATTTAGAGACCTTTTAGAGAAAGTCTGGACATAGGTATTTTGGATAACTATTAAGGTTGGAATGGATTAAGTTGAACCATGGATAGTATTGTTTAAGGTTAAAGAATTTCTGAATATTATTTTTGGAATATTTTAATACTATTGTTTTAGGAAAAGGACAACCTGCAGGGTGGGGCATAACCCGTCGCGTCGGAAAAAGCTGCAGGAATCGAACCCACAACCATAGTGCGACATGCCTTTATTTCCTACCACTAGCCTACAGGAAGTCCCTGGTTATTACAAAATAATTTTACTAATCTAAATAGTATGTGTTAATATTTGGAACCTTGTAAAATTAGGATAAGTATAATATTTTTGAGTTCTATATCTTATTGAGTGAAAGATGAGTTGAAGGTTAAAACTATAATTGTCAAGCATAAATATATATATATATACCTATCTCTTATTCAATGAATAAATTAATTCTTATACTTTAGTAAAGGGATATTAAAACAAAAAAAATGTGTTATCCTAATACCTTATGTCTTTTTGAACTGATGATATTTCAAATCAACATAGATTGAAGGCTTTGAGGCCCTCAATTTGACAGTTGATTGTGATTGATGACCTCAATCACTCCGTACAAATATTTACATTTTTCCTCCAATTATATGTCTCTAATTGCCACCAATGTTCTCCTTGTCGAGATCATAGTTTGGTGGTGACTTTCTTATTTCCATTTCCCCCTTATTAAGACTAAATCTTATTAACCTTATTTCCGATGTGGGTTTTCCACAAAGGTATTTTATATTATCAACCTTTTATTTACAAAGAAAAATTTCAAATTGCGAGGACGCAATTTATTGAAGGAGGGGAGAATGTAACACCCCGAGCTTCCACGATACGCTTCTCATTCAATAATGCAATAGCTTGCATTTTACGCAACTTCGAGTTCTAAAACACCGCGACTAATCAAAGTAGCCATTATGAATAGTAATAACCACTTTTTAAAATTATAGAAATTTTATATTTCAAAATGGACTTCATTTTTGAATTCGTAATATTTAAATTATCCTAAGTTGAATTTTTTGTAACTTTCTGAGAACTTCCAATTTTTTATGAATAGTGAAAAATACTTAAAACAACTTTTTTAATCAAAATAATTTATTGTGATAAATTATACTATTTAGTGGATTTAAAGTATAATTAGAATATATTTTTACCATTTTATCCAATGGTGGTCATTAGAATTAATTTAACATTGAAATTGGACATAAACAATTGCCAATCTTTTGGTATAAATTGTTTCTTGAAAACACGCTATTTGTCGTAACAGCGGGAATTAATTATAAAATTAATTAATGCAACTTATATGTTTGGAATTTTTTAAAATGGACATCATTTTTGAATTCGGAATATCAATTATAGCTTAGGGTGAAATTTTGGCCTTGTTCTGAAAAACATCACTTTTTGATGAATAGTGAAACCACTAAGTGGTAGTTAAATAACTGATTTTTCGTTTAAATGAAATATTACCACTTCTGTGATTTTATTTTCAAAAATCCGACATACATGGTTGTCATTAAGAAGTAAAATGTGGTTCAATGAGATTAAAATAATTTTTTGGTGAATAGTAACTTTTAAGTTCTTAATCGCGATTAGAGGTAATTAGTGTAGTTTAAGGTACAAATAATGTTTTAATAATATGAGATGAGCATGAAACTTGTCCTACTCCTATTGGATGAGTCATGGCCGACCAAGACAACCCATGGGTCAACTTGGGGACCCCATGGAGCCACTTTAGTTGGAAAATGACATTAATATATATTTATTTAATGTTAAAATTAAATTGACACAAACATGAGTTATTTTACTAAAACAGTTTTTAAGTGGGGTTACACAAGTCCATATTTTGACTATAAATATTCATTAGAAAGATAAAAATATTTCCTACATCATAGTATTTTTTTTATAATTTTTAGACATTAAATAAATTAAATTATTTATGACATCATTATGATGCAGCGATGACCTCATTATTTAACGATTTAAATAAAATGAGAAGATAATGCAAAATCCAAGTCTTACACTTGTAAAAAGCCTATTGTATGAGGGTATTTCTAACCCTTATAACCTTATCCATGAATTATATAAGTTTGGGACCTTTAGAATCCGAAATGCATTTTGTAATAATGTAACATTTCAATCTTCCCAAAAGTGCCCCTCCTCTCCACTTATAAAAGGCCCCCACCTCTCCCACCTTATTCACATCTTCAAGACATTTGGCTCGGCCAACCTCTGCCCAAATACTCTCACAACATCCCTCTATTACTCCTAGAAGCCTCACTTTGGGAAGAACTCTTCCCAAGGAAGCCTTTGGCTCAAATCAAAAAGAGTTACCCGATTTTGAGGTAATGTCTTCTCTAATGTTGTTTTGGTTTATTTTTCTTCTCCAACCCACTAAAATATTTTTATTCATTTATTTTGTAACAAAAACAGTATCCTAAATATACTAGGATGTTTTTATAAGAAGGATTCGAGCTACACTTACACACACCTACATCTAATGGTTAAAAACATACGGTTTCTGTGGATGGCGAATTTCTGCCTCACGAAACGATGATTGTTCAACACTCATATAACACCTTCAAAGGTGGCCATTAAGATGTCACTATATTTATATATGATATATAATGTGTTTATGTTTTACTTATTCTTCTGTATTTCTCATTTATGGCATACTTTATGATTTCCATTATGGGTAAAATGCGATAATTTCATTTTAGGAAGTGCGGACTACCGCCCCCTCAAAGTGATGTGAATCGTTAATGCCATATGTGGGATGTATAAAGGATGGAGTAAATGACATTATATATGATATTATACTGGAACTATATTGTACCTTTATATAATTATTATTTCATTCCATTAAATATGAAATAGAAATGAAAGTAGCGTTCATGCGTATGTACGGCTTACCGTCTCCATGAACGGTGCATTTCATTTCTTACCTATAAATGTTATGTAATATTATAAATGAATGTATATACTGGATATATAAGATATATATGACATCTAAATCATGAATATAATTCTGGAGATAATGGATATTCTACCACATAAACAACTTGTAATTATAAGAAGTTTATTGTTGACTCAAGTACCAAAGATCGACAAAACGACCGTTATTAACTTAAATAATTACATAATGTTCATATCATTGTAATAAGTGATATAATAAGGATAATTAAATTGAAAATGGTTCTTAATAAAGTATATATTAACTCTAGTTTATTATTCAGGAGGTTAAAGAACGGTTGAGTCAAGTTAGACACGAGGTAAGGGAACTTCTTAACCCAACTTCCATTCTTTGGGTTAGTCTCATACTTTCCAATTATGTCAAGATATTATTATGTATTATTTTGTATTTTTCTTTAGTTATGTGTACCTATAGTGAATACACATAATAGATCTATTTTATTTTAAAAATGATCTTTTTAAGGACTTCGTCTCAATCTCCTTTCATTGAGGCATATTTGGTTTTATACACAATTTTCTTTTATACGGTGTATAAACCCCTTTGACTTTTATGTTTATTCAAGAGGAATATTTTTTATATGAAGAGTTTTGCTAAACGATAGGAGGGAATGTTTTTCTTTCCGTACTTATGCGGCGACAACGACTTCTCCGCCGCCGTGACCATTATTTGAGTTTCGGCTTCCTCTACAAGCCATCATTTTTTTAATGAAAAATAAATACAAAGTTTTAACTTTCTTTTATTTTGGTATTGAAAATGGTTTTGAAAGCATTTTTATTATATCAAGGTGTTGTATTGATATCTTGTGATTGAAATGTGGAAATGTTATGTTTCCTTTATGCATGTTTTATGTGATATGATTATGTTATGTTTTATGATATGTTTAAACCTATTCATATGAGGAATGTATTGGACTTAATAAGTGACGGGTGGAGCCCGCTATAGCTCCTCGATGCATCGGTAGGTCTCATGAGACAACTAGACGTGGAATTGGCCGAGGCCCTTTCCCAATTTGATTTATGGTTTTGGCCGAGGCCTTAATCATTTTAGACGTCTTGGCTGAGGTCTTGACAAAATGTTTCAGAATGTCCGGCATTATACATTCCCTCATTATGAATGTGGTTATTGTTATTACATGTGATTATTCGTCTAGTAGAATATCCATGTGAGTAAGTAATGGCATTATTTTATTTTACTTTTTCCATCTTATGCTGGAGTTCAAGTTCAATAAGGCTTTTGTTTTAGTTATACATTGCCTTAAATGCTTATGTTTTCTTATAAAAGCTTCCGCAATATTGTTATCCTTACTGAGCATCTGAGCTCACCCCTTTCAATGTTTTAATATTCTCCAGGATGTGAAGAAGTATTTTATGAATGACCTGCAGGGATTGTGAGAAGAGGATATGAGGGTGGACTATGGAGACTTTGTTATTGTAGTTTTTCACTTTATGATGTAATGTAACGTTTACGAATGTATCTAGTGTTTCCAAGGCTACTAAACTAATCGGTCTTTCGAGACTTGATCTTTTGTGATCATGCCAATGTTACGAAGTAATGCACCGACTCTGGGTAGCTGGGGTCGGGGCGTTACATTTACAAAGAAATATTTTAGAGATTATGAGTTGATTTTAATGAAATGTTATCAATAAAAATTAAAAAAATCATAATATTTTCATTTACTTCATTGAATATAAGTGTTGGATCTGTTGATCCCTTAAAAAGTTGTTTTGTAACAAAAAAACATGATAACATATCTTATCAAGCTATAGAGTATTGTTTAAGCCCTTAAAAATATTTTGTATGTTTAGAAATACATTAATGATGGTTTTTATTTTCATAAAAATGAGTTGTTCAACATAAACATCGTCATGAACATATCCAATAAGAAATGTATAGTTAAGATCCATTTGAAAAAGTTTTAAATTAAAATTTTCAAAATCTTGTAGAATGTGATTAAATTAATGTCTAGAGATCAAGGCATAGGTTTCTTCATAAGCTATTTTATATTAATAATCATAACCCTTAGTAAAATGTATAGCATTATTTGTAACAATAATTCCAATTTTCACCACATTTTTTTCCTCAAAACCCATTTTACACCAATTAAAGAAGTGTCATTAGGTTGTTCAACCTTGTTCCAGACATTTTTCGATTGAAATTTATTTAGTTCATCTTAGATATCCTTAATAAAATCTTCGTCACATAGAACATCATAAAAATTCATAGACAAAAATTAAGAAAAGAAAACTATATATTCTTTTTTATTCCTTGAAGAACTTCTAGTCCTAACTTGTTGATAAACATAACCAATGATACCATCACTAGGATGATTATTATGATATTAATTACTTTTTTATTTTACAAAATGTTGTTATCAATATAAAATAGAAATTATTCCTGAGAAAAAACATCAAAAACAATTTTTTAAGGTGCATATTTATAAGAATATGTTTCTAAAAACTATTGAAAATTAGTTTTTGAAATAACACCAGAGGATATTGGTTGGGTTTATTTAAAAAGGGTATGTTTCATCACACATAACATGTAATGTTTCTTTAACTATATATGATTTTATATTAAATACTCTACATTCCTTAGAAGTAGTGGAATAACCCAAAAATATTACATCATTGCATTTGGGTGCAAATTTATGTATGTTATCTTTTATAAAAAATATGAATACATTGCAACCAAAAAATATAAAGTAAGAAAATTTTCATTTTTTATTAGTACACAACTCATAAGGTGTTTTATGAAAAGAAGGACTAATTAGAAATACATTTATAGTATAATAGGAAGAACAAGATACATCAGACCAAAAATGTTTAGAAACTAAGTATTAAATCAACATGGTTCTTAATATTTATTTAAGAATTAAATCTCTTCATTGAGGACCACCATTTATTCAGGATTTAAAGGAGATGAAATTTTTTGTTCTGTACCTTTCATACTAAAATATTTTTAAAAGAAAAATTTAATAATTCTCCACCATGATCACTATGAATAATTATCAAGGTAATGTTTTTATCTTATTAAACATTGTATTAAAATGATTTAAAATAGAAAAAACCTTCATATGTCATTGTTATAAAGTAAAACCAGATGTACCTAGTGTAATCATCCACCAATATATATAAATAGTTTCTTCCTCAAATACACATAGTTTTATAGAAATGAATATATTCATTTTCAATAACTATAAAGCATCAAAAGTTGAAACTTTACTTATAGATTGAGAACATGACTTATGTTTCTTACCATATTGAAAAGGTCATATACTTTTCTGGAATCAAACCTATGTTCTGAAATATCCTTATAAATTATTTTCTTAGTCATATTGGACATGTTTCTATAGTTATAGTGTCAAAAACTTTATGTCATAACCAACATTGATCTTAAATTTCACTAAGGAAAGGTAATTCGTGGCACTTATGGTATTCTTTGTAAAGGGTGTAAATATTCTCAAGTGGCTTGGAAGAAAACATAAAATCATCCTTGGAGCTAAGTATAACACATTTATCATTAATAAACATCACAAGGTAACCATCATCATATAATTTACTTATGATTATATAGTTTTGCTTATGTCCTTTAACAAATAAAACATTTGAAATTAATGCTTTACCAAGAATAACATTATTACCTATTCCAATAATCTTTCCCTGAGAATTATCTAAAAATATATCTTTTAAACCTTTCATATATCTTATATTACAGAAGAATTATTTGTTACTAGTCATATTATTGGAACATCAAATATCCATATATTATGTATTCTTGTTGCTAGTACATTGTTTTTTTCTTGAAAACGGAAACATTATACTTCCGACACCCTAACCATCATGAGACCTGTATCATTAGAAAAAAAACATTTGAAAAACACTTATGTATAAGTTTTTTATATGTCTTATATTTTAAAAAATTGTAATTATTAAAACCAATAGATCAAAATTATTTTAATGAACAATTATTTTTCCATTGGTCACTACTTTGGAACATGGTACAAAAATCAACACTTTTATGAATAAATAAATTCTTACTAAAATAGGATTTTTATAGGTGTAACCTATTCTATTATTATTACAATGAGAAATATTAGTTCATACATTTTTTAATGGTTTTCATTATAAGTAGTAAATATTGAAATTTTTTTCTTCAAAGATGAACTTTTAAACATTGGTTTTACAACTAGTTTGTAAACTGTACTTTTTGTAAATTGATTTTATAAATATTTCAATATAAGTGTAATTTTAAGAATTATTCTTATCAAGATATATAGAATGGTCTGATACATTATTTTTAAAACCATCAATTTAAGATTCACCCTTTAATATTTTTACTAACATTACAATTTTCATTTTCTAATAATTGTTCAAAATGTGAAACTTAATCGTATGAAGGTAATTAATCGAATTCAGTAGCTAAGTAATATTATTCATCCGATGATGCATGATTTTTCTCAGCAGGGTAAGTGGAACATAATGAAATGTTTATTATGTTATCAGCTATTCCTACCTTCTCTAGGAACAAATGATTTTTAATAGGTACATTTGTAAAGAGCAATATGTTCATATGTCCGTATAATTAATTATTAGAAATTTATTCATGAAAATAACCTCAATTAGAACTCCATATTTCATTAAGTTTTAGATATTTCTTTCTTATAGATTTATTATATATCTTCATATTCCTTTCTAAATTTATATCCTTTCTATCATTTATATTGACCTTTGGACAATATGATCAAATATGGTCAGCTGTTTTACATTTATAGAAAGTAACTTCATCTATCTTATCATTTATATATTTCTTTATTTTTTTGTACGATATTGAAAATAATTATTAACAACAAGCATGTTCACTCTTCTAGTTATATTATCCAATTATGATTTATAGTTATTAGAAGTACTAGAACTGGATTGAGTAACAACTATCTTCTTTCTTAAACTTTTTACAACATTCTAAATGGATTGAAAATTATGAGGTAAAGTAGTAGTTGAAAAACAAAATCCTCCATTATTATTTTTCTTATTCTCATAATGTCTTTCTAAACATACCTTATAATATATAAGGGTTCCTATTAGATCATCAAGATTTAAATTACTTATCTTTCCTATTTCATCACCAATAACCCTATTTTATTCCCACTCATTGGGCGTGATGTATATTATCTTCTTCATAAAAATTTATACATCAATACCTTTATCACAAATATCTTATAAACAATTTATGATATTCTTAATTCATTGATTCTTCTTAGCTACTGATTGACGTGGTAAAAACTAAAATACTTAATAGTTAGCTCTTAAAGTTGTTCTTCTAGTCTCTACAACCTTTTACATTCCCAAATGTGTAAATTATAACTTTTTCCATGAAATATTATCTTATTCACATGATGAAATTTTACTATTTATGCTTCTAGTAATGGAACATAATAAATTATTCCTAACTATGTGATTGAACTGATATACTTATTTTTCAACATCAGAAAATCTAGTGACTTTTTTACCAGGAATCTTATAAATTATAGTAGTCATGAAAAAGTAATCAACCCCGGTCATAATAAATAATGTATCCAACCTATACATACAGTCTTTATAGTCAGCACCATAAAATATAAGTGGTTTATTTGGATTAGGATTAAAAATTGAACCAATATTCATTCATTCCATCTTTAAAACAAAATATATATTCTTTTCCAAATAACGTGTTAGTATAATAAAAGTTTTATAAACAAAATGTTTATAACAAAAACATCAATAATTATCAATAGAAAAGAAAATAAAAAATATTTGAATGTATATAAGCAGTTTAAACATGAATTGATAGCAATTTTTGGATATCAATATGATTTATATTGATATTTAGATCGAAATAATATTTTCTTGATGGATCTTTTACAAGATGGGGTGAATTGAAGTTTTAAAACATTAGTTTAACACAGTTTAAACTAGAAAAATTCAAAAACCTCATTTATTGAAACTAATATATTTCTTCTTTGAATTTAGTTCTATTAACAAAGGACCATAATTAGGATTGATTTTAGTATGTCAGAGTCACTAAATCATAAATAGAGTAATTATGATAAAAATAACAAAATAGATTAATATGATGTTTCATTTTATTTAATACAAATACAGTAGAATAGTTATTCATAAATAAATAATAATACAATATAAAAGTAATTTTAGAATGAAATATATCTATCATTAAAAGAGTAATTAAATTTTCCTAAAGAGTAAGGTAGCCACTAACCTTGGCTAAATTCATCCATTGATTTATATTTATATGATATTTTGACATTCATCGAAAAAGGAAATCCCCTGATATGAAGAACATCTCTCTCTTTTGAGCCATATAAGACCTAGATTTGAACCATTGGATTCTATGTCTCACTATCCTTATGAGACCTCGATCAACATGATCAGATTCTTTGTCTTCTTATCCATATAATCCCTCAATCGTAATCACAACAATTTGATGGATGAAGCAACTAAAAAAATTCGTAAAAAGGCAATCGATTAAGGATTCATTAAGAATAATCTCACCAAGGAACCAAAAAAACTACTATGAACAATTTTTTCACACAATGTAAATTTTATAGAAAGTCAAGAGTTAATTTGATCAACCCACAATTCTTCTAACTAAAAAATCTTTGAACGAATGGGTATTTATAATTAATTCATAAGTAGTCATATTAACTTCTCAATAGTCATATTTTCATTGAGCTTTTTACAACATCATAGAAACATATAACATGAAAATCATGCATTTCAAAATAATATAATGTAAACTTTCATATTGGGTTACACCATTAGATTGTAAAAGATGTTCCATTTTGATAGAAAAATGATTCCCATATTTATATTACAAATATAATCAGTGTAATGGAATTTCTAAAAATTTTCATTTTGTTAATTGTCATGAAGGTTGAGTTCGATGTTTATCGTTAGAAGTATATTTATGATTGTTGAGAATTTTCCGTATGAAATATGTATCATAAAAGTCTATAAATTATTCTAATAAATGTGAGTATGACTTTTATCATACTCAAACTCATTAGGATAATAATTATGAAGAATGCATTTTTATTATTATTGATACATTATAACTTTTGATAATTATAGTAAATCATTTTTTTAAAAAACATACTATGAAAACCTAATAAAAAATATGTTATAAAAAAAATTTAGGAGAGAGTTTTTGATTTAAAAAAATAACGGGAATGTGAGAAATAGAATTTCTGATTCAACTATAACTATGTTGATATTATCCATGGATATTCATTTAAATAATGTTATTTTATTGAATGGAATTTCTATTGATTACCCAGTATTCCATATTTAATATTTATTATTTACTCATGAGAGATTATGCAGTACATAACCCTTACTGATCAATTTATCTCACCCTTTATTTTATTTTCATTCCTCGAGATCTAAAGAACGATATTATGTATGATTTCAAGGATGAATTAATTTATCTTATATTATTTTCCAATATTTCCAATGTCATATGGTAATTATATGTGGATGTAGTTTTAGGAAACTATGAAACTAATCAATACATTATTGTGAGATCCCATGAATTTTGTACTAGATTTATAAATTAAAAACTTTATCTTGTTTTTTGGAGTTGGGGTGTTACAACTTAGGCATCAATAATTACATTCAATGGGTTTACAATCTTATTTATAAATGAAATTTTATAAATACGATATTTTTTGAGTCTCCTCTTTTAGGTATAGCTTTAATATTGTTTTAATTAACTATATATTGATTTAAATCATTGCATACAACACATATTGAAGCTACCCTTGATTAAACCTCCACCTTCTCTTTTCCATTTATAGATATGAGCTTTGATTCATGATACTTGATCATATAATATATCTTATTCAGTTGGGAATCCATTTCCTCCATACATGAGCAAGATTATTTTCCATATTTTCTAGTGACTTGATGTTTTTTGAGATACAATTCATTATACAATGTATTCCTATATATAGTTATATTTCTTATATAATGTGAAATTTTTGAAATAATTTCATCTAGAAACATTATATTTTCATCAATCTTAATTAAATCTACATACAAGGTCACATATTCTATTTTAAACCTCCCATTTATATGTATTATATAAATTAATATTTCACTTCATTCATGATAAACAATTTATAAACCTTTCTTGTAATGATTTGAACTTGGATTCCTTCCTTCATGAAAAATTTCCTCATAGGAAACTTGATATAGATATCATTTCATCACTAGAATATAAAACTCAAGATTACACGAAGGGTGAATCTAGTTTTTTATATTTTGATGAATATTCCAAAATAATTATTAATCAAATTTAAAAATAATAATAGAAATGATAACCCATATTGGAGAGTTTATATTCTAAGGAAACGCCTTCTAATTACTTTTATTCTTCCCTTTCTTTATATTAAATTTTAAACAAATTTATAGTATGTTTTATCTTACTATTTTACCTTCAAAATTCATCGATAAATATTTCAAAAAGTATTTTATATCTTAAATGAATTAGAATAATGAGTGGTGTTTTATACGACATTGGAAAAGTATTCATTCAAAACATTATTATCCATTTCATAATTAACTCATTCATTATTCATAGTTAATTTAGCACATCAAATGTTGTACTTTATGAATTTTTTGCTAAAATCTTGAAGGAATATGAGAATTTATTTTTCCAACCTATTATTTTACTCTATATTAAAAATATAGGACTCATCATTGGATACATGTGTTTAAAGAATAAAAAAATAGATTTAGATATTATGCCTTATGTCAAAAACCATTGGTCCAAAAACAACATGCTAATAATAGGATGAATAGAATCACAGTAAATTGGGGGAGTGAATTAGGGTGAAAAATAACTAAAAAAAATATTTTAATTTAATCTGAAATTGTATAAAAATATTTTCCCAATGTTATTACATACACATTTAGTCTATCATTCTATCACACCGATCACACCAAATAAAAGACATAGATGTATAAAATAAATAATGAACATAACACAATGATTTTAAATAGTTCACCATAAATTTTCAATCTAATGAGAGTCAATGATGTGCCAATATACATAAATCCATAATAATCACATTCAGTGGTTGTGTTTTTTTGGTAATTTTCACCCATTTCTAAGGCACATTTCCCATACAGTGATCAATAATACTGAATCATCTATATTTGGAATCCCACATATTCTACACATCTACACACTAAATTGGTTACATTTTAATCTTTTTATATATTTTATGGCTTTTCCAGGTTCAGTATGTGACACATCATATATCATTACTGAAGATTAGATTCCCTGTTAAACTTTATTTTAATAATTTATCTTTATTTAATGCTAGATGAGATCAAATCACAAATGTGAGGGTTGAACCTTAATATTTTATAGTATCATAAAAAAATTCTTCTCCAAATGATTATAATTTTAAATTAGAAATACCTTTTTGAACATTATTGTTATTGAGTAACTATATATAACAAATGAGTTCATTCTTCATCCGTGAGAATTATAAAATAAAGTTACTAAATAGATTTATGGAATCCTTTTAGGTTCCTCTTTTATTTAATATTCTTATTTTAAATATTTCAATATTCCAATATTACCATCAAATCCATTATAAATACATTCTCTTTTAGGATATTCAATAATATCATCAATATTTTCTAGAGTTTATGCAAGATATTTTTATATACTTTCCATGTGATCAAACTATAATCCGATGGATTGAATAAACCATACATCTTAAAAATATCTTTTTATATTTAAGGTCCACATTAAAACTTCTTGATCAATAATTTTAAATAAAATTTGTTTAGTTGAGATGTTCAAGACCCACACTCCATGCTTTGTCGGTAATAACATAGTTCTTATAAAATATCTTCGAAACCAACTGATGAAACCAAAACATAACCATTCACAATTACAATATAATAACCATTTTTGAGTAAATTACTTACCCACTACATTTTTTATTAGTTTTTTAACGAATTAGGAAAATATTTAATTAACAAAAAAAATATTTCCCATGAAATAGACATTTTCCCAATAAACCAAGAATTCCTTATATTACAATAAGTCTTCAAAATCTATAAAAAATATCAATAAATAATAATCCTATAGACATATCATAAATGAACTAGGGATAAGGGAGGCACACTACCTTTTACCTATCTTAATGTCCCCCTATTTTGGGGAATGCCTAGGGCTATAAATATTATGGAAATATTGAGTCAAGTCAAGAAAACCTTTACTTCCTAAAAAGGTAAAGCTATTTCAATGGTGGGAAGGGTGTTCCTTGTTAAGCATGTTGTGATTTCTAAACTGGTCTACTCCTATATGGTATACTCTTGGTCTGCCTTAGTGATTAAAAATGTCAACTCAATGATGAGGAATTCTGTTTGGAGTGTAATAATCATGGAAATAAATGAAATCATTACTCCTTGGAAAAGTTTTTGTATGCCTAATCCATCAGGGGGCCTTAGAATTAAAAATATGCATCACATTAATTAGTATATTCTAGAAAAGTTTATCTGTTGAAGAATAAACAAGCACTCTAAATCTCTTAAGGTTCTCAAACCAAGGATTCATGATAAAATGATTACAGGGAACTAGAAGTACATAAAGTCTTCTATATGGCATGGATTGAGATAAATCCCCCAAAATATTATGGGGCCTCCACGCTGGCTGGTAAACAGGAAATCAATTACAAAATTCTGGTATGACAACTGGTTGGGCACCCCCACTAGTTTAGAAGATTAACTCAATTGTCCAGTCCATAGAACATGGAATCACTATCAAGGATCAGATGGAAAATTTGGAAACTCTCCCAAATGAAATAAAATATTTGATCTCTAATTATGAATTTCTAATATAGAAAGACTTGATCATTTGGGAACATTATCTCAATTGCATTCTTGATTTAAAGAACATCTATCAGCAACTGATTCAACAAAGCACCTACTGGAATGGAAAATATAATTGATGGCTTCTCCACTCAGGGTATACACTTCTATGGAGTCTTTCCTGGAATATGGTTCATGTAGATGAAAGCATACAACATGTTGTCATTTCTATCTACACGAAATTCTCCCTCTACCATCAACACATAGAGGATGTGAATCATCTCTTCTTAAGCTGTAAAACTGATGCCTCTCTTTAGAAATAGTGTTTGATATTTTTGATGTGAATTCTATCATGAGTTCCTATATTATGGATTTTTTAAGGCTTTTCTTAGATTAAATTTCTCAAAGATGATCTCCATGATGTTTTAGGTCAATTGTGAAGAATTGTTGCACACCATTTGGAGCAGTTGTAACCATGTTATTCAGAAGCCAAAAAAATTCAGTATCCATGGTTCCACTACCCAGATTCTTGAGGCTATCCAATTAGAAAGAATAACCTATGATGTGAACTAAAATAAATCAGTAAGTTATCTAATCATCATTAGAAGGCTAAATGTTAAAGGGAAATTACCCTCACCCCGAGGCCTTATTGAGTTTTTTGGACTACTCCCTTCCCTGGATGGATAAAGTGTAACATATATGGTGCATCAACAGATAACATGGGACCTACATGATCTATCATTATTTTCAGAGATCAGAATGGAGATGTTGTTGAAGTCATTTATAGTCCATTTGGACATGCCAATGGTCTTGATTCAGAAATGATTTGCTTCACCAATGTAGTGTGCATGGAAATGAAAAGGAACTATAACACAATATGGTTTGAGTTAGACTATTCTACCATCATGAAAGATGTTAGAATGGGCGTGATACATCTATCTTGGAATCTGACAACATGATGGGTGAACTACTTACACATGGTGTCTTCCAGGAATTACATCATAACACATTATTATCGGGAGGTGAATTATCTTGTAGATGATCTTGCCAATAAGGGAGTCACTACAAGTGTTTTTAGCACTCTTTCTCATTATCTGATGATATTCATCCCTTTTTACAATGGGACATGTCTAAGAATCATTTTTATGACTTTTGTTGGAAATTTTATTTTATATAAGAGCCTTTGAGGTCACTTTTATTAAAAAATTAGTCATAAAATATTGAAATTAAAAAAATTAATATTATTGTTCTCTAATATTCGGTAACATTAAACATAAGTGATATAAAATGACTGTCATAAGTGAGCATATGATAGACATGTGTGTAAGAGAACAAAATCATCATGTGAGAATATAATGTAAAATAATAACACCCATCAAAACATATATAACAATTATTAAATCATAACATACTGAATTCTGTATAAATAAGTTGATATCAAAGGATCATGGAGTTATATGAATATGGAAACAAAATAAAACATGAAATCATAAGAATAGGTGACGCCTCACTTCCAGGAAAACAGAAAAATTGGACGATTTCCCATAGTGGATTGGTTTATTTTAACATGTATTGGTTCTGATTTTTCAATGTATATGTTTCAAATTTTTTATGGATAATTTTTTGAATGAGGCATGGAGACATCCTGACATCCCGAGGCCCTGTATGCCCAAAATTAAAATTTATTAATATATAAAATATATTATATATCCCACTTTCATAGTTTTGCTGACATGTGAAATAATGTCTAAATAGATGCTCATATTAAAAATATTAGGCTAATACTAAGTTCAAATCATTGTTTTTAGCCTAGGCACAATATAACTATGGAGTGTTATAGAAATTTAGGTTGGGCACGATCATGGGAGGAAGTTTAAATAAATTAATTGAATTAATGAATTCAGTAAAATAATTATTATGACCATAAAACATCTATATATAAAATTAACTATGGTTAATTTTCATGGTCATCAAAATAATGCTACAAATTAAGAAGTTCCATTAGTGAGTGTTGGTTGAGCTTTCATTGGCAAGTTGTGACCAGATCAAGGATCATCAATAGGTGTGAAATTGAGCTCGTGGATATTGTCAATGATAATGTGACAAAATCATTCATTACTAAAAATTTATCCAAATTGAGGTAGGAGGTTTTAATTTTTTGGATTAAACCCATATAATATTCCTAAGATAGATGTGATTCAATCAGACAAAATATTTATTTTCATATCTATCATTTTTTGGGATGAAGTTTTTTATGTGGGGATTATTGGGAGAATTGATTATTATTGATTTCACATTCCTTCAATGGTATAATGTAAATATATTGAGGCCAACCTTATATACAATGTTTCGTTCCACTTTTTACTATTTCATGTATTTATCACTCCATTTTTCATTCATTATGGGAAATTTATTTAGCCTTACAGTTCGAGAAATATCAGACAATCAATTATTTTTCACCCATTTATTGCCATGAGAGATTGATACAATAGAACTAAGTATGTTTTGATTATGGTCTCCAACAAAAATTATAGATTATTGAATAGGGAGGGATTTACAGATACTGTTCTTCATATATTTTTCATGAAATGATGGAAAGCCTGTGTGGATGATCTTAGAATCATTTCAAAGGGATATAATTTCATGACTAATGAAATCGGGGCATATCTAGTTTTGTTCATTGATTTATAGAAAGATGAATGGATAGATCGATGGCATTTGGAGAACCCAATAACACATAGACCAGAACTGGGATTCTATAAAATCACATGAAACACTGTCAGTAATGTAGGATTACATGACATATGGGACCCTTGATGCAGTGCATGGTTTTCTGCTAGAAATTGAAATATCATGTAGCTTGGGACACCTATAACTTGGTGTGTGACACGACCTGACATATTATAATGTACCAAGAATCATACATTAGAGGAAGCAACCATATATGGACATGTCTAGTCGGACATGGTCATGACTTGAAGTACATGACATTAGGAATACCGTGTACTTAGGCATAGAAACAGGTATAGGCATGAGCCAGGACACATGGGTAGAACCCAGTGTGAATGCTAACCCAATTTAGTTCTAGTAAACACCATGTATTCCTTAATAAATGTCTTAGATACCATGTCCTCTTTAGGTTGGACAAGTTATTTTGGGTGATTTCCCCTTCTCCATTCCTTAAGGGTTAGTATGGAATCACATACTACAAATAGTACTTTGATTCCTTAAGTGTGGCTCCATTGAAAGAGTTATTGGAATCTTTCTATGATACTCGAAGAGATATCCTTTATCATCATCTTACCATAGGTGGATTTCTTGGTTTTGTTTTAACAAACACTATATGGGCTTAAGTCCACTAGTTAGTGGGTTATTTCTGTTTGAGCTGTTGGTATACCCCATTTCCATTGGTGTGATCCCCATTTCTATATCATTACTTTCATAAATCCAACATATACATTTTACAGTGAGATCTGATGATCATTTAATATTGGATAAAATCTATTTGTTTTATTTGAACCATGGGGCATGTTCTCTTGGATGGGTGTTATGTGGACCCCTCAAGAAATATTCATAGACCTGAAATAAGTTTGTGACATCACCTTGAGTCCACATAAATTTGATGAGTACATTTGGATATTCTTATTATATGTGATGTAGACCTATAACTATGATGAGATAACTATAATTATTGATTTTTTATTCTTTGTGGTATCAAGGTGTCATACTAGGTATTATTATACTCAACCCCATATAGGATTTTCATACATGTATATTATCTTATAAAAATAATCAACCTTTTGACAATGTCCTAGAGGGACTAAGAGAAGGCATATTTTAGTGATCTGGATAGACAAAGGAATTTTCCTATAGTATCATTGATATTAGTACCCTTCAATATTTTTAGGTTGGGTTTGTTTTAAGACATTTTGTGGTCGGCTTAAATTTTTACATTTATTCCATTACATTTTTTCATACACTAATGGAGGGATTTATATATATATATATTCATGCATGGTTTTCAGTCAGTTATATTTCCACATTGTATGGTCTTACATCTATGTGTGTGTTTACATGTACATTAGGTTAAGTCATACCATGTGAGTGATATGCATACTTGATGCTAGTCCCCATACCTTGTCCAATTTGAGGTGGGATTGTAGTAGCACGGAATGGGCCATATTGAGAGGGTTTGTAAAGGAGAAGTATCTATACCATCAGATCGACGTTAGGATTGGGTTCTATGAGATTGGTTTAGAGAAATAATGTTAAGTGTTTTGAGTTTGAATTTCAATCTAGGGACTCCATTATTGTTGTTGAGGCCTATGTTTCCATACACCATGACTCTGATCACCTACATTTCAACTCGGTATGTGTGGAAAATGATTGTATGGAAATCTTTAGTACCTTTATTATATAGTAATGTCTTGAAGTTTCCATGTCAGTCTTGAGTCTGCTCTCTGTACATAATCATTGACTATAGTATATCATTTATATTTTAGGATACCTTCATGATGTGTTCCTTATATTATTCTATATTAGGATCAGGAGTATGATCCCCTACGTGATGAGTCATTGATAAAGGGACTTGTTCTATAGGTTCTTCCAATAATTGGTTCACTAGTTGTAACACCACCTTTTGAGTAGAAGAGGGTACCCATAGTACCAGCCGATGAGTTTCCTAGGGTGAACATGATTCAAGAGTTTTAGTAAAAAAAACCCATCATGTTATAAGTAGACCCTAAGACACAAGTGTATGAGGACTCTGAGAAGGTTGTGACATAAGTTTTTCATCTTTTTAAGACATGAGAAGATCATAGGGTGGTCCTTGATGTGAGACTCCTCCTAGGTTCTGTAGGATGATGGCGTGGTTTAGTGACATATTGATACCACAAGGAAACTCTACCATCGTTAGAGTTTGAGAATGTTTTCATAGAAGAGTTATATCCAAGTATGTTGAGGGTTTTGTGGATCTTTGATCTTCTTGAACAGTTGAAGGGTAGTATAATAGTGTCTGAGTATTTATCAATGTTCACTAACCTCTCTAGGTACATGAATTGTAGAGTTTTTTATCGATCCTTTCAATCTCAAAACATAGAAAAAATAATTCATAGAGACACCATAGAAAAAATTATTCCAATATTTATTCCAACTTATTATGGATTTCTAGATCATTCCCTGGTAGCTGAGAGTTTACTAACTAAGTCAACATAAATAGATTTTTCTAGCAGTGGGAACTCAAGAGAAGTGAATTTAGAAGTAAGGATCCTATATTAAACTCTGGGACCTAGGTCTGAAAGATATTTCAGGAGGTGATATGAGGACAAAGTGTATGTGGTTCATGGCTTATAGTATGGATATAGGCATCCCAAGGATATGTGGTTAACTATTGTGATGGTTGGGTACATATCATATTGGACTATCTTACCCCTTGTATGGCTCATAGGGAGGTGTTGGATGGGGCTTCTAGTCAGAATCAATGATTGGAGAAGAAATTAGCACATTGAAGAGGATATGGTAGTGGATATGGGAGAGAATATTGGGGTGGTATAAATTTTTACATGTCACCACCACCACCCAATGTAGTCCACACCAGTATCAGAGAGATGGGGAATAATGGTGAAGACAACTTTAGGCAGTCGAGGAATATGACCGAGATGTTCTAGGGATGGAATTAGGTATGATCTTTGTATTTTATACCTTATCTAAAGTAGTGATATAAATAGGTATGAGTCATTACTTTATTTTAATTTCCTATCATTTTTTAGGTAGATATTCTAGTTGATCCTTTAGTATGAACCATGTGCTTAGTGACTCCTACCAGAGAAGATTCTGTTAAAACATATTTCTGCCAAAATATTAACATGATGCATGGGGGGGGTAAGAGTTTCTTTTGTGATATCTTTTTAAAAGTGATTTGGACTTATGATGTTATATTAGGGATGAAATTTTTATCTATAGTTTACTTTTAAATAGAATATTTCAAAAGGACGAAGCAGTGTGTCTGTAATGATGGATTGAAGTTTTTCATATTGGGTGAAAAGGAATCCCAGGAAGTGCATGATAGACTCATTCATAGTAGGATTTTTTTGATTAATTATCAATTTTCAAGAATAACCATTGATGTTGTGGATACTATGATTTCTCAGTCCCTTAAAGTGGTGGTAGAGTATGATGATGTCTTTACTGAGGACATTCTATGCTTACCTAACAATATATATATAGACTTCTATATTGATCTACACCCTAATATGAGACTAATATGTATGCCAATATATCAAATATCTCTCAAAGAGATTTATGATCTTAGGGAGAAATTATAGAAATTTCAGTTTAAGAGATTTTTTTAGATTAATAGTTCCACCATGGGTAGCCCCAAGGAATTTTCTAAGGTGGTAGATGATATCCTGAGGTTATGTGTGGACTAACATCACCTAAACTAGGTGAATAAAAAGAAAAAGTATGCGTTTTTGAGGATTAATGATCTCTTTGACTAGTTGAGAGGATCATGATGGTTCTTGAATATTGAACTCAGATTAGGTTATCACCATCACTAAGTACTAGATGGGGATATTCCAAAGATGATTTTCAGATGTCCCTATGGTAACTATTATAACATAGTGATTCCATTTGGTGTAAAAAAATACCTAGTAGTCTTCATGGAACTCATTAGAAATGTATTTAATTCTTTCTTAGACCAGTTCATGTTAGTCTTCATCGATGATATCCTACTGTACTCAACATCTATATAAGATCACATAAGACACTTAGGGATGGTTTTAGATAGACTCTTGGAGAGCTTTATTCATGAATATATTTTAATGTTGTAGTTTTAGATTCTTGAGGTCCAATCTTTGTGACCTGTAATCTCCAAAGGAGGTGTTGTAGTGGACCCAGTGATGGTAGATGCTATGTTAGCATGGGATCCACCAAAGAGTGTGATAGAAATGTAGAGATTCCCTAGTTCAGTATGGTGTTATGTGAAATTTATACATAATTAGTCCATGATATCATCTTCCATGATTATTTTGACCCAAAAAACACAATATTGTGGGGAAAAATGTAAGCATGATTTTTAGGATTTGTGGTAGAGTTTGATGAACTATCCTCTATTGAGATTTCCAGTAAAGGATTTATAGTATGTAGTGTTCAATGTTTCATTAAGAACTATGATTGGTTATGTTATGATGTAGTTTTATGAGGTGATTTCTAATGGTTCAAATCAGTTTAGACAACATGATTAGATCTACATGATCCATGATCTTGAGGTATCATTACTAGTCTTCACAAAGAATATGCAGAGGTACTACATGATTGGAGTGAAATATGTATTCTACTTTAACTAAATTTATCTCAAATATATAATGTCTAAAAAGGATCATAATTTTAGATATAAGACATTGATATAGTTCCTCAAGGTTTATGAATTTGAGAATTTCTATACTCATGGAAATAGAAATGTGGTATCAGATGATCTCAGAAATATATATTGTTCACAGTTGTGAATGAGTGTGTTAGAGCAGCTATAATAGTTTAAGTTACAGACTATGGATAGATATGTAGTATCTTACATCCATCCGATGGTTTTTACCCCTTCGATTCTACATTGAATTTGGGAGGAACATCTTGGGGATACCGATTATAAGACCCTATACACTCATAAATCCACCAAACATACACCAGAAACATTTTTACGAATGTGGGGAACATATACTTTTTAAGGGATTAATGATTGTTCTAGTGAAATTGAGGTATGAGGATCTGAGGGATTTTCAAACATATCATTCAGTGGTACATCCATCTATGTAAAATATGTACCAAAACCTCTAACAACAGATTTGGTGGTCGTGGATGAAGAAATTATTTGCCATGTTTTTCTCTTAATTCCTTACTTGTAATCATGTGAAGGTTAAGTAATAAGTTATAGTGAGTTTATATTAAATCCTTGAGGTTACATATTAGAATTTTGATAAAATATCTAGGGAAGTTGTGATGGGTTATCACATACGTCTTGGGGATAAGATTCCGTCTGAGTGATCATAGAATGAATCACCATGTTTTCCCACATTCTTGCTATCCAAGAGTGGAGTTTAGTAGAGATCCTTGAATTAATTTATATACAAGAGATAGTATGACACCATGTAGTTCCCTTGATGATAATTTATAACAATGATCCTCACTTCACATCTTGATTATTGATGGGATTTCATAAGGCTTTTAGGAATCAACTATTTTATGGCATGGTTTTTACCCATAGGCTGATATCTAAATTGAGAAGACCATTCAGGATCTAGAAGACATAATGTGAGATTTAATGTCATTATTTGGATATAGTTGAGAAGAACACCTATAATTGATGATGTTTTGTGCAAAAAAATCAACCATTACACCATTTGTATGGCACTATCTGAGGCCTGGTATGGATGACAGTAGAGGAGACCCCTTTGATATACTAACCTAAGAGAGTCATTACTTATGGTCCTAGATATGGTGTAATTCACTCTAGAGAAGGTGTGGATCATTCAAGAGAGGATGAGAACTGCACAGAGAAATCTGATGTCTTATTCAAACCGAATACAGAGGCCTTTGGAGTTCTAAGTGGGAGAAATTTTTTCTTATATGGGTATCACCTAGATGCAGAATAAAAATATTTAGTCTGGGTGAAAATATTTCAATGAGATTCATTAAACTGTTCTAGTTACTATGTAGAGTTGATAAGGTGGTGTACTATTTAGCTCTACTGCTACAGTTAGACTGTGGACACGATGTCTTCTACATTACACCTCAAAGGAGGTATGTTCATGACCATTTTAATGTTACCAAATTGGGAGAGTTATAAATTGAGGATTATGCAACCTTTACCATGTATCCAATAAATATCCTAGATCAGTATGAGAGGATACTTTGTGTGTTATGAATTCCCATAGTTCATGTTCACTGGCAGTACAAGTGTCTTTAAGATAGAACCTCAGAGTGGGAGACACAAATGCATGAATAGTACATACATCTCTTTGTGTAGACTTTTTTCTTCATATGATGTAAATAACCATGGTGGAGAAAATTTAATCAATATGATTTTTTGTTGTATTTTTTGAATATTTTATGGATCATTTTCAGGGAAAAGCCAAATGATGGTGCGATATTCCGAGTCCCGGTATTTTCAGAATTAAGTTTTAAAATACATTAAATATCATGATTCTGTTGTTTTCCTAAATTCATGTATTAAGTTATAAAAGGAGGATCAGATATAAAATCTGAGTCCTTCATTGAGTTTAGATCATTATTTTTAACCATGTTTCAAAGTAACATTAGATCTTCTCAGATGTTTGTGTTGGACGTGGTCATGGGTGAAAATTAAAATAAACTAATTGATTTAATTTATTTTTTAATTAATTAACCTAACCTATATTATTATATATATAAAATTTATTATAGTAAATTTTATGGGTTATCCACACATACTTTAAAATAGAGATGATCCATTGGATAAAATTTGAGGAGCATTCATTAGCAGGTGACGAATGGATCGTGGATAAATGATATGTGTGTGAAAGAGCTCGAGGACCTTTCTAATGAAAACAATAATGAATTCTTATTCTCAAGAAAATTATTCAAATATAGGTATAATGATTTTGTTTTGTGTATTAATCCCAATTTTCAACTCCTATGATAAAAAAGAATCAATTGACAACTTAATTGATTTGTGGGTCAGTCGTTTTGTGAGTATGTATTTTATCTACATGGATTATTGGGATAATGGATTATTATTTATTGGATATTATTTATTCATTTTTACACAAATGAATCAATTCCAAAAAAATAAGAACAATTTTCATTTCTATTTTTCCTAATTATGGGATTTACCCACCCATTCATCATTAATTGTGATAAATTCATTTGGATTGTGGTGCAAAAAATACCAGTTAATCAATCATTTCATGTTGTGTTCTTGGTGCAACATATTGATACTATAGATATAGGAATGGTTTGATGACTATATCAAGAAATCGAAATGGATAATCAATCACTTATGGATTTATTAATACCTTTCTTAATATCATTATCTTGTAAAAATGGATGGAACATGTGGATGATCATCAATTGGTTTCTATGTTTTTGAATTTTATTATCGATAATGGGAAGGCGTGAACGATTGTGTTTATTGATTTTGGGTTAGATACATAGAAAAATTGATGGCCAAAGGATTGTATGATGATGAATGAACCGGATCATGGATTCTAGAAAATTTGTTTGAACACAGTGTGTAATAAGGGATTAAGTTGTGTGTGGGACACCTTGTGTGAAGCTTCGATTTCTGTGATAATGTCAAATATCACAAAACATGTGCCACATATCACATGGAAAGAAACTCAATTTGGAATATCATAATGTACCTTGAATAATACATTGGAATGGACATGGAAAAGGCCAACATTACACAAACACGGATAGCTAGACACATACATAACTAAGACTACACAGGATCAGGAACACAGTGTACCCAAGTAGAAACATGGACAAATGCATGGTCTGTGATACAATAGTAGCAACCAGTGTAGAATGTAAAATTCATATACTACCAACACATCCCATGTATGACTTTAAAAAAATCAGTATTGACCTATTCACATTCATATTGAAAAAGTTTTATTATTGTGAATTCCCTTGATATATTCCCGAAGGGTTAGTATGGAATTTCATAATACACATAGGATGGTGATCCCTTTAGTGGGACTCCATTGATAGAGTTTTTGTAATCATTCCATGAGGCCCTAATTGAGATCCTTTATCATCATCTTACGCTAGGTGTATTTCTTGGTATCATTGTAACCAAAACTATTTGGTGTAGATCCTCTATATAGTTCGTTATTCAAAATTGATTTGTTGATATAACTTAGGGCCTTGTGTGTCATCCTCGTATGTATATTATTATATTTATATTTCCAATGTATCATTTTTATGTAATGATCTAATGATTAGTGAATCTATGTTGAACACCATCAGATCAATCAATGTTGTGGACCATATTTTCTTGGATGAGTGCTATGTGGAACCTTCTAGTAAGATTCTGAGATAGAAATTATTGTTGTGATTTTACCTTGAGTGAGGATGTATTTGTTGAGTATATGTAGATTTCCTAAAAGATATTATTCATTTATATTCCTATTATGTACTAAATATTTTTCATTCTATTGTATGCTTAGTGATTTCAAGGCTCCCTAGTGGTAATTATTATAGTTACCCCTCCATATACTTTTTACACATGTGTCATGTCTAATTAAGACGATTGACCTTCTACGGGAGTTGTAGAGAGACCTAGACCAAGATGTGGTTAGTGATCCCTATAGAACAAAATTAGATCATGTATTATTATTTATTTTAGTCCCCTTAAATACTTTCAGGTTGGTATTTTGTTTAAAATTTGTGTGGTGGTTTTGTATTTGGGAGTTTTTTCTTCCTAGTACATTTTGTTATAATATGAGTGTAGGATTTACATGTATTCATGCATGAATTGTCATTTTTTCTATATGTCATTATGCTATGGACATGGAAATGTTTGTGTATATACAATAACCTCAGATTAAGGCCTCCCATATGATTGATATTAATACATGCTGATATTTTATAGCCCCAAGACTATAAGAGGTAGGCTTTGGGTACTTATGAAAGGAGCCCCATAAAAATAGGTCATGATACCATAGTTCCCTAAATATTATCCCATGAGATATAAAACATTACCAAATGTGTAATATGGATATATAATTTGAGGACTATATATCACATATTAATATTTAAAAGCATATGTGTTTCAAAAAATAGAAAATTACCAATTCTATCTAATCATAATTAACTCTTGTTAATTAAATAGATTTCATAAATATTTCCAAAACACCTGATCATAATACATCAATAAAATGAATATTGGGGTATTATTATATAATAAACCTGGGTACTCATAAGTATGATTAGTGGTTGTTTATGTAGATAAAATCAACTTTTATTGGATGAGGGGTTTCACAAAACATTCAAATGCTACCACATAAAAATTGAACGATAATTGAATAATTTAACACCAAAATTCAATTACCAAATAGGGAATTTTATAAAGTGAATTTTTAGGGTTATTCATGATATATAACATCAATGTAAAGTGTTATTTTAGCTCATAAAGATGAGAATTGATATAAAACCATGAAAATTGATTTTATAAAACATTTTCTAACATTTTTGTGATGAGAAATAGTTGTAGGCCAGATGAATGAATAGTTTTCATGATGATAACATGAAAACCATTATAAAAACCACATGAAGATAAATCCAAATAAAATAACTGTGAAAATTAAATAAAGTATTTGTTGAATAAATATGGATTGGAAAATAAAACATAATAAAATGAAACTAAAAATCCTTTTTTTAATATATTTAAGTATCTTTATTCAAACATACATTATAAAAAATACAATAAATAGTTATTTTAAATAGTAGTAAATATAATTAATAAGACCACCTTAGATAATATATATTTCTTCAAAATAATAAAGTAAAACCTTTGTAAAACAAAATAATATTTACATGGAGGAGAAACTATGAGTAATGAGGATGAGGACTATTCTTCTTAACATTGTATTTTTACGAAGGGTATAATTTCTAAAAGATTAATACTTTGTTATGAAAATTTAAATTCCCAGAAAATGAATTATTAAAAACAATGTATCATAGTCATAGATTAAAATTAACCAACAATATGATAATGGTATTCGTGAATAATTATTATAACTCATTGAAAGGAAGTAGAGTTTATAAAACCCCATAGGCTTTTGTAACATTCAAATAAAAACCCCATGAAAGACATAACATAAAATGAAACTTGTGATAACATGAATAAATAGATAATAATGAAAAAATATTTCCAATATTATGTATATAGACCATATAAATGAAAATAAGGGCATAATATGAAACATTTCTAAAAAGATGAAATTATTAAAAGATGAGTAATTACAAAAATCATATTTTTATGTAACAATCCATTGAATGGGATTTTATAAGTAATAAATGAAAATAATCAAAAGACTAATATGAGGTAGAATATATTTCAACAATACGGTGTAATATACCCAACATATAAGAATAAATTTCTGGAAGAACCATTATAACATAATGAAACAAAAATTAATTTAAAAATCCCTTTACTTTAGATTCATTCTTTACACACAAAAAACACCTATATAATAAAATTAACTATCATAATAACATAAATTATAATATCATAAATTTATATAAAAATTATATACTCTTTTATTATCATTATACCAATAAATATTAGTTAATTATTTCTTTTTTCATCTTACAATGAAAATGGTTCTATTAATTTCGTATCAGTTTCGTAATGGAGGCATCAATATTTTTTCATTTTTATAAATTTCATCACAAAAAAAATTATTTAAATTACTATAATATGTTTTCCATAAATAATTATTAATTTAATTTTGTGTTTTAGTTATGATTTGTGATGATGAAATCAGAGATGAACTTGTTTTAGTTAATTTGAATTAACAAAAGGTGGAACATTAATAATGAGATAAATATTCATATTATCCTCATAGATTAAAAAATAGTGATTTAATTAATAAAATCCAATATCCAATATAACTATTTTTCTATATGAATTCATGATAGAAATATATTACCTCATCCATAAAGTTGGTTAAACCGACTCGTACAAGAACATGCTATAATCCATGGATGAGTATGATTATGAAGTGACTATAATATAAAATTAAAACAATATAATTGATATTTTATGTGTTATTTATGTGATAAATCCGAATTCTAAATATGTAAAATAACATTATACTAGCAAATAATTTATTATATAAAAAATTATTTCCCCTCTTTAGATACTATGTTTGGCAGTTAGATTTATAATGATCATTTATTATTAATATTTCTAATAGGATGCCATGTTTATCAATAAATATTATTAATATTTTAATGAAAATAATTTTTATTAATTAAATACATTATTAGAACCATCCATGTACAAAGATGGGGATAAATAAAATACATTTTTCGTAAGGGTGGTGTTTCACACATCCAAGGGTGTGTTTTTATTTTCAAATGAATGATATAAAGTTTGATAATGTATATTAAATAATTATTAAAACAATTTCATTATAAAATGTCAATTTTTTTAATATTTTTAGTATGGGTAGAATATATTTAGATGTGGTGGGAAATAATGAAAAATTAGAAATTAAAAATAATAGATTATAAGTTTTTTACCTTACTCTTTGAGATGAATCCTTGAGAAAAAAAATAAGCATATTTTGGTGAGACTCGAAAAAAAGTATAAGGGAGATAGATTTTGGGTTAAAATTTTGTAGATTTATTTTTTGGACAAAAGTATTCTTGTGTGAGGATAAGTGGGATGTTAATGTAATTGTTTAATAAGTTAAATGGGAAGTATTTTCTTTAAAAACCCCTTCAATTTATATTAATGGAAAGTGATATTCAAGGGAATTTGGATAAAAAAGTATAAAATAATGAATATGGGATTATTATTTTTCACTCCACTTATTAACCACACAAATAGGGGATATAGTTTGAGAGATTCTAGACATTTTCCATTAATTTATCTTTTATAAATAAAGTGCTTTTAATCTAGTAACATGACATCGATAACTTTTTTTATAACTAAAAAAAACATTTTTCAAAAATTTTAATATTCTGATATAAAACTCTAAAACTATTTTTATATTTTATATTTTATATTTGTAAAATAAATAAAAATTAATTCTAAAATAATATTATTATAATGAAAAAATAGTTTTATAATAAATATAACTAATATTTCAAATTTTCAATGAAAATATTTTAAATTAAAAACAATATTTTTAAATTTAGTATTTTACATTTTTATGACATATTCATTAAAATGTTTTATAAAATTTAATGTCTAAATTGTATCATTATTATATCATAAATGTTATGATATTTGTAAAAACTATTTTTTTAATATTAAGCTAAAAGTTAATATTCCATGAAAATAAATATAAATCCCTCATAAAATATTCTATATAAGATGAATCCAAATTTAAATTATATTTTTCAAAATTAAAATACCAATATATATTAATTTTTCTATTAAATAGACATAAAATTTAATAAAAATTGTTTTTTTCGGAAAATGAATTTTTGAATAATAAATATGCAAATTATTAATTTATATCAATGAATAATAAAATTTATTTTTATATATTATTCAAATGAACAACAATTTTTATATCCATTTTATAATAATATATTTTGTTTTTTAAAATAAAAATTCATAGTGCATAAAGAAAATATTTTTATTCAAACAAAATTTTAAAAATAAAATGAATTAATTCTCATTACATATAGGGTAATAACTACTTTATTTTTATCAATTTTTTTAATTTTAATATTATCATTATAGATAATTAATATAATTTTTTAAAAATACATAACACTTAAAAAATAGTTCCAAAAACCTGTTGATTCACTCCCCCTGAATAATATTACATCCTACCAATTTTTATTGTCACTCACTGTTGAATTTTTCTTGGAGGAACCATAATATAGTCAAAAATATATATGTAACTTCAAATTTTATGATAACATTAATATAAATTATAAGACCATGGTAATATTTTTCAGAAATATACGCCTTTAAAATTTATTATAAACACACCTTTCATAACATCATTTTTATGATCCGTTTGAAAAAATAATAAAAATAAAAAATTGGTTATGATAATATCCAATAACATAATATAAACTATATGATGGATATGAAATATAAATTCAATTATATCTTAACTTATAACACCATTAACTCCACCTATTAAATTTTAGTTTCATCTTAAATATCATTAGTTCGTCAATGATTTTTTAATTTCTTTCCATTTGTTATTCATAATAATTTATAAAGAGATTGAAATACAGAAAAGGAATATACCTAATGATTGTTATAATAGTTGTACAAATAGCCCATTTTATTATGCATAAAGTGATGACTATCATAATACTCAATCATCATTTTTAGTGTTACACTACTAGAAATTGAATCATTACCAATGGTTAAAAACCGATGGTAAAGCTAGACAACTGTTGTTATAAACTAAACCAATGGTTGTCCAAACTGTTGGGTCTTGAGCCATAGGGATATAAATATCTCAATATTTCTATGAGAACCGTTGGGATATGTCTGAAAATTTCAGTATATACAAACGGTTTCAGAAAACCATTGGTATAAATGTTTACCAAAGGTTTTAAATCGTAGGTAATAGCATGAATTCTCTCTATACCAATGGTTTACAAAACCATTTGTATAAACTTTTACCAACGGTTTCCCATAAACTGTTGGTAAATATAAAGTAAAATTATCTATTCCAATGGTTTAAAAATCGTTGTAAAATACATATACTAATAGTTTACATAAAACCATTGGTATAAGTTCTTATTTTAAATATATGCCAACGGTTGTAAACTATTGAAATATCCTTTTTGTACATATAGCAATCCATCTTACTGGCCTCCCCCTTTGTTGTTGCAACAATTCCACCAGGACATTAAAATTCATACAAAACAGAATACCTTCATAATACAAACTCATACAACAAGTAACATAATACACAATTAACAAGTATACCTATATAATATATACAGAATTTTGTATGAATTCATAATAGATTCATCCAACACATAATTCATACATAAATAGGAATACCTCCAATTCTATATTTAATTACCCTCTACACACATACCAAATTAATAGATAATTCACAAGGTATTTATGGATAGTTTACACATACAACAAGAATACTCATACACCATAAACACTTAATTCATAAGTTCATTATGTAGGTAAATAATTCAATTCATAATTCAGGGGGTTGGGGGAAGTTCCGGGGTTTGGGGTGGTTGTCCAAGGTGGGTAAGAGGTGTCCAGGGGGTGGGGTTTCTAGGGGGATGGGGGTGTCCAAGGGGGTGTGGGGTGTATAGGGTTTTGGGGGTATTTCTAGGGGTGGGGGTGTCCAGGGGGTGGGGGGACATTCCATGGGGTGGGGGTGTCTAGGGGGTGGGGTGTTTAAGGGGGTCTAGGGGGATGGGGGGCTATCCAAAGGGGTGGGGAGGTGGCTATTGGGGGGGGGGGGTGTCTAGCTGGTGGGGTGGGCGTCCAGGGGTTGGGGTTTTCCATGGGGTACTGTGGTGTCCAAAGGGGTGGGGGGCTTTCCAAAGGGTGGTGGTGTCCAGGGGGTGGGTTGGTGTTCAGGGGGGTGGGGGTAGTCCAGGGGGTTGGGTGCCGTCCAAGCGGAATGGTGTGATGTCTAGAGGGTGGGGGCGGTTGTCCATGCTGGTGGGGGTGTTGATGGGGATTGGGGTGTCTAGGTGGTAGGGTGGTGTATAGGGGGGGTGGGGGAAATCCAGGGGTTGGGTGTGTCCAGGGGTAGGGGGGCTATCCATGGTGGGGGGGGGGGGGGGGGTTGTCCATGGGGGTGTCAATGGGGTGTGGGGTGGTGTCCAGGGGGTGGGGGATTTAATGGTTTTAATGGAATAAATTTCATGGATTTTAAAATCATTTTTATTTTTAAAATGGGTTTGGAATAATGTTTATTTCAATAGTATGTGTTTCTTTAATAAAATTAATTCTTTTGATGTGTATGGTAAAAATGGGGATTTGGTTATTAAGAAATGGATTAGATTTTTTTTGTGCGACAAAAACACTATATGATTTTTTAAATGTAACCTTAAAAGATATTTTTATAAACCATTAGATAGTTTTAAATAGAAAAAAGTCTTTATTATTTGATTTTGAAATGGTTTTATAATGAATTATTTATCATGTATATTTATGGGATTTGTGATTTTAGGTCCCTAGTTTTAGAACATCATATTATTCTACAAAAATATTTGTTTTTTATAATTCATTAGATTGTTACCACTATAAATGAATCAAAAATTCAATAAGGGGATATCTCATGTAGTCATTCTTATGATATAGCTATTGTCTTCCAAGTCATGGTCTCTTCTCAAACTCTTGTGGAAGGGGAATATCCCTTTTCTTATTTGATCATTTATTATGAATGGGAGTTTCTAAAATATAATCCACTATTTTTTATTAGTGATCTAGGATCCCAATAGGCAACAATGTGGGTATCTATGATTAATGGGATCTTCATGTTGTTAGAAACCCAATAATCCATGGTGGTGGGGGTTGTCCACGGTGGGGGGGGGGGGGGGCTGTCCAGGGGGGTGGGTGGGGATGTACACGGTGGGGTGGGGTTGTCTTGGGTGGTAGGGGTGTTTAGGGGGTGGGCGTGGCTTTCCACGGGGTACGAGGTGTCCAGGGGGTGGGAGGGTTGTCCACGTGGGTGATAGGGCTGTCCAAGGGGTATGGGGTGTCCAGGGGGTGGGCGGGATTTCCGTGGGGGTGGGGGTTGTCCATGGGGGAGGGGCTATCCGTGGGGTGGGCGGGCTATCCACTGGGGTGGTAGGGCTGTCGAGGGGGGTCGGGGGTATCCATGGGGTGGGCGGGCTATCCACGGGGGTGGGAGGGTTGTCTACAGGGGTGGGGGGTGTGGCCTGTCCAGGGGGTATGGGGTGTCCAGTGGGTGGGTGGGCTCTCAAAAAAGGTTGTGGGGTTGTCCAGGGTGTCCAAGGGGGTGGTCAGTTTGTCCACGGGGGTGGTCGAGCTATCTATGGGGTTGGCTAGTTCTTTAAGGGGTAGGGGTGTCCATTGGAGTGGGGGAGATTTCTACTGTTGTGGAGGGGCTATCCAGGGTGTAAGGGAGTTCATCGGGGGTGGGCGAGGCTATCCAAAGGGTGGGGGGGCTTGTCCAAGGGGGTACGAGGTGTCCAGGGGGTGGGTGGGGCAGTCCGGGGGATAGGGGGGTGCTGTCTAGGGGGTACGGGGTGTCCAATGTGGTCGACGGGCTGTCCACGTGGGTGGGCGGGTTGTCCACGGGGGTCGAGGCTGCCGATGGGTGGTGGGGATATCATGGGTGATGGTGGTGCTGTATAGGGGGTACAGGGTGTCCACGAGGGGAGGGGATATCCATGAGGGTGGGTGGGATGTCCATGGAGGTGGACAGGGCTATTTAAGGGGAGTGGGTGGGGGTGTCCAGGTGGGTGGATGGGGCTATCCAGTGGGTGGGCAGGGATGTCCAAGGGGTATGGGGTGTCCAGGGGGTACAGGGTGTCCACAAGGGGAGGGTCTATCCATGAGGGTGGGAGGGATGTCCATGGAGGTGGGCGGGGCTATATAAGGTGGGTGGGCGGGGCTGTCCAGGTGGGTGGTCGGGGCTGTCCAGGGGGTGAGCAGGGCTGTCCAAGGGGTACGGGGTGTCCATGGGGTGGGTGTTTCTATCCAAGGTGTATGGGGTGTCCAGGGGGGTGGGTGGTATGTACACGGGGTTTGGATGTCTTTCCACAAGGGTGGGGGGGGGGGCTTTCCCCATGGGGAGGGGCTTTCCATGTTGGAGGGGGACTATCCATGGGGGGAGGGCCGTCTAGGGGGATGGGAGGGCTATCCATGGGGGTGAGGGTTCTCCACGGGGGTAGGGGCTATCAAGGGGGGTGGGTGGGCTATCCACGAGGGTGGTGGGGCTGTATAGGGGGTACGAGGTGACCAGGTGGGTCGGCGGGCTGTCCATGGGGGTGGGGGATATCTAGGGGAGGGGTGAATCAGTCGCATAAAATCATCAAGTCAGGTTTAATTTTTTATAGATAAAAAATAAAGATAATGTGACATACCTAATCACACATATATTCAGGCACAACCAATCAATAAGAATCAAAGGTCAGTAATATCAGTCAAAAATGTAACAGATCAATATGCCCCTCATCACCATCACTATCATCACTATCATCATTAGCCTCATACTCCTCATCATCATCATCCTCCGCATCGTCCCAACCTTACTCCTCTCCCTGTTACTCATCCTTGGCCTCCTCATCCCCCTCCTCCTATGCCTCACCCTTATCCTCCACCTCCCCCCCTCCGCCTCGACCTCATCCACTACCTACTCCTCCACCTCGACCTCCTCCTCAAAATCATCTCGACCAGCACTAGAACTGCCAGCTTGTGCACCATATATAGAACTCATCGATGAGATATATTCATCACTAGCAGTTCTGGCCTCTGGTGGAGGTGTTGGATATAAAACTTCAATTAGTTTCATAAATGCACTGTTTCCCCTAGCAGACTATTCTTCCATCTCTCTGGACGTTTTTCTCAGAGTTTTCTGCCTATTCTATACCCTGCTAGAACTCACTGGCACTACAAATCATACCTGAGGAGGTCCAACACCTCGTTAAAACTATACTCTTCCTAGGTTGGTAGCGTACTCTACCAAGGTGCTCATCTCCCAACACCTGATGTAAGTGATCGTTTGGCCCAAAATTTTCAGGTTCCTGGGCATCAACAGCCTCTAGAGAATCCTATTATGAATATAAATATATTATTATGTTACAAAATAGAGATTAAAATTTTAAATCCACAAAGTATAACATACAATCTGCGGTTGAGTTGGTTCATTAACCACACTTCCAACTTTCTTCCATCTACTCGAGAAAAACAGTTTTGCTCGAGGCACAAATTCTTCTATATTTAATTTATTCCACTACAATGACATTATATATAGGAAACCATAATTAATAATAGGATACCAATAATTAATTTCATAAATAAAATTATATAACACCATTAGCAATCGAATAAATTATGGAGGTAGAAATAGAAAGTGAAATTTGTAAAGAACAGTTATTAACAATTATATGTGCTTCCTCTCATGATCTAGCATCGTAGTTCATCCTAATCTATGGATGTATTTTTTAGCATCAATATTTTTTTTAATTTTTCAAGATGAATCCTATGTAAAATTCTATAATTAATATTAACGAAAAACATGAAAATTTTCATTTAAATACCTCTAATGTGATTAATATCATAAATTGGCTTGTCATCAAATGAGTAATCATCTGTCGATACTATTATAAAGGAAAATCATGCACGACAGTATCCTCCTCTAGCTCTGTTCCCACTATAGCATGCCATCCAATGTACATCTCGTGTTTATAAGATTTCTAAATCTCACCAAAATCCTTTAGATGTTCTGGTCCTGCACCCTCACCATCGGGGAAATCATACTGTTGCTAACACCAAAATATTAATTCATATAAACACAAAAAATATTATATTGAATTAAATGAAACATATTTTTTTACCCATATATATGCCTATGATTTGTCCTTGTCTTCATTTGGCAGTTGTCTCGATGAGAGTGGGCTGACATAAATGGTGTTGGAGTATTTTGAAAGTGTCTCCAAAACGCTCCGACATAGATGCCCTAATTTTTCAATAATTTGACTATCTTCATTGTAGTCCACCATCAACTGCTTGTTCTGGTTCCACATTGCACGCATTAATGTATGCCTCACCCCTGTGTCATCTCAGTATATATATCTGTTATGAATGAGAAATATAATATTTTATTAATACATGTTATAATGAAAATAAATAATGGTGTAAAAATTTGTTTGGGTTGTATATGTATACCTATGTTAGTCCAATCAATGGGTGCTGCTAGATCCATGTAAACTGAAGGAACACACTATATCGATGGAGTGGGTCCCAATATATTCTCCATAGGGACAAACTCCGGTAGTGCAGGGGTCGAAGAAGATGGAATATAAACGCCTAGAGAAAAAGAAGTAGGTGTAAAAGAAGATGACAAGGATGGCTGTCCGAATGTTGGAAGGGGAATGAGAATCATCATCAGATATGGTAAAGATGGGTGAGGAGGCTTAGATGTAAAGGGTGGTGAAAACATGGGAGACTCAAATATCTCGTGGGTCCCTAACGGCACACCAGGATCAAAATGTGGGATGGATGGTATATCAGTTGGAGAGGCAGGTTCTAATCGAGTATTCCGACCAGGTCATCTAGCTCTTATACCACCCCCCACGTACGAACACCATGATTACTGGGACCACTACTAGAATACTCATAAAATAAATGTCTCTTAATATATGGATCCTAAAAAATGTTTAAAAAAATTAATCACATTATATTATTTATTTCTAAAATAAATATATTTGAAATGAAATACTCACTGCAGGAACTAGTGGTGGAATGACCAACTCATTCATGCGACGATTGTTTTCCATAATCTATTTTCATCACCTCTATTCAATTAGAATCATTTCCTACATTAGAAAAAATGAAATTAAATAGAAAAAGATAACTATTGCGTAACCCAAAAAACAAAATAAATTAGAGGGAATAGGGGTATTTAGAGATAATTTAACTATCCATTGTTTTAGGTGAGTTTGAAAAGATATATAATGATGTTAATAAATTGTACAAGTTGTAATAAAGAAATTTAATTTTTTAGTAGGATGATTATTTACTAAGTTTCAATAGTCTATTAAAATCATGGAACATTGATTCTACCAGATTTATAAGGGGTAAAGAACTTGTCAAAATTAAGGAAAAATTTAATTACTTTAGCCCAGGTAGATGATACAGGTTTCAATATACGTTTTTCAGAATAATAAAAACAATCATTTTCATTACCTAGTAAAATTTTAATGAGATATCTTAGAGTTTTACAAAATTTATACAAAACATATTTGAATTATTGAAATTTTCACCAAGTTAGAAATTTCGGTTCATAGGTTTGAATAGAGTTCAATTCCAAACTAGAAAATTCAATTCAAATAAAATTGAAACAAATAAACATTGAACATTCACATAAATATTTTGTCTTATAACACATATTTATAATCAATATTAAATAAATTTGAATAGTACCAACCTCAATAGCTCACGTCAAGGTAAACCAAAACAATTAAGAACATGAATGAATTATTTTATATATTTCCCACCACAATATCAGGTTCACAGTCAACTCTGAAAACTGAGCTATTTGAGTCATAAAAAGTAATAACTGGATCGGTTATAATGGCAGTAGGGATGGTGTTAATTCCATCCTCACCGTCTTCACCATCTTCAAAAATATTTCTTAGAGTTACTTCAATAATGACACCAAATTCTGTTCAAATATGTGATTTGACATAAGAAATTGTTTCGCCATTGATGATAATACATATGGTTCATTGTTAGGAAAATTACTAGTCACATCAATTACTCTAAATCCACAATTATCAATAAATGTGCCTTACCTCATCATCAAATAAATCCAATAGAATTTCATCCTCATGACTCGTCCATGAGAATAAAAATCCAATATTATTATTTTTTTAGTGACTCCATAATAACCTACATTTTCAAATCACATTCTACTATCTGATGCACTAGTATAACAGTGTGTTGTGGAAGTAACCTTAATACCATCATGTTGTGTTCTCGTTTTCTTTTCTTATTCAGTGACAATAAATCTGTAGCTATTGATAAAAAATGAGTTAGAGTCACGAACCACAGTATTAAGACGAAATGCAAATGCTCTTACTTCCCTAGAGACAGAGTCAGCAAGAAAACTCAATAACTAAAATATAAATCAATATTAAACTTAATTAAATACTGTTTTATTTATTTTAAACATGAATATTATTACTTTCAATTTTAACTCAGCAGAAAACTCTTTGTTAGGAAAATTGTCCCTCCTCTAATATAAAGAACGATTCCTTCTATTTATCAATTCTTTATGTTCCCTATAGATAAGAATAGGAATATATTAATATATATATATATAGAGATATACATATTGAATTTACTTACAAGATGTAGTCATAAAACAAATCACATTTGAATAAAACTCTACAATGTGCCATCTCCAGCTCTTCAAGGATTAATGTCATCCATATATATGATCCAGGAATTCCTCCTATATAAGGAAGTGATGTAAAAACTGGTTTCAATTTTTCCCATACCATTATTCATCATTTCTTATTGGTCTATTCATTCTTGCAGTAAGATCTGACAAATACATAGTGTAGAAATACATACATTCTTAAGAAAAGTAACCATTCACGATAGAACATTTCAGATGATTCTTGTTACGAACATAAGAATTTAATGTGTACATATTTCTTTTAGTTAGATAAATCCAATTAAATTAAATTGGTCTTACGATAAGTATTTTAGTTGGAATATGGATAGTTAGATGCAACATGCATGCGAAAAATGATGGGAGAAATATTTTCTATAATGCACAGAAATTTAATGGAGCATCTACCAAAATTTCTCACAAGAAAGACATGGACCACTTATTAGCACAAAGATATCTCAAAAAATGGAACAACTAACTAACAACCACCCTATCATTATTGGAAAATGATGACGAATTTCTATTATAATCAACGAATGCATCAGGATGTGATAACCATGAGTCTTCAAAGTGTTTATCTTCAACTCTCTTCTATTGACCCGTTTGGATATGTTTCTTGAATATCTATAAAAAAATTAATATTTTGTAGTACTTCCAGAAATTTCTTTTTTCTGTAGGTATCATCACATAAAAATAACATAAATCTTTCCATTTATTTTCACTAATACATACATGATGCAATTCTGGTTTCATGCCCCAATCCACCAAGTCACGCAGAGACTGTACATCATTTTTTGTCATTGCCTTACCATTTAGAAGAATCAAAATCCAAATTTAACATATATTTGTTTCAATGTGGATTACTTCTAAGAAATGCTGTAACAAATTGGTTTTCCAATAAGGAAAATGAAAGAGGATAATTCTCTACTTTCAATTGTAACAGGTTTCAGTGGAGACATTCTTTCTCTTTATAGATTTCATCTCACACTCCTCGAATAAAAAACGAAAATCATTCAGTTCATTAAGCACATCAGTTCCAGACATACGCAGAGGTGGATAATCAGTATCCATTGTATTGTCATATCTTCAACAATTATTTCTATATGTATGGTCCATTGGATAGGATCGTCGATGTCCCATAAAACTGAAACTACAATGATTGTTCAATCTTTTGGATCCTGAAATCTTTATATAAATAGGACATGATAGTTTTCTATTCATGCTCCATTCAGTCATCATTGCATAAGCAGGAAAATCATTGATCATCCGCATAAGAGTAGAACAAATATAAAATATGTCTTTCGAAGATGCATCTTATTTGTGCACACCCACATCCCAAGGAAGTTTCAACTCTATTATTAAAAGTTTCATGTATTCGTCTATATCATTATATAGATTAGATGTTCCAGATATGATTATACTCATGAATGTGAAAGGTTTTTTCATACACAACCACAGGGGAAGACTATAAATGTGTAAAATAACTGGTCATGTTCTATGCGACGTAAGCATGTGACCAAACAGATTAAAACCATCACATGAAAGACCCGACCGAAGATTACGCATGTTAACTGCAAAATCAATATATCGAGCATTGAATATATACCATAAAAATTCATCTACAGGTTGAACGAACTAATCATTTTTATTCTTTATCATAGTATCATTCCATAACATTTTTATTGATATTTCATCAGAAATAAAATGATTTTGGAGTATGGGGATCAATGAAAGCACCACATTACATTTTGTGGAACACAAGATGGTGTTCCAGTAGCTTTTGGCTTCCAGAAGGATGTGACACATTTTATAAAATCATTTCATTCAGCATTTACCTCCAAGAATAAACTACAATATATCAGGTGAGAATGAATTTTGTTTCTTGAAAATCCAAGTTATTAAACTAACTTCAATGCCATATAGTAGGTTGAGGGAATATCTGCATCATCTGAAAGTTTGTCTTTCAAGAAGATAAGAATGTAATCAATGGTAGTATTAGAAACCTCATACATAGTTTTCCATTGAAACAATCGAATAAAAAATTCCCACTTTTTCATATTACTGCATTGTCGATATACTAGAGTTGTGGCAGCATAATTCAATTTTTTCACTAGGACAACATCATTCATTTTCATTGAACGCATCATGTGTTCTCAAATCAAAATATTATTGGGTCATAATCTTTTTTTTCATGATGAATAATACATAGAAAACAGTCATATAACAAATTCTCCAATCCAGTCCTCTCATTTGGATCATCAACAATTTGAGATATCAATTTCTCCCCATTGTGATCCCACACTGAGTAGTATGCTTAAAAAACATATTTGGTTATGCGATAGCTAGCTTCTTTAGGGCTCAACCAAGGTCTTCCAACGCAATTGTAATAGGGATAGTGTATGTGACCACTATCTAAAGCATTGTGAAATGAAAAAATCAAAAAAATTTCTCTAATTGTTTTTGAAAATTTCTTGAGATCTGATCTGTTTCAGACATCCAATGTCTATCCATTCTGTAAAAAATTTTATAATACATTTTGTCAAAATTAATTCAATAAGATTGAAGTTTAATCAAAAATATATTTATGTAAATGAGAATTGTTCACATTATATGAAACCATAACCGACACACTAATCTATATGAGAAATTATAATATAAAGGACAAAAAAATACAATATTTGTAAATAAAGTATTTGAAGAACTATACATGAGTGTACAATATCATGTACACTTATGGAGGATAATTATTTAGGAGTTGAGTAAACTTTTAGATCGATGAAATTTTATATTTTAGTAGATTATTTGAGTGATCACATACATTTCCCAAGGGGGTGGGGGTGTCTAGGGGGGTGCGGGGTGGTCAAGGTGTGGAAGGGATATCCAGGGGGGTTAGAGATGTTTAGGGGGTGGGGGCTGTCTAGGGGTTCAGGGTGTCAAGGTGGGCAGGCTGTCCATGGGGGTGGAGGGATGTCCTTGGTTGTACGGGGTGTATAGGGGGTGGGAGGGCTGACCACATGGGTGGTGAGGTTGTCCAGAAGGTTGGGGGAGTTGAGGGGTGTAGGTGATTTTTAGGGGTGGGGGATATACATGGGGGTATGAGGTGTCCAGGGGGTGAGTGGAGTGTCCAGGTGGTGGGTGGGGAGGTCCAGGTGGGTACGGGGTGTCCAGGGGGTGGGCGGGCTATCCATGGTGGTGGAGGGGTTGTCTAGGGTGGTACGGGGTGTCCAGGGGGTGGTCGGGCAGTCCATGGGAAGTGGTAGGGATTTCCACAGGGTTTGGTGGGGTTTCCAAGTGGTGTTAGGGGTTTCTGGGGTTTTTGGGTGGGGGGGCATTCACGGGGTGGGGGTGTCCGGGGGATGGGGGGTGTCCAGGGGGTGGTGGGTGGGTTTCCATGGGGGTGGGCGGGCTGTGTACAGGGGTGGGGGCCTGTACAGGAAGGTATGAGGTGTCCAGGGGGTGGGAGGGCTGTCAACAGGGGTGGCGAGGCTGTCCAGGGGGGTTGGGGCTGTCCAGGGGTAGGGAGTTTCTATGGGTGGGGGTTGTCTAAGGGGTACATGGTGCCTAGGGGGTTGAGTGGGGTGTTCAGGGGGTGGGTGGGGTTATCTAGGGGGAGTACGTGGTGTCCTAGGGGGGTGGGTGGGCTGTCTATGGGGGATGGTCGAGCAATCCATGGGGGTGGTTGGGCTGTCTAGTGGGGTCAGGGTGTCTCGGGGGGGGGGGGGGGCTTTCTAAGGGTGGGGGTGTTAGGGGGGGAGGGGTGGTGGGAGGGTTTTCCAGGGGTGGGAGGATGTCCACAGGGGTGGGGTCTATCCAGGGGGGTACGTAGTGTCTAGGGGGTGGGAGGGCTATCCACGGGGGTGGAAGGGCTGTCCAGGGGGGTTAGGGTGTCTAGGGGGGCTTCCTAGGGGGTGGGGGGCTGTCCAAGGGGTGGGTGGGTTGTCCAGGGAGTGGCAGGGTTATCAAGGGGGTACGGGGTCGGTGGGTGGGTTGTCCACAGGGGGGTGGCATGGCAGTCTAAGGGGGTACGAGGTGGTCCAGGGGGGAGGGTGGGCTCTCCATGATGGTGGGGTAGGGGGGGGATTCATGGAGGTAAGAGGTGTCCAAGGGGTGGGTGGGCTATCCAAGGGGGTGGTGGGGCTATCCTAGGGGGTCTAGGGGGTCCCGGGGGGGGGGGGGGGGTTCAGGGGTGGGGGATGTCTAGGGGGTATGAGGTGTCCAAGGGGGTGGGTGGGCTATCCAGGGGGTGGGAGGGCCATCCATGTGGGTACGGGGTGTCTAGGGGGGCTTTCCACGGGGGGTGGGTGGGCTGTCCATGGGGGTGGAAGGGCTGTCCATGGGGGTGGTAGGGCTACCCAAGGAGGTGGGCGTGTCCAAGGGTGGGGGTGTCCAAGGGGTTGAGGGGCTGTCCAGGGGGGGGGGGGGGGGTCCACCCCCAAACTTGGGTTGTAAAATCCAATATTTATCCAATTGTTTCCTGATTTCAAGACTTTTATAGATGATCAATAGTACTGTTGGTGTAAACCATTAATATCATACATATAAATCACAACACACCCAATTGTAAACACACCACCAAATATCTTACATGGGATCTGATTTTATGAGCCATGTTTCGATGAGACACTCCTAATAAGAGTATGATCCTTGTTATATCATTAGGTGATATGGAATTGAATGAATGTAAAATTTTTTATGAGAACAATATGGATAGTGGATAAGAACCTAAGTGATATTTCTTTGCACAGGTCACTTCTTCTTGGAAGTGTAAGAGTGAGTGTAGGTATGAAACTTCAAGAAAAGTCTTAATGTGTGAAAGAAACTATACATTTGTTATATTTGATTCCTATTTTTAGTACAGTATCAGAGTTGACTACCCACCCCCCCTCCCTAGACATCCCACACCCCCACACCCATGCATCCCCTACCCCTTCTGCACCCCACCCCGGATAGCCCCCCCACCTCAACACACCCATCACATCTGGACAGCCCACCCCCCCATTGGACAGCCCACCCCCTTAACAACCCACACCCCTACCCCCACCTAAATAGAACACCCACCACCACCCATGGACAGCCCACCACCTCACTAGACATCCCACCCCAACTCTCCCTCACCCCCCACCCCGACAGCCCCCCTGGGAAGGCCCACACCCACCCCCACCTCGACAGCCCACACCCCCACCCCCACTAGACAACCCCCCACCGAATAGCCCACCCCCTCCCTAGAAAGACCACACACCCTATCCTATAGCCGCCTTACCACCTGTATAGCCCCCCTCCCCCATATAGAAATCCCCCCCACCCACCCCTGATACCCCAACATAGACAACCCCCCCCCACCCTCGGCCACCCCCACCTGGACAGCCCCCCCCACCTAGACAACCTACCCCCCCTCCTTAGACACCCTGCAATCCCTTTCCCACCTAGACACCAAACCATTACCCCTAGATAACCCACAAACCTCCTTGGACAGCCCATACCCCCCTCCCCCACACCCCTATATCCCCCTACCCCTACAGACCCCCCTACCCCATGGAAAACCCACCCCACCTAGACAGCCCCCCCCCCCACACCTGGACAGCCCCCTACAACTCCTGCATCCCCCCATAGGGTAATTTTATTTAAAATCATTTTATTCATTAATAAAGGAAAACCATCATGAATTAGCCATTTCATTCCAAACAACCCATTGAATTTATCAAAACATGACAACTTTAATTTATCAAAACATGAAAAATTCAATTTATCAAACCACGAAAAAACCCATTTATCCAAACATGAGAAATAAAATTTATAAGGATCTATGGGTCACATTTAAAATGTCATTTGGGGAAGGGTGAATTAACTACATTGTTAATTTCAATATAAAACATGATCCAAGCACTTAGGAGGTGTGGTGGTGTCTAGGAGGTGTGGTGGTGTTCAGGGGGGTTGTCTAAGGGGGTGGGGGGCTGTCGATGGGGGTGAGGGGTGTTCAGGGAGGGTGGGGGTGGGGGTGTCCAAGGGCTGGGGTTGTCCAGGGTGTGGGGGGAGGGGGTTGTCCAAACGGTGGGAGTGTCCAAGGGTGTGTGGGGGGGGGGGGAAGGGGGCGGGGAGGGGGGCAGTCCAAAGGGTGGGGTGTCCAAGGGGGTGGGGTGTCTAGGGGGTGGGCTGTCGACGGGAGGTGAGAGGTGTCCAGGGAGGGTGGGGGTGGGGTGTCTGGGGGGGGGGGGGGGGGTTGGGGGTGTCCAATGGGGGGTCCAAGGGTGGTGGTGGTGGTGGGGGGGGGGGGTTCCAGGGGTGGGGTGTGGGTGTTCACAATTCCAATACCTCACTGAACCAATGCCAATTCATCCTTAATATCAAAACCCTTACAATTATTCCATGAATGAAAACTATAAATACAAAATATAAATTAAATTTTAAACTAAAATAAAGTCCATAGAAACTACCATGTCATCCCACTAAACAAACCATTTACCATGATTGATGTGTAAAAAAAAACAATTCAAAGGGTCTGGTACTCCACATAAAGTAGGAACTCAAATTTAGCCAAAATCAAAATAGAAAATAGAAAAAAATAGAGGGAGAACATTAAAAATAAGGTAAAAAATACTAATTGTAAGTGTATAAATAAAATTGTGTTATATTGAAGAAGGATCAATGGATTTAAGGAGTTTTTTCAGACGAGAAAACATCGAGAGGTGCTCTAGATTAGGGTCTGTAATCAAGGGATTGGGAGCTGTTGAGGGAAAATATTCCCAATAGTTTTTAAAAACTATTGGTAAGTCCTCTCTTTACCAACAATTTTTTTAAAAAGTTGGTACATCTTAGAGAAACTAATTATTTTCCAATGGTTTTTTTTCAAATTGTTGGGAACTCTTAAGTATATTTACACATTTCCAACATATTGAACAAACCGTTGGAAAATGTTTCCTTTTTTAGTATAGCAATTGTTTGAAGAAACTGTTGGTTTATATCTGTTGGGAAAACATCATATTCTACTAGTGTTATTTCCCCTAGGTGAATCTGATAATGATATTGCATGTAGTTGTTTATATTTAGACAAGTATTTCAGTGCATAAAAACAACGAAATCCCTACATTACCAATATTTTAAAACATTTTCTAATATTTATGATTACACCTAGTTTTTATAGAAATGATATATAATATAAATACATTAAAATAGTTTAGTCATTTTCTTCTTATTATATTCCAAACCCCAAATTCATGGGATCATATTCTCCCATAATTTCACTTAACCTTAATAAAAAATAAATATTGATAAAATGTCACTAAATTTATACCTTAATCATGTATACTACTATAATTATATTAATATATTTAAAAAATAATCTGAATTTCAGTGAAATAAAATTATAACCCTTTGGGTTACCTCATCCTTGATCACAAACTCTTCCAAAGACATAATAAATATATCAAAAAAATATCATTTCCACCTTAAAATCCAATCACATATGACCTCAAAAGGTTTATATATGCATTATGATAATCATTAATCTTATTAATACATGTTGTTATAAAAAATTCATAAATTATCCTCATTTGATAATGTCCCAACCTCTAATTTTAACTCATCTCTGTATTGATACTAACCAACACACTATGACCCAAACTCCCAAATCTAATTCTAAAAATATAATCAATAAAACTATAATTTGGAATGAACTAAAATGACCCTAGCCTAACCATCCATAATAAATATATCAAAACCCATAATTTATTATGTTACATAACCAATAAACATTTTATATAGTTTCATAGAATTATGAAATACTTTTAACAAACAAAACCCATATATTTCACATAAAATGGTATTGTTTTCCACTACTCCAAGGACTACTTATTTTATAATAAGTATTTGACATCTCACATAAAATTTTACATATATAATAATAATCTATATATATCATATATAATATTATTATTTAGAACATCAGTAATTGGAATCTCAAAAAGGGTGTGCTAAAATTCATAGTAAGAGTAATCATAAATGATTACAATTGATGATCAAAAGTGGGGAAACGATAAAAATATGCAAATGAGAACATAATCATGGTTCAATAACCTAATGTTAAATAATATTTATGAATAAAATATATATCAAAATACATAAATCATAACACAATTATTTTTGAATGGATTATTAAAAATCGTAGGATCATGACATCATAATAATGTGGAAAAACATAAAACATGATATTATAAGTATAAATAATGTTTCACTACCAAGTCAACATAACATTATTGAAATGGTCCTATAGTGGAACAGTTTCATTAAATACTCCCATATATGTTACCTAAACAAGTATAAAATATTAAAATATACATTTTATTTCTATATAATTTTGATCTCACCGATCACATCGTAATATGTAAATTCATATGTCTGTCATATAAGAAAAAATCCAAATTCCATCAAATCGAAATTATGCCATTAGAAAAAATGTGTGCTATAAATATTTTTAGAATATATTATTATAGGCCCATTTATTAATTAGTATAGATGTAATTATTAGATGATATCCTAAGTGATGAATAAGAATTATTAGAGTATGTTCATATAGGTTGAAAACAATTTTATAATATGATAGTTTTCATAACACATTTCAATAGTATTACTAATAAAAAGATAAATAATTGAATCATTTGATACAAAAATTTAATAAACAAAACAATTATTTCATAAATAGAATTTATAGGGTTATCCATGGATCATAATCCCAAAGTGGAGATATAATTTTGGAGGTAAAGATGAAAATATATGTGAAATCCTATATAGTGTTTTTAGAATACATTTCCTTAAATTTTAATGTTAAAATGTAATAAAATTCCCATTAAAGAATATTTTTAAGATGATAACATGAATAATTTATTAAAAATAAATATAAATGAAATAAAAATAATGGATCCCTAAAAAATTAATAATAGTTTTTTAGAGGAAATGTATAGAGGATGTTAAAATATAATATTGCAAAGGGGTAATCTTTTTTTAGTATTTCAAAATACTTGAATCCCATACAATAAAATGTATAATAACCTCTTCTATTGGAAAGTCTTATAAAGACATAATAAAACACTATATAATACCTAATAGGGTTTAAAAATAAAATAGAAATACATTTGAGGAATGAATTAATATGGACATGGAGGAGAAATTTCCATTAAATTGGATAAGAATTATTATTAACAATATTTAATTTTTAATAAGAAATAAATTATTTTATGAAAATGGATTTGGGATAAACCTTAAATTCCTTAAAAAGTTATGAGGGAAAAACAAAATAGTTATAGTATATAATAAACCAATCTTATGCGTACCACATTCAAGAAGAGCTATAGTTACTCAATGAGTAGAAATGACATTCCCAATATCCTTGATGGTATTTATAACATTTGAATTAGAACACATTCAAATAGAGAATGGTAATGGATATTTAAAAATTATAAATATATATTTAATAATGATATAATAGTTCAAATAATTAGTATATGCACTATATAAATAAAAATAATCCCTTAATATGAACCATGTCTCAATGAAATAAATTTTGGGATAAGATACTCTTACTTGTATCATATTCATGATGAAAATATAATTCAAAATGGAAAATCTTGTAATATATATATATATTCACAAAAAAATTATATTTCGTAAAATATTATTCATTCATAAGATATAATGTACCTATAATATAAGAATAAAATATAAGAATAATGATCATAAAGAAAATCTATTTGACAAAAAAACTTACCTTGTATTCCTTCTTGATTGGATGAGGTCTAAACTCACATATAATAATAATAAATATCATAATCACTTATTTAAAAATAATATAAATATTTAATTCCATATATATACTTCATTTATAATAAATAATTATACATATATTAGTTAGTTATATTTTGTTATCATCATCAGATTCCAATAATTTTGTTCATTTTTCTAGTGATTCATAATTGTGATATCGATTCTTGTTCATTGTAAAAAATTTTAACATCCCAAAATTATTTAATGTAATAATATATATGTTTCCATGTTAATTAAAATGTTTTAATTTCATTAATTTATAGTTTTAGTTATAACTCATGAACATGACATCAATGATGAGATTTTTTAGTGATGTTAACGAATGAAGGTGGTTTCTTAATAATAAGTTAAGTATAAATTTTACCATTTTGAAAATAAATAAACAAACAAATATTAAATTATAAATATAAAAAAATTAATATTATTCTTACATATTCATCTATCATATAAATGTATGGAATCATTCATGTGAGTGGTTAAACCTACCCAAATAAGGTCATGTTTTTAACAATGAATTATTATGATTATAATTTAATTTAAATGTAATTATTTTATATGTACAATGATCTTATTTTTTTCTTTTTGATGTGATAAATCATAAAATTGTTTATATAAGAAAAATATTCATTATATGAAATTATTAATGATAAAGTGAAAATCATTTTATTCTCTATATATATTATTTTGGATGCAAATTTTATAATGACTATTTAATGTAAAATATTATTATTAATATGAATAAATTAACTATCTATAATATTTATAATTTCACTAAAATTAAATTTAAATGTTAATTGAATTCTTAATATAGTACATGAATGTTTGTGATGAGAATCAATATATGTCGTTCATGGGGGTAGTAGTCCGCACATAACATGGGTAACATTTTCATTTTCAAATGAACATGAGAAAGATAAAAAGAGTTTATTTAAACAATATAATAAAACATTAGTATTTTAATTTTACAAATATATTTATTTTTTATGGGTATAATTGAATTGGATGAGATAAAATAATAAAGAAAAAATAATTGAAAATTAATTATTTATGATTTTTAAACATACTTCTCAAGACATCTCCACAAGCATTCATAGAGGAGTCTTTTGATAGGAAAAAAATATAGGACATTGAAACATGAGTCGGGAAGATATATTGGAAGAATATTATCTATCTAAATGGATTTTGTGGTGACGGGAAGCAGGGTGGTGGAGGGGACCTTTTATGACTGATAAAGGAGGCATTTTTGTTAATACTCATTATTTTATATTGAAGGCATGTATTTTTCAAATTAAAGTGGCTTGAATAGTGGGAAATAATAAATAATGATGATTATTAGTTTATCTACCTATCATCCACAAAACTAAGGAATATTATATGAGATATTTTAGGCCTTTCCATATATTTTCTATTTTTAATGTAATTTACCACTACTTGGGTAACATAATTTTTCACCTCGATATCATTTCTTTTCTAATTGAAAATATTATTTTAATTATTAATAAATATGGATAATATTATTCAAATAATTATTTGTTTCAATATTAAATTTCTAAAACTGTTAAAAACATTTCCTAAGAACTGAATTTATAATTTGTTAAGAAAAATTTTAGAAAAATATAACATAGGTTCTAAAATGTTAACAATTTGTTTCTAAATTAATCCAAATGTTTTCTAATGTGTAATATTATTTATTAAATAACTTAATTTTCCATTAAAAGGATTGAAAAAATTCTATGTCCCATTTATATCATTTTAGTGTCATAAAAATCATGATAATTGTAAATATTATATTATTTACTACTCACATACAAATAAATCTTTCCCAAATAAATAGAAAAAATAACCATATGAAAATATTATCATAATGAATGAAAAATAAACTCCATTATTTAAAATTTAAATTTAAATTTTTTATTTAATTTTAAAAAGGATGTATAAAATAAAATTAAATATTGTCTTAATAAGAAAATGGAGTTTTTAAAATTTTAATTATTCTTATTATTATTTATTGTCAATTACTACTTAAATGTTTTTCAGTATATCAATCACATAAATAATATATTTTATCATCATTTATCCATTAAATAATTACTTTTGATAAATAATAATGTGTAGTGAGTGAAAGAGAAATTTTTTAGTAAAATATATTCTTATGCTTAAATTGAAATCTTTATCACTACATTCATGGTAATAAATATTGAATTGATGTTAATTTGATTTATTATAAATATTAATAAAATATTCCACTAAAATAATTCTTAAAAATACAATATACTTTGGAAAATAACAAATCCTAAAACCGAGGGTGTTATAGTTTTCCTCCTAAAAACATGGTTAAAAATTCTCATTCTAATTTCATACTCCATAATATAGATAAATTTGGAATAATATATTATGGAATTGGTTACTACATGTCACACCATATCCTTAGTTTTAATGATATATATATTTAGTGGTTTATTTAAATTCATTTTACACATATCTGATATCTTCCTCTTATTTTTTGGGGAAGTGGGAGAGTATTTTCCATCACATTGTTAGTTTGTGATTAGTGAAAATCATGTGAACAGACCGTAGAAACCATGTGATTTGTTTAATTGGTGTGTGAATAGCTAGAATATGGTTTGGTAAACCATGTATCCAAACCATGTAGTCTTCACCATGTTTTTCAATAGAAGTCATTTGGTTGGTGATTTGTTTGTTAAACCATCCAGATTTTCTAGTTCATTAAGTGTGTGAAATTTCCTAGATATTACTTTTTGTTTGTAACCAATTTTGGGTCCCCTTATCCTTCCATTATTTTCGCATATCATCCCATCTGATGTCCTTGTTTTTTATTTTCTATCATGGATAAGTAATATGGGACATTTTACCTTCAGTGGTGATTCCACATTACTATATCCTCTTGAGTATCTTTATTTTTCCCCTATTTATTTTCTCTTATTCCTTATAATTAAAAGATGGTATCGATAATCTCTATTTTTTTGTCCAATATTTCAGTTTGTGGTTTCCTTGTTTTATGGTTTGTTATGATCTTATAGTGGTATCTTGTAACATTAATTTTATTTTACATAAAGAATAGTAAAAGAACAATTTTTGAGGTATGGTTCACTTTGATTGAACCTCTAGAAAAATTATTTCTTAGGTCTTATAAAATATGTTTGGAGTATTTTTTGACCCTCAATTGAAACATTTACTTGTTTATTCCAAACAAACATAGTTTCATCTTGAGGTTAATTTGATATGAAATGTGTCTTCATATGATTTTAAAATATAAATATGTTTTTTTACCATCCCAACAATTTTTTAAATGATCATATGGATATTCTACAATATTTTCACCACAAAATAGGTGTTTGGTTATAAATTAATCTCTATTTTGGATTTATCTTAATTACAAGTGGGTGTATAATCATTTTAAAGTAGGTTCTTTCGTTTCATTTTTATTCAATAAAAATAACACTTGTTTAATGGATTTTGGTTTATTATAATGGTTTAATGTGTTAGTATTATAGTTGTGTATTTCATTGATTATATTATTATATTAATGTTGGTTGTGTGTTTTGGTTTTCTATATATTTTGAAGTTTCAACTCTAGGATTGACTTTTTCATATATGTGAATTCATTCCCTTGGTGTCCTATTTGTTTATTTTTTTTAGTATGATTTATATGACTTATTAAGGTTTCTTGTGATATATTTTTATATAATAAATATATTTTATTAAACTATTGGTGTTTAAAATTTGTTTTCATTATAAATGACATCTTATTAAAAAATTAAAATTGTTATTTTTTCGGATAGATGTTTCTAGGAATTATGTTTTGGGTTTTGTCATAGTAATGTTAATTTATCCAATGGCCCAAATGCCTTCATTTTTTATTGACTTTTGATAATTTACCTTTCAAGGGGTAAGGTGTAACCCTTAAAATTCCTATAGGAATAAGTATAAACATGGCTTGTAGGCCTTAGAGGAATTAATTTCCCATAGGCTTCAAATATTACATAAAACACAGACTAACTACTTGGAAATACTCCCCCAGCATCTTCATTATAAAATCAGCTCTCCACCTTTTCATGGCTGTTTAGCTAGGCTTTCCAATGCATGCACATGCTTTTCCTAATTTCAGGTGCCATACCCTTTTATTCATTTAATCCATTTATCTTCTGTAAAGGTTAAATCTCTTTGATATTTCTTCCTTCTAAAGCTTGTTCCTTGTAGGTTGTCTTATTTGTATCTTCTCTAAAGGTGGCTCAATGGCCTTGAGGTGGCATGAAGTCCTTACTTAACTGAATGTCTGGGTGTCCCGAAGGAATTAAAGGAATCAGGGTCTAAATTGGTGACCCGAAGGCCCAAACTGGGGAATATTCTCATCTGCTACGGTACCATACAGTGCCTACTACAGTTCCTGCTACAGTACCCACTACAGTACTGCATAGTTCCTACTACAGTACCTACTATCATACTACTACAGTCCCTGCTAATGTAATCCTACAGTACACCCGATATTAGCCTCTGCCTAGATTTGATCCCTGGTCATCTGGATGAACTTACAGAGTCCTCACCAACTGTGATGAGGCTCATGTTTATAGTCATGTTAATTAATTATGGATATAATTTATAGTGTATGTGAGTGGTTGTTTTTTTTCACATGAAAGACCTAGGGTGATTTGTTATCTCAGATTACTACATCCATAATATAGATTATCCTCTAGATGTGGAATAATTACTCTTGTGTCTATGCAAGATAATGTGATGTATAGTTAACCCTGGTAATTCATTTGTGGGATCCTAAAACCATTAGGCTTTAAGTATTAAATCTATATCTCCTTGGGTGTGTCTAAGATACCTTCTACCCACTTGTTAGGGGCCCCTATTGGGTAAGTTGTGTTTGGTTTAGATGTGTTATTTCTTATCCCCTTCTTTTTCACTTGAAAATATTAATATGATTGAAGTCATATTTTCATGTTTTTTTATTCAAAACTGCCTTGATGATATTATATCCCTTCAATGATAAGCTAGTATCAATGTTTACATTCAATAATATTACTTCCTTTGATCAAGGGTATGGTATGATTTTTGGTGCTTTCAATCTTTATTGTATGTTTTTCTTTTCATTTTTTGTTCGAAAATGTTTATGTTATAAAAAATATTTAAACGATGGGAAAATATGTTATTTTTTACCATAATTATATAATTTTACTAATTTATGTATTTAATGTGATTCTATTGTTGAAATGGTATGTTTAACCTTCCAGTATTAAGGGGGTTTTGAATGTTTGATCACCTTTTTAAATGGAATGACATCAAATGATAGAGGAACATTGTTAGTTTTTTAACTGATAAAAAAAATTTATTTAAAATTTTATTTTGAACTCACGTGAAATGGTTTTATATTTAAAGTATACACATTGGTAAAGTGGAAGATATATATTATGAATTTTTTATCACTTCTATAATTATAAGTTTAGTGTAATGTCCAATTGGATATAGTGGTTAACAAGTTAGTTTCTAACATGGGTTTGTTGGATGTAGTAACTGAATATTTTCTACATGACACATAGAGATAGATGGTTGGAACATTGTTTTATTTTTATACATTATTCTTCATTTTTATTAGGAATTTTTAATATTTATAATCTCGTTTATTTTATTAGAACTTATTTTAGTTATATTAATGTTTTATTTTTATTTAATGTTGTGATGTACTGGATATAATTGAAGAAAATATTTATTAAAAATGGGTGGTGTTAATTTTTAATGCCGCATTTTTGTTTTTATTTTCAATATTTTATAATTTCGTTGATTTGGCTATCCAATATAGAGATTTTTCATTATATATTCCAAGTTGGATCCCCCTTGTTTTTATTACTTTTTTGGAAATAATACTTCCCAATGGAGTATGTTTGATACTCCAAACATAGTTTCCGTATTGCGACGAATGACAATTACATTTGTGTATAGTGGTGATATGGTCTGAGAAACTATATATAGGGTTTCCTTGGATGGTATATTACACTACCCTATGAAAGGATATCTATGAACCTTATCCAAAACATGCTGTGAAATGATTCTCAATAGCATGTGGTTTTGTTAAAATCCAAATCCTAAAATCCTACCACATATCATCTATTTAATTCACTAATGATCAAATTATAATAATCTCCATTATAATTGATCTTTTTTGACACATTAAATTGGTAATATTTTAATATACTACATTATATTTTAAAAATACATCAGTGTAAAAAAATCTCAAAGAAAAAACATCATGTCTCCTACTTCTATAATATTGAAAATATCTATAACATGATACTCTAGAACTCCTTGATTCTATAACCTTTTATAGAGTGTATATATTCAATAAGGAATGCACCACTGATTTAAGTCCATGTACCATTAGCTTATATTTCATGGAATATTATCTTATTCAGGACATATATATCACAGTTCAATATTTTAAAGCTCAATGTGCTCTTAATAGGATGTTGTGATACTCCTCTATTTATTCTTGATCTCTAGATTTAATTTTAAAGAAAATACACCATGTCATGATAATTATCAATCAAATTTTAAAACTGAAAATATATATTTCAACCTACAACAAAATTTACTTCCTCTATGGTTTTACCAATTTAACAAAGTTTATCCATATAAAATCTTCTTGAAAATGTTATGAATCATAATAAGATTCCTAAATAGTTCACATTTTCAATAAAAACATATTCATATTTGAATTTTTATTTGAAAAACATATATATATACAGATAATCTATACACATCAAAAAATAATTATATATATATATATGGTGTCATTTATTTTCTCAATTTCTATCATCCCAAAATATATTATGCTACTTCGAATATATTATATATATGTGAAACCTCTGTAAAATTTTCAACATCATGTCTTCCAAATATATTACACATGTAATTTGTATTTTATTAATTTTTTTAATTATGTATAATTGTGGAATATTATCAATCTTCATTTATTCCTTGGTATTTTTCGATTTTACCAAATTATCCACATGATGTGATTCTTCTCTTCATACCATGACACTTAATAGATTTTGATTCTTTCTCCATCATTTCTTACTTCTATAACATATGCCACATAATTAACATATTAAAAACTATATCAGATTATCCATATCCAAAAATCTGAATTTTCAAGATTATTGGACTCGATATTACATTCAAATCAATATCATACAGTACTCCTTGATGTCTTCGAGAATACCAATTGATAACCATCTTTTCTCACCTTGGTTCTTTTCTGTTAGAACATATAAAATTTGGATAAATTAATTATAGAAAATCCATATACTTGTATATCAGAATCAATATATCCAAAAAACATTTTCATCACATTCAAAACCAAAAATCATGGTTGAAACACGAAAATCAATTAAACTATTCAACAAACCAAAAAACAAAATAAAATACACATACATAAAAAATTTCTTCATTACATGAAGAATGGATGTATAAGAAAGGGTGAGATAAAATTCTTTATAAGGGGCGAACAAAATGGAAAAAATTTAATATCACACAAAATAATTAGATGAACATGTGGGTATGATAACATAATAACATTGGTAAATCCAACGAAATAAAATATAGATCATAAATTATGAATCATGACAAAAATGGATCAACATAACATATGAAATGATATATAAAAATGTGGAATCATGAGAAAATTAAAATAATCTATAGAAATATAATATTTTAAAGTGGAATAACATAGAAACGTTTCACACCTATATTTATAGTTAGTCATTTCCAATGTTATATATCACATCCAAGACCATCCAAAAATAGTGGAAGAATTTGCATATCATAATTGATGGGTTTCACTCTCAATTCACATAATTTTGGTGTACTGAGATGACCCCCACTCCCAGACATACTATCTCACTATATATAAATATTTATCTACTACATTAGATTAATATATTAATCGTTCACTAGGAAGGTCACCAATGTCTATCTCCGGATCACTTACAATGATGTTTCCATTTAGATACCCCTTATAATAATGATAGGTTCATTATATATGTTCATAGATTAACTAGTGATTAATATTAAACATACCACTATATGTCATTCGCAACTATTATCAAATTCATTAGTTTTTTATGTTACATAGATATGTTTTTTCATGTAGTTATTACTTCTTTTATCATTTTTCAACCCTATAAAAATTTCCCCTCTACCTGTGGGGAATTGTTTTCTTAAAGAAACTTATAGGTCTATTTATTAAACTAATCTCAATAATGTTTACTCTAATATATTCAACTACAAAAAACAAAATAATATCGTCTTCTTGAAAGAAATTATATAATACTTATATGAAATGGTTTCAGTTATTTTTTAATAACTATTGTTTACTGAGTTTCTAGGAAACCATATCGAATAAAGTTGTTTTTATGAATGATATAAGTAATTGTATATGATTATTATTACTAAAAAAGCTCATGAAATGTTTCATTTTACCCTTTTTATTGTATTTATATTTTACTTCCATCCATATATAGTTTTTTTTCTAAGTAGTGTTCCTCCCCTTAGAGTCTCATCCCCTCTTAGGAGGTCCTCCCTCATGATGTGTTTTTAATATGTATATCAGTTTGTATCGATAATTAAGGTGATGTGGAGAAATATGTTTACCCATGTTTTGATACGTTGTGTAGAAATAGGACATGGATTTATCATTATAATTCTCTTCCTAAAGGTTCAAATAATGGTAATTCCATCATGATCTCCACCATTTAGTAACATAGTGGATTCAATTTTACCTAAATCATTATGCCATTATTGGTGACACATATGACCATCAAACAATAATTTCATATTCATGTGGTTTTAGATCTCATTAATTATGTTATTTCGCTATTTTTTATTTATTAACATCAATTTCTTTCTCAGATACATTCCTTTGGTTTTTTTGTTTTCACTGCCCTTAGATCATAACCATATTGATATATACACTAGTCTTTAACATTGGTGTAGTAATGCTTCCTTGGATGATTTTATAATCTCAGCATACTCAATATACTTTGTTTTTTCCCACCCCTTATTCCTCTATTTACTAATTATTTTTATTTCCACAATATAATTATAATTTATGAATAAAACCTGGCATTAATTCTATGACACTCATCCAATAATTGAAGATTTGTGGTTAAATTATGTTCATATGAATCTCAAAAAAATCATGGAAATTTATAGTGGGGTTGGAACTTCTAAAATGTTATTTTTTAATAAAATATAGAAACAATATTGTTTAAAAAATAAGTAAGATCTTGATCACCTTATTATACCTCTTAATCTATAATGATATTTTCTTATTAAAATCAAATAATTATGTGTCTAACTATTTTTCTTGTTTCAATTTAGGTCACTCTATTTTAACATTAAGTCTTTTATTTGTTGAACTTAATAAATATTCTAATGACTATTTAAAGGCATCATAATGATATTGGTGATGGTTTAAAATATAAATGTATCATGTTATGAGATCTTGGAATGATGTTTCAGGATAAACTATTGTTTTTATTACAAATAAATAGGACCTAATTATGGGTGAACCAATGTAGTTCAAACAAACTCACAAATTTAGGGAACTAACCAGCTTGTGCCATATAGAAATAAAGAAGAATCTACAGAGTGTCTATCGACTGGCCAGAGAAACTAGGTATAATATCTAACCTATATAATGACTAATAGGTAGCCCGTGTTTTCCAAAAAAACATTGGCATATAGGAATAATAGCCGAGCCCCATGCATCCAACCACCCACTAGGAGTAGCTACTAGCTATATTGTGGCGTAAATATATAGATAATAGTGGTCATTTTATTATGTTTTAAAATACCATTAATTGGTTGTCATCGATTTTAATGACCCTATATGAATTTTATAAGGTTCTTAGCATCATTAGATGTTATTAATATTTCTTCTTGGTGGAATGGATGAACATCCTCTATCACAACCCAACCCAAAAACTCTTCAATTATGAACCCACTATAAATAAATGTATGTATCATCAATGGTGAATGTCTATAATACTCTCTATAATATCATGGTTCTTTAATGGGATAATTACAATTTTTCATCACTTTTTGGCTTTATTATTTTTTCATATCTCTATAAATCAAATTAATTTAAAAAATCCTTGTAAGATATTAGGGAGTGTATTTTTAATGTGTTTACACTAGGTTATCTTCCCTTCTTCTCACCTCATTATACTATGGGTATAACATCCCGCCATTTTATAACATAAACTTTCATTACATTACACAAAACTGAGGATCGTTAAGGTTTAGTGTCTTGGAAACAAGGATCATAATACATAAAAAAAACATAAAAACATTCTTCTTAAACACTTGAAATCCGTCTCCTTAAGTTCATTCTAGGTTCATTACTGCATCTCATAACCTGGGGACATACATCAAAAGAAAGGGTGAGCAGAAGGCCCAGTAAGGGAAACAAGAGGAACATTTTACATGTAAACTTGATATACTTCAATAAGGACATGAAAAGAACTTTAAGGCATGAGAAAGAAATCATGAGGCATTTCATAATAAAAACAAAAATTTTCATAACTTGAAGATGTGGCTACATCATTTAACATAGACAATCATGAACATATCACCAAGGTCCATCCCCAAGGTGTCATTTGAAAATTACCAAGGTTATTCACCAAGGTATCGTGAAAATTGTAATCTCTAGTGGTTACATCATTACCCAATGCATTGGAGCGCTATCAGGGCGCACCCTTAAATTTGCCTTTATTATAATGTGAGCCACATATATCATCATCAAACATTTCATAAATAACCCATATAGCATAAAATAAATGGGTTTCATTTCATAATCATAACGTTTTAAAAACTGCTTTAAAGACATGATCTTTACGTCACTTTAAACCCACGGAAAGGGAAAGAGGGTTTCATGTATGTAATTCCCAGAATTTAAAATAGAACATTTTGATATATATGTGAATACCCCTGTAGAAATAAGATCTTTGAGTATTCACTTTATAACATAAAATAATTTTTAGAAAAGAGAGAGAGGCATTTTGAGGGGAAACTTCTGCAGCATAACGACTATGATACAAGGTTTTAGAAAACATTGAGAAGAGAGGGGACATGGGTAACACATTCATAAATGACCCATCAAACAGTAGAGGGAAAAAAATATAATAGATTTAAGAATATGGTAATGAAGTTTGAAAATATACCATATGAAATGAAGAACATGAAAGGAAGAAAAAAAAGATTTCTCTTGTGAGAATTCGGCAGCCTAACGGCGTCACTTAAACTTCAACAAAATTGAATTGACAAGGTCAAATAGGGTATCTCATCATATGAACATAAGAGTACAGTATGATAGATATAGAGATAATACCCCAACATAATATAAAGGAACTTGAAAGAATTGACATGAAAGTAGAACTTCAAAACGAGAATGGTGAAGAACCACTTAAAATTTCGGCAGCCTAACGACGCCACTTAAAACTTCAGAATACTGAATTGAAGCGATCAAATGGGGTCTCTCATCATATGAACATAAGAGTCCAGTATGATATATATAGAGATCATACCCCAATATAACAAAAAGGAACTTGAAATAATTGACATGAAAGTAGAACTTCAAAACGAGAAGGGAGAAGAACCACTTAAAAATTCGGCAGCCTAACGGCGCCACTTAAAACTTCAAAATACTGAATTGAAGCGATCAAATGGGGTCTCTCATCATATTATCATAAAAGATCAGTATGATAATTTAGAGATCATACCCCAACATAATAAAAAGGAACATGAAAGACTTGAATGAAAATAGAACTTGAAAACGAGGAAGGTGAAAGAATCCCTTAAAAATTCGGCAGCCTAACGGCGCCACTTAAACATTCTTAAAACGAATTGATGAGATCAAGGGGGGTCTCTCATCATATGAACATGAAATAGGCAGTAGGATGAATATAAAAGAACATCCTCCAACATAAGAACATGGAGTATAAAAGAAATGACATAAAAGAGATTACTTGAAAAGAAAGAGAGAGGTCGGATCCCTTACCTTAAAATGTGACTCTTGAAACTCAAAGGATTGGACCTTGAGGGCTTGGGGGCACCTTGGGAGGACTCTTTGGAAGGTAAGAAGACCAGAACTTCGTTGGGGGAGAGTTGGGAGTGAAAACTAAAGGAGGAAAGGGTGGGTATTTATAGGGAAAGTGAGGGGACAAAGCATTAATGGCCAAAGGACACCTCACATGTGCTTTTCTCAAACCCATGTGCTCTCCCTTGTCATTTATCATGGAGTTAGGCCACATGGGGCCCCCAAAACAATAATTCATCACCCTTGGCCGGCCAACCCTCAAAAGATCTCATGACATCATCATGACACCATTATGATGTCATTAAACATACCGAAACCCTAAAACTGTATTTTTACTATTCACTAAAAATTCAACCTTCTCAGAATAACCCCAAAATTTCACCTTAACCAAATATCAATGCTCTGATTTCAAAAATGAAATCCATTTTATAAAAATAATTTTCTAAATATTTTTAATTTAATTTTTAAATAAAAGCACTATTCATCGAAAATTCACTTTTTTCAGAAAAATCCCCAAAAATTACCATAACATAATATCGATGCTCTGAGTTCAAAAATGAAGTCATTTTTATAAAAATAATTTTCTAATTATTTTTAATTAAATTTTTAATTAAAAAACACTATTCACCCGAAAAAACTAATACTTGAATAATAATTAATGAAACTGTTATTTAACTATTTTATTGAATCACATTACTTAATCAAGGTGCCTAGATTATTTTAAAACTTTCTTTAAGTGAGATTACTAATCCATTTGGTCACATTACTAATCCTAAGCGTAAAATCACTATTCACAATTTACTATTCATCAAAAATCAAGTTGATTTTATTAGACTCTAAATTTCGTACTGGACATAATTGTAGAAGACCATTTTTTGAAAATCATTACACATTTTTAATTATTTAGGTTTTACATAAACATATTTAAAATATCCTTTTTCTATAATTCATCAAAAATTTGCATACTATATTTATCCGGTCATTTGAAAATTCATAAAAGAAATCGAAATTTTATTTAAAACAAAGGATTACAGAAGACAGTTACGGTCTCCTTACAAAGCCCCTTATCACACCAGCATAGGACCTAAGTGTAAGGTGTGCTAAAGTGAGAGAATCCGAGGGAGGCTCGGCCAACATCGCACGAGTAGTAATTTCTATCAGTTTGAACTTCTCGCGAAGGCGATCCCGTTCTAGCTTTATACGATGAAGTTCAGCTTGGGTTTGGTCCAGAGCAAAGCCCAGTGGTGCTACCTCCTTCCCAAGTTCTGTTAGATGGGCTTCGATCGGTCCAAGACTACTGGGTGAGGCCATCAAATCTTCTTTCTATATTAATTAACCAAGATTGCTTGTATTTAGAGACAATAGTCAAAATGTTTAGTTTCCAGCGGTCATATTGACCAATGGTCAAATAACAGTCAAAACTCAACAGTCTCATTTTAATTATACTCATGTTACCAAATGAAACATTTTTGTTGAGTATACATAAAATTAAGAAACAAAATTTATTTAAAAAAAATTTCGGGTCGTTACAATCTTCCCCCCTTAAGAAATTGCGTCCTCGCAATTTTAAAATTGGGTTTTGAAATTTCATTGAAAGTCCCACATCGGAAAAGGAGTCAGTAAAACTATTACTTTAAAATAAAGAAAGGGAAGTACAAAGGTCACCCGAGTTAACCCACACTAGGGTTCCATGTAGGAAAACATGGACATGGAGGAAAAAACAAAGGGTCAAGTTCTAAGGGAGAGTGATAGAGAACATGATTAGGAGAAAGTTAACCATGAGAAAATCCCAAACTTATGATGCGTGTAAACGGTCTTTGATTACCTAGTAGGAAACTTAAACCAACAACATTTTTGTTTTAAGTTTCTTTTCATAATTTTGAGGATTTCATTTACTACATAGAACAAAAACATGAGAAAATATACCTACCTTCAAGTAGAGTTTCATCCTTTAACAAGTCCCTACCAACACTAATCTTTTCGTCAAATGATGAGAATTCAAAAACACTTGGTCTCATAAAAGCACAAGAATCATCTTCTATAGAATCACATAATCTACAAAAGATTACCTATCTATTTCTTCTATCTTTAAACATTATCCCAAAAACAGAAAGGTTAAGGTAAAACAACTCTTCAAAAAGAAAGAATCCCATAGGAATGGAAACTACTTTTAAATCTTCAATGTTCCATGGTACTACCCAACGTTCATCATAGACCACTCCATAAATAACGGTCCTTAAAATTCCTCAAAACAAACCAAACTAAGATTGAAACCCAAATACAAGAAGGATTTGATAAGATAGTCTTCCAAAACAACTTCATTGTACATCTCCAGACAACACCAACCACTCCTAACATCTTATAACAAAAGTAGATAACCTAAACATATTTTACCCAAGATAGGTTAATCATTCCCAAAAGTAACCTAAATTACTATAAGTCCACCTTAAATTCATCAATTCTTCAAAATATAAGTCAACCTTACTCCTCAATGAAATTACCGTAGTAATCTATTTACCTCGATCAAATATGGTTCCCAAAATAATGAACGTCTTCCAAAATAATAATCATATTTTAATCCCCTAATCATCCCTGTCATATTAATACGAAAATCATCGCATTTCCTATCACATTGGTTGTCGGAACATGTTCTTCCATTTCCCACCATTAACTAAGAAGAGAAAGCATAATTAGGGGCTTAAGTACTTAGCTAATAATCATGAAAAGGAACTGAAAGCATATAAGGATAACTTGTATATGAAAGGTATACCCTAACTTGTGATCTCCTAGGTTCCCATCTAGGTTATGAATGATCATATATTCTTATGTGAACCTTTATTTTATTTTATCTTTGTTCCTTTAATAATGGTTCATACCAAGCTTATGAATTTACCAAAGCATATCCCCCGGGAGTGTCGTAACCAAGAGTGCAGCAAGGCCCGTTGTCGTGTACCAGTTCCCGTTCGAGTCTAGCTCAAAGCGGTGTTTTCGGGTTTTACCCCTATGTACATCTGTGCCAGAGCCACCTCTACCTGCTCGTATCCAGACAGGGATGTATTTGCTTGGCAACCCCTTACTCAATACTCACCAAAATACCAGGAAGATTTCCTATATTAAACTTTTCTATAGGGTTCATCCTAGAGTTTTCATATCCTAATTTCCACAAATAACTAAACCATCCTTTGATACCAACTATAACATCCCGCCATTTTATAACATAAACTTTCATTACATTACACAAAACCGAGGATCGTTAAGGTTTAGTGTCTTGGAAACAAGGATCATAATACATAAAAAAAACATAAAAACATTCTTCTTAAACACTTGAAATCCGTCTCCTTAAGTTCATTCTAGGTTCATTACTGCATCTCATAACCTGGGGACATACATCAAAAGAAAGGGTGAGCAGAAGGCCCAGTAAGGGAAACAAGAGGAACATTTTACATGTAAACTTGATATACTTCAATAAGGACATGAAAAGAACTTTAAGGCATGAGAAAGAAATCATGAGGCATTTCATAATAAAAACAAAAATTTTCATAACTTGAAGATGTGGCTACATCATTTAACATAGACAATCATGAACATATCACCAAGGTCCATCCCCAAGGTGTCATTTGAAAATTACCAAGGTTATTCACCAAGGTATCGTGAAAATTGTAATCTCTAGTGGTTACATCATTACCCAATGCATTGGAGCGCTATCAGGGCGCACCCTTAAATTTGCCTTTATTATAATGTGAGCCACATATATCATCATCAAACATTTCATAAATAACCCATATAGCATAAAATAAATGGGTTTCATTTCATAATCATAACGTTTTAAAAACTGCTTTAAAGACATGATCTTTACGTCACTTTAAACCCACGGAAAGGGAAAGAGGGTTTCATGTATGTAATTCCCAGAATTTAAAATAGAACATTTTGATATATATGTGAATACCCCTGTAGAAATAAGATCTTTGAGTATTCACTTTATAACATAAAATAATTTTTAGAAAAGAGAGAGAGGCATTTTGAGGGGAAACTTCTGCAGCATAACGACTATGATACAAGGTTTTAGAAAACATTGAGAAGAGAGGGGACATGGGTAAAACATTCATAAATGACCCATCAAACAGTAGAGGGAAAAAAATATAATAGATTTAAGAATATGGTAATGAAGTTTGAAAATATACCATATGAAATGAAGAACATGAAAGGAAGAAAAAAAAGATTTCTCTTGTGAGAATTCGGCAGCCTAACGGCGTCACTTAAACTTCAACAAAATTGAATTGACAAGGTCAAATAGGGTATCTCATCATATGAACATAAGAGTACAGTATGATAGATATAGAGATAATACCCCAACATAATATAAAGGAACTTGAAAGAATTGACATGAAAGTAGAACTTCAAAACGAGAATGGTGAAGAACCACTTAAAATTTCGGCAGCCTAACGACGCCACTTAAAACTTCAGAATACTGAATTGAAGCGATCAAATGGGGTCTCTCATCATATGAACATAAGAGTCCAGTATGATATATATAGAGATCATACCCCAATATAACAAAAAGGAACTTGAAATAATTGACATGAAAGTAGAACTTCAAAACGAGAAGGGAGAAGAACCACTTAAAAATTCGGCAGCCTAACGGCGCCACTTAAAACTTCAAAATACTGAATTGAAGCGATCAAATGGGGTCTCTCATCATATGATCATAAAAGATCAGTATGATAATTTAGAGATCATACCCCAACATAATAAAAAGGAACATGAAAGACTTGAATGAAAATAGAACTTGAAAACGAGGAAGGTGAAAGAATCCCTTAAAAATTCGGCAGCCTAACGGCGCCACTTAAACATTCTTAAAACGAATTGATGAGATCAAGGGGGGTCTCTCATCATATGAACATGAAATAGGCAGTAGGATGAATATAAAAGAACATCCTCCAACATAAGAACATGGAGTATAAAAGAAATGACATAAAAGAGATTACTTGAAAAGAAAGAGAGAGGTCGGATCCCTTACCTTAAAATGCGACTCTTGAAACTCAAAGGATTGGACCTTGAGGGCTTGGGGGCACCTTGGGAGGACTCTTTGGAAGGTAAGAAGACCAGAACTTCGTTGGGGGAGAGTTGGGAGTGAAAAATAAAGGAGGAAAGGGTGGGTATTTATAGGGAAAGTGAGGGGACAAAGCATTAATGGCCAAAGGACACCTCACATGTGCTTTTCTCAAACCCATGTGCTCTCCCTTGTCATTTATCATGGAGTTAGGCCACATGGGGCCCCCAAAACAATAATTCATCACCCTTGGCCGGCCAACCCTCAAAAGATCTCATGACATCATCATGACACCATTATGATGTCATTAAACATACCGAAACCCTAAAACTGTATTTTTACTATTCACTAAAAATTCAACCTTCTCAGAATAACCCCAAAATTTCACCTTAACCAAATATCAATGCTCTGATTTCAAAAATGAAATCCATTTTATAAAAATAATTTTCTAAATATTTTTAATTTAATTTTTAAATAAAAGCACTATTCATCGAAAATTCACTTTTTTCAGAAAAATCCCCAAAAATTACCATAACATAATATCGATGCTCTGAGTTCAAAAATGAAGTCATTTTTATAAAAATAATTTTCTAATTATTTTTAATTAAATTTTTAATTAAAAAACACTATTCACCCGAAAAAACTAATACTTGAATAATAATTAATGAAACCGTTATTTAACTATTTTATTGAATCACATTACTTAATCAAGGTGCCTAGATTATTTTAAAACTTTCTTTAAGTGAGATTACTAATCCATTTGGTCACATTACTAATCCTAAGCGTAAAATCACTATTCACAATTTACTATTCATCAAAAATCAAGTTGATTTTATTAGACTCTAAATTTCGTACTGGACATAATTGTAGAAGACCATTTTTTGAAAATCATTACACATTTTTAATTATTTAGGGTTTACATAAACATATTTAAAATATCCTTTTTCTAAAATTCATCAAAAATTTGCATACTATATTTATCCGGTCATTTGAAAATTCATAAAAGAAATCGAAATTTTATTTATAACAAAGGATTACACAAGACAGTTACGGTCTCCTTACAAAGCCCCTTATCACACCAGCATAGGACCTAAGTGTAAGGTGTGCTAAAGTGAGAGAATCCGAGGGAGGCTCGGCCAACATCGCACGAGTAGTAATTTCTATTAGTTTGAACTTCTCGCGAAGGCGATCCCGTTCTAGCTTTATACGATGAAGTTCAGCTTGGGTTTGGTCCAAAGCAAAGCCCAGTGGTGCTACCTCCTTCCCAAGTTCTGTTAGATGGGCTTCGATCGGTCCAAGACTACTGGGTGAGGCCATCAAATCTTCTTTCTATATTAATTAACCAAGATTGCTTGTATTTAGAGACAATAGTCAAAATGTTTAGTTTCCAGCGGTCATATTGACCAATGGTCAAATAATAGTCAAAACTCAACAGTCTCATTTTAATTATACTCATGTTACCAAATGAAACATTTTTGTTGAGTATACATAAAATTAAGAAACAAAATTTATTTAAAAAAAATTTCGGGTCGTTACAATGGGTGCTCACTACTATAAAATCGAAGGACAGGTTCTATCCATACTGATGAAGATGAATAGGTTTCTCCCAAAAATAATAACGAGAGACGCATTTCTTGATCATTTCTAAGAATAAAGGATAAATAACACAAACTTATCAACCATATGAATGGATACGTAGGGGCTCACCTAAATATATTTCCAAACACCTTAATTAAATAGTTTTCTACTATTATTTTTTCATCTATTATTTATTTTCCATTATAGTTGAAACATGATATGCATAATTCAATAAATTATATTCATCCATTTACAATATGTAATATCAATCAATTAATATTGAATTTAAATTTATAATACATATCTGAATTATTTATTTATCATATTAATATGATTTATTTTTCAAATTACCATTAGTGGTAGATTTAATTTTTAAAGGGAGATTTAATGTTTCTTTGTATCTTAATCTAACCACATATTGGCATCAGTGGGTTCATTGTGCATTTATTAGAAATAAAATTGTTTTCAAAATGATGATTTTATCTGGTTTTTATTTTTTTATATATTTCTTTCCATTTTTTTTTTGATTTTATTGTTAATTAATTTCAAAATTCAAATTTTTAAGGGAATATAACACTTATTCACAAGCTACTATTTTTATGGGATAGATTATTCCAATTGCTGAAATTTCAGGTCATGTTTCATTTGTATTATAATATTCCTTGTATTGAAAATGTTTATGAATGAATATAATCATATTTACGAATAAGAAGATATGCTGACTACTAATGAAATTAAAGCCATTGATATTATTAAAAAACCCATTAACACTATACATTGTTCTCCAAACTAAAATTAGTTTAATTATCTTTCTATATTTAAAAAATCCTTTCAAAAATGGAAATTTATTAAAGTCACTCTTCAAGGGACCAAAAAGGTTAAAGATACAATAGTAGGAATATATAAGAAGTACTTTTAATAATTTATATTTATCAAAATAAATCTATTACTATTGTTTTTAAATATTTTAATGATATATTATTTAGAGTAAAGTCTTTTAGTAATGATTTTTAAAGTTATATCTTAGTAAAAAAGATACAATGGGTCATAATAACAAATTGGACACTTTTGGAAAGGACTATAGAATTAGAGAAGGTCACGAAGAAAATAGTAGTTAGAGAGATTATATGATATCTAACGACATATGTAATTATAAGTAAATTTTAAATGAGAAGGAATAAAATAATGAAAAATATGTAAAGATAACAATTTACTACAAGGCTACCAATGATAACTCATATGATTGTGAGGTCAATGAATTGTATAATATTTTCATAAACATTAAAAATTCTTAAATAAAAATAACTGTAAAGACCCGTAAAATTCAAGGGAAATTTTTTTTCTTAATTTCATTTGGAATTTTACAAGAACGCGGTTTCTGAAGGCACCTGATTCCAAGGCCCGGTGTGCCATGAATCAATTTCCGAAGTTTGGATCAGGTACGTTCAGAGAACGAACGAGCGGGAATTTCTAACTTTTGAACTGGTTCCCGGAATTGAAATCTGAGGGCACCGATGAACTCGCCGCGCCGATTTTCGCTTAAGGAGACCTTTTCGGAGGTTGCGTTTTATGCGGCCGGGCCGCACCGGGCCGGGCCGTGCCGGACCGGGCCAGGCCGTGTCGGGCCGGGTCAACCCTGTCCGTAGCGGGTCGACCCGGTTCGGGCCGACCGGGGGGTCTCGGGTCGGGACGGCCCGGGCCCGAATCCCCTGTTACCGAACGGTTTGGATTCAAATGCCCATAACTCGGGCTACGGACTTCCAAACGATGTGACGTCAGCGGCGATGCGATCCTTGGATTGAGATGGTCGTTTCGGTATATCACACTCAATGTTTCAGAATACTTTGAGTTCGCCCGGGTTGGTTCGTATACGAAACCAACCGGGCCCTCGGAGCGGAAACGCTCATATCTTGAGCTATGGACGTCTGATTGACGTGCCGTCAGCTTTGTTGAGTTCCTATTAGTGATACGGATATTTTGGCACTCTCAGCCTGAGGTTTGGACGTAGGTGGAGTACGGACGGGTTGGTTTTTCCTTAAAAACCAACCGGGCCCCTGGGACGAAAAAGCCAATAACTCTCAGATCGGGCGTCCGATCGACGCGCCGTCTGTTGCATTGAGAACCTGTTGACGATACAGAACATTTGAATACATCAACTCTGGACTTTGTGACAGTTGATGTATCAGCCTCTCGGCTCGTGGAGCGGACCCTCCCGAAGGAGCTTGCTGTCTGCGGAAACCCTAGAGCTGGCTGCGACTGCTACTGTGACTGTGATGATGACTGTGCAGAGATCCTTAGTGGATTCGACGAAGACAACTATAACACTCAGCGATCCTGTGTGGATCAGTGCTACCAATCCTGTGTGGGTCCGATCCTATGTGGGTCTGCGCTCAGCTATCCTGTGTGAACCAGCGCCTACAGATCCTGTGTGGGTCTGATCCTGTGTGGGTCTTTGCGCGGGTTAGTACCTTTTGATCCTTCGTGGGTCTGACGACTTAGATAGATCAGTGATCATCTCTATCATCTTTCAAAGAAATATACCTGTGTGAACTGAATCCTGTTGCTTTCCTGTGTGGACTGTGTTGTGCTATCCTGTGTGGATTTCGTTTTGCTTTCCTGTGTGGAATACGTATACTTTCCTGTGTGGACTGAGTTGTACATGGGCTCGGAGGTTGGAGCATATTGGAATTGATGACTTAGGTATATGTATGGGCATATTCCTAAGGAGTGTCGGTTATTACTTCGTGATTGTATATTTACATTGTGGTTTATCCTTTGTGGATTTTGGGAGACCTTCAGGGGTCTCGGGGTCCCTACTGAGTAGCTTTTACTCAACCCTGCACGGGCTACGCCCGCACTACATTGTGTTGGATGCAGACGACGGACATCGTTGATCTTGGTTGAGGCTTGCATAGCAAGACAGAACCTGGAGGTGGACCACTGGGCGGGACGTGCTCGAAGCGGACGGCGGGACCCGAGGAGCAGTGGAGCTATCTGTACCCACCCTTCAGGTGGGATTTCCAGTGGACAGCTCGGTGTAGCGTCTTTTACTTTACAGTTGATGTTTTCCCTTTCGAGTTGTACTTTACTTTCAGTTTGGGTTTGTATACTGGCCCATTTACTTTTCCGCACTTTCAGTTGTACTCTGTTCTTAATTAGTAGTTACTTTTCCGCTTGCTTACTCTGTGGTGCTTGTTTACTTTTCAAAGGCAATGCCTTCCCCTTTTTACCGGGATTTACGCCTTGGTGCTAGTCGCCAGCCCCTGGCCTATGGAAGGCGGGCTTGGGTTAGTCACGACACGGGCCCCGAGGGCGGGTCGTGACAAATTTGTATCAGAGGATTTCGTTTCTACCGCGAACTCGGATCTTTTCTATGTGAAGCATTAATGTTTAGCGTATTGAGTGTGGTTATAAGTCCAGGGATTCCAGTGTTGGTGCGGCGGCCGACGTATCCGTACACCAGGACCCCGACTTCTGATTTCCGACTTAATGCACGAAAACATTGATTGCGTGTGTGTTTCAAGTTTTCTTTGTGATTACTTTGTATCAGCTCACCAGGTATACATTTCTGACCGTGGCGCACCTGTTTCCTTTTCAGGATGGCCCCACGATGGAAGCTTGCTAGGGTTCCGAGAGTCGAGCGTGACGACAGCCCACCGAGCGACGAGGCCTCGGTGTAGGGCCCTTTGTCAGCAGTGGCACCGGCGGTAGCACTACCCGCCAAGCCACCGATGCTTCCAGCACCAGTCACTGACGATGCACGTCGCCTCAGCTCACTGCATGAGTTTCAGCGCCAACGACCGCCTAGGTTCCATGGGGAGACGGATCCCCAGGCAGCAGAGGACTGGCTGGAGGCAGTGCTACGAGTTTTTAGGCTACTGAGGACACCTGTAGACCTCATGGTGATCCTCGCTGCGAGCCTACTACACGTAGTAGTAGGACGATGGTGGAGCATGATGCTTCAGGTGCATGATGAGGCATCTCTACTATGGACGGACTTTGAGAGCCTCTTCCGCTCGGAGTTCCTCCCAGCCACCCTTCGTGCGGTGCGCATCCAGGAGCTTCTTCAGCTGCGGCAGGGCAGCATGACGGTCGCTCATTACTCGGCGAGATTTTCCGATCTCTCGCGCTACTCGACCGACATGGTATAAGACCCATTCTTCCGGGACTGGACCTTCGAGCAGGGATTGAGACACGAGATCAGGGCATCACTGATCTCCCTCAGCATTCTGACTCAGACGGGAGTACTGGAGCATGCACTTTTGATCGAGAGATTCCTTGTTGAGTCTACACCAGCGCCGAGACCCACTATAGGGCAGCACGTAGCAGAGTCCTCTGCAGCAGGAAGGCGACGGATGACTCAGGGGTCCAGGCATACCAGACCTTCAAGCAGACGACCTCAGGACACTGGCTCAGCAGTGTGGGGCACACAGCGCGGAGCCAGTCTTTCGAGTGGCAGACAGTGCTACTCGTGCGGTGGGCAGGGCCACATGGCTCGTGATTGCCCGACCCGCCGTGCCGAGGAGCAGCAGATGGTTGAGGGACCACCGAGGCAGAGGCAGAGGGTCGACCGTGGCGGTCCGCAGGGAGGAGGCAGATGAGGCAGAGGATCTAGCCGAGCAACAGGTGGTGGGAGACGCTTTGAGACTCTACCACCACCACGAGGAGATCCACCCCGACAACAGGGAGCTTGCGGGCAGAGACAGGCATAACTCCAGGAAGCAGAGGCCTACGACCACGGCGCAGCCGAGATGATTTGAGGTACTATTTGTGTCTATTACACCCTTGATGCAGTACTTATAGACACAGGAGTGAGTCACTCTTTCATAGCCGCTTCCCTTGTTCGGAGCTCGGAGATTTCGACAGAGCCGTTGTATCGATCCTTACGGCTAGAGATTCCTACGAGAGCAGACTCGACGATTAAGCACTCATGCCGGCAGTGTGAGCTTACTCTAGGAGGAGAGAGCTTCGGCTGGGATCTTCTTGTAGAAGCATCGAGTCCTTATGACGTCATCTTGGGCATGGATTGGTTATCTATGGTCCATGCACATATTGACTGTTTTAGGCGCAAGGTGCGATGTGTACGCACCGACGGGAGCAGGTTCACCTTCACCGGGGAGAAGGGAGACTTTGCAGCACAGGATGGACTTTCGCGGAGCAGAGTACAACCCATCACTCATCAGTTGGCTAGCCTCATCCTAGGAATAGTTGACGTGCGGAGTCATGGTTTTCCTGCAGTGGTGGATCAGTTTGCGGATGTTTTTCCCGACGACGTTCCAGGGCTACCTCCTCGTAGAGAGGTAGACTTTTATATTGACCTGTACCCCAGGACATCCCCAATATCGAATCCAGCATATCGGATGGCCCCCGCCGAGCTTCGAGAGTTAAGAGTACAGTTGGAGGACTTGCAGGGCAAGGGGTTCATCCGACCCAGTGTTTCACCCGGGGCTTCCCTGATTTTGTTCGCCAAGAAGGCGGACGGGAGCTTGCGACTTTGTGTTGACTATCGTCACCTGAACCAGGTGAAAGTGAGGAACAAGTATCTGCTACCTAGGATTGATGACCTCTTTGATTAGCTCAAGGGACCACGGTGGTTCTCGAAGATAGACCTCAGGTCAGGCTATCATCAGCTCAGAGTTAGAGACGAGGACGTGCAGAAGGCGACCTTCAGATGTCGGTATGGCCACTATGAGTTCTTGGTTATGAATTTTGGAGTAACCAATGCTCTAGCAGTGTTCATGGCCCTCATGAATAGGATCTTTCAGCCATACCTCGATCGATTTGTCGTGGTATTCATCAACAACATTTTGATTTACTCGACGACTGAGACGGAGCATGCCTACCACTTACGGGTTGTACTAGACACACTCCGAGAGCACCAGATTTATGGTAAGCTCTCAATGTGCCAGTTCTGGATACGTGAGGTCCATTTCTTGGGACACGTCATCTCTGAGGTGGGAGTTTCAGTGGATCCTGCGAAGATCGAGGCTGTGTTAGCTTGGGAGCCACCGAGGAGCGTGACAGAGGTTCGGAGTTTCTTGGGACTAGCCGGATACTAGGAGAGATTCGTGCCAGACGTCTCTAGAGTTTCGGCACCACTCTCAGCTTTGAAGAAGAAGGGGAAACCCTTCATGTGGTCAGACAGGTGTCAGCAGAGCTTCCAGGAGCTGAGACAAAGGTTGACCAGCACACCTATCTTGAAGTTGCCTGAGGAGGGAGTAGGGTACGTAGTCTACTTCAATGCATCAGGGACCAGACTCGGATGTGTTCTGATGCAGGAGCGGGTAGTGATCTCCTATGGATCACGACAGTTGAGGCCGCATGAGCAGAACTACGCTACCCATGACCTCGAGTTAGCAGCAGTGGTCTTCGCTCTGAAGACATGGCAACACTATCTGATGGGCGAGCGCTTTACAGTCTTTTCTGATCATCAGAGTCTCAGGTATATCTTCTCACAGAAGGACCTGAACCTGAGATAGCGGAAATGGCTCGAGTTCCTCCTGGACTATGACTTTGAGATAGTCTATACACCTGGAAAGGTGAACGTAGTAGCTGATGCCCTCAGCAGGAGGACGGGCATTCAGCTACTTGAGGAGGTGACAGAGCAGCTAGCCTCTTTGCAGAAATCCTTCATGGATAGAGATGGAACAACCTTCCTTCAGTCTCTCACAGTCACTCCTCCACTACTGCAGCGGGTCAGAGAGGCACAGCGTGAGGACTCTGACTGTCAGACACATCGTTCACAGATATCCTCAGGTCAGGCACTTGATGGTTTCTCCCTTGGAGTAGAGCACGGCATCCTTTCCAGAGGACGTACCATGGTACCTGTCGCTTTACGAGAGGAGGTGCTGAGAGAGTTTCACACTTCTCCTTTGGCGGTACATCCTGGAGTGGAGAATATGTACCAGGATCTCAGACGACAGCACTGGTGGCCGAGCATGAAGAAGGCTATGGTAGTGTTTGTTTCTCGATGCCTCACCTTCCAGCAGGTGAAGGCAGAGCATCAGGTACCAGAAGGCTTGGTACAACCCTTGGAGGTCCCAGAGTGGAAGTGGGACGAGATATCTATGGACTTCGTGACTGGACTTCCACGCACTTCCAGGGGTCATGACTCCATCTGGGTGATTGTCGACCGACTCACCTAGTCGGCTCACTTCTTACCCATCAGAGAGAAGGGCTCAGTGGAGAGCTTGGGATGTCTCTACGTTCAGGATATTGTGCGGCATCACGGTGTGCCATCATCTATCATCTCCGATAGAGATGCTCGCTTTACTTCCTGGATTTGGAAGGAGTTGCAGGAGGCGTTCGGGACGCAGCTATGTCTGAGCACAATCTTTCACCCTCAGACGGATGGTCAGAAGAAGAGGACCATTCAGACTCTTGAGGACATGCTCCGCGCATGTGGCCTCGACTTTGGTCGTAGTTGGGAGGACCACCTACCCTTGGTGGAGTTTGCGTACAACAACAACTACCACTCCACCATCGGGATGACACCGTACGAGGCGTTGTACGACCGACCTTGTAGATCTCATTTGTGCTGGATAGACCCTGGAGAGTTAGCACTTGTGGGATCGGAGATGGTCCAGGCCATGACAGAGAAGGTCCAGGTCATCCAGGAGCAGATGAGGATAGCTCAGAGCGGGCCGAAGTCATAGGCTGACAGGAGGCAGAGGCCACTAGAGTTCAAGGATGGCCACCACGTCTTCTTGAGGGTCTCACCTCGACATGGTATACAGAGATTTGTCCGAGTAGGCAAGTTATCTCCGCGCTTCATCGGACTATTCTAGGTCCTCAGCAGGATAGGCGAGGTGGCTTATCACCTGGCTCTACCACCTCTGTTGCACTGGGTGCACGACGTCTTCCACGTGTCTCAGCTGAGGAGATACCTGCATGACCTGACGCACATCATTGACCATGGGGAGCTTGACGTTGACGATGGGGCGACTTTTACGGAGGTCCTGGTGGAGATCGAGGATCGACATGAGCGGGTCTTACGTGGATGGTCGATTTCTCTAGTGCGCATCATATGGTAGCACGGGAACCTCCTGGAGAGCACTTGGGAGTGGGAATCTCAGATGCGTGCTCAGTACCCTCATTTGTTTCTTTAGTTTTGATGTATCTTTACGGGGACGTAAATCCCTGAGGTGGGAGTAATGTAAAGACCCGTAAAATTCAAAGGAAATTTTTTTTCTTAATTTTCTTTGGAATTTTACAAGAACGCGGTTTCTGACGGCACCTGATTCCGTGGACCGGTGTGCCCAGAATCAATTTCCAAAGTTTGGCTCAGGTACGTTCAGTGAACGAGCGAGCGAGAATTTCTAACTTTTTAACCGGTGCCCGGAATCTAATTCTGAGGGCACCGATGAACTCGTAGCGCCGATTTTGGCTTAAGGAGACCTTTTCCGAGGTTGCGTTTTATGCGCATTGGGAGTTAGTTTTTGGGAATTTAAAATGAAGTTAAATAAAATGTGGAAACACATTTTATTTTTACCCAAGTTGGTTATAACCTCCCAAAGGGAGTTAGGGGTGGGACCCACATCCACTTAACCTCCCTTGAGAGGATTAAGTGTGGTGGGCCCCACACGAACCCTAACACTTCATCTCCCTTTTAAACTACCTATAACTCTACTTTAATTAATCTTGACAACTTAGGTTATTAATTGAGTTGAGTTGTTTTAATTTCAAAATTTTGAAATTCAAGTGTTTAGTTGTGTTAATAAAATAAGCCTTAAGCTTATTTTATTTTGGTTGGTCTCCTTTGACTTCTTGAGAGGTTTTGAAAAGTTCTCTCCATCTTCTTCAACTAACGAAGAACACGAAGAACACTTAAGCTCTGACGAAGAACGCTGATTCTCTCTTCATTGTAGCCGGTGTGTTTCCGAAGATCGACGACGCCGCTTCTTCGATCTTCTTCCCGTGTCAACGAAAGGAGACGACGTTTCCTCCTCAGATTATCTCCGTCAGCTTACGAAGCTTCTCCAACGACGTACCTCTCCGGACGCACCTCGACGTCAACGGAAACGACGTTCGGTTTCTGCGAAGCCCGGCCTTCGCGACGCTTGTCTTCCGCGGCTTGGTGACATGCTCCACACTTGAAACCAAAGTAGGGGTTTATTTCATTATTCATTGATCATGATTTATACCCGTGTTTACTTCTTTGTGAAATTTGTCCAATTTTTAGCGAATAACGCGAGGGGGCCGGACCGCACGAACACGACCGACCCTTCTCTTTTTTATATTGATTCTGTTGTGGACTGAATCGGGTGTGGCGTGGTGCCGTCGCACAGCGCAGGATCATACGGCAAGAAAGGCGCGGTGCCATCGCGCCGCGTCATAAAATAATGCAAGGACGAGACGTCGTCGCGCCGCATCGAAGAAAGTTGAAGGCGCCGCGGCCGGAGCGGGGCCGCGGTGGAGGGGCACGGTGCTATCGCACCGCGCCGGACAACGAAGGCCACGGCCGGTTCCGGGCCACGGCGGAATGAGAAGACCGGTGGCCAGCTGGGTCGCCGGTGTCGGAAGCCGGAAGGGGGACCGTTCTTGCCGGTCCCATTAAGGAAGAACCGGCCGGCCAGGTCGGGCCGGGCGGAAGGGAGGCAAACCGGGGGGAATTAATTCCCCCGGGCAGTAAGTGAAACGGCCCCCATAATGAGGGCGGCCGGTTTCACAAAGGGGGGCAGGCGGCCCCCCGTTTTCCTGCAGCTCGGCCTTCGGCCGAGCTGGCAGCGCGCGGCGCGCTGCGCCAGACCGGCACCTGGCCGGTCCGCCAGGCTGGGCCGGGCTGGGCCGCGCCGGGCTGGGCCGTGCCGGGCTGGGTCGACCCTGTCCGGGGCAGGTCGACCCAGTTCGGGCCAACCGGGGGGTCTCGGGCCGGGACGGCCCGGGCTCGAATCCCCCGTTACCGAACGGTTTGGATTCAAATGCCCATAATCGGGCTACGGACTTCCAAACGACGCGCCGTCAGCGGCGATGCGATCCTTGTATCGAGAGAGTCGTTTCGGTATATCGCACTCAAAGTTTCGGAATACTTTGAGTTCGGACAGGTTGGTTCGTATACGAAACCAACCGGGCCCTCGGAGGGGAAACACTCATATCTTGAGCTACGGACGTCCGATTGATGTGCCGTCAGCTTTGTTGAGTTCCTCTTAGTGAGACAGATCTTTTGGCACTCTCCGCCCGAGGTTTTGATGCAGGGGGAGTACGGTCGGGTTGGTTATTCCTTAAAAACCAACCGGGCCCCTGGGACGAAAAAGCCAATAACTCTCAGAATGGGCGTTCGATCGACGCGCCGTCTGTTGCGTTGAGTTCCTGTTGACGATACGGAACGTTTAGATACATCAACTCTGGACATTGTGGCAGTTGATGTATCAGCCTCTCGGCTCGTGGAGCGGACCCTCCCGAAGGAGCTTGCTCTGTGCAGGAACCCTAGAGCTGGCTGCAACTGCTACTATGACTGTGACGACGACTGTGCGGAGATCCTTAGTGGATTCGACGATGACGACTACATCACTCAGCGATCCTATGTGGATCAGTGCTACCGATCCTGTGTGGGTCTGATCCTGTGTGGGTCTGTGCTCAGCGGTCCTATGTGAACCAGCGCCTACAGATCTTGTGTCGGTCCGATCATGTGTGGGTCTTTGCGGGGGTTAGTACCTTTTGATCCTTCGTGGGTCCGACGACTTAGACAGATCAGTGATCATCTCTATCGTCTTTCAAAAAAATATACATGTGTGAGATGAATCCTGTTGCTTTCCTGTGTGGATTGTGTTGTGCTATCCTGTGTGGATTTCTTTTTGCTTTCCTGTGTGGAATACGTATACTTTCCTGTGTGGACTGAGTTGTACTTGGGTTCAGAGGTTGGAGCGTATTGGAATTGATGACTTAGGTATATGTATGGGAATATACCTAAGCAATGTCGGTTATTACTTCATGATTGTATCTTTCCTTTGCGGTTTATCATTTGTGGATTTTGGGAGACCTTCAGGGGTCTCAGGATCCCTACTGAGTATCTTATACTCACCCCTGCACAGGCTATGCCCGCACTACGTTGTGTTGGTTGCAGACAATGGACAACGTTGATCGTGATTGAGGCTTGCAGAGCAGGACGGAACCTGGAGGTGGACCGCTGGGCGGGACGTGCTCGGAGCAGACGGCGGGACCCGAGGAGTAGTGGAGATATCTGTACCCACACTTTAGGTGGGATTTCCAGTGGACAACTCGGTGTAGCGACTTTTACTTTACAGTTGATGTTTTCCCTTTCGAGTTGTACTTTACTTTCAGTTTGGGTTTGTATACTGGCCCATTTACTTTTACGCACTTTCAATTGTACTCTGTTCTTACTTAGTAGTTAATTTTCCGCTATCTTACTCTGTGGTTCTTGTTTACTTCACAAAGGCAATGCCTTCCCCTTTTTTACCGAGATTTACGCCTTGGTGCTAGTCGCCAGCCCCTGGCCTATGGAAGGCGGGCTTGGGGTAGTCACGACACGGGCCCCGAGGGCGGGTCGTGACATTAACTCTTTCAACTAAACCAATAAGGTGAATCAAAATGTTGAACTAGAAGTGACATGATATGAATTCATGAAAAATGGCAACATCAAGATGGAGTTCCCAATCTATAAAAATTAGATTAAAGAAAGGTAAAAAAGAAAGAATGATATGAACATTACTACATGGAGTGGAAGTGTTGAATACATAATTTCATCTTCCCCACCACCTTGAAGTGAATCATGTTGAATATTTTGTATTTCACAAGTTGAATAAGACATCGAAAAAAGTTGTCACCAGATAAGAGACAAAAAAGCACTATGGTACATATATAATGGTTGTAAATGACACATGTGTAGTGGCCTATTTTAATTTAATAAAATTAATAAACTTGATGGAGTCTATGTTTACTCCGAGGATAAATCAATGGATAATATAATCATTTAAGGTATCATTGGTATTTTCTAACATGGAACATATTAAAAATATATTAGTTTTAAAATATATGAAAAATATTTTTCTAATAATTATCCGATTTTGTGGCATTTTTTTATAAATTTCTTTTTATTATGATTATATAAATAATTTTAAATCAAATATATCGTTTATTTTACTCTTATAACATTTAAAATTATTATAAAATCAATTAAAAATCTCTCTTTCCAAAACATTAAATAATTTAGTGCTCAAGTTAGTGAGTTTATCCTTTGGCATGGGTTCCTTATTCAATATAAAACACAGTCACTTATAATGATTAAAAATTTTAAAATTTTAAAATATTTAACCAAACTACATTTGTAGTATGGTATAACTTGTGAAACATGTAAATATGGTATGTAACAAAATTATTTTTTAAAATTTAAAAAATTGATTTCTCCAGATAATGATATTTTATTTTTTTATTTTAAATTACTCAAACGTTTTCAAATGGAATTTCTTTGTGTTAAATTAGTTAATTTTATTATTACTAATGACTTTGAAATATTCATGTGGGATTACTTTTAATCTCATAAAAGTGATGATCGTAAAAATCATTTTTTTCTAGAAAACTCGAAAATGAATATTGTTATAAAATTATTTCTATCTAAATTGATTGTTGATAAGAATTTAAAAGTATTAAATTTGATTATATCTAGTCTTTTTAAGGCTATAAAAATTAATTTTATTATCCTTGAGCTATCCGATGAAAGAGAGTAGTGGAATCATGAAATTAAATACTCCAAGAAACCTCTAGAATTATTTTAATTGAATTTATTTACCCAATAAATTTTAGATGAGGCCATCATTACTATGTGAATTATTATTTTTTTCATCTCATATGATCATTTTTTGATAATTTCTCTTATGAACATTTGAACAAAAAACTATTGATTTAGTTTTAATGTTATTGTATTTAAATTAATTGTTCGCAATACTAAATACCATATTACAAATTTTGATTCAAAATATGTTTAAGGTATCTTTCTTGGATACTCAAAATAATTAAGGACATACAAATTTTATAAAAAATAAATAAATTGTTGTATGAATCAACAGATGTAATTTTTTATTGAGATTTTCCAAAATCAATTACTAAAAATGATTTTTAACATGATGTTTTGAATTTAAATGAACCATTTGTATCGAATGTAATTTAGGATGAAGAATAATCACATTTATTTTTTTTACCAATTTTTTTTTAAAAATATAAATACCACCCCCTAGAAACATTCTTTTGATATATGTATTATAGAACCCATACAATATGGTCTATCCAATACGAGTTCGAACTTCTACCATTCATTTCTCACCTAAAACCCTAAAATATCTTTGATGAACGTAATGATGAGAATCAGTTTTTTACCATGAAATATTAACTAAATCAATTTAATATTAATGATGTGTGGAATCTCATAGAATGACTTAATGATCATACCATCATAGGTAGTAATTATTATTTTTGAATAATTTAGATGTGTTTCGGAATATCACTAGAAATGATTTTTTTTTTAGTTGTTAAGGGATAAAACAATGAAGTTTTAATTAGTAATAGTAAAACCTTTTCACCCATCACTTGGTTCAAATATATTACAATATTATTTTCATTTGTGTTTGAACTTGATTTTTCACTCAAATATGGATCCCTAAAATTTTGATCTAATTATTTTTGGACCAAATATGTATTAATAATGAGTAAGGAAAGGTATTGGAGGTGTTTGGTGCTCCTTCGGGGCTCAAAGTCCAATGTTTTCGAAAAAATGGTCATGTCGCATGGTTAGAGAAAACCATGCGGGAAATACAAATGTTTAATCTAAACCATCCAGGTGGCTTACATTTCAGAAGAGAGTCATACCAAAAGGTTGATGAATTGTTTCTTTAACCATTTGACATAACCGTGTGGTATGACCCTTTTTTCGGTACACATTAATGTTTTCAAATAGTTTATAATATCATTTGTATAAACTATACATAGGATAAATTTTGTGTAGTTTTACATTTTTTCGCTTAATACTCTAATTAAGCCTCTCATTCTTCCCTAATCTGATCCCCAATGCGACAGACCTTCACTTATATCATTTTAGAGCTTTTTGAGGGCCTAAATTATGGATCAAGAGTTATCCTTCATTCGATATTTGTTCTTTCTTTTGTCACATTGGTCACCTAATAGTATGAATGAGAGTCCTTTTCAGCCATTCTCCATCCCTCTTGCTCGTGACCTACATATCATGGTGTCAGAATTTTTTCCTTTTTGTTTGTTCAACTCAATTCACGTTTGAATTATAGTTTAATACTTGATTAATCATTCTAGTCTATGGTTGGTGGTCTATAAATCAACCCTCATCTTTTTTTTTGTTTTTTTGAATTTTCATGCAAGCCTCGCCGATTTCATCGGGATTCATTTGTTGAATTTTTACATCATTTATATAATTTTTAGAACTATATGGTTATGTTCTTTTCAAATATATGATTTGTTGTTAGTGGTTACACACACAACTCCATCAATACCATGCAGGGTTTTTCCACAATTTTCATGGCAGTGTTTTGAAATGTTTGAGCCACCATTTGGGTGGGCCTTGGATTGAAAATTTAATTGTATGATTTATATATCAAATGTCTTCTTTTAATTTAATAATTTAACAATGGAAAGTACCATATATTTTAACCACATGGCTCGTATAAGGTATGTGCTTCAATTAATTAATTAAATTTGAAAAGGAAATTGGAAAGTGTACTATGTATATGACTGGGCCTTTTTTAAATGTAATCGAATAATAGGATGCATGTTACTAGGATCCCTTTCCATTTTAAATGAAGGTATCATAGTGAAAATGGATTTCTCAAAATTCTATAAATGGATTAAATTAATTGTTATATGCTACTTGGCCTTGTCACACTAATGGAAGGCAAGGCTTGAACAAAAATGGATTTATTAATATATTATTACCCAATTAAATGGTAGCATTCTCAATTATCCATTTTAAACAAATTAAAGGTAATGTACTTAACCATGTGAATTAAATATGAAGTCATTATCAAAATAATAGTGTCCTGACTCGATATCTCCTAGGATTACTGAGTTAATGCATTGAGAACTCGAGGGCCCAATTCCAAATTCAAGGTTACAACATGATTAGTTTAAGACCCACCTATAACATGAACTATTTCTAAATTTGTATGCCGAGTATGACAATGTAGGATCCCTCTTGTAGTAATAAAAAATTCCTTGGATCTAACATTGATAAGTAGGTTTCATGGTTAAAGCCCAGCGGGCCCAATCATTGCTTAGCCCCATTTTAACTTGAATAAAATTTTTCACTTTATAGGTGCCTTATTGTGGGATGACTTGCACTATGATCCTTCGATTACACTCTTACCATTAGACCTATTATATTCATAACTATGTTATTAGTCCATGAGGTCTACGTAACCTTGGTTGTTACCCTGGAACATCATTATTTAATATCTTTATAGGTTTCATCGTTACATTTTGAAACCTTATCTATTGATGACATGTGACTTATTTATTAATTGATAATAATCAAATAATGAAATGGTATCATATTTAGATTTTAGTTAAGGGCTGAAGTAGGTATGTGGGTATTTAATTACATTACACTACTTTACTTTCCATATTAAGGCTTTCACACCATTACAATTCCATTATATTGGAAGAATGTTATAGACACCATTGGTGGTGGACCACTAATATTTATCTCACATCATATCCATGATCCACTAGTATTGAGGAAGACTACATGAATACATGTGATGATAAAGGGAATCATATGGATTTGAACACTTGATTTAATCCTCTATTATTATGGATCTAATAGAAGATGACCATGTTAGATCTCAGGATTCTTTGGATAATTTATATATTTACTTTTTTCTACATTGGGGTTTTCGTGTATTTATTATAATTTATATCAATTTCTTCCATATTATTAGATACATTACATATCATCATTTTTTGTGTATGTTATTCCCGTTATTTTAGCAATTTTTATCCTTATTCTTTTACCACTTTTCCTTTTGACTAAATATATTACTTCGAAAATTTAACTCTATTTTAAAATATCAGTTGTGCTACATTATGGTAATGATATCCTAGTCTCTGCAAAGACATACCCTATTCCCTCATTTCTAGTCAGCAACCTCTCGCATTCCAAGAGATGTGCTTGAGGCTTTGTGGCCCACCTTGTTTGAGGCACCTCCCAAGTAGCATCTGGGTTTGGGATATCAAAAAGTGGTATCAAAGGGTTTCCATTCATACTTCACTCTTTGGAGACAACATTCATGAGATTATGAACACATGAAATACTGGAAAATAGGTCTATACCCATGGTTTTGCAATAAACTGTGGGTATAGGGTACCCCTATACCCACGATTTTCCAAATCTGTGGGTATAGACCACCTATTCCCACAGTTGTGCCAAAAACCATAAGTATATTATTCTTTTAAGACCTTTGCCCATGGTTTTGGAGAAAACCATGGGTATAGGGTATTTTCTTAAGACCTATACAGACGGTTCTTCAAAACCGTACGTATTGGGAGGTTTTTTTACAACCTATACCCACGATTCTCTAGAACCGTGGGTATGCATTATGGAGGGGAATGAAAATTAGGCAGGATAGTAAAAAAATTTAGTGGGAAGACATTTTTTCATGGTTTAGATTTATATATTTACATAAATTTAAATATATATTCACAAATATTCCTTAGCTCGGGTTGTAAACCGTTATTTGCAGGTGATGCAGGTTGCGGGTTCAATTTCCATAGTTAACATTTTTCAAAACTCAGATCATATTAATTTATATACATACATGTATGTATATATAACCAATTAAAATGATATCTAGGTTGGTCCTTTTGGGAGGTGAGACCGTAAGGCGCATCGTGAGGCGAGGGATTGAATTCCCCTGACCGTGATTTTTGAACACCACATTGATTATATTAATATATATACATAGATGTTTGTATATATAATAATTAAAAATCCTACCTTGGTTGGTCCCTTGTTGGGGCGCGGCCATGAGGCATCGCTTGGGGTGCAGGTTCGAATCCCCCCTACGCCCGATTTTTTTAATTTAAATACCCCACCGTTTGAAAATCGTGGGGACTGTTGTGTGCCAAGCTGGAATAGTGTGGTCTACCCTTTGACAAGACTATACCCACGGTGCTGCTAAACCATGGGTATATGTTGAGACCCCTATTGCGACGCCACCATTGACCACGGTTCCCAAAACCATGGGTATATGTCGTTTTTTCAGAAGTGATGGGCCATGGTTATAAGATATTCTTGGGCATCGCCAAACCAGGTGTTGTGTAAAGGACGAGTTTCCTAAATTAAAATCGTTCATTTGATTTTTCATATTACATTTGATATCATTTAACCATTGGGTGACACACTAGTTGTATGGTGTTTATGATTATTCTTCTGATTTATATTTCCTTTTATCCTTGGCCTGATTATATGAGAGAAAGGATCATTGTTACATGCATCATAGTAAAAACTTATAATTTACATGTAATGCATATATCTATGCCATATAAGTGCATTTTACTGCTTTTTAATTCCTATTATGCCAATGATTGTTGAGTGATCCTTAATTTTATATATTCTTATGCTACTTTTGGGATGTGATTGAGTTATTTACTATTTCAATTCATAAGGTCTTATGGTCCCTCATGGGACGGAATGAGTAATTTACTAAATGAATCCATTAATTATAAATTCATGTGGGTGTTAATTATAGTGATAGAGATTGTGAGACCTGATTCTCTAGAACATAAAACTCATTCTAAATGAACTTTGAGATATGTTATATGAAAATGAAACATAAAATTGAAACAATTCTTTTAAAAAGTAATGGTTTCATGTCATTATCATGTATTATCGTGTTTATGAAATGTAAAGGATATAACCTACATATTAAATATGAAATGAATGAAATTGTTTCTAGTAAATGATGTGACAAGGAACTATGGACCCTTCATCTACGTAAAACCCAATAATTAATACATGATAACTTACCTATACATATCCTTATAAAAATATAGTTGGGGTAGTATACATTGGGTAGTAATCCTATTATTGAAATCATATTCTATTGGTATTCCTATTTTTTATTAATTCTTATTTTGAGGCATATGATTGTCTTTAATGTTTCACATCTGGCTTAGGAAGGTCAGTTGGGGCCTATTTCATTTGAGACAATCCGTTATGAGTATTTATGAACTAGAGTACTAAAATAATTGTAATGTGATATCATTTTCGATGAACCTAGGCTTTCTTGATGGGACCCCAATAGGACGCCTTATCTGTTAAAAATAATCATTGTTCAAAATTCTCTAATTATGATTGGATGTCAATAAATTATTAGTGTTTAACATGATGTTTTATTTGACTTTCATGTTCTGCCATGGGGAGTAAGTTAAATCATTTATGAAGTTATTGTGTTTGAAATTGGAACATTATTTTCTATTATAATTTTTTAATTTATTAGATATTTAATGGGAATAAGTTTAAATACCATAAGAATAGTACCTATAAGTGGATTTCACAATTAAAATGTCCTTTTGTGTTACTTTGGAATATAAACATGAGGATTTTCTATAGTACTTATTCTTTTTATTAGTGACTTAAATATTAGGATTTTGATCCTAGTTACTACCGTTTGGAATGACCTTGTGATAGGGTAAACTCTTGGGCTTTATAAGGGGAAATATGTGATAGGTCACACCCTTAAGAAAATTTCTTGATAAATGTTGTCAGTTTCTGACGTTTTGTGCCATTTGGGTGTCGTTGTCCCTAGTAGGACTCTTAACTTCTAAACAAAACCCTTGTTTGTATTGGTGGTCATTATATACTTCATCCTTTTTATAGGCTTGAGCATCATATAATGCTAAGTTCCAATGGGTTAGACATGTTGAGGGAATGGTCAGACATTTTTCATGTGTTGTGAACCATTCTTCATCCTCAGTAATGGTATACTTGGTATATCATCATCCAGGGTAAAGTATTTATGGGTTAGTATGACTATGGGTTAACATTCTTGTATGAACCACCTGATACTCAGATACGTAGGGACAACATCTTATGGATAGTATTGAGGTGATGTCATGTTTCTAGAACCCCGAGGTAGAATTTGATCACATGTGTGGTATTATTTGGGTTGGAAAATTATATAACGAACTAGTTGGGTTCAGTAAAAAATCATTGTTCCTTGTTCTATTAAGTATGTTACTGGGAAATCTCCATAGTAGAGTGAAATGGGTGTTAATGAAAATAGGTTCATCCTAATATTCAAGATGATATTCCCAAGACTCGTGTGTTTTCACACGTTGGACAGTTTGTTTTTGACTTCATTGAAAAATGATTTACATATGTAAGCATAACTCGAAAAAGTATCATGTGTTTATTTAATGTGAGTTTGATCTAGCACACTTATGAGTAGATGGTATGTTGTGTATTTTAATGAAATGGGAGATCATGAGGTGGGAGCATCATGTCGTTTTTTGGTAAATATATTCACTTCTATGTAGAAGGAGCACATCATAAGAATACTATTTGTAAATATTTGTTTTTGATTGAATTCCCATAATCCTTGAAAGATGTAATCATATCTGTGATTTTCTAACAACAAAAATTTGAAATAGTTGGTTTTTTATGCAGCCTTTCAGAATCACCTTTTGTCTTGGATGGACTTTGGCGATTTACCGCGATTTATCACATGATTCCTTAGGTATTTAGGTGTTGAGATTAGGTTGTAATGTTGCGTCGATGGGCGAAGCAGATCTTCATTCAGAGGAATTAGACAAATTGTGGTTCAACTGATCTTCTTGAAAATCTTGAAATCTTCCTAATGTAGTCACCATAATTAAATGATCATGTCCCCTATCTTGTTTTAATCTTGGATGAACTAAAAGAGGAACAATCTTCCATCGTGCTAATGTTTAAAATATGTTGTGATGGTTAGAGATAGATTAAAGGGTTTAGCACTGGATGGATGGTTTTTTATTGAGGCTTGATTACTCTTGAGTGACACTTGGTATCCCAAGTATAAAAACCATGGATAACATCTTTGAAAACAACCACATTATTTTGATGTGAAATATTGTAGAATGTCTATATGGGCTAATTAAATGTTTTACCATGGACATTGTGTATTTTACCAATGTATCACATATAACATGAGTTATGGAATACCAAGCCATAATTCCTTAGACTCATTTTTTTATAATTTTGAGGTTACCTAGTATTGTTATTGGGAATGAAAGTGATATTATATAGGCATGATGATTATAGTGGGAAGTATATGTGTTAAAATTTTTGTTCATGTTGAGGAAGACCAGTTTAATTGGTCAGACGATGGTTGATTGAGGAATGTCACCAGAAGTATGTTATGTTATTTAGTGGACATGGTTGGAAAAAATGTAAGATTCCTTGGAGGAAGGCATTGTAGGGAAGTTTGTGATTTGATGAACTTCTAAGATAGAAATTATTGAGGATGGTCAGATAGAGGTGGTTTTATTGTTATAATCCATGTTTAATGTATATAATAGGTGGAGGACTATTTTCAGAACAAAATCTGGTGGAGGCGAGTGCAGTTTGTGTAGGATGAGGCTTGTTATGGAAAGTAGACTAGACTTTTCAAAAGTTTCAAGTGAGTAATCCACCATTTAATTATTTTTAGAATAACACAAGATGCATCGTTAGTATTCTTAGAGGTGTGATTTGTAATAAAATTCACACGGTGGAGATACAATGATTCAGAGTTAGCCTCTTTTGTGATAAAATTCACTTTTGGGTGCACCATCAAGTAGATATTTAAAGAGACTACGACATGGTCCTGTCTCTAACTAAATCGGCTCACCAATATTTTTGGCCATGGATGAAATGTCACATCGCATGATTTATCACTAAATGTCCCACCTAAAAGCCGGTGAAGGTAGTGAATTAGAGACCAACATGTTTTTTTACCACCTCTACCAGTCCCATAATGTAAATGGAAACATATTACCAGTAATTTCATTACTGGTTTACTGAGTTATCTGTGAGGTAATGATGTTGTATGAGTAGGTTTTGACCAACTAACAGAATTATCCCACTTCTTTCATTTCTAGGAGACGTTCTCAGTTTATGGTATTGGAAGACAATATATATATGAGATCAAACAACTTAATTTGTTCCCTTATAAAATATTCTACTATAGGGATTCTCATATCATATCATGGTTTTGGATGTGTTTACGGAAAGTAATGGGTACACATGTTCTTCTAAAAACATCTTTTCACCATCGGACCAATGGGTTTTCTGAATAGATGATACATGTTCTAAAGTACTACCTTTGGGAAAGGGTACTTGATTTTAAATGTTATTGGGAGAATCATATTCCTCTCGTAGGGTTTTCATATAAGAATAGAATTCATGTGACAATTTAAATGGATCTTTTTGAGGCCTTATATCTAGGTAGTGATGTTAACCACTATACTAGATTGAGATTTGTGAGGTAGCCCTACATGGTCCTTGTCTCATGCCTGACACTTCTGATAAGGTTTAACTGATCACGTAGCATATGCCTACTTCTCAATCAAGATAAAAACCTTGTGTTGATATCTACTGATGAACTTCAAAGTTTGTGGAAAGAGATTATGTTTTCCTTTAGTATTTACTAGGTTGGTGATTAAACAATTACGAATGAAACGGATTGTTTCACCTCATTATCTAAGGGTATTTGAGATTCTATAGAGATTTGGAATGATAGCCTATCTGTTTCAACTAACTAAGAGCTACAATGCAATGAAAAACATCTTATGTGATTCAAAACATAACTAATATCATGATGAACTATCTCATACCTTTGATTTAGAGGAAGATTAGTTAGATTCCAATGCTACCTTTGAGGAGTATCCAGTAAGCATCTTTGACTAGAGTAATAAGTCTCTTTAAGGACAACCTGTCCCTCTAGAATGGGTGTTATGGTAGCATGACCGCTTGTAGGATGAGACTTGGGATGGATATCCTGATGCACATGTCCAGAGGCCATATTTTTTGTCAGAAAGTGTTTCATCACCCTTGGAAGGTGAACTAAGGGATAATTTCTTTTAAGGGGGAGACTGTATGAACAAGATCATTCACTCAGGTATGGTTCCATTTAATTTTTATCTAACTCTTTATTTTGGACCTAATATGGATTCATAATTAGTTGGAAATTGTATTAGGGGTGTTTTTGGATTTTTTGGGGCCCGAAACCCGACTTTTTGGTAAAAACAACATATCTCATGGTTACAATAAATCATTCAGTGATGATTCATCATTAGTGTAAACCATTTATGTTTCATTCTTCTTCGCAAAGAGCCTTACCACATGGTTGGCACTTTATTTCCCAATTCATCAGACCTAACCCGAAGGTACTACAATTTTTATAGGTACCCATTTATGGTTTATGCATAGTTTGCAAATTGTGCAGACAAATTATGCATAGGCTATGTTTTGTGTAATTTTACATTTTTCCCTTAATGATCTAATTAATCCCCTCCTTCTTCCCATGTATGATACCTAGAAATATTAACCCATGTATCTCTCATTTTGTATCTTTTTAATTTATAACCTTTGGATCAATAGATATCCATCGTCTAGTATAATGACCCAAAATTTACATACACGGTTAGTACTTAAAAATTGAAGCACACTTATTACAACATATAACAAAACCAGGAAAGGACCTTATAGGTATTGTGTCTTTAGAAACTGGGAAACATAAACAACTGGTTCATAATGCATCTACACTATGTCCCATTTATTTCATCATATCTATAGTCCCATTTGGCATATCTTACTTAATAACCTTATTCCTGACCTGGGGAAAGAAAACATACAAAAGGGTGAGCTCAAATGCTCATTAAGGGTAAACAAAAGAAATATCAATCACATCATATTCATAAAAACATAACATTTTGGAAATCTTAACCTGAAAAAGAGATCATAATATCATAACATGGGATAAATCATAGTAGTGAAATTTACCCCCAATAATCATAACGTAAAACATGAAACTTTGTGGCATACACACATAATCATAGATAATCATTTCTTATTAGTCAAGACTCATTTCCAAGACTATCTTAGTGGACAAAGTCCATTTCTGAACCAAGTTCATTTCTCGTTTCAGTCCTGTTTCACTGAACCGGTTTAACCTGTCGTTCCAGCCATGTCTATCTTATGAGATACAAAATCTTTACCCAATTCATTGGAGGGAGATATAGGTCCCACCCATCTCATAATTATACCATTCTTATGTGTGCCACAAAAACATAAACCATACATCATAGCATAACCCATCTAATAAAAATGGGATTCTTAAACATCACGAAATCATAAAAAAATTCATATAAGATAAAGTAATTCATAAAAATAATTCCATAAAAACCTAATAAATTCAATGTAATAATAGGGATAGAAACAGAACCCTTTATTATCTTAGATGGAAAATAATTTTGATAAAACACTTGAACTCCATTCTTGAGGAAAATATCCTTTCTACGTCAAAAAACATTTCCTTTCTTAACATGTCATTCAATAATAAACTAAAAGAAGTTGATTAAAAATATACTTGAAAACTTGTAAAGGATGCTTCTTGGAAATAATGTTCTAAAAATCCATTCATGCCGTATAAGTTAAAAAAACATTCTTCTCGTACTTTGGTCGGAAAAGTCAAAAAGTACCTCGTATGAAAAATGACAAAAGATTCCTTTCATATCATTTACTATAAACACACAAAAGGGTAAAAATGGATTTAAAAAATTGTAGGTGGATGGAAATAATATTAAATATTGAGTAAACATGGATGTGGATGATAAAATACAACCCAGTAAATACCAAAGTATAAACAATCTCAGATAAAAATGAGATTGTGATATTTCCCTCAACTTAGTTATGATTTGCTTCGTAAGTGTCCAAACCTCCTGTATAATGATTTAAATAATGTCATTGACTTATTCCAGAACCATAAATATTTTTATTATATCATATATGGTCATATTTTTAGCTTCTTATTAGTAATATTTCATTCCTACTTGTTATTCGGGTGTTTTTTACTTTTTGTTCTTATGCGTGTTTTGTTGAATAAATTCTTATTTTTCTTTTTAGGTTGTAGATACCTCATTTCCAGAATGTTATTAGTGTAATATATATCATATTAATTCATTAAATTCATTTATATAATCATTATGCAATTAAGATCAAGTAGAACGAGTCACATCACATCGTGGAGACGGTATTCCGTATGTACACGAGCGATGATATCGTTCCCATGATCGTGGAATTGTATTGGAGTGTATGTATACTATTTCAGAACCAATATCACTTTACAATAATCATATATAGTCATTATTTACACCATTATACCCATCCAAGTAAGGAGGTGGTGGAAAATAGATTACACCACGGCGTGGAGATGGTATTCCGTACGTACGCACACGCGGTGATTTCGTTTTCCGTTGGATGGATAAATGGTGAAATAGGGTTGTTTCATACTTATAAAAACATATCAGTATATGAGTGAAATTGATTTTATTACTTCATAATGAAACAACAAAAGAAGAAGAAGTTGAAGACGAAATAAGGTTGAATGAATTGGTAACAGACATTACCTTTTCATTGAAGCGCCTCTTTGAGACCTCCTCTTAGGGAACTAAAATTGGTCTTTGAAGAAGACCAGGACCTCTAGGATGTCTCTAGGGAAGTGTAGAGAAGCAATTGTCAGGGGTTGTCCGAGCATTAAGGCTGAATGTGGTGTGAGGAAGAGAGGGAGGAGGTTCCCTTTTATAAGGGAGGAGAGGGGCACCTTTGGAATAACTAAAAATATTATTTTATTATAAAGCCAAATTCGATTTTAAATAGCTCCAAATTGATTTATTTCGAAGATAAGGTGGGGATGGGTTGAAATCCACTCATCCAATAGAATTTAGAAATGTTTAGGTTCCTATTTTAACCTTATCATTTATATTTAACTTTAAGTTAGATAATTTTACTTTTACCGTGTCTTTTTGTGTTCTTACACTATAAGGTTAATAAACTAACTATTACAAGCCAAACGAACCCCAAGTTGTTTATTATTAATATATATAACCTTATATTTTTCATTTGGCCGAACCTTATATTTTTAGGAACAAAATAACAATTAATAATATAATATTTTTTTTAAAAACTATTTTATGTCAATTTTGACACTATTTAGTAATTGATTTTTGTGAAAATCATAAAAGAATGATTAATTCGAAAAAGGTAAATTAAATCAATACTAACATGTCATAGTAACCTATAAAATTAGTGGGATTCATAAAAAGTCTAAAATTACATTTATATGGGTATTTATAACATCAATTATGTCAATATTTCATTAATAAGATAATTACTGCATCATCGTTGTGTCATAAATAAATTAAATTATATAATGTCTAAAAATTAAAAATAAAATACCATTATGTAGGAAATATTTTTATCTTTCTAATGAATATTTATAGTCTAATTATTTTATTTATAACCCTATTTTAGAAATGATTTACTTATTAAACGTTGATTTTAACTATTTTAACCCTTCTTTAAATAAATTAATAATAAATGTCATAATCTAATCCAATTGGACCAAAATGGTCATATTTTTCTTCCTAAGGTTATTTTTGGTAGAATTACACTTATCCAATAGAATTAGGACATGTTTTAGGGTAATAATAATATCATTTTTACCCTTAACACCCCTATTAACTTTTAACCGTGGTAAAAAAAGTAAAAAGTTACTATTCACCAAAAATTATTTTCAACTCATTGAACCACATTTTAGTCCTTGATATTAACCGTGTCTCTCGGATTTTCGAAATTCTACTCACAGAAGTGGTAAAATTAAGTTTTATGAAAAATTCATTTTTTAACTACCACTTAGTGGTTTCACTATTCATCAAAAATTGAAAGTTTTCAGAAAAATACCAAATTTTCACCCGAGGCTAATTTCGATATTCCGAATCCAAAAATGATGTCTATTTTGAAAAATAAAATTTCAAAAATATCAAAAAGTGGTTATTACTAATCATAACGACTAGTTTTAATAATATTTTAATAGCATATCATTGTTTAGTAAAACAGGGTATTGCATACGACACAAGCTATTGAGGAAGGCCGAGATTGCATGTAAAGAAAGAAAATCTAGTGTTTTGTGCAGTGAAAGATTCCTTTGATGATTTAAAAACAAAATATTTCTCATAAAAGTCTCGGGTGTTACATTCTACCCCCCTTAAAATGAATTTCTCCCTCGAAATTCGTCACTTTGTAACAAACAGATGAGGATACCTCTCCCTCATCATATCCTCAAGATCCCATGTAGCTTCTTCTAATTGGTGGTTCCTCCATAAAAATTTCACTAATCGAGTGGTCTTGTTTCATAGGTCTTTTTCGCTACGATCCAGAATCTCTATCGGCTGGTCTTCATAAGAAAGATCATGCTCCAGCGGTACAACTTTTGAGCTGAGTACATGTGAAGGATCAGGTACGTACTTTCTCAGGAGAGATACATGGAACACATCGTGAACTTGAGAGAGATTCGGTGGAAGCTCCAATTGGTAAGCTACCTTTCCAACACGATCCAGTATTTTGAAAGGACCGATATATCTAGGGCTCAACCTCCACTTCTTTCCAAATCTCATGACCCTCTTCCAGGGAGATATTCGTAATAACACATTATCACCCACTTCAAACTCTAGGTCTTTTCTTCGGTTGTCGGCATAACTTTTCTGTCGACTCTGAGCTGCTCTTATGTGTTGTTGATTAGATCGGAGCTTTTATTCCATCTCATCAACAAGATCAGGTCCTAATAGCTTTCTTTCCCCAACTTCATCCCAGCAAGTTGGAGTCCTGCATTTCTTTCCATAGAGATATTCATAAGGATCCATATGAATACTGGAGTGAAAGATATTATTATAATAAAATTCCGCCAAATGGAGGTGTTGATCCCAACCACCTTTGAAATCCATAGAGCAAGCTCTCAACATATCTTCTAGAGTTTGAATTGTTCTCTCAGACTGACCGTCTGACTGAGGATGATAAGCAGTTCTGAAACTCATCTCTGTATCCAGAGTATGCTGAAGACTTCGCCAGAACTTCGAGGTAAATCTCGGATCCTGATCAGATATAATAGAAAGTGGTACTCAATGCAATCTTACCACTGCCTTTACATATTTCCTGGAAAGCTGATCCAGAGAGAAATCCTCTCTAATAGCAATGAAGTGTGAAGACTTTGTAAGACCATCAACTAAGACCCAGATAGCATTATTGCCTTTTGATGTTTTAGGAACTCCCGTGACAAAGTCCATAGTGATTTTTTCCCATTTCCATTCGGGTATGGGTAATGGTTGTAACATCCCCTTAGAGTTCTGTCTCTCAACTTTAACATGCTGACAAACCAAGCATCGAGAGACATATTCAGCAACATCTCTTTTCATGTGATCCCACCAGAAGTACTCTTTCAGGTCCTTATACATCTTCGTGCTTCCATGATGAATAGATAATGAAGAACTATGAGCCTCATCCAGCAGCTCCTTCTTTAATTCGGGGATGGGAGGAACACAAACCCGATTCCTGAACATTATTATCCCATAACAATGAAGGTTGAATTCATTAATATTTCTCACCTTCTTTTGTGACTCTACATCTTCTTTTTGTGCCTCTTTAATCTTCACATGTATAGATGGTTGAACAATCATTTGAGAAAGATAAGATTTTTCCCTTTCCATTATAATTCCAAGATCCATCCTTTGTAAATCCATAAATATTGGATCTTTTGTGATCCACATCATGGATAAACTGGCATGGTCTTGTTGACTTAATGCATCTGCCACCTTGTTTGCTTTCCCAGGGTGGTAATGGATTGAGCAGTCGTAATCCTTAATCAGCTCCAACCATCTTCTGTGACGCATATTCAGCTCCTTTTGTGTGAAAATATACTTTAAAATTTTATGATCAGTATAAATGTCACACCTTTCTCCATAAGGATAATGCCTCCAAATCTTTAATGCAATGATTACCGTATCTAACTCCAAATCATTAGTTGTGTAATTTTTCTCATGGATTTCCACTGTCGTGAGGCATAAGCTATCACCATATCATTTTGCATAAGAACACACCCCAGTCCCTTCTTGGATGCATCACTGTAGATCACAAACCTTTCTCCACTACAAGGCAGTGTGAGCATAGGTGCACTGGATATCATTTTATTCAACTCCTTGAAATTCTCTTCACGTTCCTCCATCCAGCCAAACTTAACTCCTTTCCGAGTCAACTTACTGAGTAGATTAGATAATCGTGAAAAAGCGTTCACAAAACGTCGATAATATCCAGCCAAACCAAACAATCTTTGGATCTCAGTTACTGTTGTTGGTCTCGACCATCTTTCGATAACCTCTGTTTTTGCTTGATCCACAGATATCCCCTCTTTTGAGATTATGTGACCCAAAAATGAAACTCTTTGAAGCCAAAATTCACACTTGGTAAATTTGGAATAAAGCGTCTCATTTCTCAGGGTCTTAAATATAATTCTCAAGTGATCTTCATGTTCTTCCTTGCTCGTTGAATAGACAAGAATATCATCTATAAAGACTACCACAAACTAATCAAAATAGTCTCTAAAGACTCTATTCATCAGAACCCTGATGATAGCAGGGGAATTAGTAAGACCAAATGGAATCACTATAAATTCAAAGTGTCCATACCTTGTACGGAAAGCTTTCTTTGGTATATCCTCCCTTTTGACCCTTAAATGATGATACCCTGAATGAAGATCCATCTTGGAAAAGTATTAATCTCCGCATAGTTGGTCAAATAAGTCATCAATGCGTGGGAGAGGATATTTGTTCTTGATAGTGATCCTGTTATGTTCTCGATAATCAATGTAGAGTCTCATTGATCCATCTTTCTTCTTAACAAAAAGAACAGGTGCTCCCCAAGGTGACGCACTAGGGCGTATGAATCCTTTATCAAGATTCTCTTGGATTTGCTTCTTCAATTCCTGCAACTCAATTGGGGCCATTCTATAAGGTGGCTTTGAAATAGGTAAAGCACCCGGTACGAGTTATATTGAAAACTCAACTTTACGATTTGGTGGAAGACATGGAAATTCCTCCGGAAATACATCATCAAACTCCCATACAATGGGAATATTCTTAATCATGATTTTCTCACCAACCATTTGAGATAAATAACATGCATTTAGAGGAATGAAGACCCATAAGATGGAAGAAATTTCCACTGGAAGGTTGTGTTCATCCTTGCATCGATAGACGATCATAGATTGATCTGGAATATGAAATGTGACTTCCCTTAATTGTCAATTGATATGAGATCCATATAAAGAAATCCAATCCATGCCAAGAATCACATAAAATTCCACTATAGGAAGGATCACATGATTTGCAGGAAGCACTTTCCCACAAACTTCAATCGGGGAAGAATTGTAAACTTTTGATGCGACTGTTGTGCCATTAGTGGTTGTCACAACTAACTCAACATTTAATTGTTGAGGTAATACGGTGATATCCTTAGAAAATTCTTTAGAAATAAAAGAGTGGGTGGATCCAGAATCAAATAAGACATTTTCTACTTTAGTGTGGATGGTAAGTGTACCTTTCACCACATCGTTATCGTACTCCACATCACTGATAGAAATTGCATGTGACTTTCCTTTGTCTTTAGACTTAAGAGTTTGTTGACGTCGTCCATCATCATCAACCCTTGGATTTGGGCATTGATTGGCATAATTCCCCATCTCCTTGAACTTGAAACATTGAAGTGTAGTAGGTTCATTCTGTGTATCCCTTCCTTTGTTTGCATCATTAGACATCTTCTTCCCATCATTGCGGCATTCAAATTCCCAATGACCTTCCTTCCACATTTTAAACATTTACTTGTCCCTTTAAGACAACTCCCTCCATGTTTTTTTCCACACATTGAGCATAAGGGAAAACTCATCTTCCTCTCAGTGTGATCTTTATATTTTCCTTTGAATTCCATTTTCCTCTTCTTATCAAACCCATATGACTGATGGGTTACTCCAATCTCCATCTTGACTTTGAGAGCACATAAAACGATTTCCTCATATCTATTGAAGTCCCTTATGGCTAATGCCCTTCGAAGACTTGGTTTTAAGCCACTAAAGAATCGATCTATCTTACTCTCAGGTTGGATAATCATACCAGAAGCGTACCTTGCAAGTCATGTAAAATTTTCTTCATAGGTACCAACAGATTCATCATCCTTTTTCTTTAGTTCAAGAAACTATTTCTCCATCTTTGTTCGGAGAATATGAGGGATGTACTTATTGAAAAATAAGTTCTTGAACTCATCCCATTCCATGGACTCAATTTCATCTCTTTTCCTTGTATTCTTGATTAGATTCCACCATTGATCAACATCACCTTCCAAACGATACACGACTAAGATGACTTTATCATGTTCAGAACATTGAAGAACTGAAAATATCTTTTTGGTAGTACTAATCCATTGTTCAGCAATTAATGGATCAGTAGACCCGCTGAATGAAGGTGGATGCTGCCTCATGAAGGATTCAACAGAATGTTGCTCCTTCCTTTGCTCGTTTGGAAGTCCTGCATGATTCATATATTGAAAAAGTTTTGTGAGCATGGCTACAAGATTTTTCATTCTATCTCCCATAACATTTGGTTGCTCAGGGGGACAATCATTTCATTTCCCGTCACATTCCTCATTAACACAGTTCCTTCGGGTTCCAGCCATTGACTAAAACCAAGAAGAATAGTGTGAGAGACACTAATTGTAAATGTAAAACCACATAAACAAGAATAAAATTTCACAATTAAGGTACTATCCTAGGTTATTCATGGACATTTATAAAACACTAAGATTGTGTTCTATGCTTAGACTTATCCTTAGGGTTCTTATTAAGGATTTCACATCCTAGTTTCCAAAGGTTGACTATACCTTTCCTCTGATACAAACTATAACGGCCCATACTATACATACATGGTTAATACTTCAAAACTGAAGAAAACTTATTACAACATATAGAAAAACCAGGAAAGGACCGTATATGTATAGTGTCCTTAGAAACTGGGAAACATAAACAACTGGTTCATAAAGCGTCTACACTGTCTCCCATTTATTTCATCATATCTACAGTCCCTTTTGGCATATCTTTCTTAATAACCTTCTTCCTGACCTGGGGAAAGAAAACATACAAAAGGGTGAGCTCAAATGCTCAGTAAGGGTAAACAAAAGAAATATCAATCACATCATATTCATAAGAACATCACATTTTGGAAATCATAACCTGCAATAGAGATCATAATATCATAACATGGGATAAATCATAATAGTGAAATTTACTCCCAATAATCATATCATAAAACATGAAACTTTGTGGCATACACACATAATCATATATAATCATTTCTTATTAGTAAAGACTCATTGCCAAGACTATCTTAGTGGACAAAGCCCATTTCTAAACCGAGTTCATATCTCATTTCAGTCCTGTTTCACTGAACCGGTTTAACCTGCCATTCCAGCCATGTCTATCTCATGGGATGTAAAATATTTACCCAATTCATTGGAGGGAGATATAGGTCACACCCATCTCATAATGATACCATTCTTATGTGTGCCACAAAATCATAAACCATACATCATAGCATAACCCATGTAATAAAAATGGGATTCTTAAACATCATGAAATCATAAAACAATTCATATAAGATAAAGGAATTCATAAAAATAATTCCATCAAAACATAATCAAATCAATGTAATAATAGGGATAAAAACAGAACCCTTTATTATCTTAGATGGAAAATAATTTTGATAAAACACTTGAACTGCATTCTTGAGGAAAATATCATTTCTACTACAATTTTTTTTTCCTTTTTTAAGATGTCATACAATTTAAAACTAAAAGAATTTGATTAAAAATAAACTTGAAAACATGAAAATTTAGATTCTTTTAAATAATGTTTTAAAAATCCATTCATGCCGTATAAGTTAAAAAACATTCTTCTCGTACTTTTTTCGGAAAAGTCAAAAAGTACCTCGTACGAAAAAGGACAAAAGATTCCTTTAATATCTTTTTCTATAAACTCACCAAAGGGTAAAAATGGATTTAAAAAAATTTAGGTGGATGGAAATAATATTACATATTGAGGAAACATGGATGTGGATGATAAAATACACCCCAGTAAATACCAAAGTATAAACAATCTCGGATAAAAATGAGATTGTGATATTTCTGTTACCTTAGGTCCGATTTGCTTCGTAAGTGTCTGAATCTCCTGTATAATGATTTAAATAATGTCATTGACTTATTCCATAATCATAATTATTTTTATGATATCATATATAGTCATATTATTATCTTCTTATTGGTAATATTTCATTACTACTTGTTATTAGGGTGTTTATTACTTTTTGTTATTATGCGTGTTTTGTCGAATAAATTCTTATTTTTCTTTTTAGGTTATAGATACCTCATTTATAGAATGGTACTAGTGTAATATATATCATATTCATTCATTAAATTCATTTATATAATCATAATTCAATGAATATCATGTATAACGAGTCGCATCACATCGTGGAGACGGTATTCCGTACGTACACACGAGCGATGATATCATTCCCATGATCGTGGAATTGTATTGGAGTGTATTTATACTATTTCAAAATCAATATCACTTTACAATAATCATATATATTCATTATTTACACCATTATACCCATCCAAGTATGGTGGTGGCGGAAAATAGATTACACCACGGCCTGGACACGGTATTCCGTACGTACGCACACGCGGTGATTTCATTTTCAGTAGGATTGATAAATGGTGAAATAGGGTTGTTTTATACTTATAAAAACATATCAGTATAATAGTTATACTGATGTTATTACTTCATAATGAAACAACTAAATAAGAAGAAGTGGAAGAAGAAATAAGGTTGAAATAATCGGTAACATACATTACCTTTTCTTTGAAGCGCCTCTTTGAGACCTCCTCTTAGGGAACTAAAATTGGTATTTGAAGAAGACCAAGACATCTAGGATGTCTCCAGGGAAGTGGAGAGAAGAAATTTTCAGGGTTTGGCCGATCTTTAAGGCTCAAAGTGGTGTGAGGAAGAGAGGGAGGCGGTGCCCTTTTATAAGGGAGGAGAGGGGCACCTTTAGAATAACTAAAAATATTATTTTATTATAAAGCCAAATTCGGTTTTAAATAGCTCCAAATTGATTTAATTAGAATATAAGGTGGGGATGGGTCGAAATAATTTCATCCAATATAATTTAGACAAGTTTAGGTTCCTATTTTAACATTATCATTTATATTTAACTTTAAGTTAGATAATTTTACTTTTACCGTGTCTTTTTGTGTTCTTACACTATAAGGTTAATAAACTTACTATAACAAGACAAAAGAACCCAAAGATGTTTATTATTAATATATATAACCTTATCTATGTCATTTGGACAAACCTTATATTTTTAGGAATAAAATAAATATTAATAATATAATATTTGTTTTAAAAACTTTTTTATGTCAATTTTGACACTATTTAGTAATTGATTTTTGTGAAATTCATAACAGAATGATTAATTAGAAAAAAGATAATTAAATAAATACTAACATGTCATATTAACCTATAAAATTAGTGTAATACATAAAAAGTCTCAAATTACATTTATTTGGGTATTTATAACATCAATTATGTCAATATTTCATTAATATGATAATTACTACATCATCGTTGTGTCATAAATAAATTAAATTATTTAATGTCTAAAAAGTAAAAATAAAATACCATTATGCAGGAAATATTTTTATCTTTATAATGAATATTTATAGTCTAATTTATCTTATGTATAACCCCATTCTAGAAATGATTTACTTATTAAACATTGATTTTAACTATTTTAACCCTTCTTTAAATAATTTAATAATAAATGTCCTAATCTAATCCAAGTGGGCCTAAATGGTCATATTTTATTCCTAAGTTTGTTTTTGGTCGAATTAAACTTATACAATAGAATTAGGACATGTGTTAGGGTAATAATAATATCATTTTTACCCTTAACTACCCTATTTTCTTTTAATTGTGGGGAAAAAAGTAAAATGCTACTATTCACCATAAATTATTTTCATCTCATTGAACCAAATTTTAGTACTTGATATTAACCGTGTCTCTTGGATTTTTTAAATTCTACTCACAGAAGCGGTAAAATTATGTTTTATGAAAAATTCAGTTTTTTTAACTACCACTTAGTGGTTTCACTATTCATCAAAAATTGAAAGTTTTTAGAAAAATACCAAAATTTCACCCAAGGATAATTTTGATATTCCGAATCCAAAAATGAAGTCCATTTTGAAATATAAAATTTATAAAATTTCAAAAAGTGGTTATTAATATTCATAACGGCTAGTTTTAATAATATTTTAATAGCACATCATTGTTTAGTGAAACTCGGTATTGCGTACGACGTAAGCTATCGAGGAAGGCCGCGATTGTCTGTAAAGCAAGGAAATATAGTGTTGTGTGTATTTAAAGATTCCTTTGATGATTTAAACACATAATATTTCTCATAAAAGTCTCGGGTGTTACATTTAGGATGTGTTCTAGCTTTCTTTCATCATGTTTTATGGACAACAGTAAGTACTCGAGTACTAAAAATCCAATCTTCATCTCTCTTTCTCCAGACCTATTTATCATGGTGTTGTCATTTCTACCCTCTTATAATATATACTCCATTAAAAGATGAAATAGAATTTATTAATGTATGGGGAGAGTTATACCAACCTATGGTTGGTGGTATACAACTCATCTTTCTAGTTCGTTGATATTAAAATTATCATGCGGGGCTCATCAATTCCATCAGGTGTCATTTGTTGAATTTATACATCATGATTATAGTAATTATGGCTATATGGTTATGTTATTTCCACATATGTTATTATTTGTTTGTGGTTACTCTTAAAACTCCATCCATACAATGTCGGATGTTTTTCTATAATGGGAATTTTTGTGTTTTGACACGTTTGATCTGTAGTCCGGGTGTGCCTTGGCATAAAATTTATAAGAGTATGATTTTATATATTAAATGGATTGTTTTGAATGTTTTATTACATAATGGAATGTAGCATGTATTCTCACCACTTTACCCACCTAAGTAATGTGCTTAAATTTTATAATTAAATGTGAAATAATAAAAATGGCAAGTATACTAGGTATATGACATAGCCTCTATAAATATAGATAAATAGTAGGTTTCAAGTCTGTAGAACCCCTTGCTATGTTAATAGATGGTTGCGGAGTGAACCTTGAATTTTTAAAAATCCAAAAGAAGATTAAATGAATGTTTTCATGCTACTTGTCCATGTAAAATTAATGGAATGAAAGGCTTGAACCAAATGGATTTATTGATTAATTATGACTTGATTAAATTCTTGCATGTTAAATTAGCCTTGTCACACTATTAAAAGGTAATTTATTGACCATTATGAATTATATTTGATTCAATTTTTAAAATATGAGTGGCCTAACTCAATCTCTCCTCGGATTCAGGACGAAATTCTTTGAGCACTCGAGGACCCCATTCCGAAATAATGGATATGGATTTCTTAGGTTGAGACCAACCAAGAACCGAATATTTTTTTAACTTTGTATGCATGATATGACATAGTGGGATCCATCATGTAGTATTTCAAGATTTCATAGATACACTCCTTGTATTGAACATTGAGAATTAGGTTCCATGGTTAAATCCCATCAGGAATTGTCATTGGGTAGCCCAGTTTTACCTTGTCTTAATTACTTGGACTTGGTAGAAATATAATTATGGAATTCCTTAGCCTATACTAAATATATTACACTCTTACCCTTATCTTGGATACAATCATAACTGAGTTGGTAATCCTTTAGGTCTATGATTATTTGTTTGTTACCTTGGAACATCATTATTAAATATCTTTATAAGATTTCATGTTACATCTTGGAACCTTCACTATTTATAACATGTGACTTATTTATAAAATTGTAATAATAAAATAATGAATTGGTTAAATATTCACATACGATCTGAGGGATGAAATAGTTAGCTGGGTATTTAGTCATATTTTACCACATTAAATTATATATTATTTTTTCACACTATTAAATTTACATTATATGGGACAGATCTTATAGACACTGTAGTTGGGGGCCCACTAAGATTTATCTCACACTCTATACGGTCTCCATTTTTACTCAAGCACACTACATGATTACATGTGTTGATAAATGGAATCATACATCTTTGAAAACATGATTTCTTACTATTTTAGTATGTATCTAGTAGCAGATGAAGGATCTGGAGAATAGAATTGTTGGGATACTTTACATATTTCCTTTTTTCTACATTAGGTTTTGATTGTATTCTTGCTACATTGTATCTATTTTTTCCAGCTTACTAGATACATGACATATCATAATCAGTTGTTGTTTGTTAATCTATTTATTTCATTTATTGTTATCTTTTTATTTTTTTGATGTTCCTTCTTTTTACATATATTTCTTCCACAATTTTTCTCCGTTTTAAATTATTCGATGTTATGCACTCTGATAATGAAGTAATGGTCTCCCCATGGACACATCCTAGGTCCTCGCAATTATTCGGCATCCCTTTTCCATTTAGGAGTTGTGCTTGAGGCCTTGTATCCCACTGATCATGGGGAACCTCTTATGTGACATCCAGATCTATTCTATCACAATTTGACACTCCCTATAATATCAAACTAATTTAAATTGATGTAAAAAGTGTATTTTTTAAATGGTTTTATTAATAAGATTGTTTTGGTTTAACAAACATGTTATTTTCAAGTTCTTAATAGGAAACATATTTTTTCCGAAATGAATAAAAATATTATGTTTCATACAAGCCCCTTAGTCTTAATATATATTCTTAACTGATTTTCTAATATCTAATGGTTTTAAAATGGAATATGTAGAATCAATTATTTTTTTAAAACCAATTTAAAATTATTTGTTAGTTATATAAATCTATATCGATGATGTGGTTATTTGATCAAAATATTAAAATATTTGTTTTTAATGTTATTATTTATAAATAATGGATTTTGAAATGAGGGTAACGGGTGAACTCTAACTCTTTATTGGGTTTAAAAATTCTACAAAAAATGATGGTATTTTTCAAAACCAAGATGAATATGATAATGAAAATTAAAAATTATTTGGAAAGGATGATGCTAATGATATTTCTATACTAATGTATATAATATATATGCTATCATTTGATGAAAGTGGTAATCCACTCATTAACATGCTTTATAAAATTATTGTGGGCAGCGTTGGAAGCAGAAAACACATCCATGTAATTCCACGAAATGCTTTCTAACATGATCTAGGAGTGTAGATTGTTTCAAAAGCTTCTATTTTGCTGGTCATGGAGCCTGAACGGAGTTACCAATCAGATTTTAGGGTTGTTAGAAGTCATGATGCAAGAAAAGTCCCTCCAAGACGATTTTGGGGGCACCGTATGGTTCTGCATGTAATAATTGAAATCATGCATGCCAGAATGTGTGTTTTGTGCTCAAGAATAGAATATTACACCCAACATATCACACAAACCTTTTACATGCCTAATGAGATCTCATATTCTACCTATGCCACCTGAAAAATGTCAAAGAAAGGTGCTCGTAAGTTTTAAGATGTGTGGGAAAGATTATCATTTGTGTGCAAGATTCTTACATGCCCTGTGTGTCATCAAATTCCCTTTTTCACGCACACCTACTGCATGTTGCACGTAAGATCAGTTCTGCACCCAGAATCTTACAAGTAACCGCTCCTGGGTTCAACTATAAATACATGGGCACACTCTCCCCACTAGGGAGGTCTTCGGAGGTTGGTCTCCACTCTTTTGTGCCTATGGCCACCTCTTCCTCACTAGTATGGAAGAATAGAACCCTCTATGCGAGATCGTTCATGACGGGTCCCATATGGGTCCACTTTTTCATCCCACAATGGTTTGATCATCTCACAACATCTTTTCTACCTAATTCATGTGTGATCAAGATTCCATTCTTGCTCAAAAAACATCCAATCTTGCATGCAAGACTTGAATCCTATGCGAAAAAAAGTACTAAGGTTCCAAATCTGACAACAAGTATGCCATACGATCCAACCTTGTGTGAAACCCTTCGTGCATGTAGTTCATGTTACACGCAATGGTGTCCATCCCTATGCCGACTTTTCCATACTGTGGGGGGAAACACTCCCAAACCCCTGCTCGAGATCAATGTTAGGTCGGTCCCTTCACTAGCATCATTGTCCCCATAAAAAATAGAGAGTTTCATCATGAACTTTTTGAGCTAGGATGTCATCATTTTCCATTGTGCACCACCATGCACCTATGGAATACCGTGATTTTAGAGACTCCTCCGCATACGAGGAAAATAATTTAGTCGACATATTCCACTTGGGTCATTACCCAAGTCATGAGTTGAGATTATCATCATAAATTCCTTGAGTACCTTGAGTCAATACATTCGTCAATCAACTCATCCAAACACCATCACCTGACTTCTATGCCATGTTAAACCAGAAAGGGATGCTTTTGCATAAGTCCCAACTCCTTCCATTTCATGGAGCCTTATGCCTAAAATTTCTCTCTACAAGACTTTAAAAACTAGCAGTCCCTATACGACAAACATAGGATGCCTCTTTCTCTAAAAAACCGATGCCTTATGTTCCATTCATAAGAATCCAATTTTCCTATCTAGATGACTATAAATTATATTATTCCATATCATTAAATAATAGGATGCCTCTTGTTCCAGTTAAGATATGACTTATGCGTCATGCATATGATGCCTCATGCACTTATTATAGTGGCATAATTTCAGAAGCATTGGAATTCATTCACCCATTCCATCACTCCACCTCATGCTTTGCGTGTCCTTAATTTTGATCTTCATACTCTTTCATGTTTGATGGGACCCCTAACGGACTGATCCCATACTACCTCAGCTCACCGTCCGTTCTGGGCCAATACCCCAAAAGACTTTGGACAACACTTCGAGTCAGTTCTTGTGTTTCAAACACAATAAATAGTCAACCCTTGTTTGTATGTCCCAATTTTAGGCTTACGTGATATGGATGTTGTGTTTCAAACACAGTCAACAGTTATCCTCCATCGTCACGCCACCCTCAATGTGTTATGAATGTCAGGCATGTTATTCAAACTTTTTATATCCCTTTTTTCGGACTGATTCCAAGGCCCTTGGTGTTATCCCTCTTGTGAAATAACACTTATGTGTAGGATCAAATTATATGCCTCAACCCACTAGCGAGTTGGGATGACCTCATGGCCTAACATGAGAAAGACTTTATAGGATGATTCTATGCATAAGCCCCTTCCACCATTGTTGATCTTTAGTAGCACTCGGGCAGCTTCCTTGCGTAATCCCCATCCATCATTTCTTATCCCTAGTAGAACTCGGGTTGCATCCATGCATAAGTCCCATTCACCATTGCTTCTCCTTAGAGGAACTCAGGTAACATCCATGTGTAAGACGCATCCATCATTTACACTCCTTACTAGAACTCATTAAAATTCCATGTGTAATCCCTATTCACCATTGTCCCTCCATAACAGCACCCTGGCATGCTAATGTTTATTGCTTCATTTCATATGCATGCTAACATGGCCCCCTCAATGGATCACTCCACGACACCCACTCACCACAACATTGCTGATTCCTTCCCTTACCCAAGGGTGGGCGAGTATTAGTTATGTAAGTCTTGAGGGTGCAAAGTGAACTCACATCGTCTGAGTTGCAGTATTTTGAACTACTAAGAACCATCATACCTAGCACATGACGTTAAACTATGGCCTCACCCCATGAATCATACGTGGGGTGCCCCATCTCAGCCATTCTTTATGCCCACTCATATCCATAGGAGAGAGATCTTCTTCACATGTAATGATATCATCTTTTCTAGAGAGACACCTATCTTTGAAGAAACGGTGACCTTCTTGGTGTAAGCTTGTAGCCTATATTGCAGGAGGAAACACCCCTACACCTCTTCTCTTATTCGATGCCAAAGACTAAGAGGTGAGAGGGGAACAGGGATCCTGGATACCCCATCCCTCTTCCTATGGTCTTTGTAAGCATCATTCCTCCATCTTGGAGTAAGTCTCAATATCCATCTCCCTAGGATGCTAACCACACATAAGCCCATATTTCCTCTTTGAGATGCTAACCACGTGTATTCCCCACCCCACTTCCCACAGGAAAACCTTTTGAGATGAGATAATTAGGTCTTTGCTGCCTCTTGTTTCTCACACCGAGCAAGACACACATGTTCTTAGAGTAAGAATTGACCATGGAATCCTTCCTGGGACGCCTTAGTGTATAAGCCCCAAACCATTCAAAAGTACATGGACTTTGGTCCTTTCCAAGGAAAGGTATGTAGGAAGCCTCCCTAAAGTATGATCCCAACACATACTGGTCCTAAACCCTTCATGTTGGTTCACCAATCATTTCTGAACTATGCAGACATTGATTATTTCCATGGAAAGGTACAAAGGAAGCCTCCCTGAGGTTTAAGCCCAACCCCAAATTCACCCAACCTATTTCACATTGGAACAACATCATCCCACATAATGTTAAACTATATCCACCATTCATTACTATGTGGACTTTGATCCTTTCCATGGAAAGTTATGTAGGAAGCCTCCCTGAGTTTCATTACCAGCACCTTCTGGTCCCGACCCCTTCACATTGGTTCAACAAACCATCTATAACCACATTTAATTTTATCCTTTCCAAGGTAAGGAATGTAGGAAACCTACATGAGGGTTAAGGCCCACACCCATCAATCCCGACCACTCTACATCGATCCACCCTTTTCTTAGATTATGTTAAAATGTATGACCCTTTTCATCCATAATGATGCTAATCTATGTACTTTCAAACTACATGGGTTAGATCTATGTCTCCAAGGAAGGGTATATAGAAATATTTCCTAAGGTTCAATTCTAATCAGAGGTAGGTCGTTGTACCCCAATCAAGAGTAAGTCGGTGTACCCCAATCAACGGTAAGTCATTTTATCCCAATTAGCAGTAAGTCGTTGTATCACAATCAGTGGTAAGCCATTGTATCCCAATAAATAGTAAGTCGTCGTGTCCCATCCAATGGTAAGTAATTGTTAACCCCACACAACAGTAAGACATCTTAGGATGAAGTGCATGTGTTTTATCCATATCTCATAGACATGGTATGTAGGATGCCTCTTTGAGGTTCAACCCAAAACAATGGTAATATTTGGTGTTTCCCCCTATTGGTACCCACATCTCTGGGCCGCCCCTCAAGCATCAGATTAACCTGGGCTGCTAACCACATGTAAGCTCTAGTATTTCATTGGGTTATTTTCCCCTAAACACACCGTGATTCTATACCGCAATCATGAACTACATAAACATTGATTCCCTACCATAGGGAAACATTGGAAGTCTCTCTGAGGTTCAAGTCCAACACTAACCTCACCTTCCTGATGGTACCATCTCATTCCACCTCCACATCATTCAACTCTCCATCATCCATCATGATTCTTACATAGGATTCCACATCCTGGTGAGATCATGTAATCCAACTCTTCACTACTTCAAGTAGTACCTGGGTAACTAACAACACATTATCCCTAGCATCAGTGTTACCTCATGTGGTTACACCCACTTTATCCACTCCTGTCAGTGTTCTAATCGGTCTGATCCGTATCTGCTAGATTTTAAACATAAAGTATACCATGTGTTAAATATTGAAAGCTAAGGAAAACCTCATAGACATGCCTATGGAATATAATTCCCCGCATTCAATGTGGGGTGCCTCAGAATTACGCACCCTCGAGAAGCCCTATCATAAGGGAAAGAAACCTATATGTGTATGTTATCCAGTGTCCAAGCATGCCATGGATGTCTAACGTGACTAATCCCCTGACCAAAGGTTGCTTCCCTGATTGGAATCCTTGGAATTTCCTGAAATAATCATTTTAATTAACTAGAATCTATTAAAACATGTCACTGGGAAGAGTTTCAAAAACTATGTGTTAGGTCTGTTAGGGAGACCCGGAATAGGCAAAGATCTCCGAGGAGGAATCCAAAAAATGGGGATCCGACATCCCATCATCCGGTTTCGATCATGGTGAAATTGTACATGAATAAACAATGGATGATGCCTGAATCTGGAAATCGGGAATGTGGGGCAACATATGCACGGCCTCCATCGAATATGAGACATATGTGTGCCCCTGCAAAAGTGTCATAAATAGGTAGTTTACGTTATCATACAATGACAAAAAATGAAATCATGTTATCTTTTTTTCACAGTTATTATCTTTATTCATTCCTAATACAATACCTTCCCTAATACGTTTAACATATTACTCATTATTTTAAAGAAACATGCGATATATGGTTATATTTTCCAAACATTATTTATTTTGAATTGAATAGTTTTAATAATGATGATCTTGGTATAAAAGAATAAAAAAGAACATTATATTGGGAATTTCCCCTACATGGAATATCCTTCAACTGATGGAGTAGTATGAATAAAAACCTTATTTATCATCCTACAATTGATGTAGAATATATAACATTTAGGAGTTATTTTTCCCATATAATATGTATGAAACACACACTCTTGTACTTTGGGTTTAAAAAAAAATTTCCCTATGAGATGTAACAATAATAGTTCTATTAATATTTCAATAAATATCAATTATAAATATTGATAATTTCATGATATATCACATTGATCGTAGGAACAATTTCATATGTGCTATATAATTTTAATCTGGTGATATATTATTGGAATTTATTATGATAGACTATCAACCCACAATGATTTTTAGTAAGCCCCAAGAATCTTCTTGTTTTTATTTCATTAATGGGGATTTCAGAATAGTATTCTTGTGATGATTTCAATTTGACCATGGAAAACATTAGTAATATCTAGAATTTATTTGATTTATGGTATTATTAAAAATATATATCTTCATTATAAAATCGTTATATTCTGGGTTTATTTTTTATTCATTATTTTTATTTTATATCTTGGCCATAATATATATATCTAATTTTGGTATTCATTTGGGGGTATTATTATATCTTAAATTTTCAATATTTTCATAAGAGATGATTTTTTAAATTACTTTTTAATATAAAAAATTGTTTTCTATTTTTTTAATCATCAATGATGACTTTTCTAAAAAAATTAGTTTTTTACTATGGTTTTTGTATTTTGTACTTTTAAAATTAATTTTTTAACTAATGAATAAACATAGTTTTTATTAATAATATCCATTTTGGATTATAATAAAGTCGTATATGACCAAATATGAATATAGTCTACATGTAATTTTTATAACTCTATTGATGGAAGAAGAAGGATGAATAAATTTTTCTACATATACTTGAGTCTCTAATAATTTTTTTTGTTTCATTTGAAAAATTGAAAATTGATGGATAGTTTCATGATATGTTTTCACATATAAAAGAAAATCTTCAGCAAAATCAGTAATTCAATGGAAGAAATGAATTGCTTTAAGAGAATAATTATTTTAGAAAGAAGGTGCACAAATTTTATTTTTTCAAATATTTTTAATGTTCTTTTCACCTCTCATTAAATATTTAATTTCACTCATTTCTATAAGTAATTGAAAAATAAAAATATTTTAAAAATTCCCCCCTCTCTCCCTATCTCTCACTCTATATAATTTATTCTTAATTGGGGTTTTGAATCTAAGAGATGAAGTAAATTTTTTTATGTTCTTATTTTCAAAATCTATTTTTTTCTTGATGTTTATTTTCAATCAATATTTTGATTTTAAGAAATTTATTTTAAATATATATTGAGATTTTCCTTAAATGTTTCGTTTTTAGTTTTTTCCTTTTACTCTGCACTATTCCCTTTGATAATCACAATGAGGGTATTCTTTCATTTTAATTCAATGAAGGAGAAAGGTATTACGATTTATTGTTATGTATATTATTGCTTAATTGTTTCTCAATGAGAGAGTTAAATGATATAATCTTGTTATAAATATATATAGTCATTTATTTATTTATATATCGATCATATTGAATATCATGTATAATATCTTTTATACATTGATGTATTAAAAAAAATTATCACACTCATGATTTACATATGAAATAATTTTTTATATTAGGTTTTTTTTAAAATAAAATAGTGGGGACATTTTTCTACCTCTATATCAATCATGATTTTATCATTATAAAAAATACTAAATGATGTGCTTAAAAACACGATTTTTGTGATTTATAGTCTATTTATTTGGAACATTTCTCATGTATTTGATGAAATTAATTAATATATAAAATAATACTCAAAAAATATTGAAAATAATTTTTAATGATTTAAACTAGATTTTATTTTATTTTGAGATCTTTAAATTATGATGATTCATCAACCAATGTTTTTAGAAGAATTTTTTTGAGGCTAGACATAATGGTGAACCTCTATTTCCATCACTGACTTTACAATCACATATAGATAGAAGGATAAATTTACAAGGAGTGTACTAGAACACTGGTGGATAGCCACCATCGAGCTGGTGGAAAGTAGACATCATCTACAACATATATGAAGGATAGTTGATAGCTATGACTTCCCACTATACAATTAATTGAAACTGGGTAAAATTATGGATCTCCATGTGTCACATTAGTTAATTGGTGGAAGAAACTTACTTGCTGGTGGAGTCAAGATGAATATTATGGGGTGCTTCTATTCTTGTAATAATACCCTAATATTTTCTTCATGTGCTTCACATACCCCCTGATAAATCTATAAGGTTACAAGGATCTTTATAGGATATAAATATGACTCTATGGTTTCATGGAATATCATCCTCTTTTACAACCCAATCTGATAATACCTAATGTTTGAATCTAATGCTTGATCAATTTTTATCTCACCATTGATGAATTTTCGAAGGATTTGATCCAATATAAATGTTCATTAAAGAACCCACTATAAATGTTTATAATTATCTCACACCATATTCTTTTATCATTTCTATATATATCTTATAAATTGAAAAATTACTTATTTGGTATTAGAGGGTGGCTTTGTAATGTTTTTATGCCAATAAAACCTCTCTTCTCATCTATATATATAATAATTGATTACTACTAAAAAGTGAGGGACAAGTTTGATGGATACCAATGAAGTTCAATAGGTTTTTTAAGACATAATCCTGAGGGTTGAGTTTCTATATAACTTGTTCGGTTAATGAAGAAATAACAAAAACTTATCAACAGGAGGGAAGGAGAAATGTTGAATCACATCAAGCTATTTCTAAACACCATTACCGGAATACTTTTTATTGTTCATTTATTTTTTACAACTATTACTGTTTTCCACTATGAATGGAAATTGATATAAAAAAATTCAAAAATTATATATTATTTATTTCCACTATGCATAGTCTGACATTTTATATTGATTTTTTAAAGAATTTTCATGTTTCTTCAATTCTCTTATCAGTATCATTTAGCATTGAATTGACATGTAGAACTAACCTTGTTTTAATATAGAAAATTACACCTCTCTTTCTATCATAATCCAAAAAAACACCTTCTAAAGTGTCAATCTAGAATTAAATCAAGAAAAAGATTAAAAATTCATCCACAAGGATATAAGAAAAAATAGTTATTAAAAATAAAATAAAAATATGATTTATGAACAAATAAAAAAATAGAAAAATAATTTCCAATGGAACTAAGTATGTGTATTTTAATTTACTCTATATCATGAGATTAATTCAATTTGTAGATAATGATTCTAACTGTAATTTTAAAATATTTAACAAGAATAATATATCTAAAATTTGAAATATTTTTATGGTTAATCTTCTTGAATTACTATTACTTAGACCCTAAAAAATATTGAAATCATAGAATATTAGAGTCGAATTACCTATAATGTTCCCCATCAAAAATCAGTATATAATGAATTACAAAGATAATATTGGCCCCCATAATTGAATCAATAGATCATCAAGTTCCCATGGGATGTCCAACAAAATCTTGAGGGATAAAAAATGGCCTCTCAAGGGTATCTAGAGGCCTAAAATCCATAGGTTTTTTCTAAAAGGATTTAGATGATACCCACAATAGTCCCCATTACCAATTAATGTGGACACTAAGTCTAAAGAACTTTATAAACCCATACATTTAATATCTTATCATTTACTAATTATGAAATAAAATCAAAACGTACAGTATTAAATTCATAACCCATGATTCTAAAATTAATTATAGTAGTGAAAATTTCATCATTATATCTAATAATAATGAAAAAAATAAATTCATGATATAGAAAGGATTGCAACCTGATATAATATTTGTGAATAAAATATCTCTCCCATATTAAAATATTGTCATATAAAGAGGAAAAATAACACTCACACTTGATGTGAGAATGATTACTTTAGTTATGGATCGTGGGATTAAAATATAGAAATATATTAGTTTCTAAGAAGCAAATAGAAATTTATCTATTTCGGTGTAAAAACAATTAGGTTTTACACATGAAATTATTTACCTTATCTTTGGAAGGCTTGATAGAGTCTCTAATTATATTCATATATTTGGTAAAGTATGTTTTTATGAATGATAAAATAAAAAAATAATGAATGAGGAAATCAATGATTTAGAAAAACCTCAAGGATGTGCAATTTTATAAAAAATTAGAGTTTATGGAAGGAGATCTTGTTTAAATGATGATTTTCTCTATAAAAAGGTATGTGTATCACTAACACTTTTGAAATGTTATTCATATGGTTCATTTATACATTTGGTGTGATATATTAATTTGAAATGTTTTCATATAAAATTTAACATACATTTAATTTTTAATGGATATGTAATATATTTCAGTCTCATACTTATATAATAGTGTAAATTATCCACACCATTTGTAAAATATGGGTGTGAATTATTTGGATTATTATGTGACATTTAGTAGAAATGGGATGGTGATCCAGAACTATAGGGGTAAGGATATACATAGGAATGATATTTATTTAAAATTTGTATTTTTTTGGAAAGTGAAATAACGGAATGTACATGGGATAGGGAACCAAAAATAAAAATCATTAAATTTAATTATTTAGTTCAATTTAATATCTAATTAAGTTATAAAAAGTATTTTTTTTGCATAATGTTTGTTTGTTTTATAAAATATATTTCTCTATTCCTTAATCTATTTCATATGTATTATCCTTTCGATATATTGATTAATATTGGGTGGGGGAGGGTTGTCATCACGGTTTAGAGGTAATACATATATTTATATTGTAAATTGTTTGGTAATAGAAATATGGTAGTATTTATGGAAAATAGATTCATTTTTATTTGAATATAAATTATTTTCATGATGTTTATCAAATTCTAGATCGCATTGGGACCATTTTTTATCTTGAGTTAAAATAGATAATAAAACCTATATTATTATCACAAATTATAAATTTAACAGTTTTATTAATTATAGAATAGAGTCTTACCATGCGGTGTGAATTTTTATTATTTCTATTTTATAAAGACTATTGGTAATTTTTACAAATTTATATTTTATAATATTAAAAAAATTATATCATTATATATAAATGTTTTATTTAATTTTAAGAACAATTTAGTAATATTTTTATTCAAAAAAAGCTTTAGGAATTATTACTATTTTATTAAGTCTTAAATATTTTTCATTTGGATACATAATAATATTATTAAAAATTGTGATTTTTGGAATTAGTTGAGCATAAATTTGTGTTGTTTTAATAAAAAATGTATCCTTTTCCCATTATTTCATTTTGGGAATTGTAATTTGAATTTTTATGAGGGAATGGTTGTTTGTTCATAGATATATGTTTCCTCATTCATACCAGATGTTAATTGTTGTGGATGACCTTGTAAAATATCATCCTGAGGGCCACTAAAATGGTTCCTTATACTGATTGACCTCTAGGACTCATGTTTTCCTACCCATACACTAGATTATTCAAAATAGTTTAGAATAAATAATTGTGGTATAGTGGGGATAATAGACCTTATGAATCAGTAATAAATATAAAAGAACCAATAATATAGCAAGGAAATGGAAAATAGTACTAACTGGATATCCCTAATGAATAAATAAATGATCATGCAAGAACATGCTCCAATATAAAAACCGGTAGGTATATAGAGTACATGGAAATTTAGAAAATAGATAAAAATAACTAAAGGACACCCCATCTACCTGTGATATCCTCAAGAGCATAAGCTCAGTTCTTTTCCCCCGTACTACTTCCTAGACTAGAAGAATAATAGAAAAAAACCTCAATATATAAACTAGATCATGTATCCAAGATGTCAATTTGGGTATCCCAGTGTAATGCAAGACAAAACTGGGTAAGATATATAATCATCAGGCCACCACCAATGGTGTCGAACACTTTTCAATCCACATATATAAAATAATAAGTGTGAAGGTATATCAAAATGACATAGTAAATGATAAATCAAACAATTTTGGGCTCAGGATTCTCAAATACACCTTTCCAACCATAACTATTTTGGCTTATTATAGAATGTGTTTTCACACCTATCATTATCAATTCATATATAAATTTACCAATCAATATTTTTAAGGGATTTACTTTAAGCACAAGGATGCTTGGTTTAGTACCAGGGCATCCACAGAGAGAGAGTATCATGATAGCAACATTTAAAATTTATAGGAAGCACGCATATAAGAATTATCTAAAACATGGGACCATATTATATATAATGATAATGATAAGGAGGGATCCATAGAGTAACCATGTAATCCTTGAGAGTGGAGAGTTGATCTAACTCACAATAATAACTCATGTAGTCTATCTGTAAGGTTCAAAGTAAAATAAATAAGATAATTCAATAAAAGAATACAGTAAAGTGTTCTAACCAAGTTTTGTGGGTCACCACCCATGTAATATCTATCTATAAATGATTTGGATCCCAAGGATATATCCCTTATAATTGCATGTTCGAGGAAATCAAGTTGAATAGAAGGACTATATCTGAGGAATTTTAGTATCTGGAAGAGAGTCGAGTGAATCATCGATACTATTCTGTATAATTCAAATAAAATACGACATTTACCTTATTCTATGGTGGGTATCACCATTGGAAACCGACCTAATGAATTAGGATGGTTTCATTAAAGTTCACAATTCATTCCTTTGTGAATCTGAGGATAGCTCAAGTAAGACATTGTTTGTAACAAGAAAACTATCCAGAAATGAAATTTGAAAATTATGTTTAATATATATTCATGGACATATAATAATTAATAAAAAGTATATTCTCCCTTTATATAATATTTTTTTCTTTTTATTAACTAGTGAAAAATTTCAACAAAATATATCAACCTAACCTATCATTTCAATACATTTATTTATTCAATTTGTGTCCCCGCGTTTTCACTCAATAAAAAAAAAATAGATATAAAGGTTTTATACCACTTAGAAAAATTTAAATAATTTAATCCCTAACATTTCATTTATAACTAAAAATATTCTAGATATATTTCATACCTGTTAAAATTTCACCTTAGGAGATGAGAGAGAAGAAAAACATGCTTTCCCAAAAATAAGTTGTCTAATCAACCATTTAAATTAATTGAAATGTTAATGAAGTAAAATCGAACATACCAATGGGTGTATTAGTTATTAATGTATTAAAATAACATAGGTATAATCATGTCACACTAATGGGGTGGATTAAGATGATTTCATAAAAATCCAACAATTGTAAGAGAGCCTATTAATGAATTTAAAATTCAAAACAAACAAATGTTTTAATTTGAATTGGTTATAGGGGAAAATAGTTATTAAAGAAGTGTGTAGATTAATGAAAATTATTCTAAATGAAATATACCATAGGGAGAAGAAACTATACTATCCACCTCATTTCCTAGGATGGTCCAATCATCAAATATCAACATTTTATTCAAGTAAGAAATTGAGAAATGAGAAAAAATTATTCATATGCCTTGGAAATTAGGAAAATTTCATCATAAAAATTTATCCTTACATATGAAAAGATAACATACAAAAGAAGTAATATAATTTATGAACATACAAAGGGAAATCTAATTTAGTTTACAATAAATTATTTTGACATCAAACAAAATAGATACATAATATCCTTTGAGTATGCCAAATTGGAAGCTCCCAATGAGGGGATTTTTCATGTGAATGAGAGGATAAGTGATGGTAGATCTCATTATTGATGGAAGAGGAAAATATTTTTTTTCTATTTTTAAAAGATTCATGATTTGGTGGAATGGTATGGAAAACCATGCACAAATTTTACTATGATACTTTCCAAGGGACATACACCTTGGATGGTCTAGCCACATGGTTTGAAATTTGTGTGACTAACCATGCATAGCTACTGGTTATCTGGAAAAAAGGTGCATGATAGGTGATTTGTTTGGGAAACACATCCCCAAACCATGTGGGTCATACATTCACACTAGAACAATGTTTTATGGTTTTTTATTTAGAGGTTGGAGGGTTCAAAAAACAATTACATTTAAAAAAAGAAGAACAATAGTTGATCAGTATAGTCAAAATAATCATCAACCAACCATGTGCCTCCTTATTCTTATCTAAAAATAGATGCAATAAGTGAATGACCCTTTAGAAACTCAACTGACTTATCAGGAAAAATCCTAACGTGTTACCATTGACTAAAAACAACACCTTTAGGGGTTATAACATTCAATTTTACAACCAAAATATCAAATTAAAATTATACATTCCCACCAAAAGATAAAATTCACCTTCCCTAGGAATTTTTAACCTAGTCCAAAGCTTGGGACCTTACAGTCTCCCCACCTTAAAACTTATCATCCTCTATAATACTTGGGGAACACTGAAAACATCACCCCACCAACTTGAGTCATGCTGTTTTTTAGAAATAGTCATATTACATATCTCAATGCCTTGAACACGTCTAAGAACCATTTAATGAATTTGGTATTTAATCCACTTAATCTCGAGAATGTGCTTAGAAATACCATCAAAACATCAATATGAAAATTACACAAGCCCTTAATTCCTATGACAAGATCACATTGTTCTACCTTTATCATCCGACCATTGGAATTCACCACTATAGATTCTAGTTCTAAACAGCCAATTATATGTCACAGTTCCACCACTATAGGAATTTCCAACTAAAACACATCCATATAATTCTTACGAAACCCCATAAAATTTTTAAAAAATGTGCAAGGACACTACGCTCAGCCCTGTATCTATACGAAATGGTATAACTCCAATTGAACCATCTCTAACTAGACACACCATATTTTCCTTAAAAACCTCATCAGAATCATTATGTTACACCCACATAATCCCATTAGTATGCCAAAATCAGTTCCATCACCATCCGTATCCATCTGAAAGACAAGAAATAAGATAGACTACCTTTGATCAACTATCTCTAGAAAATTCTCGACTCCTTTGGTTGAAACATTACCAAACCAAGATTATTAATCCTTACCCTAAGGCATACCATGATAATTATGATATTTCTCATCATAGCCCATAGTTTAATCATAGTGAAATATCCTAGAAAAGTAATCTCATAATAAAAAAACTTCATCATCCTAAAATACCCAATACTGACTTTTCCTGATCCAATATCCATGGATCATCATGAGATACTAATAGAATAGAAACCATCTCTACATTTCATCCAAAACATTATAGAATTATTTTTATAATCTCATGAGATTTTAATATATAACTTTTGGCATATAGTTAGTGGTATAAAAGTGAAAAAACAACCATCACATGACCATTCTCAATGTCCCATAACTTTCCTCTTCCACGGTTCACCCCTAGTAACCAATGTCCCACTCCCTACCTTAGAAGAAAACTTTTCAACTAATCAATGAATAGAAAATGTGTACCCTATTAAGTATCACATCCTAAATGGATGTAAAAACAAAACTGGATAGAATTACGATCATCTCGAGCATTAAGATAAACATTAATTTTCAACTATTCTAATTTTAAAAAGATGATTACTATGGTGTAATACAAACATTAATCATAGAGGGGACCGTCATATTCTAATAGCCATTGATGTACTACACAACCTTTGGATTATCGTAAAACTTATCCTCGATTGAAACTATTAGGGAGTTCATTCATCAAACCAAATGGTCTTTTTAAATAGGTTTATCGATTTATATCCCACACTCTCTACCATGACCAAAGAAATGTCACGATAAGCAGCATGATCTCTTATTTTAAATGAGTACAGTAATATTTAATTTATATGTGTTTATAGATTCTTCTGAACCATTATCCCTAAAATAAGCCAAATTTTATGTTTTTAATAAATGACACAACTCCTCATGACCAATTATGTCAATGTTTATTCAATCTTAGTCCTCATCCAAGGAGAATTCTTTAAACTACCCAAATCTCCAAGTAACCTTCCCATAATAATTTTTTTTAAAACAATCGATCCACGACCCTTCCTCACCCTGAAGTTGATGTTCAGTTCTTATAGCTACTGCACATAATATGCACGATATAATCTTACCAAGGACCAAGGTTATACATCTTTCATACCATAATATATAAAATGAACTCATGCTTCCATGATTTGTTTGTCAATATGGTTAAGGTGACCATGCTACATAGAATATTAGTACTTGAATACATAATGATTAACCATTTAAATCATCTTCAAAATAAAAAATCTCACATGTTCCATGATTTTGTACACTCTCACATTCCTACCAATTTCATTTCTGAAATGAAATTTTCAATACATAAATCACTAGTCAATTGGGGAAGGCCCCCAAACAGTCGCACCATACATATGAAATGTCAAAAAATAGGCACTCGTGGTGATTCTAAAAAACAATCAAATTACCCTTCCAGAATAAAAATAATAGATCACCTACCATGCATTGGTCTATGAATGAGTATATAATAAATCTTACCAAAATAAGCCAGACATAGTTCTGGACCAATCTCTTCCATATGTTGTACTTAAGAGAACCATGTCATTGACCTACTAGGGTCTGCGTCAATGAAGAGGGTCCTGAGGCCTCTCACCTATCACTAATTTATCTTATACAAAAACTACATGCATTTAAAAACATTAACTACATAGTTTATGTTTCACATGTACACCCTATTTTAGAAGTTTTTGAGAAAAATTAAACAAACATAAACCTACTTGTTTTAGAACTAACCACCATAGGTGTCACAACTGTAACATCCCAAGTAAGTAATGAATAATATATATTTTTATCTATGTCTATTAATGATTAAGATAGTGTTATAGAGGCTTAAAATGAAAATAAATACAATCTTATGCATGGAATACACTAATATTCTTAAAAGATTGTTTTACTGCCTTATGATGGAAAACCCTTTTTAAATATATATTTTAACAATTTTATAAACTATTTTTGTCAAAATAAACTTATTCATTATTATTGGGACATCAAAATTTACTTTGTGTGAATTTTTGGTATTTTTCTAACAATGTTCATTTTTTAATGAATAGTGAAAAATACTGCATTTTACATCAAAACTGCTTTTTAATCTAATTTATTTATATGATTATATTATCTTTTGAATTGGTTTTGAAGTAAAATTAGAATATATTTTCACCATTTAATCCAATTATGGTCATTGGAATCAATTTCACTTTGAAATTGGACTTAAACTGCTGTCAATATTTTGATACTTATTGTTCCTTAAAAACACGCTATTTGCTCTGACAACGGGAATTAATTATTAAATTAATTAATGTGACCTATATGTTTGGAATTTTGTAAAATAGACTTCATTTTTGAATTCAGAATATCAAATATAGCTTTGGGTGAATTTTTGGTAATTTTCTGAAAAACTTCAATTTTTGATGAATAGTGAAACCACTAAGTGCTACTTATAAAAATTGATTTTCCGTTTAAATGAAAATTTTCCATCTTTGTGTTTTGAATTTTGAAAATCAGACATACATGGTTGTAATTAAGAAGTAAAATGTGGTTCAATGGGATTAAAATAATTTTTTGGTGAATAGTAACTTATTATGTTTTTAATCGCGATTAGTGGTAATTAGGGTAGTTTAAGGTATAAATAATGCTTTAATAAAATGAGATGAGCTTGACACATGTCCTACACTCATTTGTTGTGTCATGGCCGAACAAGACAAGCCATGGGTCAACTTGGGGACCCCATGGATCCACTTTGGTTGGGAAATGACATAAATAACGTTTTATTTAATGTAAAAGTAAAAATGAGACAAACATCATATGTTTTACGAAAACAATTTTTACATGGGGTTATAAAGATCAGAGTTTTGATTATAAATAGTCATTGGAAAGCTAAAAATATTTCCTATATCATAGTATTTGTTTTATAATTTTTAGACTTTAAATATATTAAATTATTTATGACATCATGATGATGCAGCGATGACCTCATTATTTAACGATTTAAATAAAATGGAAAGATAATGAAAACTATAAAACATACACATGGACAAAACCAATTGGATGAGTGGATTTCTAACCCTTATCAACTTATCCACGAATTATATCAATGTGGGACCTTTTAAAACCGAAACACATTTTCAAATAAAGTAATATTTCTTTACTTTCCAAAAGTGCCCCTCCTCTCCCCTTATAAAAGGCCCCCACCTCTACCTCATTCCACACACACCTCAAGCCTTTGGATCGGCCAACCCCTGCCCATTTACTCTCTCCACATCTCTATCCTCATCCTAGATGATTCCCTTTGGGCAGAATCCTTTCAAAGGAATCCTTTAGGCTCAAATCAAAAGGAGTTACACTTTTAAAGGTAATTCATTCTCTCATGTTCATTTGTATTATTTTGCTTCTCCAACCCCCTAAACTATTTTTATTTACTTATTTTGTAACAACAACAGTATATTAAATATACTAGGATTTTGTTATATGATTTATTTGAGCTACACTCTCACACAACTACATCAAATGGTTAAAGAACATACAGTTTCTGTGGATGGCGAAATTCTGCCTCCCGAAACGATGATTGTTCAATACTCATTTAACACCTTCAAAGGTGGCCATTATGATGTCACTATTTTTATATATGATATATGATATGTTTATGTTTTCCTTAATATTCTGTTTTTTTTTTCATTTTGGGCATACCTTTATGGTTTCCATTATGGGTAAACACGATATCTTCATTTTAGGAAGTGCGGACTACCGCCCCCTGAAAGTGATTTGATTCGTTAATACCATATGTGGGATGTGTAAAGGATAAAGTTAATGATATTATATATGTTATTATACTGGAATTATAATATACTCTTATATCATTATGATTCCATTCCAAAAAAATACGAAATAGAAATGGAAGTAGTGTTCATGCGTACGTACGACTTACCGTCTCCATGAACGGTGCATTTCATTTATTACCTCTAAATGTGATGTAATATTATAAATACATGTATATGATGAATATATATGATATATATGTTATCCAAATCATTAATATCATTCTGGATATAATGAACTTTTGACCTAATTAACAACATGTAAGTGTAAGAAGTCTATTTTTGACTTAAGAACCAAATACCGACAAAATGAACATTATTAACTTAAATGATTACATGATGTTCATAAAATGGTATAAAAGGAATAATGAACTCGAAAAAGGTTCATAATCAAGTAGAGATTAACTCAAGTTTATTATTCAGGAGATTAATGAACGGTCGGGTCACGTCGGATACGAGGTATGGGACTTCGTCTCAATCTCCTTTCATTTAGGCATATTTTATTTTATACACTGCTTTCTTTTATACGGTGTATAAACCTCTTTGACTTTTATGTTTATTCAAAAGGAATCTTTTTTATATGAAGCGTTTACTAAATGACAAAAGGGAATGTTTTTGTCGTATGTATGCGGCGACAATGACTTCTCCGCCGTCGTGACCGTTATTTGAGTTTCGGCTTCCTCTACAAGCCATACCTTCTTTTTAAAAGAAAAATAAATACCATGTTTTACTTTTAGTTTATTTTGGTATTGAAAATGGTTTTTATAATGTTTTTATATCAATGTGTTGTATTGATATCTTGTGATTGAATGGTGGAAATGTTATGTTTCCTTTATGCATGCTTTATGTGATACGATTATGTTGAGGTTCTTGGGCATTATTATGAAAACGGGTGGTTCCGTGATAAACTATGGGCGGGTTAGCCCGATATAGCTCTCCAATGCATTGGGTAATGCGAAGGAGTGAAACGTTAAGGTTTCTTCGAAGATATTTAGGGAATATACTTTGATGGGTATTCCAAACGTAACCAAGAGGGTTACTCCCTACGTAAGAATGTTATGAATGCCTCAAGTTACCTTTATGTCTTATGATTTCAATGATTTACTCATGATTTGATGAGGTATGTTAATGTGCTTATGTTTTATGGGTAAAGTATGATTTCACTCTTATGTATATATGTACCCATGTTTCCTTTCCATGTTTTTATAATCCATACTGAGCTTTTTATGCTCATCCCATGTTTTTTTTGAAATGTTTTTCACAGGTCAAGGGAAAGGTACATGATATGATGATAGTGTCATGGAAGTGTCAAGAAAGAATCCATGTTTTATTTTAAATATGTTTCCATTGATGGGAATGAATAATACTATCTTTATGTAACCACTTTGTTTATATGTGGAATGTAATGCAAGTTTTATGATCTAATTCTCTAGAACACTAAACCTGAAAAGATCCTCAATGTGTAATCTTGTAATAACTCAAGATTAAGTAAGGTTTAAGGATGGGGCCTTATAGTTGGTATCAATGGTCGGTTTAGATAACTTTAAGAGTTAGAATTCTATTAAATGATTATCCAAATTATTTTTTTGAAATGATATAGCATTTGAAGATTACCATGTTGCTTCATCTAAGACATGTTTGTTCAGAATGGTTTTCTGCAGAGGAAACAGGGAAGCAGTGCTTGGAAGGCATACAGAATGAAATAACCTTCCGAATTAGCATCCTGAGATGGTCGGAATTGGAACTGAATAGTTTGTTGCAGTAATGGCGCAGTTGACTCAAGCGATAAATGGTGGTGGTATCCATGCACGAGATCAGCCAGATCAACCGCAGAGGAACATGTCAGTGGTGGAACATTTCATGAGGCAACATCCCCCATCATTCAGAGGATCATCTGACCCTGTGTTAGCTGAAGGGTGGATTAAAGCACTGGAGAAGATTTTTGATGTCATGGGGTGTTCAGACAATCAAAAGGTTAGTCTTTCTATTTACCGTTTGGAGGGTGAAGCAGATCAGTGGTAGTCTATGGTTAAAAATATCAGCGACGCCGATGAGATTGATACTCTCGACTGGGATGAATTCAAAGGTATGTTTCTTGAGAAGTATTTTCCTATGGCTGTTCGACTTAGGATGGAAAAACAATTCTTGTAAATGAGGCAAGAGTAAGACTCAGTGGCTGCCTATGAAGAAAGGTTCACTCGATTGTCAAGGTATGCTCCAAATTTTATCCGAGACCTTGATAGTAAAATCAATTGTTTTTACTCAGGATTAAAGCCAAAATATCGAAGGGAATTAGCTTCTCGTGAGTTTTAAAGTTATGAAAATCTTGTTCGATGTGTTGAGAAGGTGGAAATGGAGTTTGCCGATGACCAAGTGTTCTATAACAACCAGCAGAAGAAGAGACCGAGGTGGCAGGAGAAAGGTAAGAATTCTTCAAAAAAGTCTGATGCTAAGAGAACTAAGTTTCCAGTTTGTGATAAATTTGGAAAAAGGCATGCTGGGAAATGTCTTCTGAATTCTGGAAAGTGCTACTGATGTGGTAATATGGGACATAAGGCTCGTGATTGCACTGAAAAGGATCAAGGTGAAGGTAAGAAAAAATTTGATTTACAGTTAGTGAAATGTTATAAGTGCAATGAGATGGGTCACTATGAAAACGAGTGTCCGACAAAGAGCTTGAGTGATGGGAAGCAGTTAGACTACAAGCAGAAAGGGGTGGTGAAATCCTTTGCAACTACTTCAGCAGATGTCGGGCCATCAAATGAAGTTGTATCAGCTCCAGAGAGCTCAATATTTTTCAAAGATTGACCTAAGATCGGGGTACCATCAGCTGAAGGTAAAGGAGGTAGATATTCCGAAGACCGCGATCCGTACGAGATATGGCCATTATGAATTTGTAGTAATGACTTTTGGGCTAACCAATGCACCTGCTGTATTCATGGACCTAATGAATAGAATTTTCCATGAGTTCTTGGATAAGTTTGTGGTGGTTTTCATTGATGATATTTTAGTGTTTTCTAAAAGTAAAGAGGAGCATGAAAGACATTTAAGGGTTATCTTCCAAACCTTAAAAGAAAAGAAACTGTATGGGAAATTAAACAAGTGTGAGTTTTGGTTGCAAAAAATTTCTTTCCTTGGTCACATTGTTTATAAATATGGAATAACTGTTGATCCTGTAAAAACAAAAGTTGTGGAAGAATGGCCAAGACCCACAAATGTAACCGAGATTCGTAGCTTCCTTAGTTTGGCGGGCTATTACCGAAGGTTTGTTAGAAATTTTTCACGGTTATCTAGTCCAATGATTAAGCTAACTCGGAAGGGTGTTAAGTTTATCTGGACAAAATAATGTGAGGATTGTTTTCAGGAATTTAAAAGAAGATTGGTGAATGCTCCAGTTTTGGCACTACCTTCCAGGAATGGTGAGTTTGTTATATACAGTGATGCTTCATTGAGAGGACTTGGTTGTGTCCTAATGCAGAATGATCAGGTAATTGCTTATGCTTCACGACAGTTGAAAACTCATGAGGTAAATTACCCTACACATGATTTGGAATTAGCTGCTGTTGTTTTTGCTTTAAAAATTTGGAGGCATCATTTGTATGGAGTAAAGTGTGAAATATATACCTATAAAAAAGTTTAATTTATATATTCACTGAGAAAGAATTGAACATGAGACAAAGGAGATGGATAGAATTAAGCAAGGATTATGATTGTACAATTCATTACCATCCGGGAAAAGCAAATAAAGTGGCTGATGCTTTGAGTCGAAAAAGTAATGCTTCATTAAAAATGTTGCATTTGGAACGTGATCCTTTGGTTAAGGATTTGGTGAACTTTGGCATAGAATTTGTTGGTGCAGGAAGTCCTTCTGTTTTGTTTCAGGTATCAGTGAGATCATCTCTATCAGATAGAATCAAGCAAGCACAGAAGCAAGACAGTGAGTTGCAGAAAAAGGTAGAGCTGGTTCAGAAAGGTAAGTTGCCTGAATTCAACATTGATAATGATTGTGTTTTGAGATTTTGGAAGAGATTGTGTTTTCCTTGTGATTCAAATTTGAAGAGATAATTGTTATGTGAAACTCATAGTTCTCCGTTTTCGGTTCATCCGGGCAGTACTAAGATGTATAGAGATCTGTGGGAGTATTACTGGTTGGATGGAATGAAAAGAGATATTGCTGATTTTACTGTGAAGTGTTTGACTTGTCAGCAGGTTAAAGCAAAGCGGCAGTTACCGAAAGGGATGCTTCATCCTTTACCAGTGCCAGAGTGGAAATGTGAGAATATATCCATGGACTTTGTTGTTGGATTACCGAAGACATCTCGAGGTAATAATGCAATCTGGGTTATTGTTGATCGCTTGACCAAATCTGATCATTTCCTTACTATACAAGATACTTTCTGTCTTGATCAACATTCCCATTTGTATCTTAAAGAGATAGTCATGTTACATGGAGTTCCTCTCTCCATTGTATCAGATCGTGATCCCAGGTTTACTTCTAACTTTTGGAAAGGCCTTCAGAAATCGTTGGGTACTGAATTAAATTTTAGTACAACTTTTCATCCTCAATCAGATGGGCAGTCAGAACGAACAATTCAGACATTAGAGGATATGCTACGAGCTTTTTCTATGGATTATCAGGGAAGTTGGGACCAACATCTTTCTTTGGTTGAATTTTCATATAATAACAGTTTCCATTCCAGTATACAGATGGAACCATTTCAGGCATTATATGGGAAGCGGTGTCGAACTCCAACTTTCTGGGATGAAGTTGGTGAAAGGAAGTTGATGGGACCAGAATTGGTAGAAGAGATGGTAGAAAAAGTTCAGCTGATTCAGAAGCACATGAGAACAGCTCAGAGCAGGCAGAAGAGTTATGCGGATAACCGGAGGAAGGATCCATCTTTCAAAGTAGGTGATCATGTTTTTCTCAAGGTTTCTACTTGGAAAAGTGTGATGAGATTTGTTAAGAAAGGAAAGCTGAGTCCAAGGTTTATTGGACCATATGAAATTCTGGAGAAAGTTGGATCAGTTGCATACCGAGTGGCTTTACCTCCTAGTTTATCTCAGGTACACAATGTTTTTCACGTTTCGATGTTGAGAAAGTATAGGCCAGATCTATCTCATGTTTTGAGTCCAGAAGTAGTTCAGCTGGAAGAGAACCTATCATATGAGGAACAACCGGTCCAGATTCTTGAACACAGGGAGCAAGTGTTACGGAATAAGGTGATTATGCTGGTAAAGGTTTTGTGGAAAAAACCGCATGATTGAAGAGCCAACATGGGAATCTGAAAATGCAATGAGGGATAAGTACCCCAATTTAGTTGATAAGTAAATAAATTACGGGGACGCAATTTTCTAAAGGGGGGAAGGATGTAACATCCCAAGTAAGTAATGAATAATAGATATTTTTATCTATGTCTATTAATTATTAAGATAGTGTTATAGAGGCTTAAAATGAAAATAAATACAATCTTATGCATGGAATACACTAATATTCATAAAAGATTGTTTTACTGCCTTATGATGGAATACCCTTTTTAAATCTATCTTATGAAAATTTTATAAACTATGTTTGTCAAAATAAACTTATTATTTATGATTGGGACATCAAAATTTACTTTGTGTGAATTTTTGGTATTTTTCTGACAATGTTCATTTTTTAATGAATAGTGAAAAATACTGCATTTTACATCAAAACTGCTTTTTAATCTAATTTATTTATATGATTATATTATCTTTTGAATTGGTTTTAAAGTAAAATTAGAATATATTATTACCATTTAATCTAATGGTGGTCATTGGAATCAATTTCACTTTGAAATTGGACTTAAACTGGTGTCAATCTTTTGATTCTTATTGTTCCATAAAAACACGTTATTTGCTCTGACAGCGGGAATTAATTATTAAATTAATTAATGTGACTTATATGTTTTGAATTTTGTAAAATAGAATTCATTTTCGAATTCAGAATATCAAATATAGCTTAGGGTGAATTTTTGGTAATTTTCTGAAAAACATCAATTTTTGATGAATAGTGAAACCACTAAGTGGTACTTATAAAAATTGATTTTCTGTTTAAATGAAATTTTGCCATCTTTGTGTTTTGAATTTTGAAAATCCGACATACATGGTTGTCATTAAGAAGTAAAATGTGGTTCAATGGGATTAAAATAATTTTTTGGTGAGCAGTGTCTTATTAAGTTTTTAATCGCGATTAGTGGTAATTAGGGTAGTTTAAGGTATAAATAATGCTTTAATAAAATGAGATGAGATTGACACATGTCCTACCCTTATTGGTTGTGTCATGGCCGACCAATAAAAGACATGGGTCAACTTGGGGACCCCATGGATCCACTTTGGTTGGGAAATGACATAAATAACTTTTTATTTAATGTAAAAGTAAAAATGACACAAACATCATATGTTTTACAAAAACAATTTTTACATGGGGTTATAAAGATAAGATTTTTGATTACAAATATTAATTTGAAAGCTAAAAATATTTCCCACATTATAGTATTTTTTTTATAATTTTTACAATTTATATAAATTAAATTATTTATGACATCATGATGATGCAGCGATGACCTCATTATTTAACGATTTAAATAAAATGGAAAGATAATGAAAAATCTAAAACCTACACATGGCCAAAACCAATTGGATGAGTGGATTTAGAACCCTTATCACCTTATCCACGAATTATAGCAATGTGGGACCTTTTAAAACCGAAACACATTTTCAAATAAAGTAATATTGTTTTACTTTCCAAAAGTGCCCCTCCTCTCCTCTTATAAAAGGCCCCCATCTCTACCTCATTTCACACACTCCTCAAGACTTTGTCTCGGCCAAACCCTGCCCATTTACTCTCTCCACATACCTCTCCTCATCCTAGAGGATTCCCTTTGGGAAGAATCATTTCAAACGAACCCTTTTGTCTCAAATCAAAAGGAGTTACAGTTTTAAAGGTAATTCATTCTCTCATGTTCATTTGTTTTATTTTTCTTCTACAACCCCCTAAACTCTTTTTATTTACTTCTTTTGTAACAAAAAAAGTATCTTCAATATACTAGTATGTTTTTATATTATTTATTTGAGCTACACTCTCACACAACTACATCAAATGGTTAAAGAACATACGGTTTCTGTGGATGGCGAAATTCTGCCTCCCGAAACGATGATTGTTCAATACTCTTTTAACACCTTCAAAGGTGGCCATTATGATGTCACTATTTTTATATATGATATATATTATGTTTATGTTTTCCTTAAGCTTCTGTTTTTTTCATTTTGGGAATACCTTTATGGTTTCCATTATGGGTAAACACGATATCTTCATTTTAGGAAATGCGGACTACCGCCCCCTGAAAGTGATTTGATTCGTTAATACCATATGTGGGATGTGTAAATGATAAAGTTAATGATATTATATATGTTATTATACTGGAATTATAATATACTCTTATATCATTATGATTCCATTCCAAAAAAAATACGAAATAGAAATGGAAGTAGCGTTTATGCGTACGTACGGCTAACCGTCTCCATGAACGGTGTATTTCATTTCTTAACTCTAAATGTGATGTAATATTATAAATACATGTATATGATGAATATATATGATATATATGTTATCCAAATCATTAATATAATTCTGGATATAATGAAATTTTGACCAAATTAACAACATGTAAGTGTAAGAAGTCTATTTTTGACTTAAGAACCAAATACCGATAAAATGAACATTATTAACTTAAATGATTACATGATGTTCATAACATGGTATAAAAGGAATAATGAACTTGGAAAAGGTTCATAAGAAAGTAGAGATTAACTCAAGTTTATTATTCAGGAGATTAAAGAACGGTCGGGTCAAGTCGGATACGAGGTATGGGACTTCGTCTCAATCTCCTTTCATTGAGGCATATTTTATTTTATATACAACTTTCTTTTATACGGTGTATAAACCTCTTTGACTTTTACGTTTATTCAAAAGGAATATTTTTTTATACGAAGCATTTACTAAACGAAAAAAGGGAATGTTTTTGTCGTACGTATGCGGCAAAAACTACTTCTCCGCCGTCGTGACCGTTATTTGAGTTTCGGCTTCCTCTACAAGCCATACCTTCTTTATAAAAGAAAAATAAATACCATGTTTTACTTTTCTTTTATTTTTGTATTGAAAATGGTTTTCATAATGTTTTTATATCAATGTTTTGTATTGATATCTTGTGATTGAATGGTGGAAATGTTATGTTTCCTTTATGCATGCTTTATGTGATACGATTATGTTGAGGTTCTTGGGCATTATTATTAAAACGGGTGGTTCCGTGATAAACTATGGGCGGGTGAGCCCGATATAGCTCTCCAATGCATTGGGTAACGCGAAGGAGTGAATCGTTAAGGTTTATCCGAATAGATTTAGGGAATATACTGTGATGGGTATTCCAAACGTAACCAACAGGGTTACTCCCTACGTAAGAATGTTATGAATGCCTCATGTTACCTTTATGTCTTATGATTTCAAGGATTTACTCATGATTTGATGAGTTATGTTAATGTGCTTATGTTTTATAGGTAAAGTTTGATTTCACTCTTATTTATATATGTACCCATGTTTCCTTTCCATGTTTTTATAACCCATAATGAGCTTTTTATGCTCATCCCAAGTTTTTTTTGAAATTTTTTTCAGAGGTCAAGGGAAAGGTACATGATATGATGATAGTGTCAAGGAAGTGTCAAGAAAGAATCCATGTTTTATTTTAAATATGTTTCCATTGATGGGAATGAAGAATACTATCTTTATGTAACCACTTTGTTTATATGTGGAATGTAATGCAAGTTTTATGATCTAATTCTCTAAAAATCTAAACCTGAAAAGATCCTCAATGTGTAATCTTGTAATAACTCAAGATTAAGTAAGGTTTAAGCCTGGGGCCTTATAACAACATCTCTTTACAGGTCCTGATAATTCCTAATAATCTAAATAAGGGAAACTCAATAGATGGTTAACTTGATAACTAAAATAATTAAGTGTTTACATTTATTGGTATAAATAAATAGTAATACCCCTAGAGGTTTAACTTAATAGAAACCCAAATATATAACATGATTTTCCTTTTATTATCTTAAGTCATACTCACAAAAACCAACACTTAAATGGTAACACTTATATGAAAAAAAATAAACATTTATCAATGTTTTAATATAAGAAGGAACTGACATAACATGGATATATTCTCACATACTCTAGGATTCAACATTAAAACATGGTCAATTTTGAAAATATTACATGGATTTACCATCTCACATATCTTTCTAATATAAACAAAGAAAAAAGCAGTTGGGATCTACATGAAGAGTCTATGTTTTCATCCCATGGAAACATTCAAACCTAACCCTTACAAGAGGTCTCACAGTAAAAACACCTCTAAATGATATAATTTCAATTTATTTAAAATATTCTCATTCTATTAAACATTTAAAATAGTTTATATAAAAAATATATCAAGTACTAGTTGTTAAATAAAATATACCAATCACATTATTTGGAAAACACCCTACAAATATTGGAAAATTATCATATAATTTCTTCCATAACCCTTTATCTAATTAAGTATTTTTCAAAAATTTATTATTCAAATAAAATTAAAATTTCAAATATATAGAAGAAAACACATTTTATTTTGTAACTGGTCATTTAATTTATAGACACCCCATACTTACAATGATCAAAACCACATAACAGATCTTTTATTAATTAAGGTAAATAGTCAGGAAATATTCCTCCAAATTTTTATATGTAAAACTCTATAATAGGTTGAAAAATCTTTAAATAACCATCCCATTAGCATGAATATAGCAACATGGGGTTTCAAAATAAGTAAAATATAGAATAATGGGGTCATAAAAGGGTCTCAACATGTCAATATGGGTCAAATTATTTTTTTTGTATCCATCACCAATTTATGGATTCCATGCTATTTGATATAAAAATAATCTCCCATTTAAGTGAAACCCATAAAAATTTATATTATTTAAATTTTCAACCACCCTTAACGGGTTTATCTCATAATACACATGCCCGAAATAACCTACTTGGTTCTAGTTTTGAATTTTATGTTTTAGTCATGTTGGTAAACATACCCAAATAATAGGTATAATCCTTCATACAGGAAACCATTTTCTATAGGAAATTTATTTTACTATTCATGTATAAGAATCAGGATTTAGTTAGATATGTTACCTTTCCCATGTTATAAATGTAAATTCCTCTATAAATTATAACTAAAATTCTTATAACTACAACTATGTTTTTATTTTCAATTTCTAATATTTCAAATACATGTATAAGGGTTTGGTTACATGTGTTACCCTTCCTAATTTATAAAGGTCCATACGAACTATAAACTCTTATTGTCACCCATTTAATCACAACCCTAAATAATTCATCCCATCCACAAATGGTTCATGGCTCAAACATATTATAATAAATTAGTTAAATAAAATATCATTATCAATCAATATGGAAAAACACCAATATGTTAATGTAGACAATTTATATAACTGTCCATATATCATAATAAAGTTCAATATATAAAAATAATGATTAATGAAGGTTATAAAATACATTATCCATTAGGAAACCAAGGATGAAATCTACATTAAATGTTTTATGAATGGCTTGTGAATTCTATGTTTTTATGATGATGTTTGTGACAAAACCTCTTTATTATAATGGGCCAAGGGTAAATATACATAAACTAATGATTAAAAAACCCATATAAGTACAACAATCAACAAAGATGAAATGATAATCATCCCTAATATAGAACAACTGACCCTTCCCATGAAACTGGATTTTGTCCCTATGGTTGGCTTAGCTGGACCTAGAAACAAGTTGTTTTTCAAATTTGGAAACATTCTTCGTATCCAATATATTATCCAAAAATAGTATAACTAAATAAGAAAATAACCACTAATGAGATTTGTAGATTCATTTCCTCAGGATCATTAATATGCTTCCCGAAGTCCGCTAGCCAATAAGACTCAAGCATGACTCCTCATACGCTAGAGGCTGCTGACTAGCAGTGCAGGTCTAATGGAGGTACACTAAGGACACTATACCATATGGATACAAGAAAAATATTTTGTAAGTAATAATACATATATTCCACTGAGTATAATAATACATGGAAATAAATAATGGATGAATTAATGATCTTGTACGGACATGATTTGACATAAAAATAGGTAGGTATACATAGTATATAGAATATTACTAAAATAATGTAAAAAAATAATGGACACAATGGATATCTCAAATAGTATCCTAAGCGAAAGCACATTCATTTTCTCCTAAACTCTATCATATCCTTGAGAATAACATAAATCATGCTCCATCCATGAACATGATCACACACCGAAGAGGCGTGTTTCTATACCCTAGTGCAATTTATGCCTGAACATGGTGTGAGATATTCTTAGTAGGCCACAAAAACATGTGTATAGTTATTTTTAGTCTATGAGTTAAAAATAATCAATTTTATGTATATCAAAATTAAGCATAATAAATAAATATTAAAATTTCAAGACCATGTTCTCTAAAGAAACAGAGACAGCCATACCTATTTTAGCCTATACCAGAATTTATCTTCACACCTTTGATTATATATATATATATATTCACATTTTTTTCAATCATTTGAACTGATAAACATTAATCGTCTTGGAACTATGGATTAGTACCTATGGAATCCACATATGGATAGAATAATGAGTTACACCAATAAAATTAATAGGCGACATTCCGATAAGAATAAATTATAGTAAGGGGTTATATAATATGTAATGATAATAATAATGAGGGACCCAATGTGTAATATTGGAATCCTTGAAAATTGAGGGTCAATACAACTCATAGTAATAACTCAGTCAATATATCTATTAGGGTCTGAGTGTAATCCATAGGATAAATCAAAGTAATTAAATTTAAATGTGTTCTAATCGATTTTGGGGAGTCCTGTGCCAATTAATCATGGGATAATTATTACTTGGAGAATAAGGGGGTATCCCAGGGTATCAAGTGTATGAGGACATAACACTAAATATAAGAATTGATTCTAAGGCATTCTATCATATGTAAATGATTTAAGTGAATAATTTTACAACACTGATGCATTGACATATAATAAGACATTGACCAAATGGGATGAAAAATATAGGGGAGGTAAATATTAATAAGGGAGGGTAAAATTATATTTCCCCCTTTTTAAAAGATGGATAGTTTGGAAACACATTTTGGAAAATCATGCCCCAAAAATGTGGTGCTACTGTCTATAGAAGAGGCATCTCATGTGGTGTAACCCCAATGATTGACAACAATGCAAAAAACTGTGTATAGAATTTGGTGAAGTGGAACTAATGGTGTAGGATATCTGGATAGTTTGAAAAACACATGCACATACTATGTGGGTGACCCCAATACTCCTACACCATTATATATAGTTATCCATAGGTTATATTATGGTTCAAACAAACTATGCCCATTAAGAAAAGAGGCAACTAGGTTGATCTTCTTTTTTAAACAAAAATTCACTAATAATTTTCCTCATTTAGATTATCCAAAATATAGATATTTTAGGGATCAAAATTTATGAAACTGAAAAAATCTTTTGGGATACCTCTTTGGCTATAAACTTTGACTAAAAAAACACATTTAAGTGTTCCAAAAATCAGTTTAATGATCCAAACTCATATTAAAATTAAAATTTCCCACCAAATGTGAAATTCAAATTCCCTTGTAATTTCATCCCAGTCCAAAACATGATATCATACACCCATTCATGCTATAATTGACAAGTTTCATTGAAAAATAATGGAATGTATACAACAGTAACTTTATTTATTTATTTCTCTTTGAATAAACCATGATTTTTTTATTATAGAAAAAATGTTATCATTTAGTAGATTCAATGTGTTCTTCATTTAGTTTAACATTATATAATATGTTTTTATTTTAATTTATGGTATTTTAGATGGTGATGGATGGTGGATGGTAGAGGGTTTTAATTGATTTTTTGTGAAAATGTTCATCATGTTTCATCTAAGATATATTATTTTACATTATTTAAATAACATGTAACTCATGATTTTTTAATTGTATATGGATATATTATTCCAAAAAAATAATTTTGGGAAGGAATTTTCTATAATTATACTATTATCAATTAACTCCATTTATTTTCTGTAGGTTTCTATAGGTTTTATATATGGTTTTTCAAATTAAGTGGTATGTGATAAGGATTAAATGGATCATTGAGATATGGGAGGAATCAAAGATTATTTTATGTTATTAAATTTTAAAATAAATAATTAAAGAAAATGCAATAGTTTGTTCATCTTTATTTACAGTGATATAATAAATTTCAAAATACGAATAATTTCATTCTCTATAAAAGGCCATCAATCAATTTTGAGAGAAGGACATGGTCATTTTTTCATAGTTCAATAATTCATAGAATAACTTCTCCTTGGGTAGCAAGGGTAATATGAGGCATTAAAAGATTAACTTTCAATAACTGATAAAAATAACAGTCTATAAATATAGTTATGAAACATAATTCAATTGATCATAACTTTTTTTACTATAAATATTATAGAAAAATTAGGCAATTAAACAAGATTAAATTTCATTACATATAATATAACTAAAACATAAAATAACTCTACACTATTTAAGAGCTTATCCCTCATGAGTGAATCAAGATAAAATCCATTTTTAGAATGTATTAATTGACTTATATATCCTCATGCTCTATGATATTTGTTTATTAAAATAAAATCTCAAAATCAAACAAAACATCTCTTATCTTACACAATGATGAGTAATGCGGAAATACAATCCAATAAAGCTTAGGAATCCATAAATTATTCATATTTTGTATAAGATGATCGTAAAACTAATTTTTTCACAATATTATCAAAATAACGTAGTGTTGGAAAAAATGAAAATATGTAAATTGAATTTTTATTCTTACTATAGGATGAGTAATGTTATTCAAAAAGATTTCAACCCCATAGAGTACCAATTATTAATAAATAAAACTTCATTAAAATATTTTTATGATTTTTCACACAAATATAAAAAAAAATTAATAAATATTATGAAAAATAGTAACATAAATGTGTTATCAACAATGTAGTCAACACTCTTCTTCTCTTTTTAAATGGTCCTCAAGAATGAAACAAGTTTTCAAATATTTCTAATATACAATGACTCATGAGGGGTGAATTGAGACCTTTAAATATTTTCAACAATTTCGACATCCCCTTTATGAATTTAGATTGAATATATCATTCTTATTCAATTGAGTGTTGTAGTTGAAATAATATAATGTGACTATAAAAACACATAATACATTTATAGTGGTTTCAGGATATAATGAAAATCACCTAGTTCTCTCCATAATCACATAATGTAGATGAGATTATTTTATTCAAATCATTTACATAAGGATCTCAAAACTAAGTGAAAATAGTTTACACTTGATATAAGGTTTTAGCAATCCATTAGATATTTTTATGGGTGACCTCACAACTTATTATGTAGTTGACAGTCACCATAACTGAGTAAAAGCAAATAAAACATGAATACACAAATGAGTAAAAAATACTCATTGTGATTTGATCTTCAATGAACATAAAATCATTCTAATAGTATCTTCAAAGAAGTAATAAGCTTATATTTCTTCCATCATTCATTCATTATTACTTTCATTCAATCTATTAAGTGATAATAGAAGATATAGACTAATAAATGAAATAAATATTTTATTTCAATTTAATTGTTATTGTATAATTAGTAGTCTATATATTAAAAATAAAATTAATATTACAAAAAAATACATATAATAAATATAATAATCTAGGTACCATAGTCTTCATTTGATAATTCCATGTAAACATAGTAAAACTAATCTGTAACTTTCCCCACAAACATCACACAAGAATGAAAAAATTTATCCCCATTAATGAAAAACTACTTCAGAGTTGGATAATATTATATAATGATATTTATAGATTATAGTTATGTGTTAAAATTTTTAGCTAAGTAAATTATGTTTTAACCCCTTGATATCATATAATATAGATCCTTAAAAATATAATAATTTTAATTTTTAATATGAACCATTTTCAATTTTTTCATTCGCAATATACAATTGATAGTCTATCATATTAAATGATAAATTACAATTGGTTCTAACTAAAATAACAATACTCCACATGATATAATTGTTATATTTCTTATAAAACATTAATATATGATTTATACATGATTGTAACACCATAGTATTTAACACTATTATATTAATTTAATTACATTTTTTACCAATACCCTATTTCACATGAATATATGAACTAAAAGAAAAATCAAAATACTCTATGAACATTTTCTAAAAGCGAAAGAACAAAAAAATTTATAGTAAAAAAAATATTGTAATCAATTTTAAATTCATACAAAAAAGATTAATAATACCTAATGTTTTGAAGGGAGTTTGTTAATTTAAGTACTTTCTCTTTCCATATCATATTTTCATTTAACTACTAAATTTAGCAGTTATTTAATTTGAATTAATAAAACTAACTTCAATTTTGGAATCAGAATTCAATATTCTCTTAGGATAATTTTTTATACTTTTCTAAAACAATTGAATATTTGGTGAATAGTGAAGAATAAAATATCATTGGATATCATAAATTTTATGAAATTATCATTAGAGACCCTATTTATATAGATTAAATATTTATAAATCATCCTCAATCATTTAAAAACTCTATGTTGAATTTATAACCCATATTTATCATTTTTTGAAATTTTTTTATTATATTACTCTAAATAAATATTTTTTATTGGTTATATAAATAATTAGTTTTTAGGATTTGTAGAAATTAAACATAAAAAATGTATTTTATATTCATGACCACCTTGTAAATATTATTTAATAATCTCATTTTTATTATATATAAAATAATGGTTACCAGAATTAAAGTCAATTCCAATGATAATGATAAACATGTTGTTTATAAGAAAATCATTACACCATATAATTTTAAATAAGTTAAATAAATTAATATATTCCTAAAGAAGAATTTAGTAAATTTTTTATCCAATATATAAATATATTACACCCATTTAATTGTTGATTAATATTTAAAATAGTTATTTGTTAAAACAATATTTTTCCTTAGAAAATTAGTTATGTATATAATATATTTTTTAATTTAAATATTAAATTTATATTTTTGATAAATTTTATTCTACTAAATTATGGATAAAATTTGGCTCATCATTACCAAATTTTTAATGTGGGTTATCTTATATTTTTAGTAATTCCTAAATAACATTGTTAAAAACATGTTACATTTATAAAAAGAAAAATAGAAAAATATAAAAATCAAATGATAAACAGGTCAAAAAATTATTACAACATGTATAAAAATACATAGTCTAGGATTGATAAAAAAATATTATCCCCTCAATTATTTCTATTTTTAGTTCCATTAACCCAAGAGTATATTCTTTCCATTGTTGAAAAATATCAGGGCTCAAAGATGTGAAATTATCTCTACTTATAAAAATAAATACCTTCTTCCATTTCAATGAAACAACTATTTTTTGAAATTTAGATGATCATATTCATAATTATAATCTATTATATTTCAATTTAATATACATAATCCCCTAGTCTCTAGATATTATTGTAATCCATTCACTTCAAAGATGACCTTCAAGTGAAAGTTCAACCTCTCCACATGGGTAATACTTACACCATATATTATGCTTCTTCATTATAATATTACACAAAAATTAAATCCATGAAATAATTACAACATAATCATTTATAATATGATTAAATTTTATTATACAGATAGAATATCAATCCTATACTTTCTCCAATAACCCTTGGTGAAATGAATACATCGTCTGGTGTTTATTTCAACTATTTCCTCCTTGAATGGTGGCTTCAATTTCTTATAAAATCATTGCATGGATTTTTTAAAAAGTTATATAATAAAAAAAATATATTTTTAACCTAAATATTATAATTAAAAATAATTTTTAATCCCCCTCATATTCAATGAAAAATGAGAGCATCGCTTCTGTATAAGCAGATTAGCGTATCTAAGAAATGGTATTTTTTTGTTTCCCCATACCACCTAAAATATATGATTAGAAAAGTGTATTTAAAGTAAAAAATAAATATTAAGACACTATTAATATTTTAAAAAGGTAATATCATACATTATATAATTATGATTAATAATAAACGATTATAGTAAATTTAATCACATTAAATGAACATAGAAAGAAACTTTATTAATTTGTGTCCATTTTAGAAAAATATGGAACTGTATAAATATTATATAAATTGAGTAATAAAATAAATACACATCTATAATTCAAGATATAATGATTCAATTTTACCATAGCATTTATAAAGGTCAAAATATCATGTGAGTTATAGATAAAATAACCGATCCACCTTATAAACCAACATAATATGAAACTATTTATCAAATTAATAGTAAATGTTAATAAATGTATCAAATAATATGAAATATATATGAAAAAAATATCAATAATTATTTTTAAGAACCTAATTAATTTATCAAGGATAGTAGGTGCATATACAGAACAAATCAAGACATTAGGTAAGGGTTTTTTTATTTTAATTTTATTTCTTTGGGATAAGATTCATATTAAAAAATTATTTATTTATAAGATTTATGTATTGAATGTGGATTAAATATTTTTCATTAAATTCATGAAATAATTTTTATTTAAAAAATAAATTCAATGTTATACCTTTTGTGTATTATTAATTGATAAAATTACGATTTGTGATGGGTTTTTTTAACTCAAACCCACTTTGTTATAGTTATATGTTTCATGAAGTCCTTTTTAATTATATGATTCTATATTAAACAATAGTATTTTATTTCATTTTAAATTCTATTATTATTTGGTAAAACTAAATTTTAAATTAACATATTTTACCTCGGTTAATTTCTATCTCAAAAATTATATCACTACTGAGAACATATCCCAAACACTTTAATGATTATTTCCACTACTTTTCCATATTTTTATACTCCTTAAAATGTTATAATTAATATGGAAAAAAAATTATGTGGTATCTCTAATGATATTCACAATTCCATTTTCCTCTTTTTGATTTAATGTTTTATTAGCCACTTTAATGATGTTGGATTTTTCAAAAGTATTATAAAACATAAAATGTGATCTTCTGAACAAGCCTCTTAACTTATTGGTTAAACATTCTCTTTTATTATGTATCACTTCCTCTATATTATTTCTAGGTATGCATTCCATATTTTATATATTTGTTTCTTATATGTATTCCTATTTTTATACCTCTGTTTTTTAGGGATAATAATTTTTTATGTTTCTTATTTTACTCCATCTTCTTTGAAAACCCAATGTAAGGGAACATAATTATATATTATTTCAAAAGAAACTTCATTAATTTACATAAATCCTTTATAGTTCAGTTCAGGTTGGAAAAAATAATAGTATATTTCCTTCCTCAAAATATCCATTGAGAATTTTAAAAAAATTACCCATCAAAACCATTTTTTATTCTTACTTATCTTTGATCATTCCCATGATTTTTTCTACATAGGAAGATAATTTTCAAGAAAATTTATATATAATTAAAATATTAACACCCAAGATGATATAATTTATTTTTATCTGGGGACTCCTTGGAATATAAACGTTGGTTAATCATATATAGAATATTATAAAAGACTCTTTTTTTCTTATAGATTATAGAATGGTTACTATTTTTGAATATTTCTTTTCCTCGTGTAGTACATATATTCATGTACATATTTTTATTATTATAATGTAACAAGTTGACCCAAAATAATATATGACTAAAATTTATTGGGTAATGTTTACATCCCATGATATACCTTGTATGGTGGAGAAGAAGTTTTACTATATAGATTATGTTATGTGATAGATTGTCCAAGAATTATATCTCTCTAAAAGGAATTGTCTGATGATTTACCACTGCTAAAAAAATACGAAGTAGAACCCAATAAAGAAATGGAATATATCTACTTTTTGGTATGGTGGTGATCCCAACCCACCATGGCACACTGTTCACTATGACATGGTGTCTTATAAATTATCGTTTAATTTTACTTACAATTTCATGATTAATGTTTCTTCAACATTTTAACGAATCTATGATTTATGATATCATTTTCTTATTCCATGTTTTCATGCCTTTGACTTTCATCCTCATGATATTATATCATTTAATTTAACTTATATATTTTGTCTCCCCATAATTATTTAACTATATTATTCCCTAATAACTATTTGAGATCCCCCATTTTGTATGTTTTCCTTCCCTATTATGAAGATGTATATGAATTACGAGAGATATAGATGGAGTTTAGTGAAACTAAATTACATATAAATGTTTATTTCAATTTTAAAATAAATATCTTATGTATGAAAACTTGAAAGAAACTAAATCATTTGTTCTTGAGACTGTGATATTCATTTTAGATTTTATGTTTAACTTATTCAAATGATGTAAAATAATGGTGTGATTAACTCCAAATTATGAAATGATAGTCATATTCAAAACATGAACATCATGGTTTGGCTTCCTTAAGATAATCATGTACTTTAATTAATGGCTTGATAATCTATTAAATAAAATATGTAAAATGCATTGAAGTCCTACTATGAAGATATAATTTTCATCAGAGTAATAACTAATTCATTACATCAAGTTATAATTGAAATATGCATAACAACCATACTATATTAATTCTTAAAATCCAAAACACTAATTTTCAAATTATTGAATACATAAAAAGAATATTTAATAAAAAACTATGTTTAGTAATCTAAAAATCATGAATTATATTTAATGAATAATGATAATATTTTAAAAAATAAAAGCAAAAAATACATAATGTGAACATGTATTATCTGAACATGGAATCACTCATAAAATTATATATATGATACATAAGAGTCAATTATCGTTTCCTCTACATGTGTAATGGTTATATAATTGGTTGAATTATAAATCATAGTAATATATATGATTAATTTAATTTATTAATTGATTTACTTCGCTTTATAAATATGTTTAAATGTAAGGGAATCTTCTCCAAGAATAAATATAAAATATTGAAAGAATTTTAATTCATCAATGTGTGACCATAAATAATTAAAATTAAATTCAATATTCTTCACATTCATTGTGTTATGTTTGGTTCGATGAATTAGAGATATTATAATCATAATGAAATATCCAAATCTTCAGTACAAAATAAATTTAAAAAAAATTCATATTAAAGGCTAAATATGTAGAAAGAAAATTTGATTTCAAAAATATAAATTAAATATTTTGTATCTTTTATAAATATAGAATATCCATATGTAAATTTAATTTCAAATTTCATAATTTCTTCCTAATTTGAATGAAGGTTTTCTAATAATGATTTCTATAACATAAAATGTGAGAATCCATAATAAAACATGTAGACTAATAATAAATACAAAATGAATAGTATCCCCAGGGTGTAGATCAGTGGTAGTTTCCCCTATAGGTCTTAGTGATGTCTAGATTTTGAGTCTCATAGAATATATCCAAATATTGTAAGTTGCCTAATTTTTTTGTAATGAAGCCACTTTCCCCAAATAAACTAATGTTCTGGCCTCAAAATTGCAGAACAATGCATAATAATTAATGAAATAAATTATATTCCCTTCATAAAAGTAAATAATATATATAAACAAATTTTACATAATTGATAACTATTAAAATTATTGAATTAATGTTTAAAATAGAAGATTAATAATAGAGAATAAAACAATTTGAAACAAATAATACATAAGAATTAATGTATAGGAATAAGTAAAACATATAATTGAGTATAATTAAGCAATTATCAAATCATAAGAATTTAGAAACGAGTCACTCAACGTTCTCCCCATTTTATAATCATAAAACCCAATAACAAAAAACATAATCACCCTTTTTATCATGGACCAAAAAATTAAGATGGTTTTGAGAATAGACCAAAAGCAACCCAATTTCCCCTAAAAAGAATAAAAACTAATAACTAGGGTCATGTGAATACGTTATACCTTTATCAATATATAATAATGTACAAAAACACATGATTTTAATAAATAAAAATTAATTGGTCTAGTATAATTTTATAATTAATAATAATTATAATATACTTGCTTCCACAAAACAATAATTCTCCCTCATTAGATATAAAAGTTCATAAAAAATAATGAAAATAGGATACATATTTTTTCTCATAAATGATAGTTTAAAAATAGATTCAACATTATCTTATAGTATGAAATAATATCTAAAATAAAAGAACATTTATACTTTAGAAAACAAAAAACAACTAAAAACATATTCCACATCATAGTCATACATAGTTTCAAAAAGTTTAAAAGAATATATTCTAATAAAAAATTAATAATGAAATACAATCCTAATCTATAAATTAAGAAAATTCCTCTTTTAAAAATATAATATTTAAATCTTATAGTTTTGAATTATTAACACCCAAAAAATACAAAACACATCTATTTTATTCTTTTCTTTATGTCATCTCCTTTGGTAAAATTTTGGGTTGAATTTGAGGTGAAATTTTACTGTTTCTATGTCTTTTGGTGGTTTTTGGCCAAGTTCATATTCTGAGAATGGTCTGGATCAAACTATTCGATGTCCATCAGTGACAATAAAACCTTATTTTGGCATTAGGTAAAAGGTTAATGACTTTAATTTTTTTTGGAAAACTATGAGAAAAATATACATAAATGGTTCTTTAAAACGACAGAGGTAAGTTGCACGATTGGCTCACGGTTTCTCAAACTATTTGGTCACCCCATGGGAGGTTCCCTTCTATCTAGTATGTTGTTTGTGGTAGGTTTACTATCTGGAAGACCAGGTAGCCTACCCAACGTTCAAAATAATATAATAGTACGTCAAAATAAAATATGAAAAATAAGATAGAATTTAAGGAAAACATTTTAATATTAAAAATAATGATATTATAATTTCTATTATGTTTATAATTATTATTATGTTTTTTAAACCCCTATTGGGTTCCCCTTATCACCCTCCCTTGCACACCCCTCCCTCCCCTTCCATATCTCGTGTGACGGAAGCCACCACCTTCCTCTTATGTGACACTCTCAGCTTAAGCCCTCTAAGATGACATCCCCTTCCCTTTATTGACCTCTTCCTCCCCTATTTTGGATGTGAATTTATCTGGTATCTCTACTCTACCTTATTCTTATTTAAATTTTTTGGTTTTATTTTCTTTGGTGTGGTGTACATTCTTTGGATAATCCCTCATTTTTTCGGGGTTTCTTTTTTGGTATATTGTTGATGAATAATGTTTGTTGGACATTGATTCTCATTATATCAACTATTTTCAAAGGAAGCGGATTTCACCACAATTTTGTGTAATGGATTTTAATTCCTTAAATTTTGATTAATTTTAAATTATGTATTTTTTGTTTTTATGTTATCAGTGTTTTTTTAATTTTCATTGGATCTCTTTGTTGTGGTTTTAAGTTGTGTGAGTCTAGAGAGATTAGTTTTTCCCGCATAGGTATGGAATATATATATATATATATATATATATTCCTTCATGTTAATGGGAGTATTTTAAATGAAGATAGGGTTATATGTATATAAATTCATGAGTGTATAAGCGTGCAGGGTTGACTTGAGGGGTCATAAAAAAAGAGGTATGTTTGAAGTAGGTCACCCTTTGTCAAAGTCTTTAAATCGAAAATAATAATTTCTTATGTGTTTTATTTGGTTATACATTATATTATAATGTTATTAAATTCTAAAAAAATTAATTTTGAACATAATTAGATTATTTCATGTTTTTCAGCATGCTCTTTATATTGAAATATGATTTCTTCTTATAAAAAAATGTTCTCTATGTTACTTTTGTAACACTAGGCTTCTTGATTGCTTGATTAGTTTTATAAATGAATTATATGGGGTAAATTGAATGTTTCCAAATATGTTTGGACTTTTTTATAGTTTTTTTATAAACGTGCAGTGAAATTTTTTATCTATTAAATGGTTTTGGAACTTAATAGTGTTGGACAATTATGTTTTCTAAAGTGAATATATTCATTTTATGTAATGAGGCCCCTTTAAAACTTTGAGAATGATTTTTGAAACTTTAAAACCTCTATTTAGGCATTCACCCTTGTTTGAAAAAGGTGAATTAAGTGTTAATGTGTGATTTGTGATATGTTACTAGTGAAGAGTCATTAGCATTATTGTGGGACATAAAAAGACAGATGCGATAATGGAGGGAGATTAGTGGTGAGAGGTTGGATGCGTTTTTGGGTAAAGAAAATGATATGTACATATATGTTTTCTGGATAAAAACACACCACTATTTGAAATAGAGATCCTGGGAAACCTGAGTACATTGGTGGGACAAATAGAACAAGTTTTCAAGTTGACTCGAAAGTTTCTCAGCCCATATTAATCTAGAAGGATTTATATTTACAACACTATGTAAATTGTGAGGCTTTTTCGAGACCACTAGAACTTGGGATGTGTTTATTTGTAGTGGATCGTTCATGATGATGTTTTGGGTTGTGGTTTCTATACCACATTTCACTGAGAAACAATGTTCTTTGGTCTCACCCATGCTAGTTACCTATAGGTATTTTCCATGGTGATTTCTTATGACAGGATATTTGTGATGTGATTTTCTTTTCAGTTTCATCATTCATGTTTTCCTATTTTATAAAAACTGTGTTTTTATTTAAAATTATTTCCATTCATTTTGAAATGTATATTTATACCTAGAAATTATTTTGGAAATTTTTTGGAAATAAAAATTATTTCTCTTCAAAATGGAATCTTGTTACCTGAATATGAAAAAAATAAAAAAATTATTTCTTATAGTTATATTTTTAAAAAAGCATGAGGTAGATTTCAATTTCAATATAATTAATTATGAAAATATTATTTGGGCCTAACTAATGAGTTTTATTACTCACACCAATAGATTTATATTGTTTTTAGCATCTGGTTTTTCTTTCAACTTTGGGTCACTCGTGCAACGACTGTGATCTTACGGTTGGAGGTGACTCACGAGGTCACATGGAGGTATATGTGTAGTTTTATTTAATTATTTTTATAGAGATTACTTTCAATTTAATGTTTATTTTTTTCATTTTTATGGGATAAATTTTTTCCAACTACATTATTTTGATGCTCAACACAAGTTTCTAGACTACGTGGTTCAAGAATTCATTTCAAGCCTTGTAGTAGACTACCTTGAGTGACTGTTTTGGGGTTGAATTGAGTTGGTTCATGACAAAATGATATCATCAGAAGATCTTATTATTTGGAGTGCTAGGTAACAGATATATTAGGATAGTTAGGACTCAAGAGGTAGGTCAAGGATGAACATCTTGCACCCTTTCCCGTCTTGAGCCTCATTTTTTCAAGGGTAGCCTGGGATTTGAGTGTTTCCATAGTTTGGTCTATGTTAATAAAAGATGACAATTGGATTAAGCTAGTGTTATGTGACATGCATTCAAGGAGTAAAAACCCATGTGTAACTCAAGGTATGAGTTCTAGATACATAATATGGTTGATACTTACTTTGGGTATGGTCTAGTAATCCATGTTGCTGGGATGTTAATTGCCACTAGTTCTTTATTCTTGATTTTTCGATGTGATTTATGTTTTGTCATAGTTTTGGTCAGCATGAGTTGATTTCATAATTGAATTTTTTTTTAGTAAATGGGTTTTGAAAATACAAAATGGTCTTCGAAGTGTCAAAATTATTTTAAAAAATGATTTTTTTTTCTGGAGATTATTTTATTTTTACAGAATGCCTTTTTTCAAAAGGAAAAAATAGAATTTGTTTGTGAAATTGTTTTAGGATTTTAGAAATTTTTTTGGAATTTTAAATGAAAACATCCTAAGAATTTGGAAATGTGTTCATTTAATAATAAGGGGAGACTTAAAATGAAGAGGTAATTTGGGATTTAGGTTGAATGAAGTGGTTTTGAAATGATAAAAGTTTTGTATTAACCCTTGGTAATTCAATGAATAATCACATATTTGGATGTACATGTGTGGGAAGTAGATGATTGCACATATGTGTAGATGTGTTTTTAAGATAGAACAAGGATATATATATATATATATATGTGTGTGTGTGTGTGTAACATCAACGAGTACCAATGGTGGGTATTTAAGTTTTCTTTTTGAAAAATGGTTTTTAGAAAGGGGATTTCAATGTTTTAAAAACTGAGTGAGAATGTATTTAGTGATTTTATTTACATTTTGGGAATCTTCATTCTCAGTGTCTTAGTTTTTATATAATGATTGGGTGTTTAGAATTGTTATTTGATTTTGGGTTTTGGATTTTGATTGGTGTTTGATGTTTTAGATTATGAGGATTTTTTATTCAGATTTGTGTCTCTTATTTTTGGGTTATTCTCCAAAAAGGTCCTAGTAAGGAATGAAAGACCAGAATTTATAAATAATTCATCCATGTTTAGGTTGAGGCAATTTTTTGGTAATCGGTGTTGGTCATCATTTTGTAGCTTGATCATTTTAAAACTGAGGTGGTTATAGTTTTTGAGGAAATTATAAAAAATTATTTATCTAAGTATTCCCATTGATGAATCAAACCATAATAATAATTGAGTGGTGGTGCCATATCCTTTCCTGAATTTATACCACACTCGAGTCTTATTTGTTTTTTACCCACAATAGTTATTTGAAATATAGAATAACTTTTTAATCATAGTGGATTTTGAAATGATGTTTTTTACATCATGGATTGTTTGATCATCTGAATGGGTTCTGTAAGTCACAAAACTAAAATAAGAAGTCTAATTTGTGTTTTTTCAGCCCTTGTTTATGATATAGTGGATGATTTAAGAAATTAAGGCTCTAGCCATATGCCCCATATTGAAGGATTCGTGTAGTCATAAATCATTGGGTGTGGGGGACCATGGTCCTACATTTGTATATGGTGCTCAAACTAGGATGTTTTAATCGTCGATATTGAATATTTCTTCATTTTTTGACGATTTATTATTTCTGTGTAAAAGAAATAGAGGCCTCATTACATTTTTTTAGTATTCTTTATTTTGAATGATCATATATTTTATTTCCCATGGTTCATGAATTTCCCTTTGGGAAATGAATGGTTAGGTGGCCTTGTATCCCTGCAGGCCCTTATTATTGTCATTATGGCCTATGGATTCAAACATTTTAATGGTATAATCCTTGTAGATTGGTTTTAGTTCTAGGTTATGCTCGTTTCAAAGATGATTTCATATGTGGAGATGCCGAATTGTGGTTCGGTTGATACTCTATATAATTTTTTTGTCGGGACCTCCTTGTGGTGGGGGTTGGTCTATATGGGGAGTCACCAGGTTGGCCAATGATGGGGGTTCCTACTTCTTTTTATATTGGTAGTTCTAGATTTATCATGTTCCACTAGGTTTAATTATGGCCTTTATAGTTGAGTTTTTTTGGGGGGGAAAACATCCACTTTTCTTTATTATTATTCTCATAGCGATTTCTATTTGAGTTGTTCATGTTTTTCTAGTATAGTGAACGACCACCCCATGGTTTGTAGTTATATATAAATTCATTTCATATTAGGTTGGGCATTGTTTACCGATCATCTCAATTAATATATATGGGAATAAGTGTTTTATATTGTGGATAATTATCACACATTGACCATAGATGATCTTATATTTTATTTTTTTCATTATGTTGGATCCTTTGGTTAATGTTCGAGTTGAGTTCTTGGTGATCACTTTTTTGTTTCAGAGTCATCAGGTGGTTTTTGTCCCTACTCAATGTCTGAGCATGGTTTGTCTCAAACTGTGAAAGGTCCAACAATGATCTCGTGGCCTTCTTTTGGCATTAGGGACAAGTCACATGACTTTCCCATGGTTAGGAGAACCTTGAGACAAGTGTGTGAAATGATTGTATCAAATGGAAGAGATGTGTTGCAAGGTTGTCTCGTGGTTTCTCAAACTATATGGATATCCAATTAAAGGGGCCCTTCTCTCCAATAGGTTGTTCACAATTGTCGGATAGCTTGGATGATCAAGTAGAAAAACCATGTGGTTGGCGTAGTGTCAAAAACAATTGAATGAAAATAAAATATGAAAAATAATAAATAATTTAAAGAAAACATTTAGAAAATAAGAATAATGATATTTTTATGATTAGGATTATTATGATGCTTATTATTATTAGGATTATGTTTATAGTTACTATTATGTTTTTTTAACAATAAAGGTGTTCCCCTTTTACCCTATTCACACACACACCCTCCCTCACCTTCTCTCTCTCACGTGATGACCCCCAACCATCCTCTCAATTAACCCCCATTGTCTGAAGACCTTCAGCATGACACGTACATTTCCTCAATTGAAAACTTATTATATTATATTTTGGTATATATTTACCTATTAGTTATCATCTCCCTTATTATTATTCTTTTTTTGTTTTATTCTCATCTTGGTAGGGCACATGACCTAGCCAAACCAGAAATATTTTTTGGGGTTTTTGTTTTCATCGAATCTTGATGAATAGATTTCATTGGCCTAGTTGATGATTTGTCATATCATAGTTGTCAAAGGTACAGGGTTTCAACTCGATTTAGGGTAAGGTAATTCAATTCCTTCATTTTTGAATAATAAATTATATTATATTTTTGTTTTTTGAGTTTTCAGTAATTTTTCAAGAATGTGTTGAATCTTCTTGATGTGGTTTCAATATTTGGGAATCAAGAGATCTTAAATATGAATGCATACGTAAATAATATACTCATATATATACATATATTCCCTCTTTCTACACATTTCCTCATTGAGAAAGGAATATGTGTAATTCTACTAGGGGTATTTATATATATATATATGTGTGTGTGTGTGTGTGTGTGTGTGTGTGTGTAAATTCACGTGTGTGTAAGCGTGAAGGGTTAGTTAGAGTGGTCATTATAAAAAATTATCACATTTGAGGTAGTTAACCCTATGTCTAAGCCTTAAAATTGAAATCTATAATTTCTTGTGGTGTTTAGTAGGTGTTTTCATTATATTTTAATGTTAGTTAATTGTTTAAAAAAATAATTTGAAAAATAATTGGTTTATTTCATGTTTTTTATCATGTATTTTATGTTACACTATGAGTTATTCTACAAAAAATATGTTTCCCATGTTTTTTTTGTAATTTTATGAATTTCCATCGCTTTATTGGTTTTATAAATTATTTAAATTTGTTGAATTGGAAATGTCAAATGTTGTTTGGCCTTTAAAAAAATTATAATAATGTAATGAAATGTTTTATCTTTTAAATGTTTTTGGAACAAAAACATGTTGGGTGATTATGTTTTCAAAAATTAATTTATTTTTTTTATGTAATAATACCACTATTTCACATTGAGATTGATTTTTAGAAGTGGAAAATACATCTTGATCCATGCCCCTTGTTTGAAAAATGTTATGTATGTTTTAATGTGTTATCTGTGAGATGTTCCTAGTGAAGAGGCTTGCGAATTTTGTTGTGACGTAAAAAGGGGGATGCACTAATGGTGAATGATTGGTAGTGAAAGGTTGAATGATTTTTTGGGTAAATAAAATGATATGTACATATATGTTTTTCAAATGAAAAATCACAACCATTTGAAATAGAGAACATTTAAAATCTAACTACATAGGTGGGCTAACTAGAACTAGTACTATAGTTGACTCGATGTGGCATGGCCCCGATTCATCTATAAGGATTTAAGATTACAACACAATCCAAAGTATATTGATGATTAGAGACCAATAGACCTCTGGATGTGTTCGCCTCTAGTGGCCCATGCATGAGGAAATGATGGAATGTGGATTCTATACAATTTTTTCACCAAGATATGAGGTTATAGGCTCCAACGTTTTCTAGTTAACTATAGGGATTTCCCTTGGTGCTCACATGTGACCTAATACTTGTGATTTGATTTTCTTTTTAGTTGCATCATGCTTATTTTTGTCTTTTTTGAAAAAAATATTTTAACATATAAAATTATCCGTTCATTTTGAAAATCCTCTGCATACTTGGAAATTATTTTTTGAGATATGATGGGAATAACTTCCTTCAAAAATGAGAGCTTGTAACAGAAATTTAAAAAAATAAAAAATCATATTTTTATATTTTTGTATTATCAAACTAGAGTGACTTGGTTTTCGTTTTAAATTTATAGAATAAGGAATAGCTTATTTAGGGATACCTATTTATTTGAAAAATGAATCATATAGATTTTTTTTTTTTAACTTATAATGATGCTTCCCAATTTTTTTTCTCGTCGATTGAGTGTGATCATACAATTAGAGGGTAACCATGATATCACATAGGGGTTTGTTTGTAGTTTTATTTTATTTATTATTATAGATTTTAGTGTTATTTTTTACATTTGTTTATTTATCTGTCATTTATTATGGGCCAAGTCATTCCCAACTTTTTTATTTGGATTCCCAGCATTATTTTTCATCCTAGAAGGATCGACAATACCTATTGGGCCTTTTTGTCGAACTTGATTAGGTTACCGGTTTGGGGTCTACCCAAGTCAGTTTGTGAAGGAATGAATTCTAAATTGAATGAAATTCAATGTTAAATCCCATTGAGGAATTATATAATACCTATAAAGATCCCTTAAAAAATATAAAATAATTAATTATAAATATTTATAGTACTTGTAATTTGTAATAAAGATAACGATTAATGTGTAATTAATGGTAAATATTTTTAAAGAATTAAATAAATTAAAATATGCTTCCATCAAGACAAAAAATAATATAGTATATTGCATTTTATTAAACAAAATGATACAATATTATACACATATTTAACAGAATAAAAATATAAAAATCACATCATGTTTTTTATATAATAAATAGACCCCTAAATGGTATGATCATTTTCCATATATTAATAGAATAATTAATAATAAAAAATTAACACATAAATTTTTTGAAAAAGTAGTGAAACAAGTAAACCATTATGAAAATGCAATTTCTATATGAAAATATAATTAAAAGAAATATATCATATGATGATATCTTGTATGACATCAGTAAAACATCAACATATATTATTGATGGACGAAATTAAATTGTGATGAAAGAATCACTCCTATAAGAAATAATTAATTCACTTCAAGTTGTTAATTTATATATAATAAAAAATAAATACTTTTTGCACAAATAAAAGTATATTTCTACAAAACTAATTTTGAATGAAATAACTCAAATAATTGGTATATAGAACAAAATCATAGAGTATGATATCAAAGTGAATTGATTATTGATCTCAGAAAAATCGAATTCTGTGGATATTTTCTTCATTCATTTAATGAATTTTGACCAGAAATAGAAAACAATCCTTATTTAAATATTTTGAGAATCCAACAACCAAAAATCATTTAACATTTAATATCAGTTATTTATATTCCTACAAAATATATTAAAATAATACCATTTTGTAACAAAATGGTTTTGGGTTTAGTAGTGAATGAAATAAGATAAATATTATTCTAAAATTATATATATATATATATATGTGGTACAAAATAGAACCTTAATGTTGTAAAAATATTTTGAAATATACGTTTTCAAAATATGAAATATTTAAATAATTATAAAGAAAAAGTCACTATCATAATGCGCATTAAGACCATAGTGAATAAAAGTAATAATAGAAACTATATTTCAATGTGATGTAGGCATAAAATAATTCATATAATTAATTTAATTTATTTTTTTCTTCAAATTATAGATATACTTCTACTTATTTTATTCTTACCTCACTGTATGTTAATAGAATCCACTAACTATGTAAAATTTATAGAATATAATTTCAAATAATTATCATTTTCTAAAAATTATTAATTTTAGAACCATTCGTAACAAAATAAGGTAAAATAATATAATTTTCCGAATTTAATTCAAAAATAAATTAAAAAAATCATTATTTTCATTATGAAAAACATTAAAATATTCCATTAAATAATTATTTAATTTATTTATATTATCATATTTACTTTCAAGCATAGAATAATACTAATTATGCTTATCCTTTTAATAGTTTTCAGATTCAAAATTAAGACAAATAAATGAATGTACCTTTTCACTTTAGCGCAAAAACCACATATTTTTTATTCATATAATAACTTTATAATTATAATTTTACACTTCGTCTTAATCCTTAGTGGGTAACCGAGTATAACTTATGTCACAATTAAGTTTATTTTAATTTTAGTTTTTATATTTATATTAAAATATTATTTAAGGTAACAGTGTCACAGTAATGTTACGTTCAATTATGGTCGCTCTCATAAGATGTTGACCATATTTTTTATTTATTCATTATTTTTTTTATTTTCAATCCTTATAGTGTGTTTGGATGTATCTTGAGATTCAGTGTAAATGTGGACATATGCATGTAGCTGGGAAAGCTATGGATATCCATCAGATAGTCAGGGGATACAACCTAGTTGGTTGACATACCTAAGACAACATATGGTATAGGAAGTCCACCAACTAGCCAATGACCATACATCCTCTATCCTAGGAAAAATATATATGACCAGAATTATACTAGAAATAAAATTTTGAATCATTATTGGATCAATTTTACAATAATTACTATGATCCCCTTTTGGTATGTCGGAATCTTATTTGGTCTTGAATCCTCCTATCCCTTGAATTTTTCACATTTCATTATATATAATGGCCATGAATAATTTTTTAATTCATTAGATATATCTTTATAAATGGTAATACAACCCAATGGATCTAATTAATACTTATTTTATCCTTATACAATATAGATATTGTGAATTCCTTTTAGTATTATAAATTCTAACAATTTCATTGTAGATAGTTTCATGAAATAAAATTGTTCTATACAAATTTTATTCTTTACCATTTAAGTTTTTTTCTAAAATTAAATTGTCTGATGATCCAGGATTTATTTATTTATAGATATATCTGTTAAATGATTTGGAATCGTATTAAATGCATGATGTGGGAAAATAAGGTTGCTTTACAGACGCATGATGGAATGTATTTTACCAGTGGAATTGTTGATCAAATTGATTTAAAATCATGTTTTATATGTGTTTAAAGGTTGTTTTATTATCAATTTTTCAAATTAATTTGAATTATTTTGGAAGTGAATAATAGTATTCCCAAGCATGATCATTTCTAAGGTAGGGAGAAATTATCATAATTAGACTCTCAACACCTGTGCTCATTATTATTGGGTAATATATTCACTAGGTGTCAAGAAGTTTTTATGGTAGGAAGACAGTCACTAGAGTAAAATCTTAACATTATTGATGGATATTCAAGGGTAATGTACACATATGGTGGCCTTTGATCACATAGATCATATGATGATCATTTCAAACCTAGACTAATTTTACTCATGGACAAATATACAGGTGGATAATCATTATAATATTTATTTAGAATGATTTTTTGAATCTAATTATTATCTAAATAGAATTGAATGTGGTTTATTGGTAAATATTTTACAAGTTAGGAAAATTTTAGTTTTTAGGTTATATATGAAATTTTATAAATTTTTATCTTATGAATTATCTTCATTATTTTATAATAGTTGGTTTATATTGTAATTTTGATTTATGAAGAACATAGTTGGATCCTACTAGAATTTCTTTCGCACACCCTATATACATATTTTGTTGTCTTTAAATATTTTTTATTTAATGTAGGTAAAGGTAAGGCGCTATAATTTAGAGGTGGTATTGTTCATTAGAAGGATGTGGGAGGTTGGTGGTGACTACATGTCATGTGGATATTTGTTTTTAATGTACTTGTGCACCATTGATTTGTTTGTGGTTTCAAAAATGTATTTTAGTTCATTATGTGTATTATACACTATTGAATTTTGTTGTAATACATTCATTATGATTAAATATATCATGTTGGATTATAATATTTTATTGATAAATAATTCTCAAATTCATTGTTTATTACATAAGAACTTTTTTCTAGATTTTAAGGATTGGTACTTCCCTTCAAATCATGTTATGGTAGGACCAGGTTCCCATATATTTTGGAAGTCTAAGTTGGTTTGTAAAAAATTACTATCAATGGAGGATCGCTTATTTCCATTGTTAGAATGCACATTGGGATGTCTTTCTAAACAAGAGATAACACTGTTGGTACTTAAGGGAAAGTTTTTAAGTGAGTACTTTACCATCACTCATCATGTAATTTCTTATGTTACCCTTGGTAATCACGAATTCAGACTTTTGGAAATATAGACATTTAATTCCAGTATCATTTTTTCCATGTTACATTATATTTACAATTAAATTTGTTATCTAATTTTATTAATTATTGGGTATCATTTTATTATTTCAATATCTATCATGACTTTTTTTACCATTCCCCAAAAAATATATCCGAATAATCCTTAGGACATTGAGAACCCTAATGTTTGTTAGATTCTTATGGATGTAGTTCTTCATGTAGACCAATCTAAAGGCCAAGTTGTTACGCATATCTTTAGATAGGATAGAGAGTTGGAACCTCGAAGGGATGAGGATAAAAATCTATTGTATAAGTCTATTCATTAGATACCAATGCATTTACATATGTTTAAGGATCTATATATTTCAAAAGTATCATCTTGAAAAATTTAGAGGCTATTTGAATTTATAGAGACCCCAAATTCCATCATAGTGAGGTGTGTTGTCTTCATGTTTGAATGCATGAGTAGAAAGTGGTGTGACTCTCTAGTTTTGAAAAATAAATATGTTGGTTTGGAGTTATAAGTATAGAATCACATCATTATAGAGTAATTTCACCAATATGTATGTAACATGATGAAATATATAGTGTTTCAAAACCTTTTACAATGTAATCTGACAATGATGAAATATTTTTATCATTTCATCGATTTCTCCCTAAATTAATAAAAGGTTGTGTAAAATAATATGTTAAAGGATCTATGGTTTTAGAAGGTCATTATACCACATATATAGTAACAATTATTCGTTATAGAAATTTTTACCTTGGGAATGGTGGTGGATACGGTATTAGTTGTAGATATTTATCTAGATGGAAAATTATGGATGAATGGATTTCTGCCTAATTATGGTGGTAGCTATAGTCATTATTTTAAGAATATGTAAAATTTAATCTTGTTATGAAAAGGAAATTGTGGTTTTCTTCATTGATATATTATTGATTACTTTTACAAACCAACCCGGGTTGGCCCTAAACTTTTAACCTGAGCCGATCAGCGGAAAGGCTTGATAGGCATTCCCATCCTCCCTAGATGGAAACAAACGCCAAGGTAATCATAATATTTAACAATGGGAATGGGTTTTCCTAATAAAAAATAGTAATGAAAAAAATAAGATGAATATACAAAAAAGAAAACCAAATTAACATGATTATCAAATATTACATTATTTAGTAAAATGATTAGATAACAAACTGGACAAAAAAATCAAAAGAAAACTCAAACTAAACCTTACAACCCAACATCTTCATGTGACAATGATGGTCACCCTACAATCCATAACCAACCATCACCTGAGGGGATCAAACCCCATCTAGAACCTATAACCAAAACTGAAAATAAGAAAATACTATAGGCATGGGTAGTAAAACTAAGTAGGTGTGCACAAATAATTCTATTCCAAATGAACATTATTAAATAAAGAAACCTTGATTGGATTGTTTTAAATACATTATAAAAATATAGATTTTTCCAAACTCTTATTTAGATAAAAAAAATCATGCTCTCAATTCATTTCCCTCACATTTTAACATAGGGCTCATTCATGTAGGGGAGGGTAGGTTCCCAAAGGAGAAGGAAAATGGAGCCAATAGGAATAATTCATTTTTCATGTCTGAAGGAAAATGTTGGGAACACATATTTTTTGATAACATCTTTATTCAACCACTTATAATTAACCAAAATTTCACAATCTACCAAAATATCATCGAAACCAAACACAATGATATTTATTTCACACAATGAGGGAAATGATAATAATGGTGTTAGAAAGGGAGGAACATGATAAAACATAATAACTCAGAGGAGACCATAACATACTAATACAAGATACCCCAACCCTGGTTTCATGCCACACATGATGAAATCAAAACAACCAAATGCCCATACACCCTAACTTAGCACACACCAAGGGGCCCAATACAATAGCAATAAACTAAATTATCCATCTACTATGGGCCACTAGTTAATGTGAAAACTACCAGTTAAATGAAATTTATCATAATTATTATTTTCTATTTGAGGTTTCCATGCAATGTTCACAAAGGGGTGTCCCACATTATCAATATAACCAGCAATATATCTATATATATATATACCACCATACACCTCACAAAAACTGACACCACCATGAACACCTCAAGGATTATTCCTTTCCCTGAAACAATTAATACATAAGGGAGGTTCATTAATGAGGACACTCCCATCCCACAATCAACCAAAATGGAAAGACTCACTCCTGAAGGGGGTTTTCAAATGAAGCCATTTTAATAAAAATACCAAATGTTCCCTAAGTAACATTCATATATCAATCCCTTTATAAAAATCAACACAAAAAATTGAAAATCAAACCAAATTATAAAACCATATTGGGAAATACAAACCAACATTTAAAAATAAATCTATCATTTATAAAATCAATCTATTCCCCTTAAAATTAACATTGTTTTTATAAAAGTCAATCGGTAAATTTAAAAAGCATTTGGACTGCAAAACCCACCAAATTCATTTGACACATACAATGTGATTAAGGAAAAAAATATTCACATGGAAAAATAATTCAAAGAATGAAACATCACTATTTAATAATTAATATATTCTTAAAAATCAATAAATCAATGAAATATTAACTTTATAGAAGAGGTGCATAAGGATGCTACCATAATTGATGTAGAACATATATAATCTAGTGAGAAACCTCATTCACACCCCAAATACACCCAAGGGTACTATATCCAACCACAAATAACCCTAAGAATAAAAATCCCCAAAAATAGAGAAACCCTAGACCTAAAAATCATCCAACATGGCTACTAGGGTTAGAAAAGTATAGAAAAACAAAGAGAAAGAAAAAATGGAGGAGAAAGTATCTCTAAACATTTGATCTGGGTGGAGGAACAGGATGAAACCCCCTTGGATCCCTCTTCCAGGGTTTAAGGGTGCCATTATCCCCCAAGGGAGGTGCCTAGGTTGGAGGAGGCCGAATGGTGTAAAAAAGAGGTGTTAGGTTATAAAAATCGGGGATCGGGAATGTTATTTTAAAAATATGGACAAGCCGCATGGTTATTCTGCACGATCTGTAAAACCATACAAATACCATGTGAGTTCTACTACTGAGGAATAAATCAACCGAATGGGACACATGCATGGTATGACTAACCATGCAGTATCCGGGTGGTAGATACTGTCTCAACTAGGAGCTTCTGCATGGTTACCTGGGCCATGACACAGGTCATCACTAACCATGCTCTAACAATGCCTTTGGGCCTACCCTTCAAAAAAACACCCATTTAAACCAAAACTCATGTGGGAAAAAACATAAAATCTAGGACAACAATGGAAGGAAATAATGTCCCAAAAATTCAAACTCCTCACACTTGATTCTCGATAAAAGAGATGAAGGCCAAATGTTATCCAAATCCAAAGATGAACTTCTAAAACACAGTTTTGAAAATTATCCCCACCATAATTCTTTCCCCCCAAGAAAGCCAACCTAATGCTTAAACCAAAAGAAAACCTACCACTTATTTGAAACTCAAGGTGGTCCCATATGAATAAAAAATGAATATGTTATACAAACACTACCAACCATAAAAAGCTAATAGAATGATCAAGGGGGACCAATATATATTCTTTGAAAAGTACTTCCCACCCCAAATGTTTAAACACCTCTAGTTGACTGGTTCAAAGGAAACAGAACCTTCACAATGAAAGACCCAACCTCAAAACAAAAGCACCATAACATCAACGAGAAGAACACAAACTATCCACCCAAAACAGATGAACAAGAATAAACCACTTATCCTGAATATCTTTATGTCCTTACTTAACAAAAACCGTTATAAACACATCGACCTCAAACTCTACTCAAAGGAAGAACATAAAATTTAGTGGTTCCATATAAAATAATCTACCATAAAATTAATACTAATAATACAACCAAGATACCAACATGGGTGGCCTGAATTACTCTCCATCATATGCTACACATTCACCCCACATCATTTTGTGTAATTCAATAATATCCAAAGTGGGTCTCCCCAACATAACTTCTATCATGATTAAGGGGACTTGAGAACCTTCCCATGAGAAAAAAAAATCACCAACATAATGGCAAGGGTGGGAAGGGAACAACTAATAGAGTATGAAAACCCCAACCAAAACCTCATACTAACTCATCACATCCCCAGATAACCACAACCCTTTCACACTTGATTCATAATAAACGAGCCACACAAGGTCTATAAAAAGAGGTAACTCACACATGTTGTGATGCCACGACTGGGATTTTAAGAAGAAGAAACAACAAAACCTCTCCACAAAAAATGGAAAATAGTTACAAAAAATGGATCTCAATGTGGAAACATGGCTCCCACACCATTTTTCACCGAACACAACAATTTAAAATAAGATATATACACTGGAGGGTTGAACTACCTCCACTATGTGTACTAAGAATAGTGATTAAACCTGGTCCATTCACACCACTTCTGGGGATTTCTTAACTATGATCCAGCTTTACATCGAGACCTATGGCTGGATCCTGGATGTTTGAAGAATCTCTTACATCGGATTTTGGCTTCTAGAAGCCCCAAACAGAACATCTCCTTCTGGTGCCACAAGAAACCACACCATATTCCAAGCTAAACCAATAGACTCCAATGCACCCCAAGACTCAGTCTACCTCAAATTTCACTTCACCACAACAGGGACATATAATTTTCAGGTGCATAATCATTTTCAACTTGAAAAGGTAAAATGAAATAAGGGATACAGGGGGAAAAACTTTCATTCGAAATAGAGATGAATAGAATTATCAAAGGAAAGATACACTTACATCAAAATAGATGTTATGTAATGGTTCCAAAACATCATATTTTTTAATTTAGAAGAGAAGGAAACATAACCATAAATCACTATAAATGGACCCTACAACCGACGAAAATGTTATAGGGACATCGATATTAACCTCAGTTCCGACTAGCACAAGATTCATGCAAACAGCTATAAAAGATCCTTATGACCAAAATCACCAACATGATGGGCCAGAACAACCCTAGATAAGGGAAACTAATAAAAGATCTAGAGATCCCTTCTAGGATACTGTCTAGTACTAAAAGCTTCAGAATGAAAAAAGAAATTGGTATATTCGAGTTCCAAATTCAATGATGGAAATCCATTAATTGATAAACTATAGGTTTTTCCACTCGGGAGGTAACCGATGACAACATTCCAAACATATAATAACGCTTCATGGGGGATTACTATAGCCAATGTTGAGAAATAGAGGAACCAATAGAATTGGTCCACTGGCCAAAACATACCACAAATGAGCACCATAATGCAAAGGAAACAACTACCAAGGTTTCCTAAAACACTTTTCAGAAAAACCTCTAACAAGAATATAAACTCAAATAACTAATAGACCTAAGAGAATTATCAAGATAAAATTCTTCATAAGATAAATTATCAAAACATAATAAGATACAGTACACCACATATTTAAATGAAATTTTCTTTCAAATTAAAATAGGATTTGTGGGATACAAACTTAATGATGTCACCCCATGGAGTATCAAACATGCATATCCATATTCCATACTAAGAAAATATTAAATTTCTCACAAATTCCCATGCATGTGGACACCCACAAAATACTGATGTTTAAAAAACAATTTTCCACCTTTAAAAACATATCATTCAACACACATATCATTTTTAAAACTAACTAAGCCTATTTTTCAAAAACAGGTGACCATAAAAATTTAAAACCAAGTTTAAAACTCAAAAATCCATTCTTGAAAAAGAATTCCAAACATCCAATTTAAAACCTATTTACAGACCCCGCACATCCCTTCTAAAACATTTACCCAAGATAATGATTTATAAATCTTTAAAAAAATTCACTATTCATCCAAACAAAACAATTTCCAGAGTCCCAATTTTTTTTTTCAAATAATCGAATCCCATTAAAGACTATTTCTAAATTCCAATTTATTTGACTCAAAACATTTCTCAATAGTTAAAAAATTCCTTTTAAAACACTAACTTTTTAACCCAAAAATTCATTTCAAAAAAACCCAATTTCCCATGACCTCCTTAAAAGAGGTAATGAAAATCCATTATACAATAGCCAAAAAAAATTCATTACCACATAAACTTTAGATTTTTACAGTTAAAAAATATATCTTTTCAAATCAATTTACATAATTTAGTAAAAACCAGATGATTCATAAATGGGAAATTTTAATCAATTGGTAACATGGCCATATTGTGGCAACCATATTCCAATCACGCCATTGTCATGACGAGCGTTCTATAGTAATGACTTAGCTTCACATGGATTTCGAGGTCCTGTGAGCTCACAAAGGCCTCTTTCCAAACTCTATTTTAATTTCCAAACAATAAAAAATCCACAAAAACCAAAAGAAACCAACATACATGGACATCCTATTATAACATGAGGTTTGGAACAAGAAAGGGTTCATAATTTCCTTCACATTCCTACCCACTGATCCCATCAATAATACTCCTTATACCATGACATCCAACAAAACAATGGGAACTAAAGTAATTACGTTCATCCAAATATCCATTCTCTTTTGATATTATTTTTTTATGAACCAACCTGGTTTGACCCTGAATAGGTTACGCGAGCTAATCTTTGGTAAGGCCTAAGAGGCATTCCCAATTCTATTAGGCCAGTGACAAGTGAAAAATACACCATAAGAGTCAACAGTGTTAATTATTTCAAGACATAAAAAATATACAAGTCAACAAAATTAGTGGAATGAAAAATGAGCCAACTAATCTAAACATGATTATAAAACAGTACATCATTTAATAAAACAATCTAGGAAAAAATCACAGAAGAAAACTCAAACTAAAAGTGACAACCCATCATCTCTATGTGACTATGAAGTTCACTATCCATTATGCAACTAACCATCACCTTAGATGATCGAACCCATGATGGACCATGTAGCAGAAACAAAAAACATGAAAATACTATAGATGTGAGAATTAAAACCCAGTCGGTAGTCCTGAATAATTATATTCCAAATGAAAATTCCTTAAAAAAGACTTATTTATTAGAAGTTCACAACGACATTATAAAAATATATATATTTCAAACTTTTATTTAGAGAAAAAAATTATGATATCAATTCATTTTCATCAAATTTTAAAATAATGCTCATTCATGTAGGGGAGGTTAGGTTCATAAGGGAGAAGGAAAAGGGGAACCAATATGAATATTTAATTTTTAATATTTCAGGAAAAATATGGAAAACACATATAATTTCAAATAAACTTTCTTAAATCCCTTCTAACAAACCACACATTCACAATCTACCAGAAGAACAAAAAAACCAAGAATAAGGATAATGTATTTTACATAATGAGGGAAATGATACTAACGATTCAAGGGACTGACGAACACAAGAATACTTAGGACCTCATAAGAGAACTAGAACATACTATTTAATGATACCACATTCGCAGTATCATGCCACACACAATGAAATAAAAACACCCAAATTCCAAGACACCCTCACTTTGGATATACCGAGGGGCCCAATCCATAAGAAATAAACCCAATTATCCACCTACAATGGGTCACAGTTCAGTTTGTGAAGGATCATTGTAGAAAATGTTATTATAATACCTCTTTTATATGATAGTTTCCCAAGATATGTTATCAAATGTGTGTGAAACACATTCCAAAAAACGTGCTATATATATATATAAACACACACAACACACCACCATACACATCACACAAACCGTCAGCACCCCGACCACCTCAAGGAGTAGTCATTTGAATAAAAATATTATTATACAAGGGAGGTCTTAAAATTAGGACACTCCCATCCAATAATCAACCAACAAGGAATTCCCCACTCCCTAATGAGTTTTTCAAATGATACATTTTTTTGAAAAAATCCAAACGGACCCCAAGTCACGTTCACATATCCAACCCTTTATAAAAGAACCAAACATAAAAATATTTCAAAATAAAACCAACTTTGAAGAGAATTTTTGATAACATGAACTGCCATTTTAAAGTCAAACTGTTAATTAAAAAACCAAATCATTCCCTTTCAAAATAAAAATCTTGTTAGAAAACTAAACTAGGAAATTTAACAAGCATTATGTGTGTAAAAACCACCAAATCCATTTCAAATATAAAAAGTGATTAAGAAAAAAATCATTTCACATGAAAAAATCATTAAAATCATGAAAAATCACTATTAAGAAATTAATAAAGATGAAAAATCAATAAATCAATGAAATCATAACTTTAATGAAGAGGTAAAAAGGGATCCTACATAAATCGATGAAGAACTTATAGAATATTGTGAGAAACCTCATTACCACCCCAACCACACCCAAGGGGGATATATCCAACCCTAAGTAACACTAAAACAAAAAATCCCCAAAAAATAGTGCAACCCTAGTTATGAAAAGATGCCAACGTGGCCACTAGGGTTAGGTAAGTAGACAAAAATGAAGGGAAAGCAAAAAATAGGGGTGAAAGAAGCCCTAACATTTTGATTTTGGTTGAGGAACACAATGAAACCCCCTTGAATCCCTCTTGGAGGGGCTTGAAGGTTCCAAAATCCCCCACTAGAGGATAGTAGGTTTGAATAGGTTGAATAGGGGGAAAATAGGGGTTAGGGAATAAAAATATAGTAGAAATAAAGTCATTTTAAAAATCTGGAGGGGTTAAATAGTTAGTCCATACAGTCTTCCAGACTCTGTGAATATCGTTTGACCATTACTGCTGAGTAATAGATTGACCAGATATCCTCCTCGCATGGTACATCTAATCGTGTTGTAGTTATTGTCTCACCTAGTTGTTTATGCGCGGTAACCTGGGTCATGGTGCATGGTTACCACTAATAGTGAACTATCCTTGTGCCAAGGCCTGCCCACCGCAAAAACATCCATTTTCACTAAAACTCAAGGGGAAAACAAAAGAAGAAAGATAGGCTAAGAATTGAAGGAAATAACATCCCATTAAATTAAAACCTGTCACACTAAGATACTAAGAAAATAACCAGAGACCAAAGCCTACCTGGAAACAAATATGAATTTCAAAACCTATGTGTAATAATGACCATCATCATAAATTAGGGATCTAACCTGTTAGTAGTGTGTCATGATGGGGAATTTGAAGACTTATTACCCAATAACTCAAAAAATATGGAATAAGTGTTGATGTAATTGTCACATATAGTAGTAATTTTAGGTATTTTTTCCATTATTTTGTATTAGTTCTTTAGAACCTTGAGTATTTGCAGTAATTTTAGATTCATAAATTACAATAGTGTTCATACCATATTCCATTGAAACAATATAGCTATAGTTATTTGAGTATTGTCCAATATAATTTCACATGGTTCATGTGATGATGAGTAGAACCATTTATGATTCTTTTACCTTTTCCAATTATTTATTTTATTTATGTTCCTCTGACTATTTTATGTAAAATCATTTTTTGATCATATAAAATATCTAATAACACATATTCTATTCATTATGGAGTGGAAGTTGAATCTTTGAAAGATTAAGGAGATGTGTTTTTTTATCCAAATAGAGCCATATATTTATGTGAAATGTTGATCTAATTTTGGATTTTCTTGTCCTTGATTTGATCCCCTTCAGTTTTATTATTAGGATGGAATGGTTGATTTATTACCAATAGAAATCAATTGCTATCATTTGTGGGTGCCCTTAAAATTTCTCGATGGGTTCTCTTATGTGTTTCTAGTATAATTGGACCTATGTTACACATGTGTGAGGCCTACCATACCTATGTTTAGTAAATTCATGTTCTTGTTTATGGTGGAACAAGGAAATGAATCATTTAGTGGTGAGCTTCCTTAGGTAGTGAATGAATTCCATATGGCATTTCTACCTAATTTTTCTGGGTTTCTTATATATAGATAATTGGATATATCTATCTAATTAGTTTTGATGATTCATATAATATATATTACATATTATTGTATGTTTCTATATGCTTTAAAATTGGTAATAATTCGATTGGATTGTTTTATATCCAAGAGATTCATATGCTTGAGTGTGTCTCCCTAGACCACCGTTGTGAGTTTTTCCTATCATGAATGATTGAAATCAACACATACATATTATTTCTTAGAATATCACCCATGTAATAGTCATGAACATGTTCCATTTTTATCATATTATGTATTTTTTACCAGATATAAGTGGAAAACGGATTCTAAAAAATTGATCTTGAATATGGTTATGAACAGCTTAGAATCAAAAAGTCTAATATTATGAAGACCACCTTAAGGTATAAGATTGGTAATTTAGAGTACATTAGTATTCCATTGGTCTTGACTAACACACTTCCATTATCCATTGAACTAATGAATCTGATGTTCTATAGGTATCTTTACTGTTTTTTCATGGTATTTTGAGTTGAAATTATGGTGTTGTCAAAGATCAAATAAGATATTGTGCATCACATGATAAATGTTTGGTGAATCCTAATGGATCATCAGATGTATGAAATTTTTTCCAAATATCAATTATAGAATAGATATTTTATTTTTATATGATATATGTTCTTGGAAAATTGATTAATAGATGATCCTAAAAGGTTATGTCTTTATGTAATAGGAAGAACCATTGAATTTCATTGAGATTCAAAGCATCATAGGTCTGGTGGGATCATATAAATAGTTTTTTAAGGAATTATCAAAACATGAATCACCATTGAATTGTGTCACTATTAAAGGGGAGAAATTCATGTGAGAATAAGTGTTTAAGGAATTAATTAACCAAATCATCTAGTGTTTGACATAAACAACTTTTTTTACAGTACGAGAGAATGAAAATTTCTATATTCACTATTTTGATGATTTAGATGTATACTTAATCCATGTATTTATAGAAAGAGATAATGAATGGGCTTATGAATCTCACCAATTTTGACCGCATAAAAATTACTATCCAACAAATTATTTGGAACATGTAGCTATTTTTGATTCCATTGTGAATTGATAACACAATATTTTTGGGGAGAATTCCATCATTCACTATAATCAAAAGAGATTTATGTACATATTCCCTATGAAATACAGGATCATCTGACAAATAAAATCAGTAGAATACCTATAGTTTTCAAAATTGAAAATTAATTATATGACGTAAATGGGTAATGTGGTTGTTGATTGTCTTAGTATGAAGTTTCTATCCCATGTGGTAAATGAATAGAAATATGAAAGGATACTGATGGGACTATTTCAAAGGATACACTTTTGTGTTGTAGATGAAGTGTATAATAATGTTTTTAAAAGCATTAATTTAAAAACCTATTTTCTTGATATGAGTCTCCAAGAGAATCATCATGATAACGAGTTATAGAATATCAATTATTTTTTATGATGGGGATACCGTCAATGAATGTTCTCTCCCATTGGAAGGTGTTCATTACTTCAGGAATTGGTTTTACATCCCTTAAGCCATGTAGAAGGCTATGATGGAATTAAAAAAAATATATGTCTTATCCACATGGGAAATATAAAAAATGATGGTTGGGAAAAATTATTTATGGTTGTTGGGAATGAAACAAGGCATATCCCACTTTTTATCTCGATGCTACTCCTACCAACAGATTAATGTTGAACACTAAAAGCCTTCTGGTTTTTTCTACTACTCCCAATGAAATAATGAAAAAATAATGAGATACAACTATATTTCAGTGTTGGTTTATCTCAAACCCCCTAAGGAATAGACACTAATAGAGTGGTGATTAACTAGTGAAACTATGTCAACTCAATTTGTAACAATTTGTGACACCACCAAATTGTAGGACTTGAGGAATTTATATGTATATGAGATCATGTGGTCACATTGAGACACAATAAGATTAGTGTCATATATAGATCCTTATATTACCTATCAATTGTATAATTTTATTTTAGAGGTGTTGATATATCAAGTACAACTAATAACAACATATCATTCTCAAACGAATGTGAAAATAGAATATATTATCCATATTCTAGAAGATATACTTTACGCATATGTCATGATCATTTAAGGTCATTGTGATCAAAATTTGCCATTGGATAAGCTTTATTGTATTAATAACATTGATCAACCATAACGATGGTAAATTTTTAATCTGTATATTATCAAAAATTAAATTCAATATTATGTTTCTCATATGTTTGAAAATATACCATCTGTATAGTAGGATTGGATCCAGAAATAATGGTAGTTATTGAGATTATTCATCCATATTTTTTTATAAATCAAAACTAGTATAAATCTTAACCAAATAATCATTATTTTCCTCTCAAATTTCTTGTTGATGGAAATATTTTATGGGATTCATCACATATTTTAGGCCATCAATGGTTTGGAATGAATTGTAATATATCTCTTAGCTTAATGGGACCATTTGAGGCCATTGAATTAATTGAAAATGTGGAGAATCACTTGGAACTTCCACCTCAAATGTCTTCAATCCATGATGGTTTTTGTGTATCACAACTCAAAAATCATCATCATGACTTGTCTTGTGTTCTAGTTTTGGGAGATCTCAAATTTGAACCAAATTTTCCAGTGTGTGAGAAATGATTTTGAATAGTTGTTTCTCTAGTAATGGCTCCAAATGATACATATATACCATTGGTCTGAGTCGCATGGTATAAGGGATCAGATTACCATGTGATGTGGAAGCATGAGTCTATGATGAGTGAGAAATAGACTCATCTCATTTTGTACTATCCTTAATCATCATAGAATTATAGGGATATAAATAAATATCATGGTGATAATTATTTCACTTATGTAATTATAATAGGTAAAACCTTTTTATAATGTTTTTTTCAACCTTTCATACCAATTACTCATTTTTTATGATTTTATTCTATCTTTTTCAAAGGTAGGGTGGTTTTTATTTAGAGTTGTTGTATGTTTTGGAAGGATCCTATAGAAAGGAAATATACATTTGTTCCACCAACACAATGATGAGGGCCACTAGATATATATTATGTTCTCCAAGAACAACCTAAGATATTTGATGTCATCCAACTATCCACAAATCATGAACATACAATTTGGTGTAAAAATATGCCTTAAAATTAATTCATCCTACAACCACATACTCTCCAATGACCATCAACCATCTATATAGTAAGAAATATAAGTGGTATGAATTATATATATAAACACCAGCTCCCCATTGATTCAACAACATCCATCTAGTTGGATACTTTGAGTAGCCACCAACTCTGATCATGATGAGAAATATAACTTCCTAGTTACTTTCTGAAAAACCCATTTTTTTATTCTTACATCCTCATTAATCAACCTAAAAATTAACAATAAAGACTTAAAATATTTTTTTGGATGATTTTATCTATCCCAATCCAAATCCTTACATTATTTAATTTCCAACAGAAAATTTAAATGATTATTTGTAATCATAACTCTGATTTGGTCTAATATTAACTTACTATTTGTGTTACATTTGTTTTTATGGATCGGTCAGGAAAATAAAGGGATGATTTTATAATAGGTCTTATAACTGAAAATTTTGTTTCTAATGATCACTTTATTACTTCTTAAAGCCCAGTCTTTATTCGGTATATAGATCCTTTTTTGGTTTATGAAATTCATTATGTTTTTTTGTAGGTGGATTCATGAAATAAATTATTTCTGAATAATATCTTTCTTGATCTTATATTTTGGATTAAATATTTTGTTTAATGCATTATCCTTTTTTTTGATTTCTAGGGTTATCTTGGAATTGGTTTAGAATAGATTAAAGCACGATTTGGAAAAATATGTTTGTTTCTTAGTAACATAAAAAATGGATTTTATGAATTACTGATAAAATTGGTTTCAAAGAATGTTTTATATGATTAAAATGGTTGTTATGATATCTATTTTTAAATTTAAATTGAATTAATTTTTTTATAAAAAAGGTAAGCCAATGTGTGTTCATTATTGATCTAGGGATCCCCTCTTAGAAATAGGCTCTTTCCCCCTATGCCTATTTTTATAGCGAAATATGTGATCCAAGTGGCCTGAGGTTATTTTCTTAGTGAAAAACTCTAATGTGTGATCTACTATCTTCAAGTATTTTTTAATTTGGTAATGTTCACACTTAGTGACCTTCGATCCCAAAAATCGTACCAGGATCCTCGCTAACCTTAACATTATTTAACCACGGGTTATTATCTAGGTTGATAATTTGTGAAATATATATTTATAATGAATTTATGTGATAAATTGTAATGGAAATGATTTTAGAAATGGTTTGTTTTGAAATTTTTTACAAGTTTGGAAAAGGGTGGTTTTCTATGTTTTATATCAAACGTTTTAAAATTATAATTCAAACGTTTTCTTTATTATTCCGCAATAATTGGTTTATATTATAATTTTTGTTTATGAAAGACTTTTTTGGATCCTATGGGGGGGTTTTTTCTCAATAATTTTACACACATTTTTGTGTCTTCGGATCATATTTAATAAGATATAGGAGAAGTAAATGCACCACATAGTGGCAACATGCTTGTTTGTTATCAGGGAATGAGAGTCTAGGCTGATTATATGTAATGTGGTGATGTGTTTTTAATATACTTATTTACCTTGGTCTATATTATAGTTTGGAGCATGTATTTTCATTCATTATGTCTCTATTTTAGTATTGAATTATTTTTGAATACCAATATACTCTTTAAATATATTAACTATTTTTATTATCTTTTGTAGAGAAATCATTCTAAAAGGAATTTTTTAATTCTCAAACTATCATCACCATCCCAAGATGATATGGAAACCCTATTACTGCATGTCAAGGTTATATTATGTACCTAGATAGTCATATGATTTAGGACGGTTCAGGACATTAATGTGGGTCTAACAAGTAAAATTTTATAACATTCAAAACATATTACCTCTTTTAAATTCAAAAAATCATTATTGAATTTTCAATTTCCCCACTTGTATAACTTGGTGAATATTAATGAAAATTATGTATGTTCATTAAAAGAATATAAACTAAAAGAATATTCATCATATGGGTCAAAATATATTTCTTTATAAATTATTTCATATTTTATTATAGTAGTATTTATAGTTGAATTTAAATTCATGTCTAAATTATGTTCATTTTCTCATATTGAGGGCTCATTGTTTGGAATAATTCATTTTCTATAATGACTCAGTTTGTGGTGGATTTTCTTTTAGCTTCTGTTTTTCTTTAATCTCTATATGTATATGGAATCACACATTAACAAAGGATTGTTCATGAGGGTTTCAGGGTGAAATTTGGATACTTTTGTAGAGGGTAGTGGGAAGAACTTGTTCTGTAGTTAGAAATATGTTTGGCTAAACTGGTTGACAGATGGTGGTTTCTTTGAAAAAATTAGATATCTTTTCCTTTGGGGATTTTTTATTTTTTATAGAATGTATTAATTTTATTCCACACTAAATTTTGGAATTGGTTGATTGTTGGGTTCTTGATGTCTTCATTAGCATTGATTCATGTATTATTGAATTTGGATTGTGGTAAAACATTTATCAGGAGCTATTCATTGGGATTCCAAGAAAGAGGGATGAGTGTTATGAAACCCACAATAATCCATCTTTATTATTTATTAATTTATAGATGATAGCATTTGACTTAAAAATTACACATAGTTTTCATTCTGAGTCTATGTTTCATCTGGTTGATAGAGAAGTGAGTTCTTTTATTCTTATTTTGTAGGGGGCTTAAATGATATAAATTTGTTCTAGAAACAATCATCCATCCCTACCCCTCATTTTAATATAGGTTGTATTGGGTTTTTATCACTTTTTTTACTAGAATCACACAACTTCTTGGAAGGTGGTGATGCATGTTCCTTGACTTTCACCTCTATTACATTGTCTAAAAACCGGAATAACACTTTTTTTGATGTTTTACTTGACATTTTATTCCCTTAGATCACTCAGAATCATGTTAGGTCCTTTATTTCATTTTTCATTATAGAAATTATTCCTATTTGTCCTATATTATTTCCCACTTTACCCATTGTAAAATGGGGCTTATTATTTTCCACTAAATAGTGTTTTAACCTCAACCTCCAAAAAAATATATCTATCAAGTGTAGAATATCTAATAATAGAAGAGACTGTACACCATTTAGGTGGGATTACTCTTTGAAATTTTAATTCTTGATCTAATTTTAGAACAGAACTTCTCAATGAAGAACCATTATTCACTATCTTAGTTAGTCTCATAATTTTTTGAGTAATACACTCTCCACCAGACTTCTGGAAAGTATCAAACATTTTTTTCCAATGATATACAATATTATTAATATATTTTCATTTCCACTATAGGTACCAAGAATAGTTTCCCACATTTCATAAGTTGTAGAACATTTATTATGTGTATATAAATAATTTGGTCCCAATCCATAAATAGTATCATACATTATGATTTAATTAAAATCATACTCAAATTATTGATCTGTACATCCTCATTCGAGCTCACTATCTATAATTATATTATGTTTCAAAAACTTCAACTAAATTTTCATTGAATGATTGTACAAGTATATAATCATTCCATATCTCTAGCTATGATAAATCACAGAATTGATAGAGGTATCTCTAATCAAATTCAAACATTTTCTCTACTCAATTATCATTCTTTTTCTGGATGGATATATCTCTCTAGCTTGTTAGAGATGAAAGGATATAATATTATTTGAGGAGTAGGCTATGATAACAATTCTTAGTATAATAAAATTTATGAAATACTTAAATATAACTACATTGAAACCAAATTTTTCCCCATATTGTTAATTAAATAATTCTCAAAAGGAGATATAATAGAGTCATTTAGATAATTTCACCAATATGAGCATCCCCTTTATGTGTATAGATTTAATATCCAATTTTATTTTAATCGAGTAACACAATAGAAATAAAATCCCATAAATGATAGGTATGATAATATTTTTAGAGGTTGAAATTTACAATTAATATTTCCAAATACACTCAACCAAAACACAGTATATACATGGTGAAATATTTCAGACACTTTAAATAGGGATCCCAAAACTGTATACCAATAGTTGAAACTCTATATAAGTATTTATTTAGTGCCTTAAAATATATTTTACTGGGGAACTCATAACATACCAAGATACTCCTACTCTCCCATGACAAAATACATGTATCTAACACTTAACTCTACAAATTATTAAAATTGTTTTACTAGTATAATATAAATAGATAAGTTAAAAAAATGGTAAAATGGTTTAGTTAGAAGATGGATCCCACCTCTAGCCAATATCAAATACATTAATATCTCAAGAAAAAGAGTATTTAATATTTATTGATTTTGGAAATATCTTCACTCTAACTTTATCTTTAATAAATTATATAGAGTTAATAAATAATTATTAATGTAGAATAACAATTCCACTTCTTCTTTTCTTATTGCATTCTTCCTTTCTTTCATTCAGTCATGTGATGGAATCTATAAGAGTATAATAAATGTATAGAATATTTAACATCTCTTTTTTTGAATGTCTCACTAGTGGTTTATATATACTAAATTTTATTGATCTATAAGAATGAATATATATGTTATATAAAGAACAATTCTAGTTGTTGAAATAATAATTACATCGATAAGTAAATGTAAATAATTTTAAATCCTCCAATAATTTTCTCAAATAATATTGAATTATTATTCCAAAATTTCAACCTTTTTATAATAAACAACATCATAGATGTTTAATACTCTTTATAGCGTTTCATAGGTATTTGTTCCTAGTAAATAACTATACCTATATTTTCTTTTATGTTAATCATTTTCATATATCTATAAAAATTCTTTGAATAATTATTTGGAAAAAAATTTAAGTTATAGAAAAGCATAATTTCCCATTTTTATTAACCAATTCCTATGATTGATATTATATAATTGTATATAGTAACTAATCAATGATTCATAATTTAATGAAAATATAATTCTCAGTGAAACTTTTAATTTTTTTAAAATATCAATTCATTGCTATTAATTTTTATGCTTTATTTACACATTAATTGTGATGAATTATGTAAAAAATGTAAATTTATAGTGGTGACGTAATATTTATGTCCTAAAAATGGAGAAAAGTAGCCACTATAAAGAAAAAGTTCAAAATTAATTTATTATAGGGGTGAAGTAAATTTTTTGAAGATCTCCAAATATGTTGTTTCAAATAACATTTTTAAGATGATTATTATGGATTAATTTCATTTCTTATATTACAAGGGTATATCAACATCAATGATAATCTATAAAAATTATTATTTCAAATTTATGTTGAAACTCTTTTAATGAAATTCATTCTCTATTGAAACTCTCTTAATTATTTCAGTGTAAAATGTATATATAATTATATTGATTCTATATAAATATAAAAATTAATTTATTGGAACCTAAAATTTAATTATTTGGAATTGTATAGTAATTAATTCAATTATTTAACATTTCACCAACACAATCATGTTGAATATTTAAAAAAAATTTATGATGTTATTCACATTCTTTATCATGTTTCAACTAATGTCCACATGTCTTCATGAAATAATATGAATCTTATATTATATCTTAAAAAATTCAATATCTCCTCCTGTTCAATTTATATTATGATGTTAACTATTCTTAATAGAATGTGACTATTTTTTAATTATTTCCTTGTCATAAATCACCAGCTAAATATATTTATTCAATCAAATTAGAAATATTTTTTGTCATTAGACAAGATTTTTATAATGTGGACTACCTAATCATATAGTTGATCATTAGTTGTAACCCATTATCAATACATACTTTTCATGGAATGATTCATTAACATTAAGATTTATTCATTTATATACATTCTAGAATAAATATCACTATCATAGTATAGACACTATCATTAATTAATGTAATATAATTTCTAAATCATTATTTATTATTACACATAATCCATTATTAACACCCACAAATTTCATAATGAGTTATCATAAATAATTTTCATAATAGATAATTGAATTGATTGACTTATATTTCTTAACAAATAGAATTATAATATATATCCTAAAGAGAATTCAAAAAAACTCTAAATATTCCCAAAAATTTGGAATGTATCCAATATATAATATTTTGTTCATTTTATATATTTGTGAAAATATAAAAATACAACGTCATGAAAATATTTAACATTGAAAAAAGGATACGTTGATGTCCTCATTTACATTGACAACCTTCACATTAATTTATTCTTCTTAAACTTGGGAATCCATTTTCCAATCTTATATAGATGAACTCACCTCTACATAACTTAATGTGTGATTATTTTGGGGAATACCAATTACTAATGGAATAAAAATTTATTTCCCCCATTTATTCCACATCTTCTGTCAGTTAAAGTGTGAGATAGTCTTTTAAAATAAACTCGTGACATTTTATAAATGATATGGTTGACCATATTCATCGATTCTAGTGTAATCTTATTTTGAATTTTCAACAAAATAATTATTATATTTACTTGCTATTCTTAAATGCCATATTTTCAAGTCTAACATGTATTCTCGTTGTGGTCATTGATAAAAAAAATATTTCATACGTCAATAAGATCATTTACAATGGATCATAAAAATTATACAAAATCTTCATATTTTTAGTATCATAAACTATATTATTATAAAAAATAAATCCATAAATGACTACCTTGGTTATTTAATCATCCTTTTATATTTTTAATCAATCGAATTTTTTTATATATATTTAAATGATATGAGATTTACTTGAAATATCTTCAGTCAATGATAGTATAAAAATGTTTTTGGCTTAACATAAAGTCATTCCCCCATTTGATATAATAATATTAAACTCTTATTTTCATATTAACATATAAATATTAATTTATGATGTGTAATTTATCATAATTTTAAAACATAATCTAATGATACATATTAGTTAATGATATTAGGAAACATAACATAATATATTATAGATTTTACTATAAGAATAAATATTTTCGACCGATGTTTCTTTAGTGACAAGTCCATATATTATATTCCATATTTATATATAAGTTTTATCACATTCAATTTTATTTCAATAATATATAGGGTGTAATGATAAAAATATTTATTTATAAACTTGTATATGATACTTGTTTGTTCCTTGGTTTTTTATCTGAAATTTTTATGTTATGAAATCCAATTTTTAACAAATAATAAATATCAACTCTATATTATTAATATTGTCTCCTTGTGATGTAGCTTAACTATACTTATTATATTTTTTAGGATAAAAAATTCAATTTATGAGTTCTGGTAGATGCCAAAATGATAAAAATGACTATTAATTTAGTATTTAGGGATAAAAAATTTTCTATTTGAAATTAATGTATCGTTATATAGTATTGAGTTATTTAATTTTAATAACTCAACCCCCTTGGAATAATTTCAGAAACATATTCTATCATTTATCATTCATTCTAAATTATTTTCTGATTTAAAGAAAAATTAATTTAGGTAAAATAATTCTTTAATTCCATGAATTTATTTTAAAAAGAGAATTTTTGATTTTAGATAATTCATTAATTTTTATCATTGGTGGTGATTATATTATTACCTCTATAGAAGTACTAATTTTTTTTCAAATTAATGAAGAAGACTTACTTCTCTATTTCATATTTCAATTCACATATCATTATTTTTTAGGTCATTTTTACATCAAACATTCAATCTTAAAATAAGAAAATTTTAGGATTTATCCTTAAATATTTGAGGATTTTATCATCATTTCAATTTCTATCATAAATATGAAAATATTTTGTATACCCCATCATTACTAAAATGGATCAAAAATGAATCAAATACCATTAATTTCCAAGGAATGAATTATTTATATCTGTATTAATTCTTCCCATTTTTTAGAGACTTAATATGTTTTTATTCGTCATTTAAAATAAGTATGTTAAAGTTGGAATATAACATCTTTTCAAAATGGAAAATGATGGTTTCTTTATGAGATATTCATATATGGAAAAATATTTTATATTCATAGGTTACCAATCTAAAATGTGATTATTCTTACCATAAAAGTGTATTTTTTCTCATGATACCTAGAAAATCGATGTTTTATCCATTTAATTTGTTTTTTCACAATTATACTATTTTAATAAATCTGTTTGTAAGTATTAAATTATTTCAGCATATCATAAATGTGATTTTTTTTTGTCAAAAGTATATATTTATTCAAAAATATAAATAAGAATTAAATTTGGAAACATTTATTTCTTTTCTTTAATACACAATTTTTGTTCATAACATTTCCATGGTTATGAAAGCATGTACCCCATTATCGCATTATAATGAAGTTACAAAAATCTTCATTTCTGTTCGGAAGTCAAATTATGTTTGTGGAAATATCATGTTTCTTTTGAGATTAATAACATATAATGTATACACAAGTGTAATGATATTGGTGTGAGGAGAATTCATATCATGTTTCATACATATCCCTTTTCATAAGAACTCATTAGATATTGTTTTTTTTTACTTTGACCATTGTACCAAAATATGAATCATCATGGTTATATTATAATTGTATAGTGATTATAAATGATCTTTCCTCACCCTCATTGTTGTGAATTTTTTTTCATCATAATAATATTATCACTATTATTTAAATCCTTATAGAATTTGTAGCTAATTCTTGAGATTTATCCATATACTATGTTACACCCCAAGCTTCTACGGTACGCTTCCCTTTGAATAATGCAATAGCGTGTGTTGTACGCAACATCGAGTTCTAACACACACACCACAACCGATCAACAAGCCGTTATGAATAGTAATACCTACTTTTTGAAATTTTACCTCTCAAAAAGGACTTCATTTTTGGATTCGGAGTATCGAATTTAGCCTAAGGTGAAATTTTGGTACTTTTCGGATAACTTGAATATTTTGATGAATAGTGAAAATTACTAAATTTTAATTAAAAACAACTTTTTTATTCAAAATAATTAATAGTGATAAATTATGAATTTTAGTGGTTTTAAAGTATATATAGAATATATTTTTCCATTTAATACAATTTTGGTCATTGGACATAATTTAACAATTAAACCATACATAAACAAGTATCAATCTTTTGATAGTTATTATATCTTAAAAACACGCTTTTTGTTTTGACAGCGGGAATTAATTTTAAATTAATTTCTTCCAATTATGTGTTTTGAATCTGGAAAAATGGATTCCATATTTTGAATCAAGATGTTCAAATTTTGTAAATATGTAACTTTTATTTTTAGACATTTTGAATAATTACTTCGGTAAATATTTTATTTACCATGGGTAAAGGGTAAATCCGGTAAATAAGGGTTAAAAATAATATATATAATAATACAAAATTACCATAAAACGTTTCCTAACCTTATTGGTTGATACATGTTCTACCATGGGAATATTTGGGTCGTTTTTGGGACCCCATGGTGCCACTTGTAAGTGATAGGGACACTTTAATTTAATTAAGTTAAAATGAATTCAAAAATGACACAAGCATATATCTTTTAGAAAAACAATTTTTACATAGCGTTATATATGTTGGATTTTCGACTATAAATATTCATTAGAAATCTAACCCGATTTAAAACATAATGATATTTTATTTATAATATTAAAACATTAAATAATTTAATTTATTTATGACACAATGATGATGCAGTAATTACCATAATAGTGAAAAATTAAAATAATTGATATTATAAATACTCAAATAAATATAATTGGAGACTTTTATTGAATTACACTAATTTTATAGGTTAATATGATATATTAGGATTGATTTAATTGACTTTTTTATAAGTAATCATTCGTATATGAGTTTCACAAAAATCAATTATTGAATAGTGTCAAAATTGACATAAAAGAGTTTTTAAAACAAATATTATATTATTAATTGATATTAAATTCCTAAAAATCTAAGGATCGGCCAAAAGACTTATATCATTATAGTTTTATCATTAATTGATCACTTGGGGGTCTCTTGGATGTATATAGTAGGTTTATTAACCATATAATATAAAAATACAAAGAGACATTGTAAAAGTGATACTATTTAACTAAGAGTTAATACTTAAAGATAAGGTTAATATAATGACCCAAACCTATCTAAATTCTATTGGTTGAGTTTTATTAGACCTATATCCACCTTAACGTATAAATAATCTACTTTGGAGCCATTAGAAATAGAATATTAATTTGTTATAAAATAATATTTCTATATTTTCCAAAGGTGCCCCTCACCCCTCTTATAAAAGGGCACTCCTCCTTCTCATTAACTCACACCTTCAAAGCCTTTTGGATCGGCCATACTCCACTCAAATACCCTCTCAACTTCCCTCACTTCATACTATAGGCCTTACTTTCGTCAGAAAGCCATCTTAAGGAGCCCTTTTGATCAAATCAAAAGGAAGAACCTGAAGAAGAGGTAATGATTTCACCACCCTTTTCCAAGTTCCTTTCTTCTTCCACTTCTTAATTAATTATTATTACCATTATAAAATAATTAATCCAGTATCTACTATATACTGTAATATTGTTATAAATATGTTACAACCATATTCAGTATTCTATCCATCCTTTGAATAACATGTCACCATATGTGCGTACGTACAACTTACCGTCTCCACGTCGTGGTGTAATTGTTATTCAATAAATTATTATTTGGATGGGTATAATAATGATGTGAATCTAATTTAAATAATAAATATAACATGATAATTATTCTGTATATATGATATACCATCCAATTATATATTTTTTTAATATCAAAAAAATGATATTGTCACTCGTGCGTACGTACGGACTACCGTCTCCACGAACGCGATAAGATTCATTCTCCATCGTATCCATTCAAGTATAATTATCATTTTATGATTAATAATAGTTTATAAGGACTTGATATCATTCTGGATATGATTAAGATACAACCTATCCCAGAAAAACATAGCTTACGTAACAAAACATATAAAATAAAACGAGTATGTTAACACCCGAAACAACGATAATATTAAGATATTATTAACAAATCAATGTTAAAAGATCATATATGATATCATATTAATGTATACGATTATTTTATAATTTAATAAAAATTATTTAACCATTATACAGGAGGTTAACCTACCCCCAACCAAGGAAAAGTACAAGGTAAGGGGTTTTCATCTCACTCCTTATTCCCGTGAGATTCATGCCATATTGCCACCATTACCTTTTGTGTGGTGTATGTAATGCCCATAATTATATTCTTTGTGTAATAAACTTTAATTTATGTGTATTTACATATTCATTGTATGATACCTCTTTCATGGGTTGTATGTTTCGTAAGTTACCAAATTGGTAAGGGTTTATTTCACAATTTCTTCATTATGCGAGGTTGTATATACGTAATAATCTATTAGGATCTCTTTATCATCCACATCCATGTTTCATAAAAATGTATTTCAAAACATTTATACTATTTACAAGAATATGGGATAAAGACATTTATAACCTTGTTTGACTTTTTATAAGAGGTTTAGAAAGCAATCTTTCTGTCGATTTCCAAACAAGGTCCTTTTTAACCTTTTTGACAAAATTAAGGTAAGAATGTCTTTTTTTAACTTATATGGCGTGTGTGGTTATTCTCCTCCGTTATTACACCATTGAAGTTTCCTTCACATGCTTATAAAGATATTTCAAAGTAAAGTTTTTCTCTATAATTATTCGACTTTTAAATGATTTCAAAAAAAGAGATATTTCTCTCAAATAGTATTGATTTCATCTATGTCAACATCCTTTGATAAATTTTAAACTTATTTCAAGTTGATTTATTATGATACAAATCATCCATATTGTATTTATGGTTTTGTGATAATTTTTGACTGTGGATGAGTTATTTTTATTCCATTAATGGTTTATGATTAAAGTTTTGCCATTATTTATGTTAGTTTTAATATGAATGTTTATGTTATATTTCATCCTCTTCTTAAGATGAATGTGTTGGAATAGTATGTTCCGGGTTAGAGACCCATAAAAGTAAGCCCTAAGGGTTGGTGTCCGGTTTTTAGAGGCACTCTGGGTTGGTGTCCAGTTATTAGAGGCACTCCGGGTTTGTGTCCGGTTACAGAGGCTCTCCGGGTTGGGTTCCAGTTACAGTTATCCCTTAGGTCTTGGCACGAGGCCTCAACATAGAAATTAATGTTTGGTATCATGTATTCCATCATTATGAAAGTGTTTATTGGTATTGCATGTGATTATTCGATTAGTAGAATATCCATGTGAATAAGTAAATGGAATTATTTCATTTTATTTTTTCCATAATATGTTGATGTTCATGTTTAAAAGGATTTTGTTTTAGTTATACATTGCCTTAAATTTTAATTCTTATTTATGGAAGTTTCTGCTATATTGTTATCCTTACTGGGCATTTGAGCTCACCCCTTTTCTATGTTTTATTTTTCCCAGGATGTGAAGAAGTAAATTATGAATGACCTTCAGTGATATTATGAGGGGACAGTAGCGTGGACTTTGGAGAAAATATGTTGTTGTAGTAGTTTTTCACTTTATGATGTAATGTAAAAATTTATGAATATATCATGTGTTTCCAAGGCTACTAAACCAATCGGTCTTTCGAGATTTGATCTTTCTTGTGATCATACCAAAGTTATGTAATAATGCATTGACTCTGGGTAACTGGGGTCGGGGCGTTATAGTAGGTAGTAGAGGAATATTAGTACAAACCTTGGAAGTTTGATTTAGATAAACTATGATTAGAGAACGTAGACCTAAGATAGACATTGAGGATTAGTATAGAATAACTTCCTAGAATTTTGGTATTGTAGAGATTTTGTGAGTTTTCCGAGCAAAAAATCCCTGTCTGGATACGAGCATGTAGAGGCAGCTCTGGAACAGATGTACCTAGGGGTAAAACCCAAAAACACCGCTTTGAGCTAGACTCAAACGGGAACTGGTGCACGACAACAGGCCTTGCTGAACTCTTGGTTACGACACTCTCAGGGGATATGCTAAGGTTAACTCTCATTTTCTTTAAAAATCATTATGAAAGGTTTATGAGTATATACTTCCTCAAAGAAAACATTTTTATGATTATGGATTATATCCATAAATAGTTCAATTTATGTTAAGTGTTTTATAAGTATGGGATTATGTATTTTGCTACATAAACTGATCTAGTTTGTACCATTATTTAGAAATGGTGCCTAGTGGGAGAAATGGAAACTGTATCAATGAACACACTCCATGTAGGGATTTCCCTCCTACTTAAGATAATTATAGTGGAGCTAGTGATGCAACTGGTGATGATCAGCTAATCACCATACTGGGACAACACACTCAGGTTATGAATAATAATCTTACCCATATGGAGCACCCTGATCCACAGCATGGAGGATCAATGTTAGATCGATTCATGAGTCAAAAACCACCAACGTTCAATGGGAGTACAAATCCCTTAGTAGCTGAGCAATGGATAAATTCCCTAGAAAAAATATTTCAGGCTTTGGGGAGTAGTGAAAGGGAAAAAATATCATGGCAGTTTACCACCTCACTGGAGATGCTGATCAATGGTGGTCATTGATTCAAAACACGAAGGAAGATGATGAAGTATAAAATATGGAATGGAAGGAGTTCAAAGATATGTTTTTAGAAAAATACTTTCCTCGTGACCATCGAGCAGATATGAAAAGGCAATTTCTGAGTCTGAGACAAAAGGAGGATGAGAATTCCGCAAAGTACGAGGCTAACATTACAAGGTTAGCAAAGTATGCTGGAGATTATATACATATCCCAAGAAGTAAGATTTATTGTTTCTTTGATGGGTTAAAACAATTTCTCCACCGAGCATTAGTCTCACAATCCTTCTCATCGTACGAAGACATTGTCTCGTGTGCTATTAAGACAGAGAAAGAATTCTCAATGTCTTATGACATTAAAGTGAAGAAAGAGAAGAAGAGATTTACTGATCAATCTGGGAATGGAAATATGGGGAATAAGGGAAAGGTTGAATATCCATCCTGTGGTAAATGTGGGAATAAACACCCCGGTACTTGCTTGAAGGGAATGAGCGTCTATTACAAATGTGGTGAAAAAATGCAACCAAGATCGTGATTGCAAAGGGAAGAAGGAAGCTACCAATGTTCAGTGCTACAATTGCAGGGAGATGGGACATTATGCAAATGAATGTCCTAATCGTCAGGGGAACTTACCTCAGAAAAGGCCAAGGGACCAAGGCCAAGCTTTTGCTATCACTACTACTGAGGTACAAGCTCCAAAAGACGTGGTGGCAGGTAATTTAATGGTTTCCTCAAGTTTAGAAATTGCATTACTTGATTCTGGATCATCGCATTGTTTCATATCTTCCTAGTTTTCTAAGAAAATTAGATATTTCCAATTTGATTTAACAAGGGAGTTTTCAGTTAAAACTCCTAAGGGAAGTATCATTGCAACAAAGTTTTGTGAATCGGTCCCCATTAGAGCACATAAATGTTCTTTATCCACTAATATCATTTTCATACATATGATTGAGTTTCATATAATCCTCGGTATGGATTGGATTTTGGATTATGAAGTGAAGATTTATTGTAAGAAGAAGGTGGTTACGATTTTTGATGATGATGATAAGGAACACCTTATCTTTAGAGAAGAATCGTCACCACCTAATTCATATCTAGATCCACCCCCAGTAGCTCAACTAAATTCAATTATTGGGGAGGAAGAGAATGAAATGACAGTGGGTGAGGAAAGGAATGTTCAAATAGAGGATGTACCTATTGTGAAAGAATATGTAGATGTATTTCTGGACGATTTACCAGGACATCCTCCAGAATGAGAAGTTGAGTTTTCCATTGATTTAATTCCTGGATCAAGGCCTATATCGAAGACCCCTTATAGAATGGCCACTGTGTAATTAGTCGAAATAAATAAACAACTAGAGTAATTAAGTAACAAGGGATTTATTTTCCATAGTGTTTCTCCATGGGGAGCCCCTGTTCTTTTTGTTAAAAAGAAAGATGGATCTATGAGGTTATGTATCAACTGTAGGGAGATTAATGCCATAACAATAAAGAACAAGTATCCCCTACCTTGCATTGATGATTTATTTGACCAACTGCATGGAGCTAAATACATTTCAAAGATTGAACTTCGATCTGGATACCATCAGTTGTGTGTAAATAAGGAAGACATTTCGAAGACAACATTTCGAACCAGGTACAGGCATTACGAGTTTACTGTAATTTCTGTAGGATTTACTAATGCACCCTCTGTATTCATGGATCTAATGAATAGAGTTTTCAAGGAATATCTCGATGAATTTGTGGTGATATTTATTGATGATATCTTGGTATACTCTAAAATCTAGGATGATCAATAAAGTTACATGCGCATTATCCTGAAGACTCTGAGAAGACATGAATTATATAGGAAGTTTAGCAAGTGTGAATTCTGGCTTCAAGATATTTATTTTCTTGGCCATATTGTCTCTAAAGATGGAATATCTGTTGATCCTTATAAGACCAAGGCAATCCAAGAATGTCCAGCACCTACGAGTATAACTGAGGTACACAGTTTTATTGGTTTGGTAGGTTATTATCGACGTTTCGTCCAGAATTTTCCTGATTGGAAAACCCATTAACGAAGCTCACACGTAAAGGGGTTAAATTTGTTTGGAAAAAAGAGTGTGAAGAATGTTTTGAAGAACTAAAGATAAGATTAGTCAATGCTCTTATATTGACTCTACCACCGGGGAATGATGGGTTTGTTATTTATAGTGATGCATCGAAGAATGGACTTGGTTGTGTCCTTATGCACAATGATAGGGTTATGACCAATGCATCCTGACATTTGAAAATTCATGAGCAAAACTATCCTACTCATGATCTCAAGTTAGCAGCTGTGATCTTTGCTTTCAAGATATGGAGGCACTACCTCTATGGTGAAAAATGTGATATTTATACTGATCACAAGTGTTTGAAGTATATTTTCTCACAAAAATAACTCAATATGAGGAAAAGGAGATGGCTTGAATTACTAAAGGATTATGATTTTATGATACACTACCACCCGGGGAAGGCAAACACGGTGACAGATGCTTTGAGAAGAAAAGACCATGGAGTTTGGAATAATATGAGAATTAAAAGGGATCCAATGTTCATGGATCTAGTAAAGATGGACATGGGAATAACCAGGGAAGGTGAAACATCAATGCTTTTTCAAATGGTTTCCAAACCATCTTTACTAGAAAGAATTAAGAGTTCTCAGACTGATGATGAATAAGTTCAAAAGAAGATTAAAGCTGTGAATGATGGGAGATTGAGAGACTTTGTGTATGAAGATGGAATTTTGAAATTTGGGAAGAGACTTTGTGTTCCCGATATACCTAATCTAAAAAGGGAATTGCTGGATGATTCCCATAGTTCCAATTTCTCTATACACCATGGGAGCACTAAAATGTATAGATATTAGAAGAAACATTTTTGGTGGGACAACATGAAGAGGGAGATTTCTGATTTTGTGTCAAGATGTATGGTTTTTCCACAACTGAAATCTGGAAGGAAATAGCCAGGAAGAGTCATGCAACCTCTTCCCATACCGGAGTGGAAATGGGACAATGTTACGATGTACTTTGTCATGGGACTACCAAAGACTCCTAGATGGAATGATGCAATATGGGTCATTGTTGATCGTCTTACCAAGTCAGCACATTTTCTTGCTATAAGAGAAGATATACCATTGGAACGTCTAGAAATACTATATATTGATGAATTTGTGAGACTTCATGGAGTACCTCTATCGATTGTTTCTGATCGTGATCCTCATTTTACTTCAAGATTCACGAAAAGTCTTGAGAAAGCCTTGGATACTGAACTTCATTTGAGCACTGCCTACCACCATCAAACAAATGGACAATCAGAACGAACTATTCAAACCTTATAAGACATGTCAAGATCTTGCTCACTTGACTTTCAGGGAATGTGGGATCAATATTTACCTCTGGTAGAATTTTCTTAAAGTAATAGCTTCCATTCGAATATTCATATGGCACCATATGAAGCATTATACGGAAAGAGATGTCGCACACCAACCAGTTGGGATGACGTTTGAGAAATAAAACATGTAGGCCCAGAACTGGTGGAGTAAACGATGGAAAAGGTGAAGGTAACCCAAAACCATATCAAAGCAGCTCAAAGTAGGCAGAAGAGCTATGCCGATAATCGAAGGAAGGATTTGGAATTTCAAGTCGGTGATCATGGTTTCCTGAAGGTATCTCCATGGAAGGGAGTCATACGTTATGTTAGGAAATGTAAATTGAGTCCCAGGTACATCGGACCTTTCAAAATTCTAGAATGAATTGGGTTGTAGCTTACCGATTGGCAATGTCGCCAAGTCTCTCCAAAGTTCACGATGTGTTCCACATATCTCTATTGAGGGAGTACATGCCTGCCCCAACACATGTACTCACTTACGAGGAATTAGAACTGGAACCCGATCTGTCTTATTGTGAATTTCCGGTCAAGATTCTTGATACGAGAGAACAAGTACTGAGAAACTGGATGACATTTCTGGTAAAAGTCTTGTGGAGAAACCATAAGATGGAAGAGGCAACGTGGGAACCCGAGGAACTTATGATGAAGAACCACCCGAGTCTTTTCATGCGGTAGTATTCTACAAATTTTGAGGATGAAATTATTTTAATGAGGGGATAATGTAACACCCCAAGCTTCTACGGTACGCTTCCCTTTGAATAATGCATTAGCGTGTGTTGTACGCAACATCGAGTTCTAACACACACACCACAGCCGATCAAACTAGCCGTTATAAATAGTAATACCTATTTTTTGAAATTTGATCTCTCAAAATGGACTTCATTTTTGGATTCGGAGTATCGAATTTAGCCTAAGGTGAAATTTTGGTACTTTTCGGATAACTTTAATATTTTTATGAATAGTGAAAATTACTAAATTTTAATTAAAAACAAAATTTTTAATCAAAATAATTAATAGTGATAAATTATTAATATGATTGGTTTTAAAATATATTTAGAATATATTTTTACCATTTAATAAAATGTTGGTCATTGGACATAATTTCATAATTAAACCGAACATAAACAAGTATCAATCTTTTGATAGTTATTATATCTTAAAAACACTCTTTTTGTTTTGACAGTGGGAATTAATTTTAAATAAATTTCTGCCACTTCTGTGTTTTGAATTTGGAAAAATGGATTCCATATTTGGAATCATTATGTTCAAATTGTGTAAATATGTATCTTTTATTTTTATACATTTTGAATAATTATTTCGGTAAATATTTTATTTACCATGGTTAAAGGGTAAATCCGGTAAATAAGGGTTAAAACATAATATTATAATAATAACAAATTACCCTAAAACGTGACATAACCTTATTTGTTGATAAATTTCCGACCATGGGAATCTTTGGGTCGATTTTGGGACCCCATGGTGCCCCTTGTATGTGATAGGGACACTTTAGTTTAAATAAGTTAAAATGAATACAAAAATTACACAAGCATATATCTTTTAGAAAAATTTTTTTTACATAGGGTTATATATGTTGGATTTTCGACTATAAATATTCATTAGAAAATAAATAGATTTAATACATAATGATATTTTATTTATAATTTTTAGATATTAAATAGTTTAATTTATTTATGATATGATGATGATGTAGTAATTACCTTAATAGTGAAAAATTAAAATAATTGATATTATAAATACCCAAATAAATATAATTGGAGACTTTTATTGAATTAAACTAATTTTTTAGGTTAATATGACATATTAGGAGTGATTTAATTGACTTAGATCGAAGTAATCATTCTGATATGTGTTTCACAAAAATCAATTATTGAATAGTGTCAAAATTGACAAAAAAGAGTTTTCAAAAAAATATTATATTATTAATTGATATTAAATTCCTAAAAAACTAAGGTTCAGCAGAGAGACTTATATAATGATAGGTGTATCATTAATGGACCACTTGGGGGTCTCTTGGATGTATATATTATGTTTACTAACCATATAATATAAAAATACAAAGAGACATTGTAAAAGTAAAACTAATTAACTAAGAGTAAATACTTAAAGATAAGGTTAATATAATGACCCAAACCTGTCTAAATTCTATTGGTTGAGTGGTTTTCGACCTATCCCCACCTTAAACTATAAATAATAAACTTTGGAGCCATTAGAAACCGAACATTAAATTATTATAAAATAATATTTCTAGCTTTTCCAAAGGTGCCCGTCACCCCTCTTATAAAAGGGAACTCCTCTTTCTCATTAACTCACACCTTCAAAGCTTTTTGGTTCGGCCAAACTCTGCCCAAATACTCTCTCAACTTCCCTCACTTCATCTTAGAGGCCTTCCTTTAGTCTGAAATCCAACTTAAGGAGCCCTTTTATTCAAATCAAAAGGATGAACCTGAAGAAGAGGTAATGATTTCACCACCCTGTTCCAAGTTCCTTTCTTCTTCAACTTATTCTTTCTTTGTTATTCCCATTCTAAAATAATGAATCCAGTATCTCCTATATACTGTAATATTATTATAAATATGGTACAACCATATTCAGTATTCTATCCATCCTTTGAATAACATGTCACCATACGTCCGTACGTACGGCTAACCGTCTCCACGTCGTGGTGAAATTGTTATTCAATAAATTATTATTTGGATGGGTATAATAATGATGTGTATCTCATTTAAATAATAAATATAACATTATAATGATTCTGTATATATTATATACCATCCAATTATATATTATTTTAATATCAAAAGAATGATATTGTCGCTCGTGCGTACGTACGGACTACCGTCTCCACGAACGCGATATGATTCATTCTCCATCATATTCATTCAATTATAATTCTCATTTGATGATTAATAATAGTATCCAAGGACTTTATATCAGTCTGGATTTGATTAAGATACAACCTATCCATGAAAAACATATGTTACGTAACAAAACATATAAAATAAAACGAGTAAGTTAACACCCGAAACAACGATAATACTAAGATATTATTAACAAATCAATGATAAAAGATCATATATGATATCGTATTAATGTATAAGATTCTTGTATAATTTAATAACAATTATTTCACCATTATACAGGAGGTTATCCCACCCCCAACCAAGGAAAGGTACAAGGTAAGGGGTTTTCATCTCACTCTTTATTCCCATGAGATTCAGGCCATATTGCCACCATTACATTTTATGTGGTGTATGTACTTCCCATAATTATATTCTTTGTTTATTACACATTAATTTATGTGTATTTACATATTCATTGTTTTATACCTCTTTCATGGGGTTTATGTTTCGTAAGTTACCAAATTGGTAAGGGTTTATTTCGCAATTTATTCATTATCTGAGGTTGTATATACGTAATAATCTACTGGGATCTCTTTATCATCGACATCCATGTATCTTAAAAATGTATTGAAAAACATTTGTTATATTTACAAGAATATGGAATAAAGAAATTTATACCCTTTTTTTACTTTTTATAAGAGGTTTAGAAAGGAATCTTTCTATCATTTTCCAAACAAGGTCCTTTTTAACTGTTTTGACAAAATTAATGTAAGAATTCCTTTTTTAACTTATATGGCGGGTGTGGTTATTCTCCACCATTATTACAACTTTGAAGTTTCCTTCACAATCTTATAATGATATTTTCAAAATAAAGGTTTTCTCTATAATTATGCGACTTTTAAATGATTTCAAAAAAAAGAGATATTTCTCTCAAATAGTATTGATTTCATCTATATCAACATCCTTTGATAAATTTTAAACTTGTTTCAAGTTGATTTATTATGATACAAATCATCCATATTGTATTTAAGTTTTTGTCATAATTTTGACTATGGATAAGTTATTTTGATGCCATTAATGGTTTATGATTAAAGTTTTGTCATTTTGTATGTTAGTTTTAATACGAATGTTTATGTTATATTTCATCCTCTTCTTAAGATGAATGTGTTGGACTAGTATGTTCTGGGTTAGGGACCGGTAAAAGTAAGCCCTCCAGGTTGGTGTCCAGTTATTAGATGCACTCCGGGTTGGTGTCCAGTTATTAGAGGCACTCTGGGTTGGTGTCCGGTTATTAGAGGCACTCCGGGATGGAGTCCGGTTACAGAGGCTCTGCGGGTTGGGTTCCGATTACAGTTATCCCTTAGGTCTTGGCACGAGGCCTCGACACAGAAATTAAAGTTCGACATCATGTATTCCAACATTATAAAAGTGGTTGTTGGTATTGCATGTGATTATTCTTTTAGTAGAATATCCATGTGAATAAGTAAATGACATTATTTCATTTCATTTTTTCCATACTATGTTGAAGTTCATGTTTAAAAGGCTTTTGTTTTAGTTATACATTGACTTAAATGTTTATTCTTAAATATGAAAGTTTCCACTATATTATTATCCTTACGGGACATTTGAGCTCACCCCTTTTCTATGTTTTATTTTTCCTAGAATGTGAAGAAGCAAATTATGAATGACCTGCAGGGATATTATGAGGGGATAATAGTGTGGAATATGGAGACAATATGTTGTTGCAGTAGTTTTTCACTTTATGATGTAATGTAAAACTTTATGAATATATCTAGTGTTTCCAAGGCTACTAAACCAATCGGTCTTTCGAGATTTGATCTTTATTGTGATCATGCCAATGTTATGTAATAATGCACCAACTCTGGGTAACTGGGGTCTGGGCATTACATACTATCATGAAAAGGGAAATATGTAATTCAATGGATTTCATCATCAATCTTAGAAACTTTTAAATTCCATAAATTAATTGTTTGACACTCTATATGTGAATTATTTTTATCAGCATCACATCTTTTAAGTTTTTTTACAAAAAAATCATGTTTTAAATAACATGAACCATGTAATAAACTTCATAATAACAAATTGACCTATTGTACATTTGATAATGGTATTTTTTATATATTTATAATATATATTACTAGTAGATGATTATTTATTATAACTTCAAGGAATCTCATTAAACATGGTGTATGTATAATTAGTTTTCTCTTTTAAAACATCAGCATAAGATTTAAACCTCATTGATTTTTTTTGAAAATTGATGATGTTCTACAACCCATGTTAATAATCCTTTATATTGAGTGGAGTAAAAATCATTGTCCGTATAAATATATTCTTTTATAAACTACATCACAATATTTAGAAATCATTATTTTTATGTTTTTTAAAATACCAATTTTATATTTTCATAAAAACACCGTCAATGATATTTGATCATCAATAGGGGAAGTCACCCTGATACAAAATTTTATTCCCTAAGGATGTTCAATATCACACAGAATGGGAATAAATTTAACTTGGTTTTTAAATTTTTGAATGAAATAAACCTGGAAATATAGAAGACATTTCATTCTTCTTTATTATGTCTTAAATCATTTAAAAAAGTAATCATATTGACAATACTTAATGGAAATCAATTAATATATTCGAATGAACATGCCAATTTTATAGTGATTACCTAACCATTAAAATGGATGGTCCTAGTGCAGCCGGTGTGATAACCCACAATATATAATAATTGTTTTAAATGACTATATAATCCCCCATGGATAGAAGGTAAAATCCACTCTAAAAATGAATATATCTCATAAAATATATTGAATATATTATTATATATTTAAAATTTTAAAAGTAACAATTTTAAATTAATGATATATACATTAAAATCCAAATGTTACACAATTTTATGTTTATAATATATGAAAATATATTTATAATGAATAATAATTATATTTTTTGAGCCTTATATACTATATCAACACACTCTTTGGTGATTATAAACGAAATATAATGAATATAATCAAAGAAAATTGCTCATTAGTTAATAAATTATAAGCATTAAAAATTGAATAATATAATTAGATTAAGAATATTTTATACATAATTATTTTAAGTTAGTATTAAGAATAAATTCACAGAGTATACATATCATATAGATAAAATTAAAAAACTACTTGAATTAAAATCACAACATGTATATGATGTATATTCTTATCCTTGTGTAAATAAAGATACCTAATAAGATATAATTCTCTTATGAATTATATTTTATATAAATAATAAAATGTAAAAATAATTTTTTTACTATTGAATCATTATTCAGTGATTGTTTATTTATGAAAAATATTTTTAATGCATGCTTACTTTAAAAAATTAATTGATATATTTTTTCTTAATAATTTGAAAATTGTTCTATGATACCCATTATTTTTATCATTTTGTTATATGTAAACATTAGATTTTTTTAAAAAAAGTAAATATATATTTTTGGAAGACATATATTATCATGACGTGATAATAAAATACTAAGAAGATAAGCAGTTGATGAATATAGAAAATTTATGTTTCATTTCATGAATGTCCGGACATTCCCTGTACAGGTCAAGACCATGAAAAAATTCATGTAGACTCATCACACTATTAAAAGAGTTATCATGACATGAGATATTAAAATAAATGGGTGTCTGAAGACAAGATAACAAAAATCATAGTGTGACAATTCTTGTCCCATTAATAACCTGAACAAACAAAAAAATTAATTTTTTTTATAATCATTAATAGAACGCATTAATCTATTACCAAGGACATCTAAGAATGAATCTGGTAAATTTAATTCAAAATATATGACTTTAAATATGATGTTTTTGGGGATTAAATATCTTATAAATAAAATGGACGGCCATTTGTTTGTTTTATTGAATCCTAGTTCCCAAAAATTTTCTTTCAAAGGTTTTTTTCATTAAAGAAACTTCCAAAATTTTGTTGGGTTCGTTTTTTTATTTTTAATCCTCCTCATGTGTATAACAGCGTAGGATTCCTTCATGTTCCTAGAAATATTTTATTAGGGAACTATGATAGTGAATATCTTTTCTAACTTTAGGTTTACAATGGGCGATGAAATCTTATCTCAATTTAAAACTCATTCCCCTTCATATATCATGATAATTGACATATGATTTTTTAAATTACATTTTTTTCAAGACTCTTTATTTTTAATTATTCATGAATATTACATAGTCCAGGGTAATTATGTTAAAATTGGTACAAAGACACATATACCAATAATTAATCCATGTTTTTTTACCACGATAGTGAAAATAAATCAAGTTTAGAGGTGAAGTGTCCAGTATAATGACCCAGATCAATATATGTTGAAATTCCTAGGGAACTTTTAGTTCATTTGATTTTTTTATCAATTGGTAGTGTGGAAGTTTTTTTATTTAATTTTTTCTGACTTAGAAAATTTTGAACGACTTTTTAGATAGTGTAAATGTTTTTTATAGTTTTGATAAATCATGTGGTTCTCCTTTGAAATAGTGGGGCATGTGGAAGTGGGTCATAGTGTGGAACACAACTAAGGAATATGGTTTATCAAAGTGTCTGGAACTACTTGACATATTGTGTGTCACACTCCAAAGATATAATAATGGTTAGTTCATGTTTGATAATCTATGTGAAAAAACCATTTAGTTTGCACAAGAGACACAGTTTCCTCACTTGATTGGTGCACTTTTTGGTGTATTGTTTGACCAAACCATGTGTATGTTTAATTAATGATGCATAACTCAAAAAATTGAACTTTAACGCTTAGATTTCATTTTTACTTCTTATTATTCTCCTTTACACTCAAACTTATAGACATTAAATTTTTATTTAAAAAATTCTAATCCTTTTAGAGTTTTTTCATGGTGGATCTTTATAGACCAGTTCATGGTAGATCATGTTATATCATCATTTAACTTATATTCTTCATATTCTTATAAAATTTTTCTTCTTTCATTGAAAAAATTCATAGATACAACATAAAATTTCGTTATTTATTGTTTATGATTCCAAAAAATAATGAATTCACAAATAATTATTATAACTGAGGTAGTTTTCAATGTTTCAAAAACATCCACTTAATCGATGACATACCCCTTTCAAGCAGTGGACATTTCCGAGATTTTTTTCTTAGGTCGATAATGTTGCGTACTTATTCTTGTTGAATATCACCTTGTATCTTTATTAAGATCATGGGTATGCTGTGGATGATTTTTTTTTGAACATACCATAGTCTCTATTATAAAATAGACTTGAAATTAACGATCTCTTCTTAAATAGACACATGATATAGTGAATTAAGGTCTTATTCTTCAAAAATATCAAAACAATTTTCATCGATGGGGTTTTTGAGGTATGAGTTTATAAAACATCTTTTATGTAAAATTAATAATTGTATTTCACCTTCCTAAACCACTTCTAGATGTAATGGAAATAGATATTACCATCTTTAACACATGATCATGTTATCGAAGAGTAAAAAACATGATTTGGGAGTGTATTGAGAGTGGATGGAAGTATATTGGATGAAGTTGCTACTAAGGTATGTTTCTTTGTTTAATCACTTCCAATGGTTCCAATTATATTATATTAAAAGGAAAATCATAATATTTCCACATAGAAGAGTTTTTTTTGAAATAATGTTAGATTAATGTTATGAATATTACATGGGTGCTTAGTTATAGTTCTAGGTAGGCGATGATAACCCATAAGCATTTTGGTAAGTATATTTTTTTATTGAATTCAGGTTTCTTTGAAATAACTAAATAACAACAACTGTGTTATAATTAATTTATTTGGAATTAATACGAATGAGTTGTACCTCAATTAATTTTATGGAGGCCGAATGAACTTGGTGGAGACAGATATTATTGTTGGACATGTCATAGTTATGATTTAAAGTTTTTTTATAGTTGGTCATATAAAATCTACACTGTTGTATTATAAATGGTCTTTTGGAATTTAGTATAAGGTTCCAAAACAAGGGATAGAAAATCATATTTTATAATTATTTATGAATAACATGTAATACTAAATGAATGAATGGTCTTTAATAGCTTATACAGTTAAAGGAACAATGCCTACTATACCTGCACATGTTGCCAAGGGACAATATGGAACCATATAAATAGAAAAAATGATAGTCATTGATCAATGAATCATGATAATTAATTAGTTTCCAAGATCATATGTGTATGTGTGTGCCCCATGAGACCATGTTGATGATGATCACTTATGTGTGTGCATTAATGGTTTATGATAATCATGCATGATGTGTTGAGTTCTCCCTTATGTGTTATTACATACTATATATATATATGACCCTATAAATATATATTTATGAATGATATGATGAATGAATACATGATTGGGTGTAGATAGTGTAATAGACCATGTTTGACATATTAATCACCAATGTGATGTTTTAACTACAATTAATGATGACGACATGATATGGTTTGTTTATATATATTCTCTTTCCTGTTCTGTAATATATCATACAACCAATGATGTTATCATTTACGAATTTTATTATAGATATAATATTGATATATTAATTACCTAAGGGTTTAGCGTAGACAAATTGTAAGGACGATGATGATGGAACCTGATATAGAGTAGGGGCTTGATAACCTTGAGTGTAGTTCTGTGATAATAGCTGTGGGGCATATAGATTCCTTTGTAATTCCATGTTTCATGTCACCTTGATTCCTAGTAGATTCAATATATAATATTCACATTATTTCTAAGGGATTTTGAGAATAATATTCACTATAATCCTAGGGAATACTGAGGAGAATGTTTAATAGATGCCTCAAAGATGCAATGTGATATCTTATCTATATCCCACGTGGATACTGAGTGACATGTCATATTTATACATTGTGGATGATGGGTGAAATATTGTATTAATTATGTGTGGAAAATCCTTGTATGTAGCACTTGATCACCCCTGATATCAACCATGACTATGTTTTGGTATAGAGAAAATGTAGGCACAGTCAGGGGTTCATGCTGGCTTGGTAAGCGCATGACTGATCTATATATGTTGTTTGTTTTTTATTACTTTTGAAGTACTAATTATATTATATTTTAACTGTAACGCCCCGACCCCAGTTACCCAGAGTCGGTGCATTATTACATAACATTGGCATGATCACAAGAAAGATCAAATCTCGAAAGACCGATTGGTTTAGTAGCCTTGGAAACACTAGATATATTCATAAGTTTTACATTATATCATAAAATGAAAAACTACTACATCAACATAATGTTTCCACAGTCCACACTATAATCCCCTCATAATATCCCTGCAGGTCATTCATAACATACATCTTCACATCCTGGGAAAAATAAAACATAGAAAAGGGGTGAGCTCAAATGCCCAGTAAGGATAACAATATAGCGTAACATTCAAAAATAAGCATAAACATTTAAGGCAATGAATTACTAAAACAAAAGCCTTTTAAACTTTAACTTCAACATAGTATGGCAAAAGTAAAATGAAATAATTCCATTTACTTGTTCACATGGATATTCTACTAATCGAATAATCACATGCAAAATCAATAACCACATTCATAATGTTGGAATGCATAATGCTAAACTTTAATTACTTTTCAAGGCCTCGTCCCAATACCTTGGGGCTAACTGTAACCGGAACCCAACCCGGAGTGCCTCTAATAACCGGACACCAACCCGGAGTGCCTCTAATAACCGGACACCAACCCGGAGGGCTTACTTTTACCAGTCCCTAACCTGGAGGGCATACTTTTACCAGTCCCCAACCTGGAGGTCTTACTTTTACCAGTCCCCAACCTGGAGGGCTTACTTTAACCAGTCCCCAACCTGGAGCATACTTGTCCAACACATTCATATGAAGTAAAGATTGAAATATAACATAAACATTCTTATTGGAACTAGCATACGAAATGTCAATACTTTCACCATAAACTATGAATGGTATAAGAATAGCACATCCACAGTCAAACATATCACAAAACCTTCAAAACAATATATAAGTTTTGTAATACAATAAATCAACTTCAAATAAGCGTAAAATCCATCAAAGGATGTTGACATAGATGAAATCAAAATTCTTTTTAATTAAATATCTCTTTTTATTTTGAAATCATTTAAGATCCATATAAAATAAAACATTTTCTTTGAAAATATTCTTATAAGCTTGTAAGGGAAGTTTTGAAGATTTTATAACGGTGGAAATTATCCGCACCCGCCGTATAAGTTAAAAAAAACATTCTTACCTTAATTCTGTCGAAAAGGTTAAAAAGGGACCTTGTTTTGAAAACGATGGAAATATTCCTTTATAAACCACTTATAAAAGTCAAAAAGGGTATAAATGACTTTAACTCATATTCTAGTAAATAGTAAAAATGTTTTGAAATACATTTTTAAGAAACATGGATGTGGATGATAAAGAGATCCCAGTATATTATTACATATAAACAACCTCGGATAATGAAGAGATTGTGAAATAACCGTTACCAGTTTGGTAACTTATGAAACATACAACCCATGAAAGAGGTATCATACAATGAATATGTAAGTACACATAAATTAGAGTGTATTACACAAATAATATAATTATGGGCAGTACATACACCACACAAAAGGTAATGGTGGCAATATGGCATGAATCTCATGAGAATAAGGAGTGAGATGAAAACCCCTTACCACGTTAATCAACTGAGTCGTATGGACAAAAGTTAATAACCACCAAATCTTTTACAGAATAATATGAATATAAATAGAATCATGATAATATATATCAAATGGCAGTACACAATACACCACTTTCAATAATTTAGTGGCGAATAATGGAAATCTCACGGAATTGAAAGTGAGATAAGAAAATCCCTTACCTTGTACTTTTCCGTGGTTGGGGTAGGTTAACCTCCTGTATAATGTTGAAATAATTGTTATTAAATTATAAAAGAATCATATATATTAATATGATATCATATATGATCTTTTAATATTGATTTGATAATAATATCTTAGTATTATCGTTGTTTCGGGTGTTAACTTACTTGTTTTCTTTTGTATGTTTTGTTACGTAAGACATGTTTGTAAAGGATAGGTTGTATATTATTCAAATCCATAATGGTATCAAGTCCTTAAACATAATTTTTAAATCATAAAATGATAATTATACTTGAATGGATACGATGGAGGATGAATCTCATCGCGTTCGTGGAGACGGTAGTCCGTACGTACGCACGAACGCAACTTCCATTTAATTTTTATTTTAAAAGAATTGAATCCAAATCATACTTAGGTATATTACTATTATAGTATAATATAATATTTTATATATGTTACTTAAGTTCATTAACACCATCCTTTATACGTTCCATGTGTGGTATGAACGAGTCATATCATTTTAAGGGGGCGGTAGTCCGCACTTCCTCAAATGAAATTATCGTATGTATATGCAACAGGAAACGAATAATGGTATGAAATAAAATGGAATTACAGAAGCTTATATATAAAATATATATCATTAATATCATATTTAATTACAGTGCCATCATAATGGCCACCATGAGAGGCGGTAAGATGTATTTGAACAATCATCGTTTCGTGAGGCGTTAGTTTGCCATCCACAGAAACATTATGTTCATCATCCATTAGATGAAGTTGTGTGTATGTGTAGTTTGCATACTTCTTATAACAACATCCTAGTATATTGAGGATACTGGTGTTGTTACAAAAGAAAGGAAATAAAAAGAGTTTGGGGGTTGGAGAAGCAAAATAAATGAAAATAATTTAAGAGAAATCGTTACCTTTAATTTAGGTAACTCACTTTGGTTGGAACCAAATGACTTCTTGAAATGCTTTCCGCCTAAGGGGAAGCTTCAAGGAGGAGGAGAGGTATGTGGGGAGCTTAGTTGGGCAGAGTTTGGACGAGCCAAGTGGCTTTACAGGTGTGAGGAATGAGTAGAAGTGGTCTCCTTTTATAAGGGAGAGGAGGGGCTCTTTAGGAAAGAGTGAAAGTATTACTTTATAATATAATTATATTCGGTTTAGAATGGTCCAAAAATAATTGAGGTCGAAGATAAGATGACTCATATTCTAAATAACATCAACCAATAAGAATTGGACAGGTTTTAGATAATATTTTAATCATTATAATCTTATTTATTTAAATGATTTATTAATGAGGTAAACATTGCATCACTATTGTGTCATTAATAATTTAACTTATTTGATGTCTAAAAATTATAAATAAAATATCATTATGTAGTAAAGCTTTTTAGCTTTCTAATTAATATTTATAATCGAAAATCCAACATTTATAACCCTATGTAAAAATTTTTCTTCTAAAAGATGTAAGCTTATGCCATTTTTATTTTTATTTTAACTTTATTAATATAAAGTGTCCCTACCACATACAAGTGGCTCCACGGGGTCCCCAAATTGACCCAAGGATGCTCATGGCCGGGTATGTGTCCACCAATAAGGTTAGGACACGTTTTAGGGTAATTTTGTATTATTATAATATTATTTTTTAACCCTTATTTACCGGATTTACCCTTAACCATGGTAAATAAAATATTTACCACAGTAATTATTCAAAATGTCTAAAAATAAAAGTTACCTATTTACACAATTTGGACATCCTGATTCCAAATATGGAATCCATTTTTCTAAATTCAAAACACAGAAGTGGCAGAAATTAATTTAAAATTAATTCCCGCTGTCAAAACAAAAAGCGTGTTTTTAAGAGATAATAACTATCAAAAGATTGACACTTGTTTATGTTCGGTTTAATTGTAAAATTATGTCCAATGACCAACATTATATTAAATGGTAAAAATATATTCTAAATATACTTTAAAACTACTAAAATTCATAATTTATCACTATTAATTATTTTGATTAAAAAAGTTGTTTTTAATTAAAATTTAGTAATTTTCACTATTCATCAAAATATGAAAGTTATCCGAAAAGTACCAAAATTTCACCTTAGGCTAAATTCGATATTCCGAATCCAAAAATGAAGTCCATTTTAAAATATAAAATATATATAATTTCAAAATTTAGGTATTACTATTCATAACGGCTAGTTTGATTGGTTGTGGCGTGTGTTAAAACTCAAGGTTGCGTACAACACACGCTATTATTTTATTCAAAGGAAAGCGTACCGTGGAAGCTTGGGATGTTTCATTTAAAATTTTTTTTGATGTCCCAATTTATTCAGATAGTTTAAAATATTTCATTTAAAAAGGTTTCACTATTAATGTTGATAAAAGTGCAATACTGAAAATGAATCTGTTCTTGCATTATGACTAAGAAACTCATAATAGGGATTCTAAAATTATAAGGATTATATAAAGTTCAAAATGTTGTTAATACTATTCATGACCTCTTTTAATGGCTTTTTTTTGTACGTCATGGTGTGATTGAACTCGGTGTTGCGTATAGTGCAAGTTATTGAATTATTTTTAAGAAATAACACACTATGAAATCCTGGGGTGTTACATTCTCCCCTCCTTCAATAAATTGCGTCCTCGCAATTTGAAATTGTTCTTCGAAAATAAAAGGTTGAAAATAGAAAATATCTTTGTGGGAAAACCCACATCAGAAATTAGGTTACTAAAATTTAGTCTTAATATGAGGAAAAGAGAAATGAAAGAGTCACCACCAAATTATGATCTCGATTAGGAGAACATTGGTGGAAATTAGAGACATATAACTGGAGGAAAAACGTAAATATTTATAGGTAGTGATTGAGATCATCAATCACAAACAAGTGTATAATTGAGGTCCTTAAATTCATCAATCTATGATGATTTGAAATACCATCGGTTCAACAAAACATAGGATATTGGGATAACACATTTTTGACGTTTCAAAATATCACAGTTGAAATCCCACATCAAAAAATGAATTAACGAGGCCTCTATTTAAAATAAAGAGTGGAAAGTATGAAGATTACCGAAAATAACACATACTAGGGTTCCATGTAGGAAAATATGGATATGGAAGAGAAATCTAACCATCAATTATTTGATGGAGAGTGGTAGAGAACATGGCTATGAAAAGGCCAACAATCCCAAATCCATGAATTAGTGATGATTTAAGGTACCATCTAGGACAACATTTTTGTTCTAAGTTCCTTTTATTAATGTTGAGGAATATATTTATGAGATTGGCTAAGATCATAAGGAGATATACTTACTTTATAATTAGAGTTTTATCCATTAATAAATTTCTACCACAAACTCATCTTTCACTCTAAAAGATAATAGAATGTAATTTTTTTTATTTATACTATTCGTACAGGGTTCCAAAATAAATGAATTTATAATTCATCTACCAGATCTTTAAAAAAAACAACATTATTTAATCCAGGACATCTCGTGGGCCAGTGGTAGGTGATACACCCTTGTCGCCCTTCGGTTGCGGGTTCAAGTCTCGCAGCCTTGCCAGACGCGACGGGTTGCCGCCCGACCTCTGGGTTGTCCTTTTATGGTAATCCAAAATAATCCAAACTAGAACTATCCAAAATACTTCTGTCCAAACTCACAGTCCAACATTTATAAGGAAGGTAAACATAATATAGATCCTTTTTACCCCGTAATAGCATATGAATACCTTCATCTTGTATTCTTTTAATAAACTGAAACATCTTGAATTACCATATTCCTTATTGATTACATTCATGCTCCCCTATTCCATATAGAATGCTGGATATACTTCATCAATCCAAAAATGTTTTAAACCCCAAAAAAATGATGGAATATACAAATCATTAATCAGATTCAAGGTAGTCAAGAATATCCAACATAATTTATCCAAATCAATCATGTACTATTCTAAAATCACTAACTCGGTATCAGAACCATATTATGGTTTATCTTTCTCTCAACCATATATTTTCCAAAAATTTATCCTGCTATTGAGTCACTTTTCTTTGTTCCACACAATCTCATGTACTTAATGAAATAGTACTGCAGTACAATCCTTATATACTCCATAATTATTATAACAAGTACATTGTTGATACAACACTCAATTGACATAATCAACATAAGAACTCTAATCATTCCTCTTCATCTGTGGTAGTATCATAACTTGATTATTATCCAATAGCATCATTTGCGGCATAGTCTGATGACTAGGGCATAGGTTCGCGTAGTGTCCAAACTCCTTGCAAATGAAGCATTGTACATTTGAAACCATTTTCTCACCCTTGCAGTCACGTACTTTGTGCCCTTTTCCTCCACACTTATAACAAACTCCCATTCCTTTCAGGCAAGTTCCAGGGTGTTTCTTCCCACAGTTACCACATATGGGAAAATTCTTCTTTTCCCTCTTCCCTTTATCCATTTTTCTCTCTTCCATCCTTTTCTTCTCTTGCTTCCCTCCAAAGCCATAGGACTCAGTAAACTCTTTACTTATCTTATCAACACATGATATTATTTCTTCATATGATGATAATACATGGGAGACCATTTCTCTTATCAATTCTAGCTTAAGACCATGAAAGATATGATCCTTCCTTCTCTTTGGATCATGTGCATTTCTGGAGTTCTCATTCCTTCTACTGGGCGCCATTTCTAAACAATGGCATAAACTAGATCAGTTTATGAATCAAAATACATAATCTCATACTTATAAAACACTTAACATAAATTGAACTATTTACGGATATAATCCATAATCATAAAAATGTTTTCTTTGAGGAAGTATATACTCATAAACCCTTCATAATGATTTGTAAGAAAATGAGAGTTATCCTAAGCATATCCCCCGGGAGTGTCGTAACCAAGAGTACAGCAAGGCCCATTGTCGTGCACCAGTTCCCGTTCGAGTCTAGCTCAAAGCGGTGTTTTCGGGTTTTACCCCTAGGTACATCTGTGCCAGAGCCGCCTCTACCTGCTCGTATCTAGACAGGGATGTATTGCTCGGAAAACTCACAAAATCTCTACGATACCAAAATTCTAGGAAGTTCTTCTATACTAATCCTGAAAGTTCATCTTAGGTCTACGTGCTCTAATCAGAGTTTATCTAAATCTAGTTTCCAAGGTTTGTACTAAACTTCCTCTGATACCAACTGTAACGCCCTGACCCCAGTTACCCAGAGTCGGTGCATTATGACATAACATTGTCATGATCACAAGAAAGATCAAATCTCGAAAGACCGATTGGTTTAGTAGCCTTGGAAACAGTAGATATATTCATAAGTTTTACATTATATCATAAAATGAAAAACTACTACAACAACATAATATTTCCACAGCCCACACTATAATCCCCTCATAATATCCCTGCAGGTCATTCATAACTTACATCTTCACATCCTGAGAAAAATAAAACATAGAAAAGGGGTGAGCTCAAATGCCCAGTAAGGATAACAATATAGCGGAACATTCAAAAATAAGCATAAACATTTAAGGCAATGAATTACTAAAACAAAAGCCTTTTAAACTTGAAGTTCAACATAGTATGGCAAAAGTAAAATGAAATAATGCCATTTACTTGTTCACATGGATATTCTACTAATCGAATAATCACATGCAAAATAAAAAACCACTTTCATAATGTTGGAATGCATAATGCTAAAAATTAATTACTTTTCAAGGCCTCGTCCCAAGACCTTGGGGCTAACTGTAACCGGAACCCAACCCGGAGTGCCTCTAATAACCGGACACCAACCCGGAGTGCCTCTAATAACTGGACACCAACCCGGAGTGCCTCTAATAACCGGACACCAACCCGGAGGGCTTACTTTTACCAGTCCCTAACCTGGAGGGCTTACTTTTACCAGTCCCCAACCTGGAGGGCTTACTTTTACCAGTCCCCAACCTGGAGGGCTTACTTTAACCAGTCCCCAACCTGGAACATACTTGTTCAACACATTCATATGAAGTAAAGATTGAAATATAACATAAACATTCTTATTGGAACTAGCATACGAAATGTCAATACTTTCACCATAAACTATGAATGGTATAAAAATAGCACATCCACAGTCAAACATATCACAAAACCTTCAAAACAATATAGAAGTTTTGTATTACAATAAATCAACTTCAAATAAGCGTAAAATCCATCAAAGGACGTTGACATAGATGAAATCAAAATTCTTTTTAAATAAATATCTCTTTTTATTTTGAAATCATTTAAGATCCATATAAAATAAAACATTTTCTTTGAAAATATTCTTATAAGCTTGTAAGGGATGTTTTGAAGATTTTATAACGGCGGAAATTAGCCGCACCCGCCGTATAAGTTAAAAAAACATTCTTACCTTAATTCTGTCGAAAAGGTTAAAAAGGGACCTTGTTTTGAAAACGACGGAAAGATTCCTTTATAAACCACTTATAAAAGTCAAAAAGGGTATAAATGACTTTAAATCATATTCCAGTAAATAGTAAAAAAATTTTGAAATACATTTTTAAGAAACATGGATGTGGATGATAAAGAGATCCCAGTAGATTATTACATATAAACAACCTCGGATAATGAAGAGATTGTGAAATAACCCTTACCAGTTTGGTAACTTATGAAACATACAACCCATGAAAGAGGTATCATACAATGAATATGTAAGTACACATAAATTAGAGTGTATTACACAAAGAATATAATTATGGGCAGTACATACACCACACAAAAGGTAATGGTGGCAATATGGCATGAATCTCATGAGAATAAGGAGTGAGATGAAAACCCCTTACCACGTTAATCAACTGAGTCGTATGGACAAAAGTTAATAACCACCAAATTATTTACAGAATAACATGAATATAAATAGAATCATGATAATATATATCAAATGGCAGTACACAATACACCACTTTCAATAATTTAGTGTCGAATAATGGAAATCTCACGGAATTGAAAGTGAGATAAGAAAATCCCTTACCTTGTACTTTTCCTTGGTTGGGGTAGGTTAACCTCCTGTATAATGGTGAAATAATTTTTATTAAATTATACAAGAATCATATATATTAATATGATATCATATATGATCTTTTAATATTGATTTGATAATAATATCTTAGTATTATCGTTGTTTCGGCTGTTAACTTACTTGTTTTCTTTTGTATGTTTTGTTACGTAAGACATGTTTGTAAAGGATAGGTTGTATATTATTCAAATCCAGAATGGTATCAAGTCCTTAAAAATCATTTTTAAATCATCAAATGATAATTATACTTGAATGGATACGATGGAGGATGAATCTCATCGCGTTCGTGGAGACGGTAGTCCGTACGTACGCACGAACGCAACTTCCATTTAATTTTTATTTTAAAAGAATTGAATCCAAATGATACTTAGGTATATTACTATTACAGTATAATATAATATTTTATATATGTTACTTAAGTTCATTAACACCATCCTTTATACGTTCCATGTGTGGTATGAACGAGTCATATAATTTTAAGGGGGCGGTAGTCCGCACTTCCTCAAATGAAATTATCGTATGTATATACAACATGAAACGAATAATGGTATGAAATAAAATGGAATTACAGAAGCTTATATATAAAATATATATCATTAATATCATATTTAATTACAGTTCCATCATAATGGCCACCATGAGAGGCGGTAAGATGTATTTGAACAATCATCGTTTCGTGAGGCGTTAGTTTGCCATCCACAGAAACATTATGTTCATCATCCATTAGATGGAGTTGTGTGTATGTGTAGTTTGAATACTTCTTATAACAACATCCTAGTATATTTAGGATACTGGTGTTGTTACAAAAGAAAGGAAATAAAAAGAGTTTGGGGGTTGGAGAAGCAAAATAAATGAAAATAATTTAAGAGAAATCGTTACCTTTAATTTAGGTAACTCACTTTGGTTGGAACCAATGGACTTCTTGAAATGCTTTCTGCCTAAGGGGAAGCTTCAAGGAGGAGGATAGGGATGTGGGGAGCTTAGTTGGGCAGTGTTTGGACGAGCCAAGTGGCTTGAGAGGTGTGAGGAATGAGTAGAAGTGGTCTCCTTTTATAAGGGAGAGGAGGGGCTCTTTAGGAAAGAGTGAAAGTATTACTTTATAATATAATTATATTCGGTTTATAATGGTCCAAAAATCATTGAGGTATAAGATAAGATGACTCATATTCTAAATAACATAAACCAATAAGAATTGGACATGTTTTAGATAATATTTTAATCATTATAATCTTATTTATTTAAATGATTTATTAATGAGGTAAACATTGAATCACTATTGTGTCATTAATAATTTAACTTATTTGATGTCTAAAAATTATAAATAAACTATAATTATGTAGGAAATCTTTTTAGCTTTCTAATTAATATTTATAATCGAAAATCCAACATGTATAACCCTATGTAAAAATTGTTCTTCTAAAAGATGTAAGCTTATGCCATTTTTATTTTTATTTTAACTTTATTAATATAAAGTGTCCCTACCACATACAAGTAGCTCCAAGGGGTCACCAAATTGACCCAAGGATGATCATGGTCGGGTATGTGTCCACCAATAAGGTTAGGACACGTTTTAGGGTAATTTTGTATTATTATAATATTATTTTTTAACCCTTATTTACCGGATTTACCCTTAACCATGGTAAATAAAATATTTACCACAGTAATTATTCAAAATGTCTAAAAATAAAGGTTACCTATTTACACAATTTGGACATCCTGATTCCAAATATGGAATCCATTTTTCTAAATTCAAAACACAGAAGTAACAGAAATTAATTTAAAATTAATTCCCGCTGTCAAAACAAAAAGCGTGTTTTTAAGAGATAATAACTATCAAAAGATTGACATTTGTTTATGTTCGGTTTAATTGTAAAATTATGTCCAATGACCAATATTATATTAAATGGTAAAAATATATTCTAAATATACTTTAAAAATACTAAAATTCATAATTTATCACTATTAATTATTTTGATTAAAAAAGTTGTTTTTAATTAAAATTTAGTAATTTTCACTATTCATCAAAATATGAAAGTTATCCGAAAAGTACCAAAATTTCACCTTAGGATAAATTCGATATTCCGAATCCAAAAATGAAGTCCATTTTAAAATATAAAATATATATAATTTCAAATTTTAGGTATTACTATTCATAACGGCTAGTTTGATTGGTTGTGGCGTGTGTTAAAACTCAAGGTTGCGTACAACACACGCTACTATTTTATTCAAAGGAAAGCGTACCGTGGAAGCTTGGGATGTTTCATTTAAATTTTTTTTTGATGTCCCAATTTATTCAGATAGTTTAAAATATTTCATTTAAAAAGGTTTCACTATTAATGTTGATAAAAGTGCAATACTGAAAATGAATCTGTTCTTGCATTATGACTAAGAAACTCATAATAGGGATTCTAAAATTATAAGGATTATATAAAGTTCAAAATGTTGTTAATACTATTCATGACCTCTTTTAATGGCTTTTTTTTGTACGTCATGGTGTGATTGAACTTGGTGTTGCGTGTAGTGCAAGTTATTGAATTATTTTTAAGAAATAACACACTATGAAATCCTGGGGTGTTACATTAACATAATTATGTTTTCTTCCCATTATCTTCTTATCTTATCATATCCACAAACACAAAATTTTACCATTTCTCCACTACACTTTGTTGGTGATTCCCTACTGAGTTATTCTTATATACTTATTCGGTGGTCATGAAATTTGTGTAATAGAGAATCCCCATTTTTTTGGTATAGTTTGGGATGAGGATAGGTTTTATCCTTTAGTGGGAACACTCAAAATGACTCTAGAGACTGTGAATAGTTGTTTAATTGAGTTAGGTATAGAGTGTTGTTGTAATTCTATCTTCTTATTATATACCTGATTAACCTCATGGGATATCAAAATCCATGTTTCCATGTATGACCATTCAGGTTTTTTCACATTTAATCATTTCAAATGATTATTTATTGGAATAAGTATAATATGATTTCTTATTATTACAATATTGGTAATTTATGTTTAATTTTTTTTATTATAGTATAGTCTTCCCATGATTTCACATTATCCCTTAACGACTAGTCATTAACCTCTAGCATATAGGGACATGTGCCTGAGGTATTGTGGAATTTTGGAATGGACTTAGTGATTTGAGTTTGGATGTGATATAATGGTTTAATATCTATGTTTCTTTCCTATATTGAGGGTCTAGTAGATATGTGAAATATTAATTCATCAGAGATCCTGGTAAAAATCTATCCAGGGAATCTCACAAATATGCATTCATTGTCATACGTGTTTCCAAGGAATATGATTATTGTTCATGGTTTATTCTGTTATGATTATATTATTTTTCCTTATGTGACACACATGGATTTTGAGGATGTTGTTTTATAAGGATTTCAAACTTGGTGGTATCGTAAATAGGTGTTAGATGTATCATATCTAGAAAATAGGTATCAGAAGGCTTATATGATGTTATTGTATGATTGTAATGGATCAAAGGACTCTACTTATTATTGTTAATAAATTTTACTTTGTTTTCACATATGATTATTTAGTGAAATATTATTTGGGTGAAAATAAATGAATGTTTACTTCATGTAATAAGTTATGTAAGTGTACAGTGTGGTTTAACTGTGTGATGATGATGATAATGATGATGTCTTCCCAATATGTTTGGGTGGGGTTTTATATCTTTATAGGTCATTTATTGGCATTTATTTTCTCATAAATAATCTCATGTGTGTAACTATTATATAGATATCCTAAATTAAAGTTTCAAATTTATCCTATATGGTGTTATACATCTAGAATACATTAAAATTTAGATTAACCAATAATGGTGTCTGTGGAATCTCAATGTTGGTAGTCTATGAAAGAATCCATCGCGAAAATTTTAAATATATATACCTAGATTTCATTTTATGGGTTGTGAACATCATTGAAACATATTGTGTGTTTTGTGTAAGACCATGTATATTTTTTAAATATGACATTGGTTACTAGTGAGATAGTGTCTTGTTCTAAATATAGGTATTTATAGTGAGGTTAATCATTGTAATGGGTTATTCAAGGTTAAAATATTTTAAGGAAATATTGATTGATGAAAATTCCATGTTCATGTGAGTAACCTTTAGGATGATTAAGGGATTTTATTTCAATTTTCATTAGAAACTAAGAGTATGAAGAACCTCAATGGATATTACTTTTGATAAAATGTTAGGTCATGGAGTTCTTGGATGTCTATTATATCATGGAATGACCTGGGATTTGTTGTCTCGTTTGTTCAAAATGCGAGTCTTGTAAATTTCCATGTTATGATCCAATATAGTTAGATAAATGTGTATTAGAGCATGGTTGGACACCCAATGTATTGGTTTGAAACCCATGTGATTAGTGGTCCATGGTTAATCTCAGTCGAAAAGGGGTTATGTTTTTTAAGAAGAGTGTTAGGAGTTTACAGGTTTGATGGATGGGGACATTGTAGAGTATGAAGATATAAATAGGTGTTTCAATCTTCATCAATGTTATTTGACTCATGGGGAATCAGTATATAAGATTAATGAGATCTTTAATCTTACAATTTTGGGAAATCGACGATGCGTCAGGATTTATGTGGTAGTTAAGTGAAATGTATGTTGAATCTGTGATGATGGGTGCTGAGGTGAAAATTGAGATTTTTTCTGGTTATATGAATGAGTTCCAAAAAGGTAGTGAAGTTAAATCAATGAAAAATATAGTTATAGGTTACCATTTCAGTTAGTAACCTATGTTATTTGCATGAGACTCGTAAGGATATTTAGTCAGAGTTAGATGTGTGGGGTAATGTATCTTTGGGAAAAGATAGAATCGCCATTAAATCAGGGTATTATTCTGATATTAAAAAAAGTTTTTTATTGTTGGATATGTTTTTTGTAACATATTGAGATTTTATGATATACTTATTTTCAAATAAATTTAATTTATAAAATAACATGTGACAGATACATCATCGTTTTTAAATGAACATTGATATTCTGTTAAAGTATTATTATTTATCATGGCAGTTATCTCTCAGTCATTAGATTGGTGAGAATAAATAATACAAACTAAATTATGAAAATGTATGGTTTATATTTTAATATATTTAATTCATTGATTATAAATTAATTATAAATGAAAAAATAATAATTCCAAAATAATAGAGTTTTTTTCTTCTAAAAACCAATTTATATATGAGAAATGTGATTTTATCATAAGAAAAAAAAATTAATAACTATTGATGAATAATTATAATTAAATACATATATTATATATTGAAAAAATTAACATTCTTAATTTTATTTCTACTCATGGGATTGGAATAAATCGATTGTTATGAATAAAAATGTATCTCTCTAATAATAGTTTTTTTAACATTTTGTGAACCAATTTTAAAGTAAATTTCTAAAATTTATTGAAACAAAATTATGAAAATTTTATTATATATATTTAGTTTATTGGTTAATTTTTATTATATTTTCCTTTTATTTTTTTATTTATATAAATAGTATCTATAGTATATTTTTTTCACTCTTGTATCGGTAAAACATGTAATGTAGGGTTAAAATATTGGGATAATTATTTAAATTTATCTAACACATGACATTATCCATCAGTATGAGTTGTGTTAAGCCAATTCCATCCATTCCTCTATATATGGCCAATTAGTTCTATATTTCATTGATTATTACAATTATATTAATTTAATAATAGAATAAATACACAATGTCACTCTCTTGAATTTTATATGTCTAAAGTTTTTACATAATGATAAAAAGAGGATATGATCAGTTATATATTTTTATTGTTAATAAAAAAAATCTCTTATCATATTAATTTATTTTTAATTTTTTTAGTGGAACAATTTCTATAAATTCATACAAAATGTAATCAATGTATTTAATCAATTAATAGAAAAATAGTATAAACTATTTGAATAATATTAATATAAATAAAATTTATTATGCAAAAATGTTTTAGGTAACTATGAAAAATTATGGATGTTTAAAAATATCATATTCGACATTTATATTTTTCTTGGAGTATTTGAATTCAAATTAAATGAATAGTTCAATATTTGACATTGTTGAAATTTTATAATGAAAAATACGTTAATAAATGTTTTAAAATTCATTAAAAAATTGTCTTCTATCAAGTAAATGAAAGAGGTATGAAAATATAAAAATTAGACCATTTATGAGTCACTTTTCTATTTATGGTAGCATTCTCAACTTTTTATGATTAAAATAGTTACATATTTTAACGTCATAAATGGTTAATGAAGGGGTTTAATAAAAAATATTAATTTTTCTAATGACACAAAAACCAATGTTAATTTCATTAGATTATGTTAAAGTATAACTATAAAATTTTTATTTAAATTAATGGACCTTTATAATCAGTTGGGATGATAATTACTTTAATATATTTTAATATTTTGAGAAATTCAAAGTATGTCATTCCCCTCCCTTATAAAAGGATTCCCCTCCTTTATCTTCTTTACACTAATTTGATCCATATATTTTGATGATAAACTGAAAAAAATACCTTATAAACATCCCTATTCAAATTTTATAGGGGGTACCCCAAAAATATAATCCGTAGGATCCTTAAGAGGACATCTAAATGATTTCTGTCAAAGAAGTTGTAATCACCTTAACCGATAAATTTATTTTCACCTATTATTTTCTATATTTTAAATAATTTATATTAATATTAAAATAATATATTCATTATCATAATTATACATGAAATATATTATAATTAAAAAAAATTTATCCATCCACTTTCTCATCAAATGGGAAGTGGAGGCATTACTTATGCATACATCTAGCTTACCATATTCTCTAGGAAATACAATTAACATTTTAAAAAAAATTATGTAAGGGTAATATGATGGGTTTAATGATTATGTTTGATATTTATGACTTGATTGTTTTTATTTACTATTAATATCATATCTACCTTCTTAATTTCCTATATATTAGAAAAAAATAACATCACTTGTGTGTATGTGTGGACTACCACATCCATGAAGTCATGTGATTTAGTTCTCAATTATGAATTACATGGATTGTAATAATGATTAATTATATTAATAAATATAATATATAAAATATATAAATTATTCTATAATGTTGATTTATTATTTATGAATCATTTTTTCCATCCTTCATTACGTGAAAATGTCAATTATGCGTATGTATGGCTTACCATCTACATGAATGGTGTTATTAATTATTCTAAAAATAAATTCTACGGATGAATATAAATATTTATTTCTGAATATATATTTTTTAATTCTTGATTAATATTTTATTGATGGTGGAATAATTATCATTGTTCATGGTCTACAACTACAGAACCAAAATTATTATTAAATATTGAATGATTTACCACCTGGAATTGATGACTTTAATAAGGGTTACAGAAAAATGAGTATTGAAATGATATAAATATATTATAAAAGACAAAAAATTATGTAAATTATTAATTTATATAATTATGATAATTTTTTATTTATTATATACAGTGATGGATTACTTTCAAATAGAGTGTTTGTTGAGTTAATTGTTTTACGTTTCAATGTCATTATTTACCAGGATTGTTTGTAATTACATTTATGTTGGTGAAAATCTAGGGTATACCTATCATAAAACTCATGAATATTATTATCCTATGTTAATGTCATTATATTCACATTTTCAATTTAATTTTCCTCTATTTAAGAAATTAAGAGACCAATAAAAATATTTTAAAGAAAAAAATATTTTTTCTCCATTCACCGGAAGATCTTTTTTCTATCATGTACATGTTTTGTAAAAATGTTTTCCATAGATTCTTTCTATTGTAAAAATATTTATAATTTCATTTTTAATAATGTTTCTTTTGTAGAATTGTATAAAAGTAACCCTTCTGTCAATTTTATAATGAAGAATTTTTTTTTTCTTTTCAAAATTGTGAATGGAAGGTTTTATTAAAACTTATATGACATGACCACTATTTCTCTCCTTCAAGACCACTCAATGATTAATATCTTCCTCTATAAGTTTTCTAATGATATTTTTATTTAAAATGTTTCATTTAATATTATATTAATTTTTTGATTTTAAAGAAGTGCTTTTAATATGAATGTATTACATTCTTCATGAAACATTCCATGAGATCTTTTGATGTAATTTTTTTATCTTTAATAAAAACTTTTTTAACTTATGAATAAATGGTTATGTGATTCAATGATACATAAATTATTATTTATAATAATGGTTTATTAGTTTGATGATATGATTTTTACCAAAACTATTAAATATTCATGGGTTATTCAATGATTAATTGATGAAATGTTTATAAAAGCTATTTCTTTTCCAACAGTTATTACATTATGGATTGTCAATGAAATTATTATTTTTTTGTCTATTTTGATATGAATAATTTGTTATGATCTTGGGGAAAATATTTTTTTAAAATTAATTTTTTGATGGGATGGACCATAATTATATATCCATTAAATGAATTGGCTAAATTAGGACTTCTCATTAGATAACATTGATTGGAATAGTGAGTGACCCTAGTTCAGTATGGGAATCTATCTTCTATTATGGATTTTGGAGGGAACCTTGAATACAATAATGTTATGGGCAGTTAATCCAATCCATTATGATTGTCGTGGATGTAAGCCTTAAAAATGAGTAAATTATTTTCATGGATTATTGTTTTTCCACAAATCTATGTATTATACCAATTTTATTCTCTAATGGAATGCAGTATTTTATTCCTTTATGATTCCTTCCTTATAAACATATAACATTTTTTCCATGAACCAAGATTAGGATCAATGAAATATATGGATGATTTTCAAATTACTAGTTTATATTCTCATTGCCTTGCTATCATGTTATTAAAATGTAATCATTTGTATTCCCTTTTTTACCCTTATTAAGAATTTGTGATTACCCTTTCATATGTTTATTTTTACACAAGTTATAATGAATGGTTTTAGTAATTATTTGACTAAGGAGGGTGATAGTTAAAGAGAAAAATGAGGGAGAAAATGCAGATATCATATAAACTTGTGGTTTATTTATCCATGTTTCCAAAGGCCAGTGACCTATATGTTTCAGTAATAGATTGTTATTCAATATAATGATGATTAATCTAATAATACATAATATATATATATATAATAAATGTATATAACTCTATAGTTGAATCATATAAATGTTTAGTTACCTTTGGAAACTAAGATAAAAATACATTCTTAATAACCCTTTCAAAATGTCTATGTATAGTATAAAATCATAATGTATTAGTAATCATCATGGATTACCTAGGATAAACCTACGGTATCATAGATTAAAGAGAAGATTTCTTGATTTATACATCCTAAAAATAATTTTACAAGATTATTTGGTTTGCCACTATGATTATTATTCTCTCACTATTAATATAGAGTGTAAAGGAATCATGTTAATGCTAAAAGTGAAATATAGTGAAATGATTTTTCTCTTGAGAAACCGAATTTTATGGGGTATTGAAAGAAAATTCATGATTTCATTCTTAGTAAGAATTCTCAAGAAATGAATCATGGCATAAATCAGGATGATTAAATATTGAACAACATTTTTTGGGTCCATTTTGAGGAAACATACACCTTCATTTAGTGGGTATGAAGATCAACTAGATAATGAAGATGGGATCAATCCTACTAGAAATATATTTTACATTATTTGGTCTTCATAATAATAATAATATATTTTGGGTTTTTATCATTAGTGTGGTGAATCATATCCATAGTGGAATCATATCAGGAACAAGAGTCATTGAGAATAAATTTACTCCACATAGTGGTATGGGTTTGAGATTTTATTTTTCAATAACTAATTTACTTTTATTATTAATATGAAAAACAAATAAATAATTCTGTGAGATAAAGAATATTTTTTATGAATACAACACTACCAATGAGGAATTTTTCATAAGACTTATGATGTAAGCTTCTTGTATTATTATCCAACATGATGATAAGTTTGATTGATTCATATTGTCTTAAAAATATGTCTCTGATAAGAGTTATTTATAAGAGACATTAGTATGTATGATGAAATTTATCAATTTAATATCAAAGGGTTAATAGAGATTTCATTTTCATATCCATTTCATAGTCTTTATAGAAAATAAATATGAAATTAAATGAAAAAATAGGGATAAAAGAAGGTGATATTTTCTTTTTGCTTGATCTGCAGAAAGAAACATGGTGGAAATTATCTCTTAGGGAAAAGTAAATGTATTAAGTGTGAAAATGAATTTCATATGGAAATAAAAATCCAAATTCAAGTGAATATAATTTTCAATGAAAATAATAATTAAAAATATTAAAAAATCACCACCCATACTCTAGTGTTTCAATTTATAGGACTATGGGAATCATTCTAACTAGTGATCATGCAAAAAGGATAATGATTCTGATCAAAATAAAATATATCTTAAGACCATAAATAAATTGGAAAACTTTTGGGATCTCTATATTTGATGTGATGTACATTAACGATATATTGAAAGGTACATTTACCATGTTCTTTGAAAAATACAATGTCTTAATTAATTGTTGATATAACCACTCTTATATATGAATGAAGAATTTTTTTTTGCTATAAATACAACACCTTAGCAATTATATATTTTATTATTATTCAAAACCATTTTTTTATGATGATTATATCTCAAATATATTATTCTTCTATGATTAATTTTTTTAGTAATGTGATTCCTATAAATATTTTGTGCCTTCCTCTATTTTAATTCATAGATATTTATTTCATGGATTATATTTCTCTACATAATGCCTAAATCAATTATCAATAAATGGATGTCATGTTTTATATTTTGGACCAACCCATTTTCTTTTATTATAGGAATTATAAATATTAAATTCTATTAGTAATTGGATCAATTGTATGGATCATGATTCATATTCAATATGGGTGTTTATCTCAAATGATTACGAACAAACTCAATAGCAAAGAAATTATGAGTTTTTTGGATATTAGTGAATCCATTCAAGAATAGTTTATTAGATTTAGAAAAATTTGTGATATTTATATTTCAATTGAACACAAAGTTGGTGTTATTACTGTTTCAAACACTCTCTATAGAATGGACCTGATTGAGTAATAGGAATTGAAGAAAAAACTCCACGGGAATTTGGATAAGTAATTTATTCATCCAAGTGCATCATTATGGGTTGTACCTATTAATTTATATTATATGAAATATGGTTCGTTTCAAATATATATTGTTCATGAGTAACTTAATAAGATTTAAATAATGAATAAGTATCATCTACCACATATTAATGACCTATTTGATCAGCTGCATAGAGATCAATAATTCTAAATGGTTGAACTCAATTCATGAAAACATATAATGAATCATCAAAAGGAAGATATACCTATGATTAAATTTTATACATGTCCTGGACACTATTAATATATAGTGATTCTATTTATCCTTACTAAGGACCACACTATATTTTTGAAATTAGTGAATAGTTTCTATAGAGATTACATTGATCATTTTTTGGTAGTAATTTTAGATAATATTATTAAATATTAAAAGGGATTTCAATAGAATTAATATCAATTTAATATTGTACTGAGGATCCTATGGAATCGTCTGTTTTATGAAAATTTTACAATGTATGAATTTTGGAATAAAAAAGTTTCACTTTTGTGTTATAAAATACCAATAAAGGGTATATATATGGATCCATTAAATATGGAAATAATTGAATGTTTTCATAGGGAGACCATTTTGATGGAGATCTACATTTTTCATTAATTTTGGTGAGAGTATTTAATCTTTTTTTAGTGTTTCTCATGACCATGTAATCCACTCCCAGTGTTAACTTATAAGGGAACCAAGTTTCATTGGACAGATGATTGTTAGGATTTCTCCAAGGAATTAAAGTGAAGATTAGTCAATTCACCTATGCTAAAATTACCCTAATGTAAGAATGGGTTTGTAATATATATTTATTTCCTAAATAATGGATTAAGATTTCAAATCATGTATAATGGTATAGTTATATCTTATTCCTCACAAAAATTGTATGTTATTAATGAAAATTACCCCACAAATGATCTGGAGTTAAAGGTGGTAATTTTGGAATTAAAAATATGGATGTATTATTTTTATACAGAAATATATGTTATATATTTCTATAATATACCATTAAAGTATATATTCATTTTGAAAGTGATATATATTATTCATAGATTATTCTATGAGTTGATTAAATATTATGAATATTCAATACATTACCACCCTAGGAAAAAGACATGGTGGAAGATGCTCTGAGTAGAAAACTTAATGATAGATTATATATGATAAGGATTAATTTTTTTTAAACTTATGGATTTAAAGAAAATGTGTCTAAGTAAATTCATAAAAGGGGTAAAATATTTTCTTTCTCAATTGACTGTCCAACCATCGATTCATGGGAGTACTAAAGAGGCACTGAAGGATGATTTAGAATTGATAAAAAAGTTATAAATTTTTCTAAGTTCAACCTTGATTTTGATGGAATGATAAGGTTCATGAATCATGTATGTGTGTTTAAAATAAAAAATTTAATAATGGATCTATTGGATGAATATCATAGTTCATTATTCACTGTTCATCCATTATGTGTGAAAGTGTGTATATATCTGAAGAGTATTTATAGAGGGACAATGTGAAGAAATATATTTAAGAGTATGTATCTTGGTGTCTCTTATATAAGTATGTCAAGGTTCAGTTATATAAGACTGAAGTTATTTTACAATCATAACCCATACTCATAAGCGTAATATATATATATATATATATATATATATATTTCTATAATTTATTCATTGTCTTTCAATAAAATTCTTGACAAGGCACATGGTAGGTGTCCAATTTTGTTGTAATAAAAGTTTCACATGTATCCAAGAAAAGAATAAAAATATAAAAAATGGAATATACACATCATGATGATTCATTTCACGTCATGTACCTGAGGATTACAACCTAACCCAAGTCGTGAAGCCAAGGTGTGACCATGCCATGAATCTTGAATGAAAATTCTTCAACACATCATGTACACCCTTGACACATTATGATTCCATTCAAACCATATAGAGAGAAATCTGCATGGATTCAATGAAAAATCTAGATGGACATGAGGTACATGTCCTAAAGAACCGATACATGTCATATACTTGGTCAAATCTCTTAAATTCCCAAGAGATCTATGTTCCACACTGGAGATCCAAATTCTACAGAGAATGGCATGGATAAATGGAACACATCCTATACCTACGGTACACATCTTAACAAACAATGCCTATATAAGTTATGGAGGGGAAGAGAATTAATAAAAAACCTTTTTGGTGAGGACTTACTTTCCCTCTCGATTACCTGTGAATTCTATCACCTTCCCCCTAAAAAACACTAAATTAATTTTTGTTTTTACATTTGTATTAATTTAATAACCATGGAAATTAAATTTTTCAATTCTTTCCAATTCCATTCTTCATTTGGATTAAATCACATTATCCCACTCAAGTATGTGTTTCATTTATAATTTCAATTTACATTGTGAATTTTTTCATCCCATTCATTCCCACCCCAAACCCATCCACAATCTTATTTGAAATAATAAACATGTGAAACATGTGTTATTATACGTATTTAATCATTTCTCATTTTTTAATGAGTTGTTTAACTTCATAGGTTATGGGATCCAGCTCGATGTATATGCATAATTAATTAAATTTTTAATTGTAAAGTTTTTACACTTAATTGAATTAGTAATTAGGATATAAACCAAAGGTCCGTCCCATTTATGTGAATGTCCTTGACCACGAGACAGTAAAGAAAATAGACCTCTCCTAATTGGAATAGACTAATCTATGATCACTATCTTATATAACTTTCTACCATAAGAGGCCAAACTTAATATGCCTAGGGTATTTCTATTTCTTGATCATGGAATAGTTACTTTCTAGGTAGAGCTAAGAGGCTAAGACCAATGTCAACTAGCAATCCATATTTGATTCCTATAATTAGACATATGATCTTGTCAAGATTACAATTAAAAGATGTCTTCCATATAGATACTCGACTTGATCCCGACCCCTCTTTTATAATTTAAAGTCACCCTAAAGTTGAAATTAAATCAATTACTAAACAATAAAATCTTCCCAAAAGAATCCCCATATGGGTATAGAAACCATAATATCTCAATAAAGAAGTATTTTCCCTATGGACTCGACCCCACACTCCCACTACACTATGCCCTTTTAGTTAGAGAACATTTGAGGCAGACGATAAATTCTAATTTGACCCAATACTTAGAGGGAAGTAACGACGCTCTTCAAAAAGCCGTCAAATTTGGGTACGGTTTCAAGTGAGGTAACACTATTTTGAAACAAGAACTCTTGTTTTTAAACCTAGGATTACCTTTCCATCATCTGTTTTCATCTTTCATATCAATATTTCCTTGCATCTTCATCATCTCTTAAGTGCCAATACTAAGGTCCCTTGACTTGGTCACATAAACATGAAGCACATGAACCCTTAACCTTTGATCCTGACATCGAAAGGCATATATATACACTTATCCTGTCAGCAATTGCTGAGAAACACCATCATGAGGGACCAATAACACCAAACCCCAACACCAATAAAATAATTGTGGGAGAGAACCAGATGCACCCAGAGAAGACCATCATGGACTCCATCATACAATCGATCTATGGTGTGATGACCATCATTGTTCTCCCACCTATTCAATCAAATTCATTTGAAATCAAAACTATGCTCATTTATATGACCTATAACATCGTACAATTTAGTATTCTTCATAAAAAATATTTTCATGAACATATTCTAACTTTAGGAAGGTTTGAGATACTTTTTCAATGAGGTATTTTCTTATGATCTATTAAGACTTTGTGTCTTCCCCTTTTCGTTGTGAGATCGACAAAAAGACTCTCTAAAATGACAAGCTCCCGAGTCAATAATGACATGGGATGATCTCACCAAGATATTTCTCAACAAATACTTCCCACCCATCATGATCTATAAACTCTATAATGTTATTAAAAACATTTCACAAATGGATGGAGATTCTACATGGGAATCATAGGATAGATTCAAAGAGATAATGTGGAAATTTAAACATCATAGACTCGATAGATGGATTGCGCTACAAAAATTCTATCATGAACACCAACCTATGGCCTGAACAATAATCGATGCTTCCATTGAAAGTGGTTTAATGTTTTAAACCCTTGAAGAAGGAAGATATATATTTTAAAAAGTATCTCATAATTCCAATATAGGGAAGATTTATCACAGACCAGTGTGACATGTAATACACCGAGTTGAAGAGTCACCTAGTTAGTAGTGCAAGTTACGGTGATAACAAAGAAACCTGAATCCTTTCAGATACCAAAGTCACAACCACCTCCTCCCTAGTCATGGAAATTCAATCATGTGATATTTTATGTGGCCCACAAAAGAATCTATATTTCAAGATAGTATATGAGGAACCACAATATTTTAATTATGTTAATTATAATAAAAAACCTGTCATTTCAATAGTAGCAACAAAAACCATTTTATCAGCAGAGGCCTTCTCAGCAGTAGCCTCAAAATAGTTAATGATATTTTTAGCAGCAAAGTGATAATGCTCAGTTCTTCACTCAAGTCCCTATAGGGTATCCACCAATGAAGCCTATACCATGACCACAACCACATGCATATCAACAAAAACTGTTTCTGAGGCCCCAACAACAATTTCAGAATGCCTATCTGAAGCAACAATAGACACTTTCACCACATGAAATAAACTCAGAGAATCTACTGACAACATTCATATAGAAGTTCGATCAATGGATGAATACGCAAGAAAAGGAGATGCATAATCAACAAGATTCTTTGAGGAATCTAAGGATTCCAATTGGTCAAATATTGAGGACCTTATCTAAATGATTACCATGTTCTCTACCATGTAACACAAAGACATAACCAAAAAGGAAGATAATGCATGAATACTAAATAGAGTAAAAGTGATATACTTTCAACAACCGAAAAAAAGTCCACGATAATAACCTAAGAAGAAAAAGATAAGAAGAATAAGTAAAATAAGTCATTACCACATCATCACCAGAAGTAATTCTAGTTGAGAAGGAGAAAGTACTTGAAAAACAATAAGAAAATGTTTATATAGCCCCACCTCCAAATGAGCCACCTCTTCCCATTCCAAAAAGTGAACGGTAAGGTAAAATGGAGTCTCAATACAAAAAAATCATTGAAATTTTCAAAAAGATACATATCAATATTACTTTTGTTTAAAAACTTCCCAAATTCCTATTTATGAAAAATTCCTCAAATACATTCTATCAAACAAGAGAATGATAAAATAAATAGTAATCATTTCTTTAAATGATTAATGATCTACAATTGTACAATAGAAAATTCCACCAAGGATGAGAGATCTTGGAAGCATCTAAATTTACTGTGTGATAAGTGTGTAAATTTATAGGAGCACTCTGTGATCTTGGATCTATCATTAAACTAATGTCGATGAGTGTTTCCAACAATCTCAGAATCTAAAAATGTAGGAAAAATGGGCATCATTGTAGTTAGCTAATAATTATGTTAGGTAACCCAAATGTATTTTTAAATATGTTCTTGTTAATGGAATAAAATTAATTTTCCTAGCAGACTATCATTTTTGACATCAAAGAGGAAGGAGGTGTCCCTATCATTCTCGGAAGACACTTCCTATCCTCAAGAAAATCCTTGATTAATTTTAATCAAGGATGTATCAACTTCAGAGTTAGATAATAAATGGTAGTGTTTAACCTGATAAAGGTATCCCATTATTCTAATGACATTATGGATTGTAATTCCATCTCTCTAATAATGTAAATGAATACCTATATATTGAATAAGAGACTGATGATCCATATTTAGAAAAAGAATATGACTATGTCTTTGAGGAATTCAGCATCATTTAACCACTCACCAGGGACATCATCCAACATTTTATTTGATCCCACATTCTGCCACCCCATTTATACTGGAAAAATCATCCCAATATGTTAAATTACTCATATTTTGGAGAATCGTCCTCCTTACACATTATTATCAACTTCATACTATCCCAAGTAAAGGAAGAAACGTTGTTTGATATCCTAAAAAGACACAAACAATCAATTTTTTGGGGTGCTTAAGAAATAAAGGGAATCAGTACTATTGAGTACACCCACATAATTTTACTAAAAAAATATGTGAAACCAAAAAGACAACCTCAGAGGTGGCTCACACCACCAAAGAATGAGGTTGTAAAGAAAGTTGTACTAAATCTCATGGATGATGGAATAATATTTTCAATCTCATATAGTGATTGGGAGAGCCCCCCCATAACATTCCTAAGAATGATGGACTCACAGTAACAAGGATAGATAGAAATGAAATCATTTTTACATGAACCATCACTAGAAGGAGAGTTTTTGTGGAATACACATGTTTTTACTTAGAAAGGAGAAAAGGAAATTTTTCATTAACATTAATGGATCAAATGATATAAATACTAGGGAGGCATGATTTCTACAATTTTATGGATGTCTATTTCAGATATAATCATGTTTCATTCCGCCCCACTGACTGGTCGAATACTATCATCAACAACCCATTCGGTACTTCTACGTACAGACGCATGTCATTCATTATGTGTAATTCTCCAGAAACATTCCAAAAAAGTATGAGACACATATTTCATGATATGGATTAATAATTTCTTAAAATAATTCATGGATGATTTCTCTGTTTATTAGAGGACATTATATGTCTGTCTCAGTAATGTCAAACTGGTTCTCTTACACTATGAAGATAAATACATGGTAATGAATTGGGAAACATTTCACTACATGGTACAGAAAAGAAAACACTAGTCAATAAGATTTCCAAATAAATAATTGTGGTTGATTTTTTAAATATAAAATTCATAAAAGATCTACCGAAACCATCAACCGTTAAAGGAATCAGAGGTTTCTTTGGGCATGCTGGATTCTACAGACGCATCATGAATGATTTTTCTAAATTCTCACATCCATTTACATGCCTATTGTCAAAAGATATTCCTTCAAAATTCAGTGAGGAATCCAAAAAAGATGTTGATAAACTAAAAAACAGTTTGATTACATCTCTAGATATCATTGTACCAAATTGGGAAAAAGAGTTTGAGCTTGCGTGCGATGTCGGTGACCTTCATGTAGGAGCTATCCTAGGACAACGTATTGACAACATCTTCTGAAAAATCTATTATTCCAATCAAAAATAAAATTAAGCCAAGATTAATTATACATATGAAAATAATGATCCCATAGCCATAATTTATTCTTTGAAATTTTATATTAATACCTTTTTCTATCAAAAATCATTGTTCATACAGATTATTCCTCACTTTGATACCCGATGACGATGAAAGATGAAAATACAAGATCGTTACACTTGATTATTTTTATACAATAAATCTACATCAGGATAAATTATATGGAGGGAACATAAAATTTCATTACAACCCACTTCTCTAGATTACCTATTACCATCATCAAATAAGACAACAAAGAAAATATAGAAGTTGATTTTCCTAATGAGACTTTTTTTAGTGTCAAGGCCCAATCCTGGTTCTCAGATATGGTCAATTATCTTGCAATACGATTACTCCATCAAGACCTCTATTGTAAGCTATAGAATAAGTTTTTTTTGAGATTCCAAGAACTTATTTTGGGATAAACCCCAGATGTTCAAGCATTATGCCAATGGCCTTTTAAGAATTTGTATTCCATAATAATATAGAAAGAATGTGATCGAAATGTGCCACACATATCAAACTGGTTGGAATCATGGACCATAGAAAAAATTGTAGAATATCCTAAAAATATTATTTTTCTTTCCTTTATTGCATCAAGTAATTGGGGAATTTTTTTACAACACTGTGATAGATGCCAAAGATTGGGAAATATCAGCAAAATAAATGATATTCCACAAAACCCCATTATATAAGTTGGTGTTTTTAAAATATGGGGCCTCGACATTATGGGACCATTCCCCATGTCACATGGCATGAATTAAATTTTGTTTGTAGTGGATTATGTTTCAAAGTGGGTTGAAGCCGAAGAAATGGCTCATTACACTACAAATGAAGTTATAAAGTTTCTCCGAAAGAATGTGTTTGCATGTTCTGGTTTTCCACAACTACACATTAGTGATCATTAAAAAAATTCCTCCAATGAACTAGTATGAAGATGATTGATAGATATAGAATCCTTTACAACCCTGTAACTCCCTATCACCCACAAACAAGTGGGAAAGTTGAAATGTCAAATAGGTAGGTCAAACAAAACATAGAAAAACATTAAGCACCCGCAGAAGTGATTAGAGCCTAAAGTTATATGATTCATTGTGTGCATACAAAAATACTGAAAAAACATCCATAGGAACCACTCCATTTAGATATGTTTAGCATAAACCCTATCATCTTCCAGTGGAGCTGGAACATCATTCATTCTGACAGATTAAAAAAATTTGGTATAGAAAAGGCTAGGGTGGAACAATTGTAATAGCTAACTACATTAGTGGAAATGAAGGAAGATTCATATTAGATCATGATGATTTAGAAGGATAAAATGAAAAACTGGCAGGAACAATGAATTTAAAGAAGTACCTTCATTCCATGTAATAAGGTTTTTCTATTCAACTCAAGATTGAAACTATTCTTAGGAAAATCGAATTCAAGATGGTCTGGTATTTTTGATGTTATCTATGTTTCTCCTTACTGAAGGATTGAAATTCAATGAGACAGAGGACCACCATTCAAGATGAATGGTCAAAGGTTGAATATATTTCAGGTACAATTCCATGATGGTTTAGTTACCATCCTTAGGTTCAACTAATATTTAATGTAGTCAAGCTCCTGACTATAATGAAATTGCTAACTGAGAGGCAACCCGGGATAGGATATATATAGATATGTTGACTAGGACCTTTATATAAGTATCTAGAGTATATAAGGCCATGAGGTGAGGAAGGAGCAACAAGTTGGGCCAAAAAAAGTTTAGAACACAATATGAATATGGGGTTCACAACGTGTACCCATAAGCCAAAATTCCCTTTAATTTTAACTTTTAAAGGATGTGATCCATCCCTTAACATTATGTACAAGGTCAGGTCTATTTTTAAAATATTTGGTCATGACCCAGAAGTCACGACCTACCCCACTTACCCCCAACCTTTCACCTCTAGTGAGCCCCCTCTCCTCCACCCTCTATGATTAACCCTCACCTCATCCTTCCCCACTTAAACCCAAATCCTCCCATCCCTCTACCACTTAACTTATCACGCCCATCCCTTTTCCCTACCCATGAGATGTCACCATCATGTTGTGCCCCTCAATGGAACACCAACCTCACATATCCATGGCGTGCACCATGTGATCCCAGCCCCAAACCCTCTACTTCTTCATCCAGATCCTCTTCTGCCTCCTAAACCTCCAAGAGCGAGAAACCAACTACTTAGTTCCCCTATGTTACGTCTGATTATTAGGATGATACCACCTCCTCATCCACCGATGAAAACATTCACCTTCACCTGGTTATTTTATTCACCAACCTGTAGCATCGGTCTAATCTTCTCCACCTTTAGACCAAGTCGATGCACAGTAACAAAACAATAGTCATTGAAATAATCACCAAAAAGAGTGTTTCTGACAATTTAAAAATCCTCCCTGAGAAGTTACATATTAAAAACATTATCAACATAGGTGATGAGATGTACCATGATTTATTATTGGAATTCTTTGCCACTTTTGAGATCATCATCGACTGCCTTCATTTCTAGCTTGGCGGAAAACCTAACCTGCTTGATTTTGATGAATTCTGAGTCAGGATTGGTGTATATATTGAGGACTTCATCATCTCTGAGGTTTATCCAACATTGAAGACACAACAATTTCAGGAGACTACACTGGACCTATGGCTCCAGATCAATCGTGACCCCCAGTCACATCATGACCCTCAATTCATGAAGTCTACTCATCTGTGTGGCCCATATTTTCACATATTTCTTAGAGAAATAGGGCATGGATGATTTTAATGTAGAGATACCCATGGAATTGTTTCCCGAATTTATGTTTCTATACTCGTAGCTACCATGGGTGGACCACCCGTCAATATGGTCACCCAGTTCGCTTCGTACTTCAAATTCCATATACAGAGGAAGCAGGGAACACTCATTGATGAATCCATCATCACCATCCTAGACAAGTATCTTTTCATCCTTGAGGCATATCATCCCCTCACCTCTGTTGAACCCAATGAGTAGATAGATATGGTGCTACTTCTCAAGATGAAAATGATGGTGAAGGAAGGTGACATGGATTTCTATGTGCCCGAAAACAAAGAGGTTGCACCTCAAGAGAAGCCATATGGAGAAATAGTAGTTGACCCACCTACCCAACCTCCTGCCACCTCCATGAAAACCCCTTACCCACATATTTTTCCTCCACCATCCTTTCATCCCTCCTTAGAAGAGACATGAAGTCTTCACTAGATCATTCTGGTGAATCTACGCTAGATATCCACCCACCTACATATCCACATTATCAAAACCACCACATTTATCCATCCCCTTCACCCACCCTAGCTGGTCCATAATACTTTACCATTCACTGACCCCATTCCGACTATCCATACCTCCCTCTCGATCTGATTGACCTAGCCGCCTAACAAAAGTCCTTGTAGAGCAGGCCCAGAGGGGTAAGGGGATTGCTACTGTGCCTACCCCAATAGTATCTTTTATAGATCTAGATACAAGAACCATGTCCCTAGTACAAATAAGTACTTCCACACCACCCACACCATCCCATGTTCCAACCTCTACTACCACAGCCTCCACTACTAGCACCATAAGCCTCCATCTACTGCTGAATCTTCTACGGCTGGATAGTTGGTCGAGAATCCCAATAGTCAGATTATACTGGAGGAGATTTCTGGTTTGTATCCCTGATCTGAATTTTATCAAACTTTTGGGATTTTTTTGACAATTTCTTGTACTTTATCTGGTTTTTGTTTTCACCATTTTTTTCCCAACCATGTATGGACTTTGGATATATATATATATACATGGTATTTTTTTACATTATGTTGTGTTTTCCTATTTCATGTCTTTTATTTGTCTCTTTATCATTTCTAGCTCCTTAGAATCATCTTTCATCCTCGATGGTCCAGTCATACCAGTGGCCTTAGAGCAAAGGTACATGAGAAATAAGTTGACATTTAACAATGGCTTCATGATATATCATTCATAATTCACCATCAGAAAAAGATTTCGTTACCTTTGATTACATTATAACCATACATTATCCATGCTCATGTACGTACTTCGGAAAGGATTAATCTGAAAAAGAGACTACATGAACTCAATGATACCACCACTAGCAACAAGAGGCATTGGAGCAACTAAACTGATGGATCAATTAACATCAATCATCATCCACCTGTATGTATGCTGACAATTAGTTATAGATTTATGAGAGGAAACCCATAGGTAATCTCTTGTTATGTTTATTAATCTTTGTTGTGAATTTTTCATTTCCTTTTAATTGTTATGTTTTTATCCTTCATGAAGCGACATTGTAAACCTATCACAATTTTAATAAAATGAGTATCTTCGTTTCTCACTATGAGATCATTTTTTTCTTTTCTTTATTTATTCTAATATGTAAAATTCTTATACTTATGAACTAATTTTTCTTATCTAGTGAAGGAATTATTTTCTAAAAAATTTGTAGGTGAGATGGATTTTTGTGCTATGATAGCTGAACTACCCCCATGGCATATAACTTTTACGAGGAAGGTCTTGATTTCGTCTTATTTAAATTCCATCAAAAATTCTATTTCTATTCCTTTTCAAAAATGATACATATCGACTCCCACATACATTTCATTGAAAGTGGGGAAACATTCTCATTTTATGTATTGTGGGGGGGGGGGGGGGGTTCTCATGTTTTCACCTAGGATGAATTTGATTTTTTTCTTGTCTTCACATGTCTAAGAGACATTTTCCAAAATAATTAGCATGTTTTAAAACTAAAAATAATTATTCCCTTTTAATTATGAGAATTCTATGTGGAAATGTGTTTACAACCATATTTCACTCATTCTTATAATTTATTTAATGATTACTGAGTTTAGATAATAAATTCAAATTTCAAAATATTTGAAATTATGATTAATTGACCCATTACTTAGGATTTATACCCTTTTTGATTGCCAGTTTATATTTGATTCTCACTACCTAAGAGAAATCTAAACCTTAAATTTTATAATTTTATTTCATCGTATTTCATGAGTGATAATTGGGACTTGTAAACAGAATAGAACTTGCACTGAGGTATTATACAAATGATGACTGAAAAAATATAAAGTTAAAATGAACGAGGAACTCTTTAATTTATACTATCTCTGAGACCCACCAGACATCTATCCTTCATTTATTTCATATATATCATGAATAACATATTAGAATAAATATTTTTTAAGACAATATACCTTCCTACCCTTCTCCTTCTAAAATTCATAAAGTTATGTTTAAACAAGTGTGGTGAATACATTTAGAAAACATAGGATGCTTCCACTTTCATATATGTATGGTGTGCTCACATGAAAAAGAGGTTGAGATCCATATACCATTTGTTACATCTCATTCTCATTTGTTTCCTTTTAAAAATAAAAAAAGAAAAGAAAGAAAAATATATATGAGTTTTATTCTAATAACGTCATAAATCACCATTTTCTAGACCACTGAATCCCTTAGAAAATCATATGAGGTTTTGTGATGGATGTGAGATCTATCAAAATCATAAATTAAAAAAAATAGAAAATAAAAATAAAAATAATAAGTTAAGAAACATAATCATTTCATTGTAAAAATGCATTCCATATATATGGATCCAACCTAAGTTGATGTAGTGTGGATTTGACTCACCAGATGGAGGAACTTTATCACACTTATCTTGATACCTATGAACTGGAAATTAGAGATTTTCCCCATTTTGAGCCTAATTTTAAAATCTTACCTACCTACCTGTAACTTTATAGTCATCCTAACCTTGTTTCTACAGTCTTCAAGATTTATTTTATACTTGCCTTTACATATTGGAGATGATAGAACCAATGAAAGCCTATGGTTAGGAATATGTACTCAGGGTACAATCATGAATGTACTTATATTTTTAACAAAGTTATGGGAGAAAAGAATGGTGAGGTAATTACAATTGTGAATATAACATAAGAAAAACTTAAAAAGTTTTATGTAAAAGAATTGAATTTGTTCTGAAAATATAGACTATGAGACATGACTAACTTTTAATGAAATGATAATTCTGGAACATGGCCTATTTACTATGTACACATAATTGCAATTAGATGTGAATAATGATTATATATTTATTTATAGATTTATTACCCTTTGTGAAATCTCTGTTGAGATTGTTTTGTTGAGGAAAAAAATTGTTCACGTGTGGGGGGATTAGATAAGCCTAATTTATATATATATTTTACTATCATTTATTCATGTTTTTTCATTAAATTACTTGATAATTCATGTGGTAGGTGTCTAATTGTTTAGGAATAAATTATTTACAATTTTCCAAGGAAGAAAGAAAGATAATATTCAAAAATGGCTTTGTACACATCGTGATGCTTCAGTTTATGTCATGTACCTGAGGATCAAAACCTAACCCAAGTCATGAAGACAAGATGTGACCATTCTTTGAATCTATAGGGAAAAAGATGCTAAACCTCATGTACACCATGGACACATTATAATACGAGTCATATTAGATAGTAATAAATCCAGGAGGATTCCATGTAAAAGTTATCTAGACACATGGTACACATCGTAAAAACCTAGTACACATTGTGTGGCAGGTCAAATCTCTTAAACTCAAAATAGATCTGTATGACACATTGGAAATCAAAAATCTATAGAGAATGAATCAGATCAATGGTACACATCATGTACATATGGTACAAGTGATGATGAAAATCCCTATGTAAGGAGTGGAACAGTAGGGAATTTAAAAACAACTTTATACAACCTCTTATATTCCCTCTCGATTCCATATGATTCATGTCAGTTATCCCCATTCCAAACAGAAAATTTATTTGTGTTTTTTAATTTTTATTATTTCAAGATCTATGTAAATTCGGCTCTCAAATCATTCCAATTCCATTATCCATTTCGATTAAATTTCATCCTTCCTCTAAATTAAGTGTTTAACTTATAATTTCAATTTACATGAGGCATGTTTTCATCTATTTCATTTCAACCACAAACACGTGTACGATATTATTTAAAATAATTAACATTTGAATCTATAATTATTATACTTATTTAATTGTTTCTCCTTCCCTAATGAGAAGCTAAACTTCTTAGAGGTAGGTATCAAGATTTATGTATTTGCATACTTAAATAAATCATTAATTATAAACTTGTTACACCAAATTGAATTAGTAATTAGGATATAAACCAACATTCAATACCATTTGTGAATTTGTTTGGCCATCGGATATTCAAGAAAATGACAATATCCTAATTTGAATGTACTAATATACAATCACTAGATTAGGGAACATTCTTCCCTAAGAATACAAACTTAATTCACTTAGGATATTGCTATTTCCTGATCCATAAATTGTTACATTCTATGTAGATCTATGAGGATAAGACCAATGTCAACAAGAAATCAGTTTTTTTCTTTGCAGAATAATGAATATGATTCCATGAATTTAATTCAAGGATATCTTCCATCCAGATACTTGAAATGATCTCGGCCACTCTTTTAATATTTAAATTCACCCTAAAGTAGAAATTAGATCAATTCCCAAACAAGGAAATCTTATCAAAAGGACTCCCCATAAAGGTCTAGAAACTAGAATCTCCCAAATAAAAATAAGTATCTCTATGGATTCCCCCATTTACTCCCACTAAAATAGGCCCTTTTAGTTAGTGAATGTTTGGGACAATAGATAAATTCTAATTTGATCCAACGCCAAGAGGGAAGTAACGGTGCTCTTCGGACAGCTATCACATACCAAAATTGAAATGGGAATGTGTCGACATGGGTTTTGTTTTTCTAACTCTAATGAATATCAAAAGTTAATAATACTATTTTATTTGTGGCTAATCACATTAAAATAATAGAAGACATCATTTCAATCAAAATATAGTTCTCTCTAGTTCAACTGGATATTTTTTTTGTGGTGTGGATATATATTTGAGTATTTTGATGACCTGTTATCCGTATACATATGTCCATTCTTATAGAACCTTTCAAATTCTAGAGGATATTTTGAGATATTATTTTATAAAGAATAAAGATATTTGGGATCATAAACATCTAATAGTTTTTTTTTCAATAATCTCTTTTAGTCAAGGTTTCTGATGGATCCTTATTAATTCCATTATTCAATGTATTTTATAACACCAATATGAACGAATTAATTTGGTGGTAGATAAATTTTGGAGTATGATCTAGCTATGGAAAAAGTAATAAAAATAAAATCCATTCAATACATTATAAAATCATTTTATAGTCGATATAAATGATCTTCTAATAATTATTAGTGGTATAAAGAGTTTAATGTTTTTGATAATGAGTTTCTATTAATTTCAACATGAGAGAAGTTTATGAGATTATAAAATAAGGGAATGATTAACACTAATAATATTGTACACTTTGATATTCTTAATTAAGTAGTTATTGTAGATTATAGATTTATACTTCCAAAAAACCAATCTCAAGTTTGTGATGGGTTACATATATCACTCCTAAGGAATTACATACCCAATATTTAAAATTTAATGAACTCAAAGGTCATACCAATGGAGCATTATCTTCTTTATGAAGATAATCCTGTAAAAATCTTGGATCATAGAGATAAAGTTCTATGGAAGAAGACTACTCACATTTATAGTGTTCTATGGTGGAATAATAAATTTAATGAAGTCAATATGGGGTCTTAAGGATGTGATAAAATAGATATATCCAAAAACATTTATTTGACTGGTCGATGTTTAATGGAAAAATTAAATTTATGATTTTTAGAATGTATCACCCAGAAATTTTATAACATAATTATTTTTAAATAAATTTAATTTCATCACAAGGGTGTGATACATGCAACTTCGAGTTTAAAAGAAACATGATGTACTATTAAAATATTATTATTTTATTTGAAAATTATCGCATAGTCATTTTATTTTTGGATACGAATAGGAATAACTAAATTATGAATAATATTTTTTACGTATGTACAAAAAGAATTCATTTTTTACATTAATTATTAATAAAAATAATTTTTTTTAAAATAAATGATATCTTTTTCTGAAAGATCAATTTTTACGCACGTAATGTATTTTTATAATAATAAGTTAAATTAATAACTATTTGTTGTTTATTTAAAATAAATTAATATATTATAAATTTAATGTAATATTTTAACATTCCTCTAGTGTTTTTTCTAGGAAATGGATAAGAAAAAACGCAGTTTTATACTAAAAAATGTATTTTTTTAAATGCTTTTGTCCTCTTTTGTGGACATATTTGAAAATTAATTTAATCCAGATATATAAATTTAATTTTTAATAATTAATTAATTATTTGGAATCATTAGATTAAAATCTTTTAAACAGGACCCTTTAATTTTTGGTCTATATTAATATTAACCACATATCTTTTTTATCACCCCAACAAGGGTAAAATGTGTAAAATAAGGTCAAAACATTGGGATATAAAATTAACATAACAATTTCGTTTATCATATTGTTTGAGAGGGGTTCACTAATTTTTATATAATTTTATAATATATTGTCACCTGGTGCCTTATTTCTTTGATTATTAAATTTATATAAATTTAGGATATTAATATATACAGCAAGCCACTATCTTGACGTTAATATATCTAAAATTTTTACATAATGAAAAATGGACATGTTCAATTAAAAATGATTTTTTAATATATAAGTGAAAAAAAATTTCACATTAAATTATTTATAATTATTTATAAATGGGTAATTATTTTAAATTACTTGAGAACACATCCATAATAATTTTTCAATTTATATGAAATTAATATAAATGATATTAAAATATTAAAAATAAATCAATTTATGTGGATTATAGTGTTGCACAATTCTTTCAAAAAATTATGACATATTAGAGATGTGTAAAAAAGATTATATTTCAATTATGAATTTGTATTGGTTTCATGAATGTGAAATTAAATGAATAGTTCCAAAATAGACATTAATAAAATTTATAATATGAAATATGTTAATAAATGATTTAATATACATTAATTTCTTATATCAAAGAAATTAAATTGAATACGGCTTAAAATATAAACAATCCTCCCTTTATGGTACAATTATCAACCACTTAAAATTGAAACAGATGTTACTACGGTTAAGGACTAATTGTTTACTAAAGATTCTGATAAACAATATATAGTTTAAAATGACACTAAAACCAATCAAAAATTCATTTTCTGGTGTTATTTATACCCTATTATATTTTTCATATAATATATTTACAATTTTAATCATTTTCATTGAGATTAAATTGATTATATTTTAATATTTTGAAAATTTCCCAGTGTGTCCTCTCCCCCTTATAAATAGACACCCTTCCATTCTCTTATTTACTCCAATTTTATCCTTCTAGATTAAGCAAAGACTAGTAAATTCCCTTTTAAAAATCTCCATACACATGGTATATTTTCTAGTCTCCAAAGAACACTATCTGTAGGATACTTATGTTGATATCTATTGGATCATTTCAATGAATTGGTAATCACCCTAAGTGATCACATTTTTTTCATCTTATTTTACCTCTACAAAAAAATTTAAATTATTATAAAATAATGACTTAAGTATCATTGATATGAAATTATTTTATTATAACAATTAAACTACTATTACTCAAACTCTTTCCCATAAAATGTAAAGTGAATGTATTGCTCATGCATATGTATGACATACCATATCTAGATAGTGATTCAATTAACTTTTCAACACCATATGTTATGGATGGTTATTATTATTGGTTTAATTTTTTTAATGATCATTGTAAAATAATAATAATTATTTAATGATACTATAATATTCAACTTATTTACTTTCCAATTATTGGAAAATGATAATGTCGCTCGTACATATGTGTGGACTACCACCTCCACAAAGTGACGTGATTCATTTTTAATTTCTGATTTACATTGTTGGTAATTAGGGTAGATTTTAAGAATATATATGATTCATATGATAAAATAATAATTTCATATCATAATTATTATTTAACTTTATTACATTATATATTACAAAAAGTGAAAACATCGTTAATGCATTTATATGACCTAACATCTCCAAGAAAAGTGTAATTCATTTTTTACCTCCAATTTTTTTTGAGGAATATATATATATATATATATATATATATAATGAATATATATAATATTTATTTCATGATTAATATTATGTAAATGATGGAACCATTATCATTGTAAAATGATATTTACTACTAAACTAAAATTCTTGTAGGAAAATGAAATAGTTAACAACCAAAAATGATGATATTAAAATAAAATTATTGATAAATTGGCGTTGAAATCTAATAATGAGGTCATATATGTTATTATTAGTATGTAAAGGATTATTTTATATAATTATAATAAATTTATGTCTATTATATAGTAAGATATATCACATAAAATCAAGAGGAACTTAATGTGAGGCTTTTCTCTTAAAATCTCATTATTTATAAATAATTTTTTTCATTTTCTTTTTGATGATAAACATTGATGATGTTCCTCTGAAGAACCACTTGATTTTTTTTAATCTATTTATCTCTAGATATTTCATTTTTTCTTCTCATTTTTTTCTTTTTATGACCACAAAATTATGATATATTTATTTTAAGGAAAACCAACTTTATTTATCCGTTTTGATCAGAAATTCTTTCTATTCAATGTCATTGTTTTCTTAAAAAATCAATAAATTTATTACTATTCTATATTTTTTTATTACAATTTTTTACATGATTATATTTTTATAATATGTTTCAGTGTCTTCCCAACCAATGTGATTATTTAGGCATCCCAAATTGAATTTCCCATTCTTACAACTAGTATAACGTAAGTACGGGGTCGATCCATATGGAGAGTTAATGTATTCTACTTCCGGATTCATTATTATTTCAGTGAAGGTGATGAATCATAAAATCGATGTTTTTATGATGGTTTGTTTCTAAATATGGAATGATCAATCTCTCTAATCCAAAATTTATTACCTTAAAGAAAATATAAAAATCAGTAAAATAATGTTATTTTTATGATTAACATTAAAAATGTGTTAGGGATGTGGATGTTTTTGTATGTGGTAAAAAATAATTTCCAATTATATTGGGTTTTTCATATTAACTCCCATCTTTAGGATTCCAAAATAACAGAACACCCTTGGTATGGTGATTTTCATTTAAATCAATAGAGAATCATTCCTTAGTCTAGAAATTGATGTTTATTAATTTTAATAGAGGTAGCCCCTTCTGAGATGATAAGTTCACCCAATGATCTGGATTGTACATGGTCTTAACATAGCTCTAGATCCATGGAGACTATGTTCTTGTTTCGATACATGGTTTCTAGTGAGATTTAGCAAAAGTTTTCGGGGGAATTATGATAGAAAATGAACAACACTAACATAAGAAAATTGATGATAAAAAAACCCCCATTTTTCCACAGCACATACATGGAGTAAATAACAATAAACAGACTTTTATTTACTGATTTTGTCATTACATCATAAAAGGAATAGATAACAACCAATTATATCAAATAAAAACACAAAAATGTCTTATAATGAGTTCCAAGATCTTCATCCACAAAGATTTGTGTCTTCAACCTGACCCCCTCCTTTCATAAGAGTTTCCCCAACCGCAATTGGACACCCCCTCTATCCCAAGGTGGTTGGGAATCCAAATCCTGGGTTAAAGGATGGGTGGAAAAGGTAGATAAAAAGTATGTGTCAGTTAGCTAACTCCTGCACAGTCACAACAAACAGTTTGGGGAAACCGTGCACAAACCGTGCAGATAGTTCTATCAAAACATGAGGTAGCATATGGTTTAGTAGTATGGTCTATACAATTTTATGTAGGATGTGCATGGTCTCTAAACCATGTAGAGACTATTTGGGTGCATTTACCATGAAATTTCAAACATTATCTAGCCTTCTGAGTTGGGGTGCTCAGCTTGGGTGGCTTCGTCGTGACATACACCATGAAAAAGTGTCCAAATTCCTCGAATTTCCATATGAATCACCTAGTAATGAAATGTCATCAATACCATATTTTCGTGCAAAAATCCATATTCAGACATTTTTAGGTTTTTTAAATCATTATATTCTCTCCAAATAACCTTTTTCAAAGTAATTACAATGATGGAAATTCCCTGTTTATATGATTTCATCAAAATACCCCTCACTTTATTGATAGTTTTTCCTTAAACAAATACCTAGACCATCATTTTAAAGGACTTACCAAAGAAATAGGTAGAATTGTCAAATATTATATCAATTAATTGAATATTTATTTTGAATTAATTATCATTATAAATTGATACATTCACCATTCATGACTCACCAATTTTTTTAAATTAGTTAAAAAAGTAAACATAATTCAAAACCTCCAACCATTTATTCATAAATCATTATTGTTTAAAACTATACTTTTCCATCTTCATTAAAAGAAAGTGTCAAACTCTATTTCCATATCATCATATATTTAAATTGGTTATGCATAGGTTTCATTGTCACCAATTGGTGGGATACCACTTTTATAGGTCATAGAAACTCATTTAGCACTGCTACAATCGCAAAGAGCAGGCTAGATTATAGAATTTTATTATTATTATTTGTTTGTTCCCTTATGAACCAACTAAAAAGTAGTTATTGGTAGTCAGGGTTTGTCCCACAATGAAAATAAATATTCAATGGTCAGAACACATCATAAGAGTCACGGTCAACTATATAGACAAAAATAAGTGAAGGGAACTACATATTAAATTTAAAACATTTGTAGAAGAGAAGTGAAAATAATAGTAGAATAGAACAATCAGAAAACATTCATGTTGGTGTGGTAATTCAATTTGGATTTCTAAATATCTTCATTCCATATCATTAATATTATAAATGATATTTATTTACCATGGGGATCCACCTAAATTAACGTTTCTTGATTAGATAACATTTAATTTTATTTTTAATGGATTAACCCCTGGTCTTTTGAATAATTACTATAAACATGTTTAATTTCTTTACCCCTATAACAGTGGCTACATATTCCCTCAATGTTCATGGGTTCATTCACTTTAACTCCATTATTTTCTTTTTTATTATGATATGATATCTATGGTGATTATGGGATCAAATTCATTAAGGTAATTGTAAATGAAAATCATAATAAAAAACAACAGAATGGAATTAAGATTATTACAACACATAGTCTTATTGAAACCCCAACATAATGGGAACTTGAATCTTATTACCATGGTCACAATGTGTAGATTGAGTCAAAACTCAATCCTTACCATGGATACGAGATGATAGTTGGGGAAAGGGGTAATTACACTAAAATAGGAATTGAAAATAGAAAAGGGAAAACCTCAAATGGATCTAAGGGAGGATGAGGTAGAAGAGAGGCAATACCACCACCTTTTATGTCCAACCACGAACATAGAGAGGATTCCATGTTATTTATATATTTTAACACTAAATGGTGTGTAACATAAATTACACGCTTGTTAAAAAGGTCAACTCTGGTTTGCCTTTGGTTTCTCTACCAGTATGCCAGCGATGCACCTCCCCTCTACTTTGAAGGTGTCAGCTGTCGTTTAGTGGGGATACATGACCTATACTTACTCCCCCCATATGGTATGTATTATCGACATTATCAACCAACCACTTCTAGAAAGATGGAAACAACATGTAGAGTGAAGTACACGGTGTGTATGATCAGAAAGGAAACTTGGGTGAGTACTCAGACTAGCTGATCTGTGTGTGGGTGAAGGTACACGATATGTGTTTATAGATACATACAATTTATATTTGAATATTTTCTCAAAAAATTCTTCATTTGTGACTTTAGTTGAGAAACACCTGAAAATCACCATGAAAACCGAAATAAATAATTTTATCTTAAAAGAAAAATATATCCAGTAAAAATATGTTTTTATAATCAGTATATTGTATAGAAATTTATACAACAATTGTGTGTATCAAACTCCCCCACACATAGTCTATTTCTTTACCTTATGGAAAATCTCAACATCTAATTAATAAAATTCATAATAAAAAATGGAGGAATTCAACTAATTATACTAATAAATAATATATCCATAACAGAGTATTTTAAAAAGATCCAAAACATATTTCTATTCCAATGATATTCTAATCATCAATCCAATATAATTCAATTAAATATGTGAATCCTTATTTATACTAATTGTTCAAATTTTTATTAAGATGTATTCCACTTGATGATTTACCTCACCAGAAAAACCAAACTCTTCCCTCAAGACTATTATTTTATATTAGTACACAACCTAATTTATATGATCTCTATCTATAGGCTTGAATGTATTCTCATTCAATAATTTTAGAAATCAAATCACAAAAATAATTAGGTCTTTCAATATGGTTCAATGGATTCTAAGGATTTAGGTTAGTAGGTAATGATGTGAAAAATAATTGCACTGGTTTGAAAAAGGTGGTTGAATTATTAAATAATAATGTGTGATATTTAGATATAAAGCTCAATGAAAATGTATCCCCAATAAATATCATTCAATTGTATCATCACCATTATATTCTATTGCAATCATGGGCCCATAAACTATCAACAAATTTTAATTAATGGATGTGGTCCCTCTTTTAAATTTTCCATCATTTTTATGGATAGTAGGGACCACTAAAAATACAATGAATATGGGATTTGGGACCATTCTACCAAAATGAACCAGAGACGCTCTCCCCCACACATAATTTTACGGTATCTCATCAAAATGTACCATGAATATCCCAAAATCACTCTCTAAAGATCAAATAAATAATCATGCAAAATTATAGAATAATGTTGGTATGAAGTGTGAATAAGCTTGAAATGTGGCTTCCAATCATAGAAGTTCCTAGTTTCTAATGGTTTTACAAAGATTTGATATAGGGTAAAATAAAATTTAATGAATGAATTTGGTTCCTATTTTTTAATTTTCATCATTGGAATAAGAAACTAGTATTAAATTGGGTCGAATTTTTCTTGTCAAAACATGATGAATTTTTGGATCAAGTGAAGATGTCATGAAATTATAACCTCATGGTAACCACTAGAGTGGAATAAAAAATTATTATACCTCACCTCTCATTATTAACAAATTGATTTCCATTTTAAGGGGTTCCTTGATTTAAATTACTCCTTCACACAAGTAATTTTTAAACAAATTTTTTTCAGAATGAATGACTAATGCTTCTTCTCATGTTTTATAATGTTCATTCATATAAAAACCAAGGATTTACAATCTGCACATATGATAAATTTATTTAAATAATTTCCCATAACCAATATTCTTCCAATTGATGTAAATCTATGGAACCTATAATATTCCTTTAGAAATTTCCTAAAAAAACATGTCATCCAAGGTAATGATCATGTAGTCGACCAAATGAGGTTCTATATAAGGGCAGGATTCCCCACACATAAAATCGTTATTGGTCCCCTAGGAAGGTGGTAAGTTGGAGAATTGAGGGCAAGGTTAATGCTGGAAAGGGGGGAGAAAAATATATGAAAGTAATGATTGAAAACCAAAAAATCCCCTTGAACAGTGAAAAAAGGTCTTAATAAATCAATGCGTGAGATCCCACTAAGCAGAAAAGTGGATTTAAGATGGATTAAATGATTCACCTACTGAAGAAATAGTGAAACCAAAAAAAGTGTAGCAAAAATTTTATTTTAGTCGCATGGAGAACCAAATGGAATCACACAATCATAGCATGTGCATTAAAAAAATCATTTGAAAAGAGATGGTAAGAAAGTCTGGAAAAACAATGTGTCCAAAAAGAATATTAACAAAATAGAATTAGTACCATCCTCTAGAGGATTTAGAGGGATTATAAATCTAACCATTAGTGGATTCATTATATGTTGGGTATGGAGTCGGTGAAGAAGTGTATATCCCTTCACTGGATTAGAGGTTGTTAACGGACCACCAAATGATGAGGACCCCCAAAAAAGATCTGGATGAAATAGTGCATCTCCATACATGTAATATGAGTGGGGGTGGTTGGGAAGTACTTCATAAAGAACAAGTGCTTAATGGTTGGCTAGATTTAGGCCTTCTACCGCACCCCTATCTTTTTTCCAAATGTCAATGTAACATCTGATTAGAGTCTCTCTGCCACTTCCAAAAGAGGTTCAGGTCAACATAAGGGGTTCTTTATAGGTTGAGGTATGAAGGATAGGTGGAAAATGGGTTGTTCCTATATAAATGGGGGAGGTGGTAGGAGGAAATAGTTTATCATGGGGATAATAGTGGTGGGAGGAAGCAGGTACAATTGAAGGTGCCTCATCCTTGGTGGACTCATATTGGGATTTAGTTAGTTCAACCACGGGTTGACCTTGAACATGATATTGAGTTCAACCATACTCGAGCATCCACATATGAAGAACTAGGGAAATTTCAAAGGAATGGGCCAGAGGTAGTTCAAATAATCCATTCTCATCATATTCAGTATTTAAGTGATCCATAAAGAGAGTACCAAATTAGATGGAAAAAGTTCCCCCATTTTGCATAGATAACATATTTATAATGTATTTTGAGAAGAGGTATGCAAGGTTTACCTCAGTGCTGGTGATCATGTGTCATATGATGAATAAATACCAATGGCTGGTTTCACCTTCACAATCATACCATCCAAAGAAGAATGTTGTAAAAATCCTATGTAAATTGTGATGGATGGGATTAAGAAATCAAGATGCCTTGGTAGTTCGAGACACATAGGTATCTCCAAGTTGGGAAACAGTGTCCCATAAATCTCATGAAGTAGTAGAATCCCATTCTAGAGGTGCCTCGACAAAGGCAATGGTTTTAACATGTGTATGCTCATAAATAACAATGAATTTAGTAAACTCAATCAGGTGGAAACCGAATCAACGGTTTATTAGGTGGAATGCAATATCGCCTTCAGCCTTTCCCAAATATCCATTCTCATCACTAGTATAACAGTCAAAACACTTGAAGGTTTTCATGAACTCCAAATATAGTACCATGAATGTGGGGTTGTGAATAGAAAGTTCTCGGGTATGGTTTCCATAGGCTATAAAATATTTAATTTCCATTGAAATAGATAAGGAATCATGGTATTCCAATGCAGTGTGGTGAAATTTGTTAACCATTTGAGACACATACATATGATATCTCATATTTTCCTCCATACTAAATTTCAAGTAGGGACCATGGGGTTGGCAGAACTAGAAGTGTGAGCTTTCTTAGAAAATGAAATTATGGTGTCTGTTGTTGAACTTTCAGGCAAAGGAGTTTACATGATGAAATTACAAAATTTACATCATGAATAGATACGAAATTGAATAATTTTTGTGCAAAAACACAAAGAACCTATGGAAAATCATAAATCTAGAAAAAATGAAATCTAACTTTGGGGATTTTTGAGAAATTCATTATGGGGCATGTGTTTGACATTTTATTAGTGAACAAAACGGGAAAGAGTGTATAAATTGAATCCAAAATGAAGAAGAGAAGAAAATAAAAGAAAATAAGGGCAAACTAAGTGTTGGAAAACACTAGGTAGAGATGAAAGAAGGGAAGAAGAAGAAATATAGGGAAAATAATAGAAAGTAAAAAAAATTACCTCGTTGGTTTATCTGATGTAATGTGGATAAAATATTGAAGGGGAAGGAAATGAGATGGAGGAGAGGAGTGTTCCCCACAATAAGGGGAGGGATATGCAAGATTAGGGTGGGAATGGGATTCAAGAGAAATTTAAATTTTTTAAAAAAAAAAATTTATTTTAAGGGGGCCACACGATTTCAATGCATGGTATTGAAAAAAAATGCAGTAACCATGAGGGATTCCACTATAATGGGAACTTGATTGAGCACAGTTAGGGTACATGATTTTTCAAACCATGAACCAACCAAGTAGTTGGTTATATTTGATAACTTTTTTAAATTTCCTCTTTTTAATTCAAAAAACCCCTTGAAAATTAAAAAACCTTCTTACGCCACTATTTTGAAATATGATTTGAGACATGCCATAAGATATTTAATCCTAGTATAATACAAATTCAATAATATATCTACCTTATTTTAGTTATTATGTAAATAAAAAACACAATAAATGAAAAACACAATATGATTAACCACTACAAACAAAAAAACAATTATTTTAATAAATGTTTTTGAAATGTTGGGTTACCACCCAGTCAGTGTTATATTTATAGTCTTCATCTCGACATACATGGGACTCTTACTACCCAAATATCATGGTGGAGACAATTACCACAATTTATTCTATTTGACGATTAGGTTTGAGACATTTTCCATTTACCTTAAATGATTAACCATCTTCTCTAGAAACTTCCACTAGACCATGGTGGAATACATTGTTCACATTAATGGGTAATGACCACTGAGACTTCAAATTCCATGGAAAAAATATTAAATGACAATTAACCAAACATACCTCATCACAAAGATTGAATTACTTGCGGGGTATCTTGTGTCATTAACCATCTTTGTATTTTCATTGTATAGCCACACATTCTCATAGGCCTCCTGCCGAATTTCATTGAGCTCAGTCAATTGAAATATTCATATTCCTTCTAAGGCCATTATATCATAATTCAAGGCCTCTGTAGCCCAATAGGCCTTGTGATCAAGTTCCACTGGTATATGACATGGAATTCCAAAAATTAAACGGAATGGGGACATACCCAGTGGTGTCATGAAGGAATAATTTTATGCCCATAAATCATCATCAAGTTTCTTGGACCAATCCTTCATTGAGGCTCCCACAGTTTTTTCTAGGATATTCCTATGTTCACGTTTTGATACTTCTTCTTGGCCATTAGACTAGGGATGGTAGGGTGGTCCCATTCTATACCTCATTCCATATTTAATGAGGACATTCCACATAAAATTATTATTAAATGGGTCCCCCTATCACATATCATAACCTGAGTGTTGACGCTCCTTTTCGTCACAGAGTCTAACGACTGAAAAAAGGGAAATACCTTAGTCCAAAATGATTCATCCTTTGAAGAAACATCAAAAATCGACAAAGGTATGAACAAGGAGAACATTGCCCATAGGTCGCGCATGTTCCCTCATGGTCGCGCAAGTACACTTGCGCGCCGCCTTGTGGTCATGAAAGTCTACTTGCGTGACACCTTATGGTCATGCAAGTGAGTTGTGCGACCTAAGTGATAACCACCCAGTAACCGCCCGGGGTCTTCTCCTGCCTATAAATAGACCCTGTAGGCCCCCCATTCGGGAGGATCTTTTTCCAGAAACTCAGATTGAGGCTCTCGATGCCCAAGTCTCTTCTCAAAACTTCCGGAACACTTCTAAGGTAATTTCTTACCTAGAACGGAAGATCTAAAGAGAGGGAGGAAGGCCTAAGTGTTGAAATTCATCAACACTTGCGCGCCTAAGTGGCCAGCCCTTAAGCGAAGTGGTCCCACTTGCGCGCCGCCTTACTTCTTCGATAGAACTTGCGCATCCCTTTGCTGTAAGAACCTCAAGAGGATTCTAAAGGCATTAATAAAGAGCCGCTCAAGTATTTCAATGCTGGTTGAATATCGCGCAAGTAACCACCATGTCGTGCAGGTATACCTGTGCGACCAATACTTGCGCGGCCCCGCAATACTTGCGCGTCTTCCAAGAATTGCACGCCCCTTCCTTTTTGGGTGCCTTTCTTGCCCATTTCACCCCACATAAGCCATTACACCTTTCCTTTTCAAGATTCAGTCTTCAAGACACTCTTCAAAGCCATTTATGGCATGATTTGTTGATTTGACTTCCTTATCTGAAAGGAATTCGGTGGAATATCTCTCAAAACCCAGTGATTTAAATATCCTTATGTCACTAAATATGGAGAGTTCATTCATTCAACCTCATCCTCTAAGATGAGAGAATCCTTAACCTGGGTATCTTTTTCAATAATAATCCCCAGTCATAAGTCCTCTAATTTGGGAATCCTTTTCAAGAGTAAGCCCCAAACCTTAATCCTTAACCTGGGTCTCCTTTTCAGGAATAAGTCCCAGTCATAATTTTGGGCTTCTTTCTCAGGAGTAAGCCCCAAGTCCCCTAACCTGGGCTTCTTTTTCAGGAATAAGTCCCAGTCATAATCTTTGGCATCCTCTTTAAGAGTAAGCCCCAAGTCCCTTAAATTTTTGGGAATCCTTCTTAGGAGTAAGCCCCAGATCCTCTAATTTGGGCATCCTTCTTAGGAGTAAGCCCCAGATCCTCTAATTTGGGCATCCTTCTTAGGAGTAAGCCCCAATCTCAAATATGGGCATCCTTCTTAGGAGTAAGCCCCAAGTCCCTTAATTTGGGCATCCTTCTTAGGAGTAAGCCCCAATCTCAAATATGGGCATCCTTCTTAGGATTAAGCCCCATGTCTCTTAATTTGGGCATCCTTCTTAGGAGTAAGCCCCAATCTCAAATATGGGCATCCTCCTCAGGAGTAAGACCCATGTCCCTTAATTTGGGCATCCTTCTTAGGAGTAAGCCCCAATCTCAAATATGGGCATCCTCTTCAGGAGTAATACCCAAAACTTAATCCTTAACCTGGGCTTCCTTTTGAGGAATAAGTCCCAGTCATAAATCTTGAGCTTCCTTTTCAGGAGTAAGCCCCAAGTCCCTTAAATACTCTTTAACCAGTCCTAATTTACATTTAATCTGGGATACCTTCTCAGGAGTAAACCCCAATTATCAATCCTCTCCTAATTTGGGTTTCCTTTTCAGGAATAAGTCCCATGTTAGAGTGTTCAAATCTCCATAAAGCACATATACCTTTATGCACCCTATTCCTGGATTTTCTCCATAAAGTAAATCCTAAACTTCATTATTCTGGGAAGTCATACATACATAAGCCCCAAAAGATTTCTTATGATTGCATCTTTCATAACACAATTGTCTAATTTTTACCAATACCGCTTGTTTCTCACACCGAGAATGACTCACGTGAGCTTAGAGTGTAAAAGTAATTGTGACATCCTGCTTTGAGCCATCAATCATAAACATCGTACTCTTCCATTCGAACTACGTGGGTTCTGATTCCTTTTTCAAAACAAAGGATACGTAGGTAGCCCATCTATGGGTTAGATCCCAACTTTGAAATAATTCATGTCCTTCTAAATCACAATAAATTTCAAGTGCCCCACTGAGTGGATTTAAAACCATCCTGGTCATCATAATGACCAAGAGACTTTTATATGAATGTTTTGAAGGTTACCATTGACCAAGAATCTCTAAATAGATATAAATGATTCTCTACTGATGAAGAACCTCGAATACATATAAAATATTCTCTAAATTTCTTACATATTTAATCATTGATTGTCAAAACTAAAGGAAAATCTCATTTTATACTTGGTAATGTAATAAAGGATTCATGAAAATAACTTAAATCTATAAAGAGAGTCCCGGAATAGACAATAATTCCCCTAAAAAAGGTGTGATGATTCCGACCTCCCATCCTATCGACCAATGAAAATTCCTAAGCCTCATCAGTCCACAAGCTAATGAGCACCTACCTTTGGAAAGTAGGTCCAAATGGATGTGGAATCATTGGATGTTTCTGGTTCTACGAACAAACCCGTTAGAAACCAATCAGAACGTTTGAATCTCCCATCCAGGAGGTCATTCCCGAATTTCGAGGGAAACAAAAAATGGTGAACCCAACGTGAATCCTTAACCATGTTAAAATGATGTTTTACCTATTTGTTAACCCCCCATTTAAAACTCAACAAGAGGGATAACAAAAACAATCATTGACATGTGGGATCATCCAAAGGATGAAGTGGCTGAATTTTATCTTTATTACGTCTGTTATATCAAACAGGCACTCTTTTCCAAGATCTTCTGTATTTCCATAATGGCTGCTCTCAAATTCACATCTGTGAATACTGCTACTGCAAATACCACTGCTGTTATTCCTACTGGATCGTCATACGCTCTGAGGATGACATCACTTACTCAGCGTCTTCAACGCTGGGTATCAAATGCGCTGGTTAAGGAGTACCATCAATACGGTACCATCCCAACATTGGAGGCTGCCCGACAGGACCTCCAAGTGAACAACTCACACAGGTCATCCGAACAACAACGACCAGTGATCAAGAGGCAGGCGGTGCTGACTACCGTCTCCAACCGTTTTGGTTCGTTATCCCCGGAACGCAATTTCCATTCGCTCCCTTACTCTGAGGAAGTGAATGAGCAGGTCCCTCAGGGCCTTAATTCAAAAATACAGGAGTCCATTCCGAGGGCTCCCATCAACAATCGCCGCCAGAATCGTGCAGAAGTGCGCCCTCAACATGATGAGGGTACCGACTCCAGGCATTCAGCTCAGGTTCCTCGAACCCGAGCAGGCAAGACGAACCGCCAGAGACGGAATCCGGTTATCAATGGGCTGGTTTTTATCCCTATTATCTCCGGAGAAGTCCACCAACCTAACTTGGTGGCAAACAACGAATAGGCACACACACCTGTCCGTTTTAATTCTGATGTCCAGCAGACTCGTCTGGCAGCATCACACCAATCCCACCAGGCAATTCCGGCGGAGTACTATAGGCTGGAACATACATCTGCTTATACATCATTAGTTAGTCAGCAGGCTCTCCTGACTACATATGATGGATCTCATCAACCGCGTTTGGCGAAGTGTAATCAGCAGGCACATACACCTGCTAGTACTAATTAAGCCTACCAACAGTCTCGCTAGGTAGCATACGGAGAAGTTAGTCGGAAAGCTCCGACGACAAATACGAGGCAGACTCAACTCTCTGCCTCCACACTTGAGTACTGTCAGGATTCACTGACAAGAAAAGGAGGACAAGAGTAGGCACATACACATACTCCATGCCTAGAATGGACGTATATCCCCGTTCCGGCGGCTGAAGTCACCAAGAATATTTTGTCAATGGTGAAAGAGCAGAAGCAAATTCATGCTCATATTCTGGATGCTTGCCAGGATATCATAACAGCTTCAGCATCATCTCAGGGAAAGACACATAAATCTATCCCTAGCAGTGGAGTGACACATCAACGATTCACTTCGGAACAGACACATACATCTGTTCCAGTCCATGAGGGTTATGGGGAATACTCCCACATATCATACGGACAACCAAGTCAGGCACATACACCTGATTTGAGTGGAGATCGTCAGCCTAACCTGACCATCTTTCTTGATCAGGCACATACACCTGCTTAGAGTAACCACTTTCGTCAACAATTGGTTTCCAAAGCGAGTAAGAAGGCATCTAAGAAAAAGATCCACCCAGCACAGTCAGGAGATCAAAGGCCAATCTGTAACAAGGCCTTGCTTGATGCTAGAGTTTTTGAAGCCCTCAGACATTTATCTGTCGGAATTCAAGATACTACTCCCTCAGTTCCCAATAACGGGAACATTAATTCTGAAGGTCTTCAACAGACACTTCCTCATGAAGGCTTGCTTCATGAGAATTCGGTCAATCTTGAAGTTTCTTCTTCAGATGAAAGCCACAGGAACCCTCTGTGTGGTCAGAAGACCAAGGATCAAGAGATCTCATCTTTTCCTGTAACCCATTATGGTGGTCCTCCCAATGATGATGAATTTCTCTGCGAAAGTCCTCTCTGCAGTAGTGATTCACATTTCCTGGAAAATACTCTAGTGGACAATATAGTGCCATGAAATTCCTCTTATCTTGAGGCACTTGCAAATGCGAAACCAGTCATGTCTGATGATTTATCGCTAGCAAGTGAAATAATTTCTCAATCAAGAGATAGCCCAGGGTGTAGGTCATTCTCCGAACCACCCCTAAGTCATGCATCTTCTAGCTTGATCAATGATCTCTCTACCAATATTGTTGAATCCGATGAAGCAATAAGGAAACACCAACTCTGGTCAAAACAGGTAGAAGAATCTTTATTTAATGATAAAGAGGAAATGCTGAACATGAGGAAAAAACTGGCGAAAAGTGAAGTACCAGTCATGTTTTGGCCTTTGGCTGACTCCCAGTATGATATTACAAAGATGTTGACGGAAGATGGAGTCCATGATATTCGTCTCAACATATGGAAAACTCTTTTTCAATTAAAGAAGAAGGTATTATCTTATGATGCATATGAAAATCATCTTATGATAATAGAAGGGCTACAACATCAGATTGATTTGGCATCTCTATCAGTCTCTCGGTATCCAAAGGCTGAAAAGCAACAGAGAATCCTTCAACGTTCATGCCTTGTCACACTAAGAAAATTGTGTCAATTAATTGCCAATGCTCCATATGGTGTTCATATCAGAGGATGGGGTGTTCACAGAGCACTACATTTCACAGTGCTTTCCAGTCAGCAAAGCCCGCCGAAAATGGTCTCATAAAATGTTATTGCCCATGGCCGGCCACAGTCAATGGGCTTTGTTCATAATCAAAATCATTCTCAAGAATAGGCTTCAACTAGTTCCTCTAAATATCAAGCATATAGAGAACAAGTTGTTGGATTGCTCCTACATCAAGCAGGTGAGAATATTGCACAAGCCTCTCGTCTAGAGCAAACAAATCATCAAATGACAGAAGTCTCGGAAATCATCCAACGGTCTATTGAACCAGGTGATAAAAGTGGACACATGGTAATGCATCCATCTAATTTCCGAACTAAGATTCACAAGATCAAGAGAGATTTTAAGAAATTCTCAGACATAGCATGTCAAGACCCACCCCAGCTTGTCAGACTGGGGACTCCTTTATCCCAACCCTCAGAGTCAACAAATGGGATTCGAGGAGTTGAGCAGAATCAACAGGAACATCCCCAGTTCACGAGACTAGGGACTCTTTCAAATCAACATTCCCCTTCTCAGAGAATATCGGTCTTTTCTAGATTGGGGAAGAAGCCCCAAGAGGAACGAAGAGCCAAATTATCAGGAGATTCCCTCCAAGTTATAGCTCGTCAAGAAGTTCCTAAAGGATTGAATCCACAAAAGGCAATGTCTCATCAAAGATATGAAAGAAGACAATATCACAGAAATGTTGATAGAAGGGATGTGATTCATTATGCATCAATCAATGTCACCAATGCCGTTGTTGCTAATCCACCATAGGAGACTCACTCAGGGGACTCAGATGAAGAGCGTCCTGCTCAAGAAAATGTACACACCGATAAAAATGAAGAAGGTGTGCGTACACGAAGTCAAAAGATTACTCAGAACCTATGTAATCAACTTCCCTCTCTCCAAAAAGTATCCAACAAAGGGAGGGGAAAGAACCAGGTTACATATCCTTCCTCTAGAGAAGGTCAATCGCTCACATTAGAGCAAAGGTTTCCACAACAGGAGGAAGAAATGAAAGAATTAAGACGGTTGAATGCAGACCTACTTCAGAGTAGTCTTCTTCTTAAGAATGTTGAAGTCCGACAGCTGAAGGAATTTGTTGCAGTTACTAAGATGGATCAGGATTATCCTCCTTTATCAGTACACCTTCAGAGGTCTAATCATACAGGTCAAACACAACAACGGTTGGCAGTGCTACCATCAGTTGCAGCACCAACCACCACATCTATCCAAGCTCCATTCATTGCACCTACTCAAGACCATATTCAACCGGATTTTTCTCAAAAGTTAATAACTACTATTGTGTCATTAATAGCTCGGTTAGAAACTATGGAAGGGAAACAGGCGCAAGTTCAAATAGAAAAGAATGTTTACCCTGAATGGGTAGATTCAATTTCTCCTCCATCTAGTTTTGGAAACCATGTTTTCCCTACATTCAATGGATCAGGCACCCTGAAAAACATTTGACGCATTACGTGTCTTGTTGTGATCCTATGATGGGAACTCCAGAGTAGCAAGAAGCAGTGAAACTCAGATGCTTCGTACGAACCTTGCAAGGACCACCTTTTGTCTGGTATACAAGCTTGCAATCCCGGTCAATCATCGGATGGGAGGATCTTCGTCAAAAATTCCTTCTTCAGTTCAACTCAACTTTGCCAAAGACGACAGTTTTCGATCTTAGAAACTGCAAGAAAAGGGAGAATGAAAGAGTCTCTGATTTCATTGTTCACCGAAAGGGATTAACATATTCCCTGAGTTTAGCACTCCTTCAGGAAGAGCTGTTGCCAATCTGTGTGGAAAATTTGCGTGACGAATTACACACACCATTGATCCCAGTGAAATAAAAAAGAGGGTTTCGAGACCTTAATTCAATCGCTCAGCAGATTGATGATTCCCTTATACAGAATAAGGTTAAATCTCGTGTAATTCCATCAGCTCCAGGAAGGAGAATGGGTAAAGTAGAAAATGCTACAGTTATGCTTAAACAAGCACCTGTACCTATTTCTACTTCAAAACCTTCATCTTCTCGAAGGGCTCCACCTCCTGAACGCCAACAACAAAGGCTGTTTAGTCCAAATGATCAAAGAGATCAACGACGAAAACAATTTGAGGATTTGAAGAGTAAAACATACTCTTTTCGAAGTGAGGAAGTTCCTGGTTACTTCATTTCAGCTCTGGAAAATAATTTGGTTCAATTACCAGTGCCCAAGAGGCCAAACAAAGAAGGAGATGAAGACCATCCCAATTATTGTCCCTTTCATCAAATGTTAGGGCATCCCATCCATGAGTGTTTTCTCTGTAAAGACCTCCTGCAAAATATGGTCGAATTTGGACAAGACAAGTTGAAAGGTTCTTCAACTCCGGTAGCATGTGTTACTGCTACAGTTCCAGAGGAGGAAGGTGAATGGAATGAAGTCAAAGGCAGAAATGCACAGAAATATGATGATTGGATGGTCAGAAAGACAATTAATCGGACTCATGACATTTTGCGAACACAATTAAAGAAACCAATTGTTTCTTCTTCCATGAATATTGCGGTAAAAACCTCTTAGTCAGAGGGAAAATCCTCAAAGAAACGCATTGATTCAAAGAAGGAAAAAGAATCAGAAGAAGATGAGTATGTGTCAAAGCCTAAATTGTCTTTGACTCTGGCAGACTTTATGCCATCTACTTCAAAACAACGGGCACCGCCCCATCAAACAGCACAACCTAAACAGGCTAGTCAGGTAGAGTTTTTATTAGACGAAGAGTTAATCTCTGGTTCTGTTAATATGATTCAATAAATAGATCCGTATTCCAGTCATAATTTCAATTTTGATGAGCCTGAATTCTCTGTATCATATAAGAGAATCCGAGGAAGTTCCCGAGGTTTAGGATACAGGGGAAGACGTGGATATTTCCGAAGCCACTACTCCAATTCTACCCCTGCTAGCACTGTGTATGCAGCAGAAACTCGTGGTAGAGCCCTTCAACGAGCTAAAAAAGAACAAGCAGGTTTTTCTGCTAATAGCCAACTTAGTCTTGACACAGTTATTTTGGAAGACCGATTGAAGGTTCCATCTCCTTTATCTCAGCAAGTAAATGGATCTAATTGGTCTAATTTTCCAAAACCTAGGATGTTGCCAACTTCTATCCCAATACAAGATGTATCATCTTCCAAAGCATCTGCTTCCAAGGTACCTGCTAAACCGCATGTTCCTGTTGGGAAACGCAGACCTTTAGATCAAAAGTATGATATATTGAAACACTTGGCCCAAGTACCTACCAAGTTATCAATTTTGGATGCTTTGAATCTGTCAAAAGATCTTCGGGAAGCACTCATCGAAGCTTTGTCAAGTCCTCAGGAGTTTGAAGCTGAAATTGCTGCAGCTGAAGTCTATCACATAGAGAATAATCCTACAGAATGCCGTGCAATGATATCTTTTACTGATAAAGATGAAGATGATTTGGTGCATGGGCACATAAAACCTCTGTACTTATCTGGAAAAGTCAATGGTGTAGATATCCGAAGAGCTTTCATTGACAATGGTTCCGGAGTCAACCTCATGCCCATTCGTACACTTCGTCGGTTGGGCCTCACGGAATCTGATTTATCTCCTTCTACCATGATGTTACAAGGATATGATAAAAATGAACAAGAACCACTGGGAGAAGTTACACTCAGAACTCAGTTTGGAGATCTTGTATCCAATTCGAATTTCATGATTGTTGATCAAGACTCAGCTTTCAACGTCTTGCATGGAAGACCCTGGCTACATCAGCATGCAGCTATTCCTTCATCATACCATCAATGTCTCAAATACTGTTTCAATGGTTAATTTGGAACATTGTATGGTGATAAGACCCCGTTCAAGACATGTGAGTCTCAATACATTGAGGCAGAATTTTATCACATGAAGGAAAGAGAAAAATCTACAATGAAGGGAATTACCAAAGTTAATGCTCCATATGGTTTGGAGAATATTCCAATAAATCCATTTACACATGTGAGTACAGATTATGTGTTACCTATCTGTCAAATTGACAAAATAGGCCCAAATCAAAATACTCTTATAGAAAAATCCATAATGTCAATTACGGCAATTGAGCCAGACAACATGGGAGAAATTGGTAACCTACCAAATAGTGATGAAAGCACAAGTGGTGACGTCTTCATATCATCTACTGAAATACAACAGGTCTATACTTCGCCAATCAGGCCAGAAGAAGTTATAGAAACATCAGAGGTGAATAATGATGTCAATTCTCAATCCATAATCTCCTATTTATTTCCCAAAGAAGGCCCTTTATCATCAATAGGGTCGGAAATGGAAGCTTATTCTTCAAAATGTGCAAATTTTGACATCTCTTCTGATCATGAAAATTTCGTTTTTTCATCTACTATGCAAGTAGAAATGGAAGAAATAGCACATGATGAAGAGAAAGAGGAAGATCTTATAGATGCTCCTCCAGCATTTGAAGAAGGTATCTCTACCACTATGGATGAAATCAGAGAAATCAATCTGGGTACAGAGAAATATCCACGCCCCACATTAATTAGTGCGGCCAAGACCCTTGAAGAGCAAGAGATGTATATTTCTTTTCTAAAGAAAAATAAATATATTTTCGCTTGGAACTATACAGAAATGCCTGGGCTTGATCCTGATATTGCTACTCATCATTTGGGTTTACCAAAAGAACATCGAGGATTTAAGCAAGCCGCGAGAGGAACACACCAAACCTATGCTTACAAAATTGAAACTGAAGTGGATAAGTTGATCAAAGCTCACTTTGTCAGAGAAGATCAGTATCCCAAGTGGTTGGCTAATATTGTCCATGTAAATAAGAAGAACGGACAAATTAGGGTTTGCATCGATTTCAGAGATCTTAATCGGTATTGCCCTAAAGTTGATTTCCCAGTTCCGTTTACAGAACTCTTAATTGATGCGATGGCTGGATATGAAGTCCTTTCCTTCATGGATGGATATTCCGAATATAATCAGATCCGAATGGCCCCAGAAGATGAGGAATCTACAGCCTTCAGAGCCCCTCAAGGTGTGTTTTGTTACCGGTTGATGCCCTTTGGTTTAAAGAATGCAGGTGCAACATATCAACGCGCCAAGCATCATATCTTCAAACCTTTCTTAAAGAAGTTTGTTGAATGCTATGTAGAAGATTTGGTGGTTAAATCCAAACAACGTTCTAATCACTTGGCTGATTTGGAAGTCATATTCCACAAGCTTCGACAACATAATTTGAAGATAAACCCCTTAAAATGTGGTTTTGGGGTTACCTCAGGAAAATTCCTCGGCATTTTTGTACGCCATCATGGTATTGAAGTCAATCCTGAGAAGACCAAGTCAATCCTTGGTATGTCACCTCCTCAGAATTTGAAATAATTAAGAGGACTTCAAGTACACTTAGCCTATATTCGGTGTTTCATCGCCAATTTTGCAGGCAAAAGTTTACCCTTTACCAAATTATTGAAAATAGGAGTCACTTACCAGTGGACTGAACAATGTCAAGAAGTGTTTGATGTTCTCAAGAAATACCTCTTGAGTCCCCCAGTACTCATGCCACCTGTTGAAGGTAGACCACTTATCCTCTATGTGACTGCTCTAGAGAGATCATTGGGTGCCTTTCTCGCTCAAAAGAATGATGCTGGGAATGAAAATACCCTCTACTATCTCAGTAGAACTATGCTTGAAGCAGAAACCCAGGATTCAAGTATTGAGAAGTGCTGCATGGCATTAATCTTTGCAGTTCAGAAACTGAGACACTACCTGCAACATCACGAGGTCCAATTGGTATCTCGCAATAATCCACTCAAATTCATCCTTAGTCATCCAATGCTCACAGGACGTCTAGCAAGGTGGGCAGTTATTTTGCAGCAGTTCGACATTCAGTATGTATCTCAAAAGGAAATAAAGGGCCAAGCTCTGGCAGATTTCCTAGCTGAACATCCTTTAGTGGAAGACACGTCTTCAGATATTGAACTCCCTGATGAGGAAGTTTTTTCTATTCAAGTGTGTCCTCAAACATGGGAAATGTATTTTGATGGTGCTTCCAGAAGTCCAACAGGAAAGAAAATGGAAAATCCTAAATTCAACAAAGTTGTTTTAGGAATTGTACTCATTTCTCCAGATAAGGCATTGTTACCTTATTACTTTTTATTGTGGGATGGTGGTACCAATAATGAAGCCGAATACCAAGCTCTTATCACAGGCTTGGAGTTAGCGCTTCAAGCACAAGTGAATCACTTAAAGGTGAAAGGTGATTCAGACTTGGTAATCAAATAAGTCAATGGAGATTATGCCATCAGAAATGAAGAGTTATTCCCTTTGTATGAATACGTCAGAATGTTTATGGCGGAATACCCTTCAGAATTGACATTTTCTTATATCCCAAGATCAGAAAATGCTCAAGCTGATGCACTGGCTAATATAGCCACAGCTCTAGCAGATCGAAATCGGGACGAGACAACCATCATTATTGCCCACTATCGTGCAATTTCACCTTATGTTCAAGCCAGAACAGAGGAAATTAATGAAATTAGTCCCATTCTTGAACCGTATGGTCATACTACAGGATGGATGTCACCTATCAGGGAATACCTTCAAAATGGAACACTTCCACCTGATAGAGCTGAGAAAAAACAAATCCGGCGACATGTGGACAATTTTACTCTTTATGATAGCCCAAACTACCTAGAGAAAATTCTCTACAAACGTGGTTTTGATGGAGTTCTCTTCAGATGCATTGATGGTGAAGAGACAATGATTGTCATTAAAGAAGTGCATGCAGGAGTCTGTGGTGCCCACCAGTCTGGACATAGATTGTCTGATCAAATTCAAAGTCTTGGATACATTTGGCCTTCAATGATACAAGATTGTGTTGATTTCACAAAGAAGTGTCATTCATGTAAAGTACATGCCAACTTCATTCATCAACCTCCAGAGTTGCATCATACAGCTAAATACTCATGGCCATTTTCTACATGGGGAATGGATATGGAGGGACCGTACCCTTCAGCTACAACCTAGAAGTTTAAGTACATTCTTACTGCTACTGATTTCTTTTCCAAATGGGCAGAGGTAGTACCTCTCAAAGAAGTAAGTTCTAAATGCATTGTTAGCTTCATCATGTCTGACATCATTACTAGATTTGGTGTCCCTCATACCATATTGATTGAAAACGGCACCAACTTCTGTTCTTCTGAGGTGAAGAAATTGTATCAAGAATACGACATTAAATCCAACCATTCATCTCGGTATCATGCGGCAGCCAATGGCCAAATAGAAGCCTTTAACAAGACTCTTTCAAATATATTGCAAAAGATGGTGGATAAAGATAAGAGGTCATGGCCTGATAAACTCTTTCACGCTTTATGGGCTTATCAGACTACCACCCGCAATGCAACGTGGTCAACTCCATATTCATTGGTATATGGAACAGAAGCAGTCTTACCAATTGAAGTTCAATTTCCCTCACTCAGAGTATCCATTTGTGATCAGTTATCAACAGATGATAAATCCCAAAAGCGATTGAATGAATTGGAACGGTTAGATGAAAAAATATTGTGCACTTTTCACCACTTGGAAATCTATCAGAATCGAATAGCACGAGCTTTTAACAAAAAAGTTCGTCTTCGTTCATTCATTCAGGGAGAATTGGTATTAGTTCTCTGAACTCCAATGATACCAAGAAAGAAATCTCTCAAGCTGGAACCAAAATGGGAAGGACCTTATTCAATACATAGGGTCTACTCCAATGGAGCTTATTCATTAATCTCAATGGATGTAGAACTCATTACTACTCCATCTAATGCCAGATTTTTTACGAAATATTTTGTATAAAATACAAATTATTGAATATTATGTCCCCGCAACATGACACTAAACTGTGCAGCACCAGTTTGTCCTTGCTATATGACGTTAAACTATATAGCAATGGTCCTGTATGACCTTAAACTGAATCTTCGTCCCACACGATGTTAAACTGTGAATAAGTTCCCTAAATGGTCCAGTATGACCTTAAACTGCATCATCAACGGTCCATGAATATGACCCTAAACTATTTGCAAGTCCCTTACGTCCAGCAAGACGTTAAATTGTGACGTCCTAACTACATGACGCTAAACTGTATAAAAGTCCCTTACGTCCGGAAAGACGTTAAACTACAAAATCATCAAAGGTCCTGTATGGCCTTAAAACAACACCACCATCCAGCAAGACATTAAACTGCACCATCCACGGTCCATGCATATGACCTTAAACTACTCGCACTTTTGTCCAACATGACGTTAAACTGTGAAAAAAATCCCCAATGCATCCAACATGACGTAAATGGTGTGTTATTTTGTCCTTACTGCATGATATTAAACTGCGCAGTCCCCCTTTTTTGTCCAACATGACGTTAACCTGTATTGTCCCCACCGTCCTAACTACATGACGCTAAACTGTACAGAAAGTCCTTGAAATGTCCTACATGACATTAAACTGTATTTTGTCCCTGCTACATGACACTAACCTATGCAGCACCAATAGTCCTAACTACAAGACTTTAAACTGCATAGTCCCTTTATATGTCCTACATGACATTAAACTATGCATAGTTAAGGTTGTTGTTACCTCTTGTTTCTCACACCGAGTATAACTCACGTGGGATTAGAGAAAACCTCAACCATAACACTCTCTTTGGGCCGCTAACCATGTATAAGTCCCAACAACATTTTTTTTAGGTCGTTGCCCCCAAGAACAACTTGATAATTAATTCATTCATTAATTGAACTACAAGGACTTTGATCCTTGCCATCCAGGCTGGGTACATAGGCAACCTCCCAAGGTTCAATCCCAAAAAACAATCTCTTCACATCGATTCACCACCATCTCATCTGATGTTGATTCGTGAAACCACCCCTAGAATCAATATCTTTACATTGATTCACTTTCTTCCTTGTTATATGACTTTAAAATATGCAACACTTTTGTCCGGTACGACAATAAACTATAATAATCTTTGATTTCCTCATTTGAGAGAGAACTATTATTGACATTGATTTTTCAATCATGTTTTCATTTCAAAAGACTACGTGCATACATGGTAATACCTAAACTTTTTGTCTCAGGTCAAACCATCATTGCACTAAAGTCCCCTTTCACCCATACGAACCAAATTTGCACAAAGGGTATTTCTAGAACTACGTGGACTTGATTCCCATCCTTATGGGATATGTAGGAACATTCGAGTGTCCCTCGAATCTAGTCCCAAGTCTTTTGGGACTAACCCCAAATTTCACTTTCAGTCCCCTGGCTGAAAAGTCCTCACGAAAACACACACTGTGTATTCATTATTATGGTCTGAACTCTATGACCCTAAACTAAGATCTCTCATTCTTTCGTCCTGCACGACGTTAAACTGCATTTCAAGAACTACGTATGGCTTGATTCCCATTCTTATGAGATACGTAGTGAAGTCCCAAATTTCAATTCAGGACCCATCCACAACATGATTATGGTTATCTTTGACCTATGTATCTCTATATAAATTTGACAATACCCATCTTTATGTGTTATAATCGTAACCTTAAATATTTTCAGATCTTCATAACCCTTTTCATGACATTTAGTCACAAAAATGTCAAACTTCTAAAAATTCTTTTTCCTGATTATGCAGCACGTGCCCATAGGTGGCCTTGCATAAACAGTCTACATAACAGACTTGTTAGAGAAACGATACTATTTATTTGACTATGGAGCCAATGCCCTTAGGTGGCCCTGCATAATTCAACCCCCTAACGGGTTTGTTAGATAGTGGTAACTTCATTCTTGGGAAGAATGCCTCTTTTGTCCTTATTTGTCTTAAACAACAGTATGTAGGGATTCGCAAAAAAATAGCCATCCTTAACATATTTGTCCCATATCATTTTTCATGATCTGAAAGTATTCAAGTCTATGGTTTATTTTTCTTCCCTACGTTTGGGTCAGACCTTCGTAGGAGTGATATTCATCCAGTTCTTCGATAATCTTGTCCGGAAATATCTTCTCCATATTCAAGTACCCATTTCCATACAGCAAACTCTATACATTAGAAAATTTGAATCTCCATAAACTTCCACTAGATTTTAGCACTAGGAATGTAAATTTATGAGAATTCTTTTTGCCTGACTATGCAGCACGTGCCCATTGGCGGCCTTGCATAAACAGTCCACATAACAGACTTGTCAGCTGAAAGATGGTATTTATTTGACCATGCAGCCAATGCCCTTAGGTGGCCCTGCATAATTCAACCACCTAACGAGTTTTTGTCAAATAATAGTAACTTCATTCTTGGAAACTACTTCTTCTAATGCCTTTTTCCTCTTTTTCATATCATTCCTCAGATTCAAATATTCTTAAGCCATAGTTTACATATTTTCCGTCATACTTGAGTATGGTAATAAGTTTTCAGATAAATTTTCAAGGAATTGAATCAATTTTTAATTCATTTCGGTCAAAGCTATTTCGACCTTAAACATTAGCCTTTGTATGTCCGACATGCATGACTTTAAACTGCCTGATTTCTTGTTTTCCTTTTTCACCTAAGAGTCAAATCCTCTTTTCTCTCTGGATCCAACTCTGAGGGGGGACTTTTGTTGACGCTCCTTTCCGTCACAGTGTCTAACGACTGAAAAAAGGGAAATACCTTAGTCCAAAGTGATTCATCCTTTAAAGAAACATCAAAAAATGACATTGGGATGAAGAAGGAGAACATTTCCCATAGGTCGCGCAAGTTCCCTCATGGTCGCGCAAGTACACTTGCGCGCCACCTAGTGGTCGGGCAAGTCTACTTGCGCGACTCCTTATGGTCGTGCAAGTGACATGCGTGACCTAAGTGATAACCGCCCAGTAACCGCTCGGGGTCTTCTCCTGCCTATAAATAGACCCTGTCGGCCCCCCATTCAGGAGGATCTTTTTCCAGAAACTCGGATTGAACCTCCCGACGCCCAAGTCTCTTCTCAAAGCTTCCGGAACACTTCTAAGGTATTTTCTTACCTAGAACGGAAGATCTAAAGAGAGGGAAGATGGCCTATGTGTTGAAACTCATCAACACTTGCGCGCCTGAGTGGCCAGCCCTTAAGGGAAGTGGTCCCACTTGCGCGCCGCCTTACTTCTTTGATAGAACTTGTGCGTCCCTTTGCTGGAAGAACCTGAATAGGATTTTAAAGGCTTTAATAAAGAGCTGCGCAAGTATTTCAATGCTGGTTGAATATCGCGCAAGTACCCACCATGTCACGTAGGTATACCTACGCGGCCAATACTTGCGCTCCCCCGCAATACTTGCGCGCCTTCCAATACTTGAGCGCCCCTTCCTTTTTGGGTGCCTTTATTGCCCATTTCACCCCTCTTGAGCCATTACACCTTTCATTTTCAAGATTCAGTCTTCAAGACACTCTTCAAAGCTATTTATGGCATAATTTCTTGATTTGAATTCCTTATCTGAAAGGAATTCGGTGGAATATCTCTCAAAAACTAGTGATTTAAATATCCTTATGTCACTAATTATGGAGAGTTCATTCCTTCAACCTCATCCTTTAAGATGAGAGAATCCTTAACCTAGGTCTCCTTTTCAGGAATAATCCCCAGTCATAAGTCCTCTAATTTGGGCATCCTTTTCTGGAGTAAGCCCCAAACCTTAATCCTTAATCTGGGTCTCCTTTTCAGGAATGAGTCCCAGTCATAATTTTGGGCTTCCTTCTTAGGAGTAATCCCCAAGTCCCCTAACCTGGGCTTCCTTTTCAGGAATAATTCCCAATCATAATCTTGGGCATCCTCTTTAGGAGTAAGCCCCACGTCCCTTAAATGTTTGGGCATCCTTCTTAGGAGTAAGCCCCAAATCCTCTAATTTGGGCATCCTTCTTAGGAGTAATCCCTAGATCCTCTAATTTGGGCATCCTTCTTAGGAGTAAGCCCCAAGTCCCTTAATTTGGGCATCCTTCTTAGGAGTAAGCCCCAGATCCTCTAATTTGGGCATCCTTCTTAGGAGTAATCCCTAGATCCCATAATTTGGGCATCCTTCTTAGGAGTGAGCCCCAATATCAAATATGGGCATCCTCCTCAGGAGTAAGCCCCAAGTCCCTTAATTTGGGCATCCTTCTTAGGAGTAAGCCCCAATCTCAAATATGGGAATCCTCTTCAAGAGTAAGCCCCAAACCTTAATCCTTAACATGGGCTTCCTTTTCAGGAATATGTCCCAGTCATAAATCTTGGGCTTCCTTTTCAGGAGTAATCCCCAAGTCCCTTAAATTCTCTTTAACCAGTCCTAATTTACATTTAATCTGGGATTCCTTCTCAGGAGTAAAACCCAATTATAAATCCTCTCCTAATTTGGGTTTTCTTTTCATGAATAAGTCCCAAGTTAGAGTGTTCAAATATTTATAAAGCACATATACCTTTATGGACCATGTTCCTGGATTTTCTCCTTAAATTAAATCCTAAACTTCATTCATCTGGGCAGTCATACATACATAAGCCCCAAACCATTTCTTATGATTGCATCTTTCATAACACAATTGTCTATTTTTTACCAATACCTCATGTTTCTCACACCGAGCATGACTCACGTGAGCTTAGAGTGTAAAAGTAATTGTGACATCCTGCTTTGATCCATCGATCATAAAAATCATACCCTTCCATTCGAACTACGTGGGTTCTGATTCCTTTTTCAAAACAAAGGATACATAGGTAGCCTATCTATGGGTTTGATCCCAACTTTGAAATAATTCATGTCCTTCTGAATAAAAATAAACATCAAGTGCCCCACTGAGTGGCTTTAAAACCAGCATGGCCATCATAATGACCAAGATACTTTTATATGAATGTTTTGAAGGTTACCATTGACCAAGAATCTCTAAATAGATATAGATGATTATCTATTGATGAATAACCTCAAATACATATAAAAGATTCTCTAAATTTCTTAAATATTTTATCATATATTGTCAAAACTAAAGGAAAATCTCATTTTATACTTGGTAATGTAATAAAGGATTCATGAACATAACTTAAATCTATAAAGAGAGTCCCGGAATAGACAATAATTCCCCCAAAAAAGGTGTGATGAGTCCGACCTCCCATCCTCTCGACCAATGAAAATTCCTAAGCCTCATCAGTCCACAAGCTAATGAGCGCCTACCTTTGGAAAGTAGGTCCAAATGGATGTGGAATCATTGGATGTTTCCGGTTCTACGAACAAACCTGTTAGAAACCGATCGAAACGTTTGAATCTCCCATCCAGGAGGTCATCCCCGAATTCCGAGGGAAACACTGAGTAACACCGAATTTGCTAAAAATGTTCTTTTTTAAGAAGACAATGATGACCTTTACTGTGTAGGGTGATGTGGCAGTAGCTTCCACCTATTTGGATACATAATCTAGAAAACCCAGAATTTATGAATTCCCAACTAATAGGGAAATTATCCTAGGAATATAATTACACATACGTCGATGAAATCAACCTCAATGATGGGGTGTTGAGGCATTTCAGCCTGTCACCCCATGTTACCAGTCTGTTGACCCCTATCACAGCATGTTACAATGTATCGGGCATCTCTGGTGTATGGTGGTGTAGAAAACACCATATTTCCGAATCTTCTCTATTCTATGGTCTAGTCTTTGATTCCACCCATCTGGTGATGAATGAAAAAAACATATGAATTCCTTTAATTTAATCTTTCGAGGCACAACGGCGAATCACCCCATCTCCACATGAGCAGAAGGGTAGTGGTTATTCCAAGAAATATATTTTCAATTTGAATAGAAATTTTTTCTTTTGAGGTAAAGTAATATCAAGATGAACCACTCTTGTAACCATGTAATTAGTGATGTATGCATCCCATGGGTTAGGTGTAACTATAATTGTGAAAATATTCTTTTCTGGGATGTCTTCCTTCAATTTCTCTATCATTATCTATTTCCAAATGACGTAACTCTATGTTGGAGAGATGATCAGTGACTACGTTCTCACTTTCTATCATTCCATGAATTTCCATGTCAACCTCTTAGAGGAGAAGAACCCAAAATATGAGACTTGATATTTCATACTTCTTATTAAACATATATATGTGCTATATGGTCACAATAAAAAACAACTTTGGATAGCACTAAATATGATTGTAATCTATCAAATTCTATAAACAACACTAACATATCCTTCTCAGTGGTGGTGTAATTAATTTTTTCATCATTCAAGACTCAGATTGTATATTAAATTGGCCTGAAGATGTGATTCATCTGTTTTCCAACTGCTTCCCCCATGACATAATCACATAACTCACACATAATTTCAAATTTTTCCTCTTAATTCGAGGCAATCATGATGGGATCCTAAACTAATATTTGATTCAAATTTTGGTAGGTTGTAGTGCATGATTCATTGGATTCAAATAATGCATAAATTGAAAAGATAAAGGTCACTGGTTGAGAAATCATTGAGAAGCCATGAAATAATTATCAATAGAAACCTACATGTCCAAGAAAAGTCCATATTTCTCAGAGAGACGTCGGAATGTGAATTTGTGATATTACTTCAATCTTTGTAGGATCAATTTCAATTCCATTCACTGAGATTTGGTGGCCTAAGATGATCCTATTATATACCATAATGTGGCATTTATACCAATTCAATACCGTATTGGTGTGCTCACATTGACCAAGGACTAATTCTACATTTTTTAAATAGTTGGTGATTGATTTTCCATAGACCGAGTGGTCATCCACAGAAACATCTAGAATCTTATTGACCGTGTCACACGCACCATTGGAAGGTGGATGGATAATTGAACATACCAAAATACATATGTTGATAGGAAAAAGATCTATAAGGTAATGTGAAATTTCTCTTCTCTTGTTCATCAAGAGAAATAGATATTTGGTTATATCTAGAATAACCATCTTTGAAGTAGTAAAACTCAATCCTCTATAGTCGCACTAACATATGATCCATGAAAAGAAGTTGGATGTGTTCCTTTCATGAGCCATCATTTATCTTCTAGTAGTCCCCAAACACTCTCCATCCTATAACTATTATTGTTGTGATAAGTTCATTTTTATCATTGGGAATCATGGTGATTCCCCCCTTTTTGGGCACCACTTGCAAATGACTCCCCCGTGGGCTATCAAAAATTGGATTGATGATTATAACATCCAATAACATGATCCCTTCTCTCTTCAACAACTTATTTAATAGAGGATTTTTCTACAATTGCAGTTTTTGAGAGGTCTCGAATCCATCCTCTAATAGAACCTTATGTATGAGATTATTTGGACTAATTCCCCTATGATTAGTGACACTCCACCCAAGATCATGTTTATTTCTTCACATAACCTGTATGAGTGAATCCCCTTAATCTCCCTTGATATATGCATTGAGGATTACAGGTAAAGTGTTCTTATCCCCTATGTACCCATATATTAAAGAAGACGGGTGAGGTTTCAACTCGATTTGTGGGGCTTTAATAACTGAGGGAACAATCAGTTTTACCTCAGCCCACTCTAACATATCAAGAAACACTATTTTCTTTGAAAAATGACAACAAAAGCTTACATTAAATTGCAACTTCTTTAGTTTAACTTTAGATTGGATGTCTATGAATGTTCGGTCATCGATGGTAAGGCAACAACCCATGTCCCTCTCCATATATCCAAAGTGATTGTCCACTATAATCAATGCACACTAGTCCTCATGTTCCACAAATGGTGCTAGCTTAAACGCATTTAGTACATTGTTAGATACCTTTTCATATTCAACTCTAATGATCAATTCTAATTTTTGAACATCTATTAATACTTTTCCGGTATCCAAAAAAGGTTATCCGAAAATAAAATGTGCCTCTTGGTCATCCTCCATGTCGAGTATGATAAAATACATAGGAAGAATCATACTTACTACTTTAATTGGAACATTTTTTAGTATCACTTTAATGATATTTAATGGAACAATATTCTAGTTGTAATGCCACTTGGGTTGGTATGTGATCATTCATCCCCAGTTTCTTAAAGACTCCAATGGGAATTCAGATGAAAATAGACCCTAAATCAAAAGGTAACATTTCAATTTCAGTAGATCCATTTATTTAACAGATTTTAAAACGTCTAGTATATTGAAGTTTTGAAGGAAGAGATTGTTGAACCACTTCCATGCATTTCTTATTGAGTGTAATGGTTCCTGAAATCCTCCATTATTCTATTATTTAAGAGTATTTCCTTCATGAAATTTGTATATGTTTCCAAATGATTCAATGCCTATGCAAACAGAATTTTAGTGGTATGTTCTTGGAATTCCTCCATGAATGTTTGAAACTACTGATCCAACATCCTCTTGTTCATTCATTCGAGAAATGGAAAGCTGGGATCATAAGTAATGACCACCTCTTTATCATTACCCATGTGAAGCCTCATTCTATTTTGATAATCCATGCAATGAAGAGAACTTATTGAAATTCAATTATCTATCTGAAGAGGGTTTTCATTCCTCCGGATTTTAATATTCACATTTATTTGTAGTCACTTTATGGAGAACCTCCTTCCCATATTATAGAGTGATAGAATTAGCCGCCTCCCATGGATTATTTTCAGTATTACCCAGTTGTGTAAATGTATTCCTTTAAGAGAGATGATTGGAATGATCTCGAATATGGTTTTTAAGGCTTCAAATATATTCCACCAATTTTTGAATTCTTATCTCAATGGTTGTAATGAATTTTGACATCATTTATTCTAGGATTGACAGGTGCTACGGCTGATATTGGTGTGCAGCTGGGTGAGGTTGTGGCTGTCTTGGAAGTTATGCCGGAAAATGGTTTGATACCCTCCCAATTAGAAGGAACCTTACTGAATCTTTTTCCTATTGCTATCCAGGGATGAGGATTTAGATACAGATATTGAGAATAACCTTATGGACATTATAGTCATGGATGGTTATTTTTTCATAGTTGTCCCCAATACATGTTCACATTATTTTTCCATGCTAGGTTTTGGTATTGAGGGTAAATTTTTGTCCACTGGCTCTAAGGAACACAATTCAATTCACTAGTTGAAGGATTGAAACTTGTCCCTAGGAATTATCAAATGGAATGGTCATCACCACATCTTCTTCATGCTGGATGATTCACATCATAAAATTGAGATGTGGTTTTTAGATTCATCCCATCAATTTTATCTGACATGTCCCTGATTCGAGTAGTGAGCATCATGGTGGCATAAAGGTTGTGTGTACCACTATTATGAGTTCCCCACTCATAATTCCATTGAAAAATATTTTTTGATATATAGTCAAACATGAAAAAGAGTTACTTGGGATATTTTATCCTCATAGTTCCTCAAGCCACTGCATCCACCAATGATTTTGTGTTCGTAGTAAGACCTCCATAAAAATCATGATCTTACAACCACAATAAAAGTACATGATGAAGGAATTTTCTGAACATTTCCTTAAAGAACTCCCAAGAATCATATAGTGACTCCAACTCATGCTTCTGAAATTTGTGAGTTTCATTCCGTAATGGCACTATCTTAGAGGGAGGAAAATATATTCACAAAAATCCATGGACCAATGCCTCCCATGTGAGAATGGAACGTTGAGGTAATCCATTAATCCAGTCTTTTTCATTAAAACATAATGAGAAGGGGAACAAGAGAAGACATATGGTATCTTCAGACACTCCATTGTAACAAAATTTATCACAAATTTCCAAATATTAGGATATATGATCATTGGGTTCTTAATATGGTAAACATCCAAAGAGAACCATATCTTGGATGAGTTGCATGATGGACAGCTTGATCTCAAAATGATGGTCTTACACTGGTGGCCTATCAATCTTCATACCGCTTCATGAATGGACAGAATCCCATACTCCTTATGGGTATGGCACAAATGATGTTGTTCATGAGGAATTGGAGTAATAATCTACTACTCCTATGAAAAATACCACTTTTGATTTAGAGGTAGATACGACGGTGGATCCTGTGGAATGTATTATCATGAATACTGTGTTCTATAGAACAACATAAATTTTGTTGGTGGTCACTACTGATTTCACAACATAAACACCAAAAAATTTTCTGGTTGATACTAGGTATGGTCATCCTCGGTATTATGTTTTTGATTTCCATCAACTGGAAACTTCTTCCCAACTCTTAAGATGGAACTTGATTCTTTTTATTCCTAATCTACCATGGAATATTTTTTGTTTTTCTCTCCCATAAGTATCCAACGTCACCAGAATATAGTTTATTTGATTTTTGTGTCAAGGGGAAGTGTTTATAATGAATCAGTGCTCTTGAAATGAGTGATCCAGCCACTCATAAACATATTGCCTTGCACAACACCAAACGAAACACTGCACATAAAAGGGAAAAACAAAAAATAATTAAAAATAGTAATAAGGTTAAGAACATAATTTTACATGATTTTTTGTTGTTTTCACTTAATTCATACTACTCAATTAAACAAAACACAATTAACTTAGCTCCCCGATAATGGCGCTATAATCTATAACTTCTCATGTCGCATGGAGTGGGCCAAATTTAATAATTTGAAACATCTTATTTGATTGTTCCCTCCTAAACCATCTACTAAGTAGTTAGTGGAGTTCGGGGTCTATCCCACCGGGAAAATGAAGAAGCATTGCTCATCACATGCCAGATAAATCATGATCGTTTATCCAGTAAAAAAGTATGTGAAGGGATCTATCTATAAAATTGAAAAAATCTATAGAAGAGAAGTATAAAAATGATGTAGAGAAGAACAATTAGAAAACATTATTATCTTGGTTTCAATTCAATTAGGATTTATTGAGATCACCATTACATATACTTAAAATCATAAATGACATTTATTCACCACTGGGATTCAACTAAATTAATGTTTCTTGGTGTGATTAAATTAAATGGAATGTTTAATAGATTAACCCATTGGCGTGGTGGTTAATTACTCTAAACATGATTGAGTTCCTTGCCCTTATAACAATGCAAATTGATTCCCCAAATGATCACAGGTTCATTCACTATAAATCCTTTATTTTTCTACATTGGTGTCATTCTTGGACTGATATGTCATGAACAGTGATTATGGAATCAAATTCATTAATGGAATCGTAAATATACATTATAATAAAAACAACACTATGGAATTCAGATTACTACAAACCAAAATATTATTACAACCCCAAGGCGAGGGGAAGTAGCCTCTTCTTACCATGGTCACATTGTGTGGATTGAGTTGAAACAAATTCCCTACCCTGTATATGAGAGTAAAATGGGGGAAAGGGAGAATTTTGATAAAATGGATTTCAAAACATAAAAGGGAAAATAAGAAATGGATCTGGGGGAGTCTTGTACAACAGAGAATTAGCAGCTCCCCAAGGATGTCAAACCTCGAACTTGGAGGGGATTCCCACTTATTTATAGATATTAACACTAAAAGGAGTCTATTAAAAAGTACAAGCCGTGTAAAATGGTCAACTCTTATTTTCCATTTTTCTAAATCGGTAGGTGATCGGTGAACCGCCCCTTGACCATAAAAAACCAATAGTTTCTTAGAGTGTATTATTGAATTCATACATCAAACACTTCTAAAAGGATAGACACAATTGTTAGAGTGTAGTATACATTGTGTATGTTCCGGACGGCTACATGAGTGTGTACTCGGCCTGGCCGATCAGTGTCTAGGTGAAGATACACAGTGTGTGTTTTTAGGTACATCCATATATATATTTGAATCATTGCTCTCAAAATTCATGATTTGTGACTTTAACTGAAAAACACCTTTAAATCATCCTGAACACCTAAATAAAGTATTTAATATAAAAAGAATCATATATACACTAAAAACATGTTTTTATACTCAACAGAATGTATGGAAATGTATACACATATCTGGCACATCAGTTTTAAAATAAATCATCTTTTTTTCAATAAATGAGTTACTTTTGGTCTTTATTTACAAATATGTGAAGGGAATGTTTTCTCTTAAATTAAAAAATGTGAATGTAATGTACTTCTATCCTGAGCTCTAAATTATTTGAAGATAATATTTAGGATTCCATGTTTTTTCAATGAAAATATTTTCTTGAACGTTTGGGATCTTTCTAGATTTATATAATTTATTATAATGTAAAAGGTGTTTTTTTAACTAATATTCTGAGGGATCTTTTAAAGGATTTGTTCATGTATTATTAAATCTTTGATGTTATTTATGGTTAACTGGGGGTATGATCCAATAATAATATTCTTATTATTTTTCTCTATTATTATTATTATTATGAAAATAATATTATCACACCCATTATTTTTTATGGAATATACTGTAATGAATTTATAAAATGTATATGAAACTCATTTATTTTCCCTAGGTTATTTCATGATGATTTTTAAGCCCATCATAATTTCATGGTTTATAAAATGAATAATGATTTATAGTATTTTTTTAAAATATATATGAATTTCATTCTGTTTTGGCTGGCCCCAAATTAATTTATCCCTCCATTGTATTCGGTATAGTTGTATATTTCATGAGATAAACATGACTATAATGGATAGTTGACCTAGTACGATAAGGTACTCTTTCCACTAAGAGACTCTGGGGGGTTGACATTGAATAGTATAATGTTTTTAGAGTAAACCCAATAATGTATGATAGTATTGGTTATGACTCATGACTACTATGGAAATTATTTTCTAGGCTAATCTGTATGACACAAAACATTCTATTTTCCAATTTTATACTATCATGGATTATTTTTGTTGATTATTTTATGATTCACGTATTATAAACTATGAAACTATTTTTGAGGACTCAATATTATCATCTCTTATGTGTAGGTTATGGTTTTCAAATATAAATTTCATGTTCTCATACCATTATATTTATGTTATGATAAAGTGATTATTAATTTCTTTTATTTTTACACATAATGAGAAAATGAGAAAACACTTTCTTATGTTCTGTTTTCCCATGATTATGAAGAATGATTTTAGGTATGATATGTCTAATAAGTTTGTTGTTATTAAGAACTTGATTGGATATGGCATAGATATCTTATGAGATAGTTGTTTATTTATCCATATTTCTTATGATTATAGACCTGTATGATTATATAATAGATCATTTAGATATTTAATGAATATTTATCTATTAAGATGCAGTGTCAAGATATGGAAAGTATGGGTCACTATATTGTAGATCGAAATAGTGGTCTGCGATAGAGGAGGAGACTCTATATAGTTCAAAATACATTGCCCAATCCCACAAAACTAGATAATTTTATGCACATTGTGGGTGTTTTGTAGAATTTTATGACCTTTATTTTGTTTATTCCATGTGTTTGTAGTTTTTTTGTTTCTCTTGAAATTCATCGATGAATGTAAGATCATGTTATGTAATTTCATTATATGATGAAATTTTTGGGGGTTGGGTAAACCTATATGAAAATTTTGTGGTTTTAATAAGGATACTTATTTATTATGGTTAACAATACTGTTCATAAGAGAATGACCTCTCTTGTTGGATGGGTTGATATTCTTTTGTAAGACTTATTGTATGATGATCAAGGTGGATCTAGAAGGTAAATGAGTAATGAATCCTAGAATATGCAGTTCCGCGATGAATTTATGATTTTTGATACATATTTAGCACTAGAAGGAATCCATATGTGGGAATTATATTCATGATGAAAATTATTGTGAATCAATAACATGTCTGGTCATTAGTACATTGGCACATGGTTGAGAGACTTCTAAATGGTGCAAGAAGTTGATGAATCAACTCGAGATTATCCTTTAATGTTTTTAAAAAAATTTACGTCATTAAAATTTGATTAAATTTTACTTTTCAGAATAGATTATCATTATTTTTTGCTTTTTGGAGTACTGGTCACTTAGGGTGAGAACTTTTTTAAGTCAAAAGATATCAATGTGATGACAAGTGTTTTTATGTGAACCTGAAAGTGAGGGTGGAATAACATCAAAAACATAATATTGGAAATGAATAAAGGTTTTAATATAAAACATAAAATTCCTAGAAATATTGATGTGACAATATTATTTTTAGTAATGAAAAAAACATTTGTTAATCTTAAAACTATGGACAATGAGTTGGTATCAACATTTAACCCCTTTTATGAATTTGATTAAGAAATTTTGAGTTGAAACACAATAGGTATGTAGTTGTGATTCTTGGAAGTTATTTTTTATAGGGAATCCTAGGTTGGGGAGAACCATGTTACTTCTGAGGGTAATTAGTTAGGTAGATCCCTGTGTGAAAAGTTTAAGGGATGAAATTATCACAGTCTTAATGTTGGAGGACAATGATATTTTGGTTCATCTTCTAGTGTCCATTCCCCGAGTTAAAATATTGGAGAGTGATGGGAATTTAGTAATTCTAATTTTCATGAGGTGGCGAGTTTGTATTCATGTTTGGAATGTAGAAAACTTCTTATAATGATGATCATAGAAGATCAAAAGCCATAATTCATACGCTAATATAAATTCTCATGGACGGGAAGTGGTATGGTTGGGATGTTTTAGTAACCTATGATGTAACCTTTTAAAACTCAAGAGTAAAATGGGGTTTTTTCTATTTTATTCTCATCCTTGGATGTGGGAAGAAGATTCAGGTTAGTTGGTGGGGTTTTTTTGATAATATTGGAATCCTCTTACAATAGCGTGTAATATGAAAATTTTTATGATTAACTATATGGTTCTCCCCAATAAACTATATATCTTGTGGAAGTTGGTCATAGTGTTGCACATTGTTGTGGTGAATGGTTTATTGATCAAATTCACATCACTTGATAGACCATGTAACTCATTTTAGGGAAATAAGTAAAGTTGATGTATTGCATGAAAAACTAAGTGACAAAACTATGTGTGTAGCTTAGGAGAGGTAGTAGCCTCAAATAGAAGGAAGACGGTTTGAAAACCCAGGAAACTAAATCATGTGTGAATGTAATTAATGATATATAATTTCTTTAACTATAAAATCACCCTCTTATTAAATTATTCATTCTTCATATTCTCTATCACTCACGTACTTATGTTCTTTAAAGGCTTCAAAAAATAATTTTAATTCTTTCATAGTGTGTTATTTTCACATCTAGTAAGATCAAATCATGAGAATTAAAGGTATGTGTTATTTACCTTTTGTTCTTAATTTTCTTCTCAAATCCTTTATTAATTCTTTGAAATTTGTCATACATCAAGAATTTTCTTTTCCAATATATGGATTTTAATGAAATGTAATGATCAATTCATTGATCATTGATATGATAATTGTATTTTTCAACATGTCGATGACATCGCCTTGATTAGTGTTAGATCCCCTTAGAATGATGTATATTTCTAAGTAAGTTCCCATGAACTGATCATATTGATGCCTTATTCTTATTGAATGTCATCTTGGATCCCTATTCTAATGAAACTTTCAGGGTGGATCAATTTTTGTTAACTTGATTCAAGGTTCTACGTAATGCACTGAGTATTTAATATAGAAAACTATGTTTGATATCATATGTGACACACTACACTTAACCCAAAGAAACAATTATCATTGAAAATTAGAAATATAACATTGCCATATTATTTTTTGTATGAATATAATTAACTAATTTACAAAATATATATATTTCCTAAATATATTGATAAATTCTTAGTAAATAATCAATCAAATTTTTGTTCAGGACTTTTCGTTCCCCCACAAAATATTTTCTTTAAAAATAATTTATTTTATTATCACATTAAGAAAATTTATTCCAAAATGAAATTCAATTTTGATTTCATAATATAAAAATTATCTTAGGAAGTATTTTTTTATTTTTAAAAAAACATTGACTTTTCATTGAATAGTTAGAAATACCGTTTTATGTAAACTATTCATTTATTATGATAAATTAATTAATTTAAAAATAAAAATTAGGCTTTTAATTTTATTTGAAGTAAATATAATTATTCTTATATTAATATTTATTTCAATTAATTTCATTTAAATCATTATTATACTAGATTTTGTTATGAGTTTTTTTCGGATTAAAAATTCATTTTACTGAAAATGGGTTTTAAATGCATAATATTTTCTGTTATAATTAATTAAAATAACACCTAATGATAACTGAGTTAAATGAAAATTTTAGAATACATATCAATATTTATAAATTGAACTTAATATAAAAAAATATGACTATTTATATAGTCTAGGTAAAATCATATTTTCCTTTAAAAATACATTTCTCTTGGAAAATTGCTTCTTATCATGCTTTTGGTTTTAATTTTAAATTAAATTTTTTGAACTCTATGAATTCATTTTGATAAAATATATTCCATAGTTGGGATCATAATAATTAATTATGTGTGAAAATAATTTTACAAATACTAGAAAAGGAAAAACTAGCATTTTTATTTCTTTTTTATTAAAATACTTATTATATTTTTTCCTTTTTATTTTTACATCATAAATGTATTTTATTTTTATTCAATAAAACACAAATTTTATTTTTTAATTTATATTCAACTTAAATCAAGGCATTTATTTTGATTAATTAATGGTTATTTGAAATAAATTTTATTTTTGTTAAATACTATTATTATATAATTTTATTTAAATATAAATTGTCCCATTTTTTTGTATTAAAATGTATATTTTATAAGGGTTCAAAAACTATTATAGTCAATAAAACAAGCATCTCTCAATTAATGTTTATTTTATAAAAAATGTTAATATTCACTAATTTAAAAAAAATCAAAAGTAAATATTATTTAATAAATTAGATTGTATAAATTATCTAATGATGAATTTTCATAATTTTCTGAGACCGTCAAATATTCAAGTAAAAACAAAATATCATATAAATATATGGTGTGTGTTATGAGATCATAATGACACAAAAGTAATGTTACATAATAATATAAAGGATATCAACAAAAAATTCTTAGTTTTACCTTTAAAATAATGTGGTTTGATTTTTGTTTGATATGTTTTATAAATCCTTTATGAATCCTAAAAAAATTATAACATATTTTAATGTTTTAAAAACATTTTCTGAGAATATGACTCTCTTTTACATCACCAAGGGTAATATTTTGTTAATTAATGAAAATTACCTTAAAAAATAATGAATTCCACCCCTATTTGAAATAAACCATGTGAAAATATATGGTAAGGTTTCTGGTTTTAGTTATTTTATTATATAGTGTCCAAAATCTATATTTGATAAATAATGACGAAATCCCCATCCTTTTTGTATATAAACCCACCAAATATCTAACTTATCTTAACTACAAAACCATATATAACTTCCTTAATATTACCTAATATCTATATATTCCTCTTAAGGGTCCCCAAAGCTCTCAAGAAGCTCATCCCAAGCATATGGAGTAACACTATCATAGTATGGGGCCCTCACCTTCTCTTCTTTTTTCATGTTTCCTTACTATCGTATGCCTTTTATTTGTAATTCCTTATATTCTCAAATGTATTTCCATGACGCTATTACTTCAAATTTTATTTTTCAAAGATGAGATTATCCATTCTCTCTCATCAACCCATTTTATTAAATTATACATGATGTCATTAAGCTACCAAAATTTCACCAATATTTTCCATGCCAAAGTAATTATTTAGTGAATACCATACAAATTTCATATCAATGGGGTTCAAAATTATGCACATGTATCTCATTGATATGGTAATTAAATTTATTTAGTCTACAGTAATTGATTTTGGAATAAAATATGATGAGAAATTAATCTATATTGTATGATCTATGTGGAACACTTAAACATGGGAATGAAATAAATATGATAGATGCGACTGGAATTATATAGCACTCCAATGCATTTGGAAAATTTTAGTATCTTGAGACATCATGTCTAGACTAAAAGTAAACCTAAATCCATTATAGGAAATTTTCCATCATTATATATTTTTAATTATCCTTGATATATATCTATAAAGTAGTACTCTATGATGTTTCCACATTTCCTTTTTGGCCTATATGCTTATTATGTTTGATCATGCTTCATTAATCATCTTCTTTATTATCAATACTTTTATTCCCCATTGATATGAAAACTCTCTAAAATGTATTAGTTTCTTCATGTTATGACATTATCATTACCCAACTTGTATTTACATCTCTTCTATTTTTTATTTATGTCTCGAGGTTATCCCATATAGTATTAAGTATGAGCATGTAATGAAAACTTTCAATAATGATTTTGTAATCCCTATTATATGTTGTTAGGTAAAGTAATTTATTCCCAAACAAACTATACCTCTCAATATTCTAGGTTTAATTATATAAAATTTCATATAACTAATAATTTATTAATGAGTAATAATGATCACGGTTTTCATATTTGGCATCAAAGAAAAAGTTTAGTTATTTTTTTTATTAAAATTATAAATCTCTAGAGAAAGACTTAGGGAGAAAACTAAGTATAAGAAAACATCCCTATATTTTTTTAATATATGGATTAAGCAGTTTTCCAAGAAAATAAATATTTTATTGATACTATATGTGGATGTGGCTCTCATAAATATTCACATAGGGTTAAGACTTAAAAACATTGTATGAGTTAGACTCGATCAAGAACTGGTGCACGATAATGCGCCTTATTGCGCATCTATTTTTACACTCCCTAGAGATATTCATTGTTAATTCAAAATATCATTAAAAAACATTATTATGGTAAAAATCATTCATATAAGATTCTATTTTCATAAATAGATCATGGAAAATGTAGATTTAAACATATATGTTCACAATTTAAGGAATAAATGTCATTTATATGTTATCCATTTTTGATAATTTCCGATGAATTGATTGTATTTTTATCCATCATAGGCATGTTGTTTTTTGTTCATTGAATTTATATTTATAATGTTTTATACCAAACTAAATTATTTTTACGGTGTTATTTTTAACTTCTATGTCAATGTTTTTACTCTCCATGAAAGTTCCCCAATTGGGAAACCTAGTTATGTGATTACATTCAAACTTCCTTTAATGTCGTTTAAAGAGGTTGTTTTATCAACCCTTTTATTATGTGAGTTTTAAATAAATATTTTTCCATGTTTTAAAATATATCTTACTAATATCATGATTAAATTTTTTAGATGCAATTTATTAAAGGGGTAATAATGTAATGCCCTGAGTTTTTAAAATAGAAAACTATGTTCGATAGGATATGTGAAACACAACACTAAAACCAACAAGACATGATTATTTAGAAAATAAATTATAACATATCCGTAGTATTTGTGGTTATTAATATGATTAAATAATTTATGATATAGATATGTGCTAAATATATTGATAAATTCTTTGTAAATAATTAATAAATTTTTGGTAATGTAATTTTGTTCTCCAAAAAATGTTTTCTTCAAAAATTAATAGCATTTATTAAAAAAAATTAGAAAATTATAAAGAAAAAACGAACTCAATTTTTAACATCATCATATCAAAAATATCATAGGTTGATGTTTTGGGTGTTCTGAGAAAATATAGATTTTCACTTGAATAGTAAAAAATTACTGTTTTCATGTAAAATTTTAATTTATTTTGATAAATTAATTAATTTAAAAGAAAAATTATTATTATTATTTTATATTACAGAAACATAACATAATTTAATTATATTTAATTAAATTCTTTACTTATAAATCAACTATATAGTGGATTTTAGTTGAAGTTTAATTTTAGGATTAAAAATATGTTTTTCATAAAATAGTTTTAAAATGAATAATATTTCCCAATTATAATCAATTAAAATAACCCCTGATGATAATTTATTTAGATGAAATGTTATACTAAATATAAATATGTATAAATTTATATTCATTTATTGAATATTACTAGTTATATAGTTAATTTAAAATTACCACTTCCTTGAAAAAAACATTTTTGATAAATATGTTTCTCATTATTCTTGCGGCTTTTGATTTTAAATAAAATTATTTTTCCTCTTTGAATTGATATTAATAAAATTTATTTCATAGTTGGAATAATTGTAATTAATATTAGGTAATAATTTCAACTTAATTTTTGAATAATATTAATAGAATTTACAGTAAATATTTATTAAAATATTAAAAAGAATATATGTTAATTAAGGGTAAAAATAAATAAACTAATAATTAAAAAAACATAAACATGATATTTATATTACATTCTCATTAAAATTATGATTATGTTAATTATTTATTGATTTTATTTTATAAATGATTTTAATTTTTATACAATAAAACAAAAATTGTATTTTTCAATTGGTATTGAATTTAAATTAAAATGTTTATTTTACTGAATTAAATTATTTATGAAATAAATAAAAATTTAATAAAAATTTATTTCGTATTTTTTATTAAATATAACTGATCATATTTTTCAATGAAGTCGAATGTAATTTTTTATGGGTATGAAAACTATTATTGTCAAAAAAACAACATTTCTCAATTAATGTAGATTTTACTTAAAAAGTTAAAATTCAATTTTATAGAAAATTATTTTGTTAAAATAAATTTTAGTTTTTGAATCATAACATTGAAATTATCCATCAGTAATTTTTTTATATTTTTCGGAGATGGTTGAATTTTTTGGTAACAATAAATATTGTATACATATATGGTTTCTATTACGAAAACATAATAAAATAAATTGATGTAAAAATTACTATAAATCTTATAAAAACACAAATATATTTTTTACCTTTAAAATAACTTTTATGTTTATTTTATTAATTTTTTAATTCTATTATGAATCATTCAATACTTATAACATATTTTAAGGGTTTATAACCATTTCTTTAAGAGTATATCTGAACTCCACTTCACCAAGGGTAATATTTTTTTAATTTAGGAACATAACCTTATAAAATAATGAACACCACCCATATTTGGTAGGAACCATGGAAAAAAACAACGTTAAATTTTCTAGTTTTGGTTATTTTTATTTATATATTCCAAAACCTATGTTTGAGAAATAATATAGAAATCCCCACTCTTTTCTAATATAAATCAAGCCAATATCCCACATATCTTCAATAAAAATCTATAGAAAACGTGATTACTCTTCCTTCCCCTCTCCAGAGTCCTCCCATGTTTCCGCTAGTCTCTTAAGAATCTCCTCCTTGGCATTTTTAGTCACGCTCTCAATGTAAGGGATCCTTACATTCTCTTATTTTTTCATGTATCTTTATTATATTATTCATTCTATTTATAATTATTAGTGATTTGATATATATTTAAATGTAACTATTTATGGAAATTTTGATATAAAAATTAATAGATACACATTTCTCCCTCATAAACCCATTTTATAAAATTTTAAGTGATGATGTTATGCTATCGAAATTTCACCACGATTCACTATGATAAAACTACTATTTAGTTAATACCAAACCCATTTCTTATCAAGGGTGTTCACATTTTTAATGTTACATGTATTTTAATTTGAACATAAATTAATTTATCCCACACTCATTGATCGTGGAGTAAAATATTATGATAAATGAAACTATGTTATATGATCTATATGGCACACTTAAGCATGATAATGAAATGAAATTGTCGGGTGCACTCAGAATTTTATAGGTATCCAATATAATGGGTAAGGTTTAGTCTCAAGAGATATCATTTCATGATATATATTGAACCAGATTCCATTATGGGACATTTTACATCATGATTTTTTTGTATTTATCCGTTACATATGTTTATTATATAGTGATTTATGTTATTTCCACATTTCCCAGGTTTTCGTTAGGATTAACTTGCTATATCATGACTCATTATTCATGTTTATAATTCCCACATCTTTTATGACCAATTGATATTTTTTTGTCCAACATATATTATTTTCTTTATGTTATTGCATGTTTATTCCCTTATTGGAATTTTCATCTTACCACTATCTTCTGTATGTACCTTGGTTATCCAATGCAATTTTATATATGAGAACTTAAAAACATTTTCATCAAAGATGAAGTATTCCATATTTTAAGATTTCATATAGTATACCTAATTACCAAATACACTATACCTATCAATATTCTAGGTTGTAATATGTGTAATATTTTGTAATAAATCAATAATTAATGTGTAATAAGGAGAATGGTTGTTATATACTTTTCTATAAATAATGTGGAATTAATGATCCATTATTGAGTTAATAAAAGATACTTTTAATTGACATCCTCTACATAGAAATATATCAAAACTATATCCTTCAATAAAAATAATGAGGTTTTTGTTTCCATAACATCCTTCAATGAATTTTATCTTATTTAGTCCCTTTGTAAAATCTCATAATGATGAAATGGAACCCACGATGTTCCTCCTTGGTGTTATAGCTAGTTATTCATGGGTGTGGAATGTGATATGGGTGTTTTCCATGAGTGGTTGGAAATAAATTTCATTGATGATTGAGATAATGTATGTATATTGTTTAAATGTCTACTAAAGGATAAAAAATGATACTGAATTAGTGATTCTATAATTTATTTTCAATGGTAAATTTTATTAGAATGATATTGGAAGATTGTTACAAAGCTTACATGGGTTACTGGTTGTGGTTCTAGCTATGTGTTGATATATAATATGTTATTTTATTAGTATTTATTTTTTCCTTTTAATTTTCTGTTTCCATGTAAAAAATCACTATTTATAGTACTCCATTGGTAAAATCATAGTGGTTTCATCATAGTGGCAGTGTTTGGGAGGTCTTGGATTCGATCCTCCTTATGAACATGTAGTGTAAATTTTCACTGTTTTTCCTCATATATGCACCAATTTAATATAATTTTTTAATTATAATTTTTTTAATTAAATAAATAATAATTAAATGATATAATTATAACCACATGTAAGACTAAGGATATAAGGCCCCATCCTTAAACCTTACTTAATATTGAATTAAATGAATAATTCACATTGAGGATCTTTTCAGGTTTAGTGTTTTATAGAATGAGGGCATAACTTATACATCTCAAAAGATTACAATTTAGACTAAGTTTCCATAAAATAAAAACTCTTAAAAAGAAACATGTCTAGTTCCATGTTTTAGATATCATGACTTTCCCTTGATCCCATCCTTGACCCTATTCCACATTATGTCCTGTGAAAAACATTTCAAAAAAACATGGGTTGAGCATAAAAAGCTCAGTAAGGGATACACAAAGAATGAAAACTGTTAGTTTTTCAAACATCATGTAAACCATGTATACTTTATCAAAGTAATACCATCACCTTCATGAAGTAGTAAAAACTCTTCACTAAATAAAATATCATTACTTACCCTTTTGTAACCAAAGGATTACCATAAAACCCATATAAAGAACACATAATATATAAATGTAACTTGGGACATAAACATACTTAAGTGGAATAACCATACGGTCGACAACCACACATATCACTTAATGGAATAGCCATACATCCAACTTCCATACATACTTAATGGAATAGCCATACAGCCGACTTCCATACATACTTAATGGAATAGCCATACGGCCGACTTCCACACCCAATTAATTGGAAGTTATAATGTAACCACCCGTCCTGGTATTCACATCACTACCCTTCATATGTTTTATCATGTAACCACCTGTCAAATGTCCAAGTACCATTATAAAATCATAAGACATAAAACAAATATAATGGAAAGAAAACATTTCCACATTCGGATCACAATATATCACTTAAATATATTGACATAACAAATCCATTATAAAAACCATTTTCATTTCCAAACTACATAAAAGAGTATATGGCATTTATTTTATTTAAGAAAAACATTACGGTTTTTTGAGGAAGCCAAAGACCAAATAAAACTCGCGGTAGCAGAAAAGGTCATTGTCACCGCGTACGTTAAAAGAAACATTCCTTTTTTTCGTTTAGTAAAATTCTTCGTAGAAAAAGATTCCTTTTTTATAAAAGTAAATGTCAAAGTGGTTTATACATCGTATAAAATAATGTTGTGTATAAAACGAAATATTCCTCAATGAAAGAAGAATGAGATGAAGTCCCTTACCTCAGGTTCGACTTGACTCGATTGTTCTTTAACGTCATGAATAATAAACTTGGGTTAATTTCTACTTTCATAAGAACCTTTTTCAAGATTATTATTCATTTATATCACTTATTTCCATGTTATAATATTATGTAATCATTTAAGTTAATAATGTTTGTTTTGGCGATATTTGGTTCTTATGTAGAAAGTGGACTTCTTAAAATTACATGTTGTTCATGTGGTCAAAGGTTATTTATATCTAGAATGAAATTCCTGATTTGGATATCATATATATCATATAAATATAGCATATACATGTATTTATAATATCACATAATCATTTAGAGGTAAGAAATGAAATGCACCGTTCATGGAGATGGTAAGCCGTACGTACGCATGAACACTACTTTCATTTCTATGTAATATTAATGGAAACTAAATGATAGGTATGTATATTTTAATTCCATAATTATATTCAGCATTTATATCTAACATATATCATATATATCCATTATATATATGTACTTATAATAGTACATTACAATTGGGGATATGAAATGAAATGCACCATTTATGGAGACGGTAAGCCGTACGTACCCATGAACGCTACTTTCATTTCTATCTCATAGATTAATGGAAAGAAATAATAAAGATATAAAGGTATATTATAATTCCAGTATAACATCATATATAATAACTTTAAATCCATCCTTTATACATCCCACATATGGCATTAACGAATCAAATCACTTTGAGGGGGCAGTAGTCCGCACTTCCTAAAATGAAGATATCACATTTAACCATAATGGAAACCATAAATGTATGCCATAAATGAGAAATAAAGAAGTTTAAGTAAAACATAAACATATTATATATCATATATAAATATAGTGACATCTTAATAGCCACCTTGGAAGGTGTTATATGAGTGTTGAAGAATCATCGTTTCGTGAGGCAGAAATTCGCCATCCACAGAAATAGTATGTTCTTTAACCATTAGATGAAGGTGTGTGTATGTGTAGCTCAAATCCTTATTATAAAAACATCCTGGTATATTTACAATACTGGAGTTGTTACAAAATAAAGGAATAAAAAGAGTTTAGGGTGTTGGAGAAGCAAAATAAAACAAAAGGACACAAGTGAAGACATTACCATAAAATTGTGTAACTCTCTTAGATTTGAGCTCAATGGCTTTCTTGGGAAGACTTCTGCCCAATGTGAGGCTTCTAGGAGTAAGAGAGGGATGTGGAGAGACAAAAAGAGAATATAATGGCCGAACCAAATGCTTGAGAGGTGTGGGTAAGGAGGTAGAGGTGGGGGCCTTTTATAAGAGGAGAGGAGGGGTACTCTTGGAAAGTAAGGAAATGTTACTTTATTATAGAATGAGTTTCATATTTTAATGGTCCCAAATTGATTTGTTTCGAGGATAAGGTGATAAGTGTTCGAGATCCACCAATCCAATATATTTTAGAAATGTGTAGGTCTTAGATTTTACATTATCTTTCCATTTTATTTAAATCGTTAAATGATGAGGTAATCACTGCATCATCATGGTGTCATAAATAATTTAATTTATTTAATGTCTAAAAATTATTAAAAAAATACTATGATGTAAGAAATATTTATATATTTACAATGAATATTTATAGTCAAAATTATGATTTGTATTACCCCATGTAAAAAATTTTTTAGTAAAAGAACTCATGTTTGTGACATTTTTATTTTAACATTAAATAAAAAGATATTAATGTCATTTTCCTACCAAAGTGGCTCCATGGGGTCCCCATGTTGACCCATAGATTTTATTGGTCGGCCATGACACATACAATATGGTTAGTACATGTTTCAAGTTCATTTCATATTATTAAAACATTATTTTTACCTTAAACTAAACTAATTACCTCTAATCGCGATTAAAAAACTTAAAAGTTACTATTCACCAAAAAAATTATTTTAATCCCATTGAACCACATTTTACTTCTTAATGAAAATCATGTATGTCATATTTTTTCAATTCAAAACACAGTGGTGGTAAAATTTCATTAAAATGAAAAATCAGTATTTTAAGTACCACTTAGTGGTTTCACTATTCATCAAAAATTGAAGTTTTTCAGAAAAGTACCAAAAATTCATCTTAAGCTATATTTAATATTCTGAAATCAAAAATGAAGTCTATTTTACAAAATTCAAAACATATAAGCTGCATTAATTAATTTAATAATTAATTCCCGCTGTCAGAGCAAATAACATGTTTTTATGAAACAATAAGTATCAAAAGATTGACACTAGTTTAAGTTCGATTTCAAAGTGAAATTAATTACAACGACCAATATTGGATTTAATGGTAAAAATATATTTTAATTTCACTTTAAAACCAATTCAAATGATAATATAATCATATAAATAAATCAGATTAAAAAGAGGTTTTGAATTAAAATACAACATTTTTCACTATTCATTAAAAAAATGAACTTTATCGGAAAAATACCAAAAATTTACACAAAGTAAATCTTGATGTCCCGATTATAAAGAAGAGTTTTATTTGGTCCAATATAATTTTTAAGAGTGACCAAAACCATATTTAATGACGGTTCACTATCAAAATGAGATAAGAGGACCTTTAGTGAAAATTAGGGTATATATGCCTAAAATTGAATTATTTCCATATTTTAAGACTTTATATTTTATTAGACAAAAGTAAAAACATTTAAAAAACATATATAATCATATTTTAGATATTTCTATCCATTCCCTCCAATACAACGGCTATGTGTTAACTACCATTTAAAATAATATTATTTTATTACTAGTGTGCAACGCAAGATTTCAAAGAAACTCTTTGTTGCGTATCGGGTACGCTATCGAACATAGCAACCCCTTTAAAGTAAAATTAATATTTAATTCGTAAATATTAATAAATATGAAAATTTTTTATTTCTTATTTACATGGGATGTTACATCCTTCCCCCTTTTTGGAATTGCCTCCTCGCAATTTTATTCACTTATCAAAATAAGTGGGGGGTATTTATCCCTCATAGCATTTTCAGATTTCCACGTTGCCTCTTCAACCATATGGGTTTTCCACAAAACCATTACCTTGTGAATCACCTTATTCCGTAACACTTGCTCCATGTGGTCAAGAATCTGGACCGGCTATTCTTCATAAGATAGGTTCTCTTCTAGCTGAACTACCTCTGACTCAAAACATGAGATAGATCTGGCATATACTTTCTAAACATCGAATCATGAAAAACATTGTGTACCTGAGATAAACCTAGAGGTAATAAAACTCTGTATGCAACTGATCCAACTCTCTCCAGAATTTCATATGGTCCAATGATCCATGGACTCATCTTTCCTTTATTACCAAAACACATCACACTTTTCCATGGAGAAACATTGGGAAAAACATGATCACCTACCTCGAAAGATAGATCCTTTCTCCGGTTATCCACATAACATTTCTGTCTGCTCTGAGATTTTCTCATGTGTTTCTGAATGAACTAAACTTTTTCTGCCATCTCTTCTACCAATTCTGGTCCCATCAGCTTCCTTTCAGGCACTTCATCCCAAAAAGCTGGAGTTCGACAACGGTTCCCATATAATGCCTCAAATGGTGCCATCTGTATACTGGAATGAAAACTGTTATTATAAGAAAAATCAACCAAAGAAAGATGTTGGTCCCAACTTCCCTGATAATCCATCGAACGAGCACATAGCATTTCCTCCAAGGTCTGAATTGTTCATTCTGACTGCCCATCTGATTGCGGATGAAAAGCTGTACTAAAATTTAATTCAGTACCCAATGACTTCTGAAAGCCTTTCCAAAAGTTAGAAGTAAACCTGGGATTACGATCGGACACAATGGAGAGAGGAACTCCATGTAACCTGACTATCTCTTTAAGATATAAACAGGAAAGTTGATCTAGGGAAAAATTATCTCGTATAGTAAGGAAATGAGCAGATTTAGTCAAGCGTTCAACAATAACCCTGATTGCATTATTACCTCGATATGTCCTCGGAAATCCCACAACAAAGTCCACAGATATGTTTTCCCATTTACACTTTGCCACTAGTAAAGGCTGATGAATCCATTTCGGTAACTGTCACTCTACTTTAACCTGCTGACAAGTCAAACACTTTACAGTAAAATTATCAATATCTCTTTTCATTCCATCCCACCAGTAATACTCCCACAGATCTCTATACATCTTAGTACTACCAGGATGAACTGAAAACGGAGAACTATGAATTTCACATAACAACTCTATCTTCAACTGTGAATCGCAAGGCACAGACAATCTCTTCCCAAATCTCAAAACACAATCATTATCAGTGTTAAATTCAGGCAACTTACCCTTCTGAACCAGCTCTACCTTTTTCTACAACTCACTGTCTTGCTTCTGTGCTTGCTTAATTCTGTCTAATAGGGATGATCTCACTGATACCTGAAACAAAATAGAAGAACTTCCTGCACCAACAATTTCCATGCCAATGCTCATCAAATCAAAAACCAAAGGATCTCGTTCCAATCGTAGCATGGTTAATGAAGCATTACTTTTTCGAATCAAAGAATCAACCACATTATTTTCTTTTCCCAGATGGTAATGAATTGTATAATCATAATCTTGATTAATTCCAGCCATATCCTCTGTGTCATGTTCAATTCTTTCTAAGTGAATATATAATTTAAACTTTTGTGATAATCATATATTTCACACTTTACTCCATACAAATAATGCCTCCAAATTTTTAGAGCAAAAACAACAGCAGCTAATTCCAAATCATGTGTAGGGTAATTTACCTCATGATTTTTCAACTGACGTGAAGCATAAGCAATTACCAGATCATTTTTCATAAGGACACAACCAAGTCCCTACAACAAAGCATCACTATAGATAACAAACTCGCCATTCTTGGAAGGAAGTTCCAAAACTGGAGCATTCTCCAATCTTCTTTTCAACTCCTGAAAACAGTCATCACATTCTTTTTTCCAGATATACTTAACACCATTATGAGTTACCTTAGTCATTGGATTGGATAATCGTGAAGATTTTTCAACAAACCTTCGTTAGTAACCATCCAATCCAAGAAAACTACGGATCTCGGTTACATTTTTGGGTCTTGGCCATTCTTTAACAACTTTTGTTTTAGCAGGATCAACAGTTATGCCATCTTTCGAAACAATGTGACCCAGGAAAGAAATTTGTTGTAACCAAAACTCACACTTGCTGAACTTTACATACAGTTTCTTTTATTTTTTAGGTTTGCAAGATAACCCTTAAATGACTTTCATGCTGCTCTTTACTTTTAGAAAACACCAAAATATCATCAATGAAAACAACTACAAACTTATCCAAGAACTCATGGAAAATTCTATTCATCAGGTTCATGAATACAAACGGTGCATTGGTTAACCCAAAAGGCATAACTAAAAATTCATAATGGCCATATCTAGTATGAAACGCAGTCTTCGGAACGTCTGCTTCTTTTACTTTCAACTGATGGTACCCCGACCTCAAGTAAATCTTTGAAAAATACTGAGCTCCCTGGAGCTGATCAAACAAATCATCGATATGAGGCAAAGTATACTTATTCTTAACAGTAATGTTATTCAAGGATCTATAATCAATGCAAGGTCTCATTGAACCATCTTTCTTTTGGACAAACAATACAGGAGCCCCCATGGTGATGTGCTAGGTCGAATGAAACCTTTATCTAATAACTCCTGCAACTATTTCATTAACTCTAAAAGTTCAACTTGAGCCATTCGATATGGGGGTTTTGAAATTGGCTTAGAATCAAGAACTAAGTCAACAGTAAATTCAACTTCCCGATCATGAATAATACCAGGCAACTCATCAGGAAAAACATCAAGATACTCATTTACCACTGGCAAATCATTAAACTGGACAGTTCTTTTATTTTCAACAACATGTGCAAGGTAACATTCCTTTCCATCTTTTACTAGTTTCTCAACTTCATGATATGTTATCAAAAGCAAGGGTTCATTCTTGTACACAAACTGAAAATCATTCTGAAAAGAAACCATTTTAGCTCTACAGTCAATCTTAAAATGATAAACAGAAAGCCAATCCATGCCCAAAATAACATCAAACTCTACTAGAGGCAATACAATAAGGTCTGCTGGTAGATTATTTCCACACACAAGGATAGGAAGGTTATTATAATTCCTTTTAGTCTCAACATTCCCTTTGGGTATTTTTACCATATGTTTAGGATTCATATCTTGAGATGGAATTTCCTATTTACTAGAAAACTTCTCAGAAATGAAATAGTGTGTAGACCCTGAATCAAACAACACATTGGCATAATCTGAACAAACAAACAGTGTACCTGATACTACTTCATTCGAGGGCCCAACATCTGCTGAAGAGGTTGCAAAGGATTTCACCACCCCTTTCTGCTTGTAGTCTGGCTGCTTTTCCCCAGTTCAGTTCTTCGTTGGACACTCATTTGCAAAATGACCCATTTCGTTACACATAAAACATCTTACTGCTGGCTTTTCTTTGCCTGATTGATCATCTTCCTTACAGTTACGAGCAATATGACCAGACTTACCACACCGAAAGCACTTACCAGACATGGATAAACATTCTCCAGGATGCATTTTACCACACTTCTCACAGGATGGATATTTGGTTTTCTTACCTCCTTGCTTCTTTGATGAATTCTTTCCCTTTTCCTGCCAATTGGACCTCTTATTCTGTTGTTTGTCATAGAACACCTGACCATCGACAAACTACATTTCCACCTTCTCCACACATCAAACATGTTTTTCATAACTTTTTAACTCACGAGAAGCTAAATCCCTTCGATAAATTGGCTTTAACCCTGAGTAAAAACGGTTTATTTTACTATCAAGATCTCTTATGAAGTTTGGAGAATACCTTGTCAATCGAGTGAACTTTTCTTCAGAAGCAGCCACTGAATCATCCTCCTGCCTCAATTCTAGGAACTATTTTTCAATCCTAAGACGAACCACCTTAGGAAAATATTTTTCAAGAAATATACCTTTGAATTATTCATAGTGAAGATCATCAATATCATCACTATCCCGGATATTTTTCACCATCGACCACCACTGATAATATTCTCCTTCAAAACGGTAAATAGAAAGACTAACCATTTGATGTTCTGAACACCCCATGGCATCAAAAATCTTCTCCAGTTCTTTAACCCACCCTTCAGATTGCACGGTGTTAGATGATCCTCTGAATGATGGGGGATGTTTCCTCATGAAATGTTCCACCACTGACATGTTCCTCTGCGGTTGGTCTGGCTGATCTCGTGCATGGATACCACCACCATTTATAGCCTGAGTCAACTGTGGCATCATTGTGACAAAATTTTCAGTTCCAATTCCGACCATCTTAGGTTGCTGATTTGGAAGGTTGTCTTCCTCCTAAAGTCATCCCAACATAGCTTTTTTGTTTCCTCTGCAGAAAACCATTCTGAACATAGAAATATCTTAGGTGAAGAAACCTGGTAATCTTTAAATGCTATATCATTTCAATCATACCATAAATTAACTTATAATTTAACACTTTTCTAACTCCTAAAGTTGTCTAAACCGACCTCTGATACCAACTATAAGGACCCAGCCTTAAACCTTACTTAATATTGAATTAAAAGAATAATTCAAATTGAGGATCTTTTCAGGTTTAGAGTTTTAGAGTATTAGGACATAACTGTTACATCTCAAAAGATTACAAAGTAGACTAAGTTTCCATTAAATAAAAACTCTTAAAAAGAAACATGTCTAGTTCCATGTTTTAGATAGCATGACTTTCCCTTGATCCCATCCTTGAACCTATACTACATTAAGTCCTGTGAAAAACATTTCAAAAAAAACTTGGGGTGAGCATAAAAATATCAGTAAGGGATACACAAAGAATGAAAACTGTTAGTTTTTCAAACATCAAGTAAACCATGTATACATTATCAAAGTAACACCTTCACCTTCATGTAGTAGTAAAAACTCTTCACTGAATAAAATATCATTACTTACACTTTTGTAACCAATGGATTACCATAAACCCAATATAAAGAACACATAATATATAAAGGTAACTTAGGACATAAATATACTTAAGTGGAATAACTATACGGTTGACTTCCAAACTTATCACTTAATGGAATAGCCATACGACCAACTTCCATACAAACTTAATGGAATATACATACGACCGACTTCCATACATACTTAATGGAATAGCCATACGGACGACTTGTATACCCAATGAATTGGAGGTTAAAATATAACCATCAGTCCCGGTATTCATGGCACCACCCGTCATATGGTTTATCACGTAACCACCCATCAAATGTCCAAGTACCATTATAAAATCATAATATATAAAACAAATATAATGGAAAGAAAACATTTCCACATTCCGATCACAAAATATCACTTAAATATATTGACATAACAAATCCAGTATAAAAACCATTTTCAATACCAAACTACATAAAAGAGTATATTTCATTTATTTTATTTAAAAAAACATTACGGCTTGTTGAGGAAGCCAAAGTCCAAATAATACTCAAAGCGATGAAAAAGGTCGTTGTCACTGCGTACGTTAAAAGAAACATTCCTTTTGTCGTATAGTAAAACGCTTCGTAGAAAAATATTCCTTTTGTATAAAATTAAATGTTAAAGGGGTTTATACACCGTATAAAAAAAATGTTGTGTATAAAATGAAATATTCCTCAATGAAAGGAGATTGAGACGATGTCCCTTACCTCAGGTCTGACTTCACTCTATCGTTATTTAACGTCCTGCATAATAAACTTGAGTTAATTTCAACTTTCTTAAGAACCTTTTTCAAACTTATTATTCCTTTTATATCACTTATTTCCATGTTATAAACATTATTTAATCATTTAAGTTAATAATGTTTGTTTTTTCATTATTTGGTTCTTAAGTCGAAAGTGGACTTCTTACAATTACATGTTGTTCTTATGGTCAAAGGTTCTTTATATCCAGAATGAAATTCCTGATTTGGATATCATATATATCATATATATCTAGAATATAGTTGTATTTATAATATCACATAATCATTTAGAGGTAAGAAATTAAATGCACCGTTCATAGAGACGGTAAGCCGTATATACGCATGAACGGTACTTTCATTTCTATGTCATATTAATGGAGACTAAATGAAAGGTATGTATATTTTAATTCCGGAATTATATTCATCATATATATATGTAACATACATCTTATATATCCATTATATATATGTACTTATAATAGTACATTACATTTGGGGATAAGAAATGAAATGCACCGTTCATGGAGACGGTAAGACGTACGTACGCATGAACGTTACTTTTATTTATATTTCATACTTTAATGGAATGAAATAATAATGATATAAAGGTATATTATAATTCCATTATAACATTATATATAATAACTTTAAATCCATCCTTTATATGTCGCACATATTGCATTAACGAATCAAATCACTTTGAGGGGGCGGTAGTCCGCACTTCCTAAAATGAAGATATCGTGTTTACCCATAATGGAAACCATAAAGGTATGACATAAATGAAAAATAAAGAATCTTAAGTAAAACATAAACATATTATATATAATATATAAATATAGTGACATCTTAATGGCCACCTAGGAAGGTGTTATATGAGTTTTGAACAATCATCGTTTCGTGAGGTAGAAATTCGCCATCCACAGAAACAATAAGTTATTTAACCATTAGATAAAGGTGTGTGTATGTGTAGCTCGAATAATTTTTATAAAAACATCCTAGTATATTGAAGATACTGGAGTTGTTACAAAATAACGGAATAAAAAGTGTTTAGGGTGTTGTAGAAGAAAAATAAAACAAAATGACACAAGTGAAGACATTACCTTAAAATCGGGTAACTCTCTTAGATTTTAGCTCAAAGGCTTCCTTTGGAAAACTTCTTCCCAAAGTGAGGCTTCTAGGAGTAATATAGGGATTTGGAGAGACAAAAAGAGCAGATATTGGCCGAACCAAAGGCTTGAGAGGTGTGGGTAAGGAGGTAGAGGTGGGGGCCTTTTATAAGAGGAGAGGAGGGGCACTCTTGGAAAGTAAGGAAATGATACTTTATTATAGAATGATTTTCGGATTTTAATGGTCCCACATTGATGTGTTTCTAGGATAAGGTGATAAGGGTTCTAGGTCCACCCATTCAATAGGTTTTAGACATGTGTAGGTCTTAGATTTTACATTATGATTCCATTTTATTTAAATCGCTAAATGATGAGGTAATCGCTGCATCATCATGGTGTCATACATAATTTAATTTATTTAATGTCAAAAAAAAAATACTATGATGTAGGAAATATTTTTATCTTTCAAATGAATATTTATAGACAAAAATCGGATTTGTATAACCCCACTTAAAAATTCTTTTAGAAAAATAACTCATGTTTGTGACATTTTTATTTTAACATTAAATAAAAAGATATTAATGTCATTCTCCTACCAAAGTGGCTCCATGGGGTCCCCAAGTTGACCCATGGATTTTCATGGTCGGCCATGACACATCCAATAATGGTAGGACATATTTCATGTTCATTTCCTATTATTAAAACATTATTTTTACCTTAAACTACACTAATTACCTCTAATCGCGATTAAAAAACATAAAAGTTACTATTCACCAAAAGATTATTTTAATCCCATTGAACCAAATTTTACTTCTTAATAACAACCATGTATGTTGGATTTTTGAAATTCAAAGCATAGAGGTGGTAAATTTTCAATTAAACGAAAAATCAGTTTTTTGAGTACCACTTAGTGGTTTCAATATTCATCAAAAATTGAAGTTTTTCAGAAAAGTACCCAAAATTCACCCTAAGCTATATTTGATATTCTGAATTCCAAAATGAAGTCTATTTTACAAAATTCAAAACATATATTCTTCATTAGTTAATTTAATAATTAATTCCCGCTTTCAGAGCAAATAACGTGTTTTTATGAAACAATAAGTATCAAAAGATTGACACTAGTTTAAGTCCGATTTCAAAGTGAAATTAATTCCAATGACCACTATTGGATTTAATGGTAAAAATATATTATAATTTCACTTTAAAAACAATTAAAATGATAATATAATCATATAAATAAATTAGATTAAAAAGAGGTTTTGAATTAAAATACAACATTTTTCACTATTCATTAAAAAAATGAACTTTACCGGAAATATACCAAAAATTTACACAAAGTAAATTTTGATGTCCCGATTCTAAAGAAGAGTTTTATTTGGTCCAATAGAATTTATAAGAGTGACCAAAACCATATTTAATGATGGTTCTCTATCAAAAGGCGATAAGTGAACCTTTAGTGAAAATTAGGGTATATATGCCTAAAATTGAATTTTTTCCGTATTTTAAGCCTTTATCTTTTATTAGATAAAAGTAAAAACATTTAAAAACATATATAATCATATTTTAGTTATTTCTATCCATTCACACCAATACAACGTCTATGTGTTAACTATAATTTACAATAATATTATTTTATTACTAGTGTGCAACGAAAGATTTCAAAGAAACTATTTGTTGCGTATCGGGAACGCTATCGAATATAACAACCCCTTTAAAGTAAAATTAATATTTAATTCATAAATATTAATAAATATAAAAAAGTTTTATTCATTATTTACCTGGGATGTTACAAAGGATGATGAATAGACAAGGTTGACTCAAACAAAACTATTGGGCTTCGCATTGTTTTGGAGTTACCTTCATTTGAAGTAAGTAGTCTATTGTACATTACCATTTTGTATTATGAATGGATTAAAGACATGCGATATGAGGTTCACTAACATTAATAAGAAAACCATTATTCAAAATGTTCTATGAATAAAAATTATTGACTAATTAATTGATGTATATTAAATACTTAATTAATTAAAGTAATGATAATTAATTTAATTGGGAAATGTTGAAAGGGTACCAATGAAATATTTTGAACTAGATTGATTACTATATTTGACGGAAGAGGAATGAAAATTAATGAGTTCCATTGCTCACATGTTTGTTCATGTGTATCCAATGAGACCATAATGTTGTTGATCAATTGTGTATGAACATAAAATGCAGATGATAATAATGTTTAATGTGATATATTGGGACTTATTTTTTATTCCCAACATTACATGGTTATATACCCCTATATAATTATATATATATATATATATATCTCTGATAAATATGTAATGATTGATTCCATGAGTGTTCATATATATCCTAACAAACCAAGTTTGACTTGTTGATCACTTGTCCGTACATTTAGCTATAATGAATCATGATTATATGCTATGTTTTATCTATATGTATGTACTTCAATATTTTGTGATAAATCAATATTATTATGGAAGTATTTTTCTATAATTTAATTGTAGATTGATCATAATCATATGACTATAGATAGGGGATGTACATATGGCCGACAGTGAAGATGACAATAGACCTTGGCACAGAGCATGGACAAGATGTCCCTGAGGCTAGAACCACGATTGGAAGAGTGGAGTATATTAATGACGATTGGGGTCCAAGTATCATGTGTATAGAATTCATAGTGTATTTAGAGTAACATACTTTCTTGATTCCAATGGGATTTTAGGGACATGTTCAATTATTTCTTTGGTAATGACGAGGAGAAGTTGACTCAATTCCTTCAAGATACCGATTGACATGTGTTCTATATTCCATGAGGATAATGAGTGGCTTTTCCTCTAGATTCTTTGTGGATGGTTTTGGGTCAGAATGGTGATTACAAGGACACAAGGGGGGGGGTTAATTGTGTTCCTTTCAAATCATTGAAAATATTAAAAAAAACATCTTTATATGATGCAATTATTTTCATCTCTCTAAAAGGTGAGTGGGAAGTAGAAGTAAATATAGAAAGAACAAAACAAAGTATAGTGGTTTAGGGCAAAAATATCCCTTAGAAAAACTATCCATCACTATCTTCACAAGATTAAGTATTTTCACTAATATGTAAATTTATAGGGGCTTCTATAAATGAGTATAAAAAGTTCATACCTTTACAATAAGGCATTTACAAGGCCTTTTTGTTATTTTACAAGGATTTAGAATATCCAAATCTTAGTTTGATACGCTTAAAGTCTACCATGACTGAGTTTGAGTAGCTGATACTTTAATAAATAAATAGTAATTTATTTCATTGAGAAAATATATTTTTATTATACATTCAATACAAATTGACCATTGAAAACGATATTTCTAAAAAAAATAGATGAAAACTATTCTTCATTGCATTATAGGCTTCTATAAAACAATGAGATAGAAAACACCAAGTAGATGAATAAAAATTCAAGCCTCTAATGTGAAACTCTGAAATTATATGTGTTAAAATATAGAAATGGATTTTAAAATATGATACATTAGTATAAATAGTGAGTTTTTAAACTAGAAAAAAACATATATATCCCCAATGTGTAGCTCTAAGAAAAAGAGGCATTCTAATTAACAAGTACATTACACTTTAATGATATGAATATTTGTATCATTACAAGATAAATATATAAGTATTTATCATGATAGTCAAATAACATCAAGTAAAAACATCACTGAAAATACATCATAATAAATCAGATATATTTGAATTCAAATCATTCAAAGAGATTCATCACTTCCCATAGAAATAGGAAATATTTAATCGATTGAGAACAAACCATTTAATCAGTTGTAAAATAGATTTAATTTGATATTTAATTTTCGTGATACCATTACAGAAGACATGGATAATGTCTTTATTTCAATACTCCATTATTGACCAAGTCAAATGTAGGGTTCATTTTTATAGCGATAAAGTGAAAATGTATAGTAGAAAAAGTAATGTTGACTATAAAAGTATGGATAATGAACTATACTTTTGTTCCCAAAACCCAGGGTTTCTTCAAAACATTGGGTTAATGATCTATACTTTTGAAACTGTGTAGGTTATTTGATCTATATGATTATTCCAAATGTACGGTTCCCAAACCATACATCCCTCTTCCAAATGTATGGTATGAATTGTGTTTCATGATTATATACAAACACATCCAGAATACATAATCAAATTTCCTTCCATTGATTTATTTACTTTTTAATGCTTCTAGAATAAAAACAATTATTCTAAATATGACTATGAAATTCACGTAAATCAAATTCATGGGTAACATTAACGTTTTTGTTTATGTGAATCAAAATAAAAAATAAATTAATGAAATTATTGAATCCACATAGGATAAAAATCCCCCCATTTTGATTATCATAATACTGTTAAAAAAATATTAAAATTTTACAAAAATTCTTAATTATTTAATATAATAAACAAGAATACATTTCACGGATATTCCACACCCAATGAAAAATAAATTTTAGGTATATTTCTCCCCAAAAAATATACATTTCACCTCACTTTTAAATAAATGTCTTATAAATATGTCAAAAAATTTTAAAAAATTATCCTAAATTTCTCCCCTTTTTTTAAAATAAAGAAAATATGATATTTTTTATATAATTTTTAATGATGGAGAAAAAATTTAAATACATAAAAACGTAAATACTAGCTATATAATATTAATTTTGAATAAGATATAGAGATAAAGAAGAATTGGGTTTTTTTGAAGGGTCAGCTGGATCATCTATAATCACAAAACTTTTAACTTTTTCACTAAATATTGTAAAATATTTTTACATATGATATATTCTTATTTTAAAATATATAGATAATTTAATCAGCAATGAAAATGACAAATATTTGATCAAAAATGCTTTGAACTCATCAAGATCTGTCATTATAACAACTTCGCATCTAAGTGACTCTATATGAATTATTATATATACTTTAAACACCTAAAATCCTCTATATAAATCATTATTTACAATACATTATGATACTCCCTATGAAGTGTATAAAAAACAATTTTTTAAATAGATGATTTTTCTACTACTCACATAACATCCTAGATGTGTTTAGATCAGTCTGAATATTTATCATTTCATCTTTTAAAAAATTAATATCGAAAATAAGATCAATAAATGATCTTACACCTTTAACCATTTGAGAAGATGAAACTTCACATTCTTCTTAACCAATAATGTCATTATAATTTTCAAAAGACTTTTCTAATTAATCTTTAATAATGAAAACTGACTATTATCCAAATAGATCCGAAGAATAATTACATCACTTTATCTTTTGAGGAAGACTTTACACTAAACATGAAGTTATAGATTTATTAATTTCCCAAAAAAAATTCCTTAGAATTATTATAAATTTATATGTAGATGAATAAAGACAAAAAATTTAATATGTTACGAGAAGAATATTTTATGGTACGAATGAGTAGGATGATACATTTTATTCTATCACATTTCTAATGACTCATAATATTTTTAAGATGAAAATATAAGTCCATGGAATTAAAAATTACTTAATCTTGACTTTCAGTCATGAAAATTAGCTTCCGTCACTTTGAGGATATTTTAATGTTTATATTTTTGTGAATTATGCCATAAAAATCACATAAAAACTCAAATATAACGATATATATAATTTGACTTAATATACATTTTTTCTCCAAAAAAAACTTTTAAAAATTAAACATGTTTTTTTTTCATGATCAATATTCATTATTTTTCCACTGATCTAACCCGTTTCTATATTCTCCCTTTAATCTAGAAGGTAAAAAGTTTAATACTTGGGATTACCATAAAAATCTCACTATGGGATATAGAAATATGGAAAGCTATTATTCTTGTGAAAACATGAAACCCATTAAAAATAATCATAAAGTAGTATTTTTTTCACCCTTAAGAAGAATTAAATACAATATATTGAAATTAAGCTCATTAATAACCCTTTTTAAAGTCATAAGATCACTATAAAACCCGTAAAAAGAATATATATCACATAAAGGTATCTTGGTACATAATTATACTTCTAATACATATAAATGGAATAACCATGAGGCCGACATACATATATTTCACTCATAAAAATTGAATAGCCATACTATCCAATTCTATTCCCAATGAATTAGAGGGTCATTATAGAACCACCCATAATGAGTTTATCATAGAACAATACTTCATTAGTTTATCACATAACAACCCATCAAATTTCCATAAAGTATAATATAATCATAATACATAAGAGCTTTCAATTTTCCACATGTAACTATTAAAATTTAATTTCAACACAAAGAGATAAATTTCATGTAATTAAAATAATCAATCCATTTGAAAATAAAATATCAAAATCAAAATTCTCAAAAAGAGAAACGAGGGGTTTCTTTTTATTTTAAAAACAAGAAGACTAGTATTAGAATTTAGATAAAAAACTATTATCATAGAGTCAAAGAAGTTAATGTCATCATATATGTTAAAAACAACATTAATATTTTCATTTGTAATGTAATTAAAATGTTCCATAAATAAAACATTAAATGATATCTATTTTGAAATTGTTTTTGATGAGATTCAAAGTCAAAGAAGATGATTATACTCCACATAAAATAAAGTTGGTATATAGCTACAAAATAAGGCTCAATGAAAGGATATTGAGGTGAAGACTCTTACCATGTGTCTAATTCATCACCAATGTCCTTTATCTTTTTGAATAATAACCATTTGATAATATTTTACTTTATTTAGATATATTTTTAAGTTTATTATTCCTTTTCTATCAATTATTATCTTGTTATAATAATTACATAATAATTTATGTTCACATCAGATGTTTCGATGATATTTTGTACTTGAGTCCAAAATGAAATTGGTATGATATAAATATTCAAATCGGTCATTAGTCGAAAATCTTAATAATAATAATCATTACAAGATTTTCAATTTTTTTATCAAATTATAAATTTAAATAAAACCATTATTTATGGTTATGAAGAACAAACTACGTTATATCATGGAGACGTTAAACCGTACATAAACATGAGTAGTTTTTCAATTTAAAATTATCATTATAGAAATAATGTTAGTGTTGTTATATTTTTATAGAATTATATTAATATAAATAATAAAATTATAATAATTTATGTAAAATTATATATAACATTCACATGAAGTGGCGATGAAAAATGAATCACATCGTTTCATGGAGGTGAATGTTCACACGTATGCACAAAAAATGTTATCATTTTTATGTGAATGGAAATGTAGGAACATAAATGATATATTATTATTAAATAATGATAAATATTTTATAAATATCATATATAAACATTAATTCCATTATCATGACCTGTCTCAAGATATGGATATGTAAAATGATTTATATCGGTTCGAGATGAGGTAGTCTGTCGTACAAATGAACGAATAATTATTTTTCCATTGAATGAAAGTGGAGATGGATTTATTTAATGATATTAAAATAACTACATCTTATTACATAGATGTTACTATATTTATTATTTCATCATGGATGAATATTATTTTCAGGATGTGGAAGATGAAACGAAAGAAAAAAAATTAATTAAAAACATCACCTGGTTTGGAAAATCTCTTTTTATTAACACTATAACACCTCTATGCTGAGTTTTATTCCTAAAATAAGAGAAATATAATGTGAGGTGGGATTTTATGATATAATGGCATTTAAAAATGGCCACAAAAAATCGTTTTTTATGTTTTATGGGATGAGAATAATTAGTTGACAATTATAGGAGAGGGGGGAAATCATGGAATTATTTAAATATTTAAATTAATATAAATTAATTTTATATTTCAAATAGAACCAAATCTATTTATTTCTAATATATTATAATTTTAGTTCTAAATCCATTCATTCAATAAAATGTGTATATGTTTTTATTATTTTTTATTATTCTCATTTTTAATCCTTTATTTAATGATTTTAAAGAATACTGGGATATCTTGTAATTTTTATTTATGAGGGTTAAAATAATTTCTTTAAAATGTCAAAAGACCAATAAATGATATAGTTATAAAATTTTAATCATTTTACATATCGTTATGGTTAAATATATTTTTATAAATTTATTATCATTTATTAAAATATTATATATTTTAAAAAATCATTAATGTCAATTTTGATACTATTAATTTATTTAAATTTTTTAAACCATCATAAGAACATGATATATCTTAGATACATATTTATTTATCATTTAATCATGAAAAACATTATGGACCTAGTGATAAATTAGAGGAAAATCAACATTATAGGAAATTGATCCAACTTTCTCTAGGATTTCATTAGGTTTAATGAATCTTGGACTCAGCTTCCCCTTCATACCAAAATGTGTCACACCTCTCCATGGAGAAACACTACTAAAGACATTATCACCTACCATGAAAGAAAAATCTTTCTTATGATTACCCATATAACTTTTCATCCTCCTCTAGGATTTTTCCATATCTCTCTAAATCAGATGAGATTTTTAAATCATTTCCTTTACCAACCCTTGTCCCATCAATCTCCATCCCCTATCATCATCCCAAAAAATATTTTCTCTGAAACTGATTCCCATATAATGCCTCAAAAGATACCATTTATATGCTGTAATAAAAACTATTATTATTAGAAAACTCAACTCAATCAAATAAAGGTGTTGATCCCAACATCCATTGTAATTCATTAAATAAGAACGTATAATATCCTCCAAATTCATAACTTTTTATTATTACATCCTATCTAATTGAGGTTGAAAAGTTGTACTAAAATTTAAAATAGTAATCAATGAATTATGAAGGCATTTCAAAAATTTATTAGTGAAACTAAGACCACGATTACATAAAATAAGTATAGGAACTCAATGTAACATTACTATATATTTAATATACATTCAAGAATGTTGGTTTTGATACAAAGCGTCTCAAATATGAAGAAAAGTTTAAGATATAACCAGTCGATTATAAATAACCCAAATAACATTATTAACTTGAGATGTCTTTGATAATCCTGCTATGAATTCCATAGATATATTTTTTCATTTCCACTATGGTACAGGAAAAGTTTTAAGAATCCCCATCATCAATTTTTGTTCTAATTTAACTTTATAACAAGTCAAACATATCAAGGTAAAGTCATCAATATCTATTTCCATTCCATCCCCCAATTAATACTCTAAAAGGTATATTTACATCATATTTATTCCTAGATAAATTAAAAATAAAGAATCTATGAGGTTTAGTCAATAACACATTCCTGAAATAGGAATCACAGGGGATGCATTATATCTTCCCAAATCCCAAAACAGAATCTTTTTCAATTTTACATTTAGGAAACTTTCCCTTTTTAACCAATTTTCTTTTCTCTGCAACTTATAGCCACATTTATTTAATTTCTTAATTATGTTTTATGGATTGTAAATACCCGGATTTTTCCATGTAATTTTTTTTATTATATAGAATTTTATGAGTCCGTAAAAATTGACGGTGTGTGATTCTGAGGCCCGGTGTTCCTGGAATGAATTTATGAACTTTTTTTGGTATGTTCAGTAATAATGTCAGTGTGTCTTTGTAAATTTTGAATCAGTGTTTGGAATTGAAATTTTAGGGCACCATTGAACTCGCTTCACTGATATTATTTTAAGGAGACTTTCACCTCGACCACAGTAGTACGAGGGTGAAAGTTAGTTTTCATGTTTTTCGTGGAAATAAAAATCAAATAAAGAAAAACGTTTTTTTAAACCTCCCTTTTGAATGTTCATTTGTGGGGACCACGTAATCTTAAAACCCCCCTATAGAAATTAATGGTGGGGACCACCCGACCCATTTAACACCCTCTTTAAAGAGCGAGGCGACTCTTGGGATTCTCTTAATTGATCGTGCCAACCTAATTTAATTAATGTAGAACTTTAATTAAATTAATCCATAAAATTTATAAATTGGAACCACACCTCTCATGGGGAAAATGTTTGGGGAAAGGGAGAGGAGAACGTTGGGAGAACATTCTTTAATGAGGAATGATGTTTGGAATCGAAGAATGAGGACGATGCTTGAGCCAGGATCGGAAGCATCTTGCAGGAGAAAAGAACACCGAAGTCACCTTCCCCAATGAATTCATCTTCTTCCTCGTGAACTCTTCAAATGGGAAATCATGGTTGGGATTGTTTTTTTGAAAACACCCTTACCCATTCTTGATGATCTTCATGATTCATGAATAAACAAGCTGCTTGCTACTATTCTAACGCATAGGGTTCATGCCAAAAGAACACGGCCCTACATTTCCACAAAAGTTTTGTATTTTTATGGTCTTGAAATGATGGTGACGTCTCATGATAGGTGTGGAAGTCCTCAAAATGAATAACGGGCCACCAGGGCATGCTCGGTGACCCAAGGAACAATGACGACGACCAGCACCTGAGGGACACGGAAGCGGCGGCTGACACTTCGGCTGGCTGTGAAGATGGCAGCAGCGTAACCGTGCTCACAGAGAATGGCTAAGGCCCATCGCTTGCGGTGGAGTCGGGGAGGCGGACAACACACGACTAGCTGTTCAAAGGGGAGACGGGGGGTGTGCGTCACTGCCGCCGGACGTGCAAGAGCCGCTAGCGTGCAAGAGCCGCAACCTTGTGCCGCATGGAGGATGGTTGGCTGTCAGTGATGGCGTCGGTGATGGATGCCAGTGATGGTGTGGCACATGAACACACCATGTGGAGGATGGCTGGCCGCAAGTCGAGTGGGCCGCCCGGCGGGCCGGGCTGAACCCAGCGGGTTGGGCCGGACCCAACAGACTGGGTCTGACCGGACCCGGACCCACTTCAAACCCTTTTCACTCTTTCGGTCATAACTGGAGCTACATGCATCCGTTTGACAAACCGTCTGCGGCACCGAAAACCTTGGTTCAATATGGTCCTTTTGAAATACCCCAATTTGATTTTGGATAATGTTTGGGTACGTCTGGGTTTCATTGAAAACGAACACAACCAGGCCCTCGGGACTAAAAGGCCGATAACTTATAGACCAGGTGGCCAATTGAAGCACCATCTATTGCGTTCATACCTCTTTAACATGGTGTTCCATTGGGATACTTCTTCATGGAACTTCGTGGATGTTGTAGTATCTACATATGGATTGAGGAGATGACCCTCCCAGAATCAAGTGAGCTTAGTGAGGGAACCCTATAGCTGGACGTAACATGAGAAAGGTATCCTATGTGGATCTGTGCTTTGGGATCCTATGTGGGTCTGTGTTCGAGAGTCTCACCTAGTTCGTCTCTAGGAATCCATGTGGAACTACTCTAGGATCCTATGTGGGTCTTCTGTATGAGGATCCTCAGTGGGTCTGATGATTTAGCATCCTACATGGGTCTGATGATTTAGGACCCTACGTGGGTCTGCCCTTTAACAGAGTAAGATGATTTAGTAGAAATGTCTAATCATCCTTACTACCATACCTATGTTATATAAGTATGATATGAGTCTTTACATTTATGGTAATCCTCTATGTGGCATACCCTTTCGGTACTTACCTTCATGGTGATACCTTTGTGGTATTCTTCTATATGGAGTACCTTTATTGTACTTTCCTTCGTGGTGATAACTTTATGGTATTCTGTTGTGTGGCTTAACCTTTATGGTTCTTAACTATGTGGTGTTACCTTCATGGTATCACATCCTCCATGGAACAAATGAGATTTGGGATAATGAGTTTGGCATTGTATTTCCTCATGAATGAGATGAGTATACTTGATAATGTAGGTATATGTATGGGCATATACCTAAGTAGAGTTGTAATTTTATTTTCATGCATCATGGTTTATCCTTTGTGGATTTTGTGAGACCTTTTCGTGTCTTGGTGTCCCTACTATGTATCATTATACTCACCCCTATACGGTCTACGCCCATGCCTTGTTGTGTTTGATGCAGATGACAGATAGCGCTGACTCAGGACGAGGGTACCAGGACTGGAGGTAGCTCGGAGGTGGACATTAGACGAGGTTTGTAATGTCCCAGTCCTCTCCGGTCCATTACATTGTGAAAATGTGGTGTTGGAGGTGTTTTGGGAGGTCAAGGTGACTTATCCCCAACACTATGCCAAATTTCCAATTCTGTGAACAGTGTTTCCGGTTTTATGAACAGTAACAGATCGGTCTGACAGATCGGTCTCACAAATCGGTATGACAGATCGGTTTCACAGATCGGCCTGATAGATAGGTCTGACAGATCGGTCTCACAAATCGGTCTGACAGATCTGCCTCACAGGTCGATCTCATAGATCAGTCTCACAGATCGGTCTCACATATCGGTCTGACAGATCGGTCTCACAGATCAGTCTCACAGATGGGTCTCACAAATCGGTCTCACAGATCGGTCTCACAGATCGGTCTGACAGATCGGTGTCACAGATCGGTCCGACAGATCAGTCTGAGAGATCAGTCCCACAGATCAGTCTGACACATCGGTCTCACAGATCGGTCTGACAGATCGGTTTCACAGATCGGTCTGACTGATCAGTCTGACAGTTCGGTATCATGTACAGTAACAGTGGGTGAGCAGTGTTTCCAGATTCCTACGGTTTTTCCCCCTTTGACGTTTCCTTTGACATAAAATACATTTAAAGCCTTGTTTTAAGGGCTCTTAAGGCTGTTTAAAATTCCATAAATCCTATACTAATTATTCCTAAGGCCAAGATGTATTTACATGGTCAAACCGCGTGGGTTAATGCGATCCATTTTTAATGGAGAATTAATCGGATCTTAAACCATTGCCCCATTAAATCTTAAAAAAAGGGGACGAGATATCGTTATCCCTTTTTATTTCCCTTTGTTCTCAGCTAAGAGATGCTATAACCTTTCAATCATTCCCGTAGGAGTTTCACAATCAATCTTTACTCCAAGGATTGGTTCTGCTCTATTTTGGACGCAACCGAGTTTTGTCGATCAACCTTCCCAATAAGGTATGTTTTATCGTCGTTATTTTGGGGATTATCTTCTCTTTTTCTCCTTTCCATATTATACAATATCATTTCCAAGATTCTAATGGGTTTTTCTTGGGGTTTGTTGGTTCTGTCGTACCGTGGCATCCTCTGGTGGATGCAGTTGTCGTGAGAGGAGGATTTTGACCCGTTGTGTGGATAAAGGACGTCAAGAACTCTTCCAGGTAGGGGATTCATGGCTTCTCTATTTGTATATGTGCAATAATAGAATTAGCATGATTTAGTCCTTTGGATCACAATGAAATTGTCATAATTAAATACTTGAACCGGATTAAATGAATTGGTTGATCGCATGTTGTAGCTTTATATCGTGATAACGGTTTGCCTCATGTTTCTCTAGATATAGTAATATCTATCATTTATTTTATTTGTTGTTCGTTTATGATAGCAATTGATAATGATCGTAATGCCAGAATTAATTATTAATTAACTGGCTAAAGATAAAGAGGCATGTAAATTAATCTGGTAAATGCCGTTGTTGTAGTTGTTCTAATTTGAGGATAATCAAATTAGGGAAGTAAGCATGGTTATTCAATTGTGATATCTTACTGATTAGGTATCCCGTAATTGGAACCTACGTATATCAAATCTGCTAATTCAATATGGATTAGAGAACAGATTGTGTGGAAATTTCTAAAAGGGTTCTGAGTTACCCTCTTGTTTGTTAAAGGGATAAGAGCCCATGGTTGTGACTATTGTTTTCCTGCTGCTTGTGATGTAATGTGAGCCTGGATGGCTGTTGTGATGTGTGGAGGCATGGGGACTTGTGGTTGTGGCAGTGGACGACGCCTAGGGGGCCAGATGCATCAGCTTATGCATGTGGGTGTCGGGGAGGACACCAGGGGTGATGGAATGGGATGGATGTGGTTGTTGGATGCTTGTGGATTCTTTGAATGGTTATCTTCTTTGCTTTTCCCCAGTTCCCAAGGCAGCTGGTCTTTCTTACCCTTCTTCCAAAGGAGGTGAAGACGCGTGGGGTATGCCACGTGCTTTCCGTGTTTAGCCTCTCGAGGGAGAATGGGTCTATGCTCTTTCTATAGGCAACAAAGACTCGACGGGTAGTATATCTACTCACCGTGTTGAGCCTCCATTGTGTTTAGAAGCATATGATGCTTTTCTAGAATTCCTGGGAATATGGAAAAGCAATTCTGTAATGAATGTTTTATTAAATGGTGAAAATCCACGAGGATGGTGGTACTAGAATTTAAAGGTGATGTGAATCTTAAAAGGAGTAGTTTATTTTGAATGTGATGCCAATTGAGTTTAATGTGGAATTGTTCATGCTTAACTAATGTTTAAAGAATTAATTAATGTACAGTGATAATGATAAAATGAGAACGAAGTAATCTAATAAAGCCCTTCAAATGTTTGTGTGCTATAGGATACCTAGTCTTAGAAGTACCAGCCTGTAGTCTGAGAGACGTTAACTGCAGTTATATCTAAGACTAGGTATTTCCCATAGTGTGGATGTGAGTTATATATATATTCTCTACTTTTTTGTGTTTCTATACGCTAATCCACCCTGTCGGTAAGGGAAACTGACACCCCGGGGATTCTGAGCCCTAGGGGGTGTTTTCCCCAACATTCTGATGGGAGGTTGAATGGCTGACTACCCCCTTTGACCCTACTCTCTTCTCTTGGTTGATCTTTGTGCTAGTAGGCACACTGGTTAGTTTTACCCATATATGTTTGTAGAGGGCTGTAATGGATTGTGGTTATTTCACACACATATATTCTGGATATAGTATCCTATGGACTACTATAGGTGTAACAGGTATTGGTTGTGATGGCTTGAGGATCCCTATTTGGTGTATGGGATATAATGGCTTGAGGTATAATACCCGATGTATGATACACGTTATACGGGCTGTGGTGGCTCCCGGAACTTACCCAATTGCTTTTGGTTGTGAGGATGGTGTGGTGCTTTACCCAGGTGTCTGCGGGAAAACCTTTGTGGTGCACGAGGTGCAGATTGTGGAGCATAGCCCAGGGGTCTGCGGGCTAGCCTTTGGAGAGAGACGCACATGACGTATGTCGTTCGAGAAAAGCGGAAAACTAGTGGTGAAGTAGTAGTGGGGTACCCTTGATAATCATTACTATATTCTATATTCTTCTATGTGTTACTTGGTGAGAGTAGCCATGGTGAGGTTGGGAACTTAGTATACCTATTTAGGTAACGAGTTAGTTTCACTTGTTGTTCAATAGGATTTAGCATGCTTTCTTTACTTTTGCATGAGAGGCTTAGGGAGGATCCTACTGTGTATACTGTTATACTCACCCTATGTATATATAAACTTTTTTTTAGGTCACTTGGAGAAGGTTGGAGATCAAGGTGGTTACTACTAGATTGTGGTTGGAAGAGGAGCTGTTCGGGCTTGTGGTCGCTGCCGTTTTACATTCGTTTGCGTACTTTTTGTTTCCCCTTTCAGTTGTAGTAATTTTTTATGACATTTCATATATGTACTTGGATTTCTTTATATTTCAGTTCTGAGTTGGAGTTGATTGGATTCTATTCTATCTCTCTCTTCTACATGTGTTCTCTTAGAGGGTAATGCCTCCCATTTGTATGTTTATTATACCCTCGGTGCTAGTCACCAACCCGGGGCCTACTGGAGGCGGGACTCGGGGGTCATTATCTCTCTTCTCACATTTCCGGCCTAGGGGGGGTACACATTGTGGGGAGGGGGTCGTGACAGAGTGGTATCAGAGCTCTGGTTGAGGGATAGGATGGAGTTTGGAGTTAGGCACAGGTGAGGGTGCATGGGATGGTAGGGCAACATTGTCATTCATGTTTAGCAAGTGGGGTAAACACTAGAGACCATCAGAGACATAGGCGTTTAGGGCCCCATATGATCTGTTTCACGGACCTTTAAGTATACGATGGCTACTAAACAAAGTGATACTGGTTGAAGGGTAATGACCTAGGAAAGGATCATGCATCATTATTCTTTGTTCCTGTGTTTGAATGGGTAGTCCTTGGGATATGTAACCTAAAAATAAAAATAAAAAACAATTAGTTAATTAATGTTGAGTCTTCCATATTCCAGGATTAGGAGCTCTAACAGTTGTTATTTTATAGGTATGGATCCAGGTCGACGTCCTCGTTAGGTTTGCGCAGAAGATGCCCAATAATCTATTCCAGCAGATCGTCGCGGGGTTGAGTTTGACGACGAAGACACTTGGAAGAAGACACTCAGTGAGTTTCAGCACTAGAGTCTGCAGAAGTATGAGGGATCCATTTCAGATGCAGCCACAGAAGACTGGTTGGAGGAGGTCGAGATAGGCTTCAGTTCGATTCGTGCTCGGAAGGAACAGTGGGTGTCCTTGGTTGTGACGATGCTGTGTGGAGAAGTGAGGTAGTGGTGGTTCTTGTTCCTCAGGGATCATGAGGAGTCAGCGATCTCATGGGAGGAGTTTCGAGACAGGTTTAGAGTCGAGTTTCTTTCTTCGACTATGAAGGCGTCCAGTCGCTAGGAGCTTCTTACCCTTCGACAGGGGGAGATCCAGTGTTCGAGAGTTTGGAATCTGTTTCAGGAACCTTCTACGATATTCTTCAGACCTGTTACCAGATGAAGAGGCCAGGGCGAGGCATTTCAAAGAGGCTTTGCGTCCAGAGATCCAGCTCCAGGCACCCCATTTATGCTAAAGACATATCTTGAGGTGCTGGTGAGGAACGAGGGTGTTGAGAGGACTTTGGCTAGGACCGAATTGTCACGAGAGGGGAATCGTCATGATTGCTCATGAAGAAAAGATGTGGTTCGGGGATCCTGGTTTTCAGGGAAGAAGAGTTTCCTTTCACCTAGGGGTAGGTCCCAGCCATTCCCATCTCATTTTCGGGAGGCAACAACTCTTAGGCCTATGCCAAGGGATCATGCGCTTTTTTTTCTTGTGGTGGTCGTGGTCATCAGTAGTGGGAGTTCCCGACTTTTCAAAGAAGTCATTGGGCACCGGGCGCTCCGCTCCAGGTTCCTCTGTTGAGGTAGTTTTAGCCGAGGAAGTAGCAGCAGGTTGCACCAGCTTTAGATCACCCGATGGAAGATGGATCAGGCAGAGGACAGCCCCATGAGGCTCCCTGTCCTCAGAGAGCAGAGCGCGGTCGTGGTGGTGGTCGTCATAATGGTCAGAGAGGCCGTGGATGAGGTCGTGGTCATCTTCATGCTCTAGTTTTTCCAGCCCCAGGCGAGCCAGATGTCATTTGTGGTACTCTTTGCGTGTTTTCTACATTGGTGTATGCCTTGTTTGATTCAGGAGAAACAAACTCTTTCATATCACCTAACCTTGTCCATGCTTTGGGACTTGAGGTAGAGAGGCTTCCAGTTCCCTTGGCGTTGACTACGCCAGTTGAAGGTCGAGCCGACTTGTTTGAAGTATGTAGAGACTGTGAGCTAGTGTTGGGGCAACACCGCTCTTGGGGAGATTTCCTATGTTAACGAATACAACCATATGATGTCATACTTGACATGGATTGGTTGTATTCGGTGTAGGGTTTTGTGGATTGCTACAGGAAGAAGGTTGTTTTCATTGATGAAGATGGAGATAAAGTGGTTTTTTTTGGTGAGAGAGATCCTGAGATGAGTCATAGACAAGTTCCATCCTTATCATCCTTGATGGCTGGGATGATGCAGAGTTCTTCAGAGGTTCAACAGTTGGCGTTTCCTAGGGTCGTAGAGGAGTACCCTGACGTCTTTCTAGAAGAGGTTGTATCCTTACCCCCTTGACGAGAGATCGAGTTTGGGATCGAGCTACAGCCAGGAGAGTCTCCTATCTCTATGTCTATCATATAGGATGGCCCCTTCTGAGTTACGAGAGCTACGTATTCAGCTTGATGTTCTGTTGTAGTGCAGTTTTATTCGGCCAAGTGTGTCACCGTGGGGACCGCTAGTTTTGTTTGTGAAAAAGGCTGACAGCAGTTTGCGGTTGTGTGTCAATTATTGTCGATTAAACAAAGTGACAATAAAAAACTGCTATCGTCTTCCACGGATTGATGACCTATTCGATCAATTGAAGGGTTCAAGTTGGTTCTCAAAGATTGACTTGCGGTCAAGATATCATCAGATGCATGTAAAGGATGAGGATATCCCGAATACTGCTTTCTATTATTGTCATGGGCATTATGAGTTTGTTGTAATGTCATTCAGCGTGACAAATGCTCCAGCTGTTTTCATGGGGTTGATGAATGCTGTGTTCCATGAATTCCTGGACAAGTTTGTTGTGGTTTTCATCGTCGACATCCTTGTGTACTCCACATCTGAAAAAAGCATGCAGAGCATCTACGAGCCATTTTGGGAGTTCTTCGCCAACATCAATATTTGTGGAAGTTTTCCAAGTGTGAGTTTTGGACTTGAGAAGTTCGTTTCATGGGGCATGTTGTGTCCCAACAGGGAGTAGCAGTGGATCCGTCGAAGATAGAAGTAGTGGTGTATTGGGCTGCCCCCAAGACCATGTCAGAGGTGCGATGTTTCCTTGGTCTCACAGGCTATTATAGAAGGTTTGTAGCCAATTTCTCCCAAGATTCGACTCCTCTGACAGCTTTGACAAGTAAGGATCAATTTTTCATATGGACTGATCAGTGTCAGGTAGCTTTCGAGTATCTAAAGGAGAAGTTGGTAAGTGCTCCAGTCCTTTGTCTTCCAGCGGAGGGAGTACAGTTTGATTTTTTCGGTGATGGTTCACATTTGGGGCTAGGCTGTGTTCTCATGCAGTAGAGGTTAGTTGTTTCTTATGGGTCTCGGTAGTTGCGTCCCCATGAATGAAACTATGCCACCAATGATCTTTAGTTGGTAGCCGTGGTGTTTTATCTGAAGTTGTGGAGACATTACCTCATTAGTGAGCACTTTGTGGTTTTCACCGATCATAAGAGTTTGAGGTATGTTTTCTCCCAACGTGACTTAAACATGAGGCAGCGTCGGTTGATGGAGTTCTTGTAGGAATACAACTTTGAATTATCGTATACACCTGGAAATGGGAATGTTGTAGCTGACGCCCTAAGCTAAAAGTCACGTAATGAGGTTGTGCATGAATCTGGTGATTCTTGGAGAGTTATAGAAGAGCTATCAGCTTTGCATCTTGATATGGAAGAAGTTTTGGGTAGAGGTTGTCTTTTCCAGATGACAGTGCAGTCATCCCTGATGTGGAAGGTGGAAGAGTCTATGTTGGGTGATCTAGAGGTAGAAGTTTGGAGAGATATAGTTGTTTGTGGTGAGGCCCCTGATGGTTGGTCGGAGGATGAACAACACCGAGTGTAGTATCATGGAAGGCTTTTTATTACCTTGGTGATGCGTGAGACGGTTCTCCGAGAGTTCCATAGTTCACCCTTGGCAGTACATCCTGGTGTAACGAAGATGTAACAATCCTTGAGGAGTTAGTTTTGGTGGCCTGGGCTGAAGCGTACAGTTGCAGAGTGTGTGTCTCGATGTTTAGTCTGCCATAAGGTGAAGGACGAACGCCGTGTTCCTGGTGGTCTTCTCCAGCAATTAGAGATTTCTCAGTGGAAGTGGGAGGACATCTCAATAGACTTTGTTACAGGTTTACCTCGAGCTTCGGGAGGACATGATGCTATATGGGTTGTAGTGGATCGTTTAACAAAATCATCCCACTTCATTGCGATCAAGGAGTCGAGCTCAGTGGAAGTTTTATCGAGGCAGTATCTAGAGGAGGTAGTGAGACCTCATGGAGTTCCTAATACGATCATTTCTGATCGAGATCCTCATTTTACCTCCAGGGTGTGGAGAAGTCTCCAGCATCATTTTGGATCTCAACTATGCCTTAGCACTTCTTTTCATCCTCAAACGGATGGTCAGACAGAGAAAACCATCCAGACTCTTGAATACATGTTGCGCTCTTGTGTTCTTGATTTTGGAGGTTCATGGATGAATCACTTACCCTTGGTAGAGTTCTCTTACAATAATAGTTTTCACTCTACCATCGGTATGACACCGTTTGAAGCCTTGTATGGCCGTCCATGCTGTTCTCCGTTGTGCTGGACATGGGTCAGAGAGTCATCAATTCTAAGACCAGAACTAGTGTAGAATACAACAGAGATGGTTCAGGTGATTCGTGAGAGGATGAAGACAGCACATGACCGTCATAAATCGTATGCTGATCAAATAAGGATACCCTTAGAGTTTAATGTTGGGGATCATGTGTTTCTGAAGGTGACTCCCCATCGTGGGCAGCGAAGGTTTGGTAGTGGATGTAAGATTTCTCCCCAGTTTATTGGCCCTTTCGAGGTGTTAGCTCATGTTGGAGCTGTGGCGTATCGACTAGAACTTCCCCCTCAGATGAGTCAGATACATGATGTTTTCCATGAATCACAGCTCCGTTGTTATCTTCCTGATGAATCTCATGTTATCGATTGAGGAGATATCGATATTGATGATGATACAACCTTCGAGGAGCGACCTGTGGAGATCCAAGAATGTAAGAAGAATGTGTTTCATGGGTGTTCTATCCCCTTAGTTCGTGTCTTGTGGCAACACGGTGGCATGGAGTAGAGTACATTGTAGCGTGAGTCACAAATATGTGCTTAGTACCAAGAGTTGTTTAATGTTTAACTCCTTTCATGTAATGATGTTTTCTTTTATGGTTAGAGCTTTCATGTTTTATTTATGTACCTTTGATGTGATGTTATTATTGAATTGTTTGGATATGGATTGTTTGTTCCCATACTCCCGGATGTCGTAGTTTTCTTCCAGCTTTCGAACAACTCATGGTGGTTTTCCCATGAGAGGTATCATATAGGGTGGTTGTTCAGACCCCTCTTTTCTTCTGGGTTGGTCTTTAATTCTCGAGGACGAGAATGTTTGTAGAGGTATCTAATGTAATGGCCCGGACCTCTCTGGTCCATTACTTTGTGAAATGTGGTGTTGGAGGTGTTCCGGGAGGTCAAGGTGACTTATCCCCAACACTTTTCCAAATTTCCAGTTCTGTGAACAGTGTTTCCAGTTTTATGAACAGTAACAGATCGGTCTCACAGATCGGTCTCACAGATCAGTCTCACAGATCGGTCTGACAGAACGGTTTCACAGATCCGTCTGACAGATCGGTCTGATAGATCGGTCTCACAGATCGGTCTCACAGATCGGTCTGACAGATCGATGTCACAGATCAGTCTGATAGATCGGTCTCACAGATCGGCCTCACAGATCTGTCTCACAGATCGGTCTCACAGATCAGTCTCACAGATCGGTCTGACAGATTGGTCTGACAGATCGGTCTCACATATCGGTCTCATAGATCAGTCTCACAGAACGTTCTGACATATTGGTGTCACTGATCGGTCTGACAGATCGGTCTGACAGATCAGTCTCACAGATCGGTCTGACAGATTGGTCTCACAGATCGGTCTGATAGATCGGTTTCACAGATCGGTCTGACGGATCGGTGTGACTGATCAGTTTCACAGATCGATCTGATAGATCGGTCTGACAGATCGATTTCACAGATCGGTTTCATGTACAGTAACAGTGGGTGAACAATGTTTCCAGATTCTTATGGTTTTACCCCTTTTAACATTTCCTTTGACGTAAAATACATTTAAATCCTTATTTTAAGGGCTCTTAAGGCCGTTTCAAATGCCATAAATCCTATACTAATTATTCCTAAGTCCAGGATGTATTTACTTGGTCAAACTGTGTGGGTTAATGCGATCCGTTTTTAATGGAGGATTAACCGGATCTTAAACCGTCGCCCCATTAAATCTTAAAAAAAGGGACAAGATATAATTCTCCATTGTTCATTCCCTTTGTTCTCATCTAAGAGACTCTAGAACCTTTCAATCATCCCCTTAAGAGTCGAAAAATCAATCTTTACTCTTAGGAATGGTTCTGCTCTGTTTTGGATGCAACCGAGCTGTGTCGGTCAATCTTCCCAATAAGGTATGTTTTATCGTCGTTCTTTTGGGGATCATATTCTCTTGTTCACCATTCCATATTATACTATGTAATTTCTAAGATTCTCATGGGTTATTGTTGGGGTTGGATGGTACTGTCATACCGTGGCATCCTCTGGTGGATGCAGTTGTTGTGAGAGGAGGATTTTGACCCGTTGTGTGGAAAAAGGATGTCAAGAACTCTTCCAGGTAGGGGTTTCATGGCTTCTCTAATTGTATATGTGCAATCCCAGAATTAGCATGATTTAGTCCTTTCGATCACAATGAAATTGACCTAATTAAATATTTGAACCGGATTAAAAGAATTGGGTGATCGCATGTTGTAGCTTTATACCGTGATAACAGTTTGCCTCATGTTTTTCTAGATAGCGTAATATCTATGATTTCTTTGATTTGTTGTTCGTTCATGATAGAAATTGATAATGAACTTGAAGCCGGAATTAATTGTTAATTTATTGGCTAATGATAAAGAGGCATGTAAATTATTCTGGATAATACTGTTGTTGTAGTTGATCTAATTTGAGGATAATCAAATTAGGGAAGTAACCATGGTTATTTAATTATGATAGCCTACTGATTAGGTATCCTGTAATTGGAACCTATTCATAACAAATCTGCTAATTCAATATGGATTAAAGAAAAGATTTTGTGGGAATTTCTAAAAGAGTTCTGAGTTACCCTCATGTTTTTTAAAGGGACAAGAGCCCATGGTTGTGACTGTTGTTTTCCTACTTCTTGTGATGTAATGTGAGCCTGGATGGCTGTTGTGATGTGTCGAGGCATGGGGACTTGTGGTTGTGGCAGTGGATGGCGCCTAGGGTGGCGAGATGCATCAGCTTATGCATGTGGGTGTCGGGGAGGACACCAGGGGTGATGGAATGGGATGGATGTGGTTGCAGGATTCTTGTGGATTCATTGAATGTTTATCTTCTTTTTTTCCCCACTGCTCAAGGTAGCTGGTCTTGCTTACCCTTCTTCCAAAGGAGGCGATGATGCGCGGGGTATGCCACCTGCTTTCCATGTTTATCCTCTCGAGGGAGAATGGGTCTATGCTTTTTCTATAGGCGGCAATGACTCGACGAGTAGTATATCTACTCACCGTGTTGAGCCTCCTTTGTGTTTAGAAGCATATGATGCTTTTCTAGAATGTCTGGGAATATGGAAAAGTAATTATGTAATGAATGTTTGATTAAATGGTGAAAATCCACAGGGATGGAGATACTACAATTTCAAGGTGATGTGAATCTTAAAAGGACCAGTTGATTTTGAATGCGATGACAATTCAGTTTAATGTGGAATTGTTCATGCTTAATTAATGTTTAAATAATTAATTAATGTACAGTGGAACTGATAAAATGAGAACAGAGTAATCTAATATAGCCCTTCAAATGTTTGTGTTCTTATAGGATACCCAGTATTAGAAGTAGAAGCCTGGAGTCTGAGAGACGTTAGCTGCAGTTTTATAGAAGACTAGGTAATGCCCATAGTGTGGATGTGAGTTATATATATATTCTTTACTTTTTGTGTATCTATACGCTACTCTACCCTGTCAGTATGGGCAACTGACACCCCGGGGATTATGAGCCATGGGGGGTGTTTTCCCTAACATTTTGTTTGGAGGTTGAAAGTGTGACTACCCCCGTTGACCCCGCTCTCTTCTCTTGGTAGATCATTGTGCTGGTAGGAACACTGGTTAGTTTTACCCATATATGTGTGTAGAGGGGTGTAATGGTTTGTGGTTATTTCACACACATATATTCTGGATATAGTATCCTATGGACTACTATAGGTGTAACATGTATATGATGTGATGGCTTGAGGATCCCTATTCGGTGTATGGGCTATAATGGCTTAAGGTATAATACCCGATGTATGATACACGTTATGCGGGTTGTGGTGGCTCTCGGAACATACCCACTTGCTTTCAGTTGTGAGGATTGTGTGGTGCTTCTCCCAGGTGTCTGCGGGCAATCCTTTGTGGTGCACGAGGTGCAGATTGTGGAGCTTAGCCCAGGTGTCTGCTGGCAAGCCTTTGGAGAGAGATGCACTTGACGTATTTCGTTGGGGAAAAGCGGAAAATCAGTGGGGAAGTAGTAGCGGGGTAACCTTGATATTATTTACTATATTCTATATTCTTTTATGTGTTACTTGGTGAGAGTAGCCATGGTGAGGTTGGGAACTTAGTATACCTATTTAGGTGACGATTTAGTTTCACTTGTTGTTCACTAGGCTTTAGCATGCTTTCTTTACTTTTGCACGAGAGGATTGGGGAGGATCCTACTAAGTATACTGTTATACTCACCCTATGTATATATAAACTGTTTTTCAGGTCACTTGCAGTAGGTTGGAGATCAAGATGGTTACTACTAGCTTGTGGTTGGAGGAGGATCTTTTCGGGCTTGTGGTCGCTGCCATTTTACATTCGTTTGGGTACTTTTAGTTTCCCCTTTCATTTGTAGTACTTTTGCATGACATTTCATATATGTACTTGGATTTATTTATATTTCAGTTCTGAGATGGTGTTGATTGGAGTCTATTATATCTTTCTCTTCTGCATGGGTTCTATTAGAGAGTAATGCCTCCCATTTGTATGTTTATTATACCCTCGGTGCTAGTCGCCAACCAGGGGCCTACATGAGGTGGGACTCGGGGGGTCATTATCTATCTTCTCACATTGCCGGCCCAGGAGGGGTACACTTTGTGGGGAGGGGGTTGTGACAAGGTGTACCACAGAAACGACCGCTCAAGAGCTATACATACCCTTCTGGAAGGATCCTTGGTGTGTATTTATAGTAGTTGTTTCAGTTTACTTTTACTTTTTAGTTTTCTTGTACTTTCCAGTTGTCTTGTATTCTAGCCCGTTTTTTCATACTGTGGACACCCTGTTTACAATATAGTTTACATGTGTTCGTAACTTTTTGTGTTCTTGGTTGTGTGTGTTTATAGGTTATAAAGGCAATGCCTTCCCAGTTTATGGGAAAATGTATTTCGGTGCTAGTCGCCAGCCCCTGGCCTATGGAAGGCGGGTTTGTGGAAGTCACGGCATGGGCCCCAGGGTATGGGTTGTGAAATGGATACTATTTCAATATCACTAGAAACAAAATATATTAATTTCCAAAACAAATAAATTCAATTCTATACTTAAAAAAATAATCAACTAAAGGGTCATGTTCCAAGTGTGAAATAGTTAATATAGAATTAAAATTTTGACATAATGCTTCAGCCACTTTTTTTTATTTTTCCAGATGGTAATGAATCATGCAATCATAATAAATTATTAGTTCTATGCATATCGTCTATCTCATGTTCAATTTATTTTGATTGAATATATACTTCAAACTTTTATGACCAGTATATATTCCACACTTTACTCTATACAAATGATGCCTCTATATATTTAATTCAAAAACAACTACAAATAATTATCAGTCATGTGTGGGTTAATTTTAATTCATGAGGATTCAAACAACATGAATTATAAGAAATTACATAATAATTATTAATTCTAAAAAATCAATTGATTTCAATGAAGCATCACATAGATAACAAATTCATAACTTTTAGAAGGCAGGGATAAAATTAGAGCATGTACCAATCTTCTGTTTAGTTACTACAAACAACAATCACATTATTTTTCCCACATGAGCATAACTCCCTTGTGTTTTAACTTAAATACAGGGCATGAAAATAAAGAAATGTTTTCAAAAAACCTTCAGTAATAACCTACTAATCCAAGAAAACTATGAATCTCTATGACATTAGTAGGCCTTTGAAAATCCTCAAAAACATTTTTTAAAAGGGTCAATAGTTAGGCCATATTTAGAAAAATATTTTCCTGAGGAATGAAATGTTTTTAAATCAAAAGTAACTCTTATTAATATTTCCATATAGTTTATTTTATTATGGTTTTTAAAACAACCCTTAAGTTCCATTCATGTCCCTCAAGGGTATTAAAATATACCAAAATAAAATATATAAAAATCCACGTGATTATCCAATAATAGATGGAAGAAACCATTACAACGATTCATAAATTTATAATATGCATTATATAACCTTAATGAAATAAATATAAAATCATAATTACCATATCTCAACTAAAATATAGTATTCGTAAATTTATCCTCCTTCACCCTCATCTAATGGTACCTGAAACTCAAATCAATATTAAAAAAATACTGATCTCCTAAGAGTTAATAAAATAAATCATTGATATATGGAAAGTTATAATTTCTACTAATTGTGATATTATTCAAGGATCCATAATCTATTCAAAATCTAATGGAATTGTCTTTCCTTTTTCATAAATAAAACAAAAGAACACCATATTGATGTTCTAGGTCGAATGAATCATTTATGAAGAAATTATACCTATTTATTTTTCAATTCCAAGCAGTTATAATTGAGTCTTTTGATAAGGGTATTTAAAAATAGTCTTAACATAATATGATAACTAAATAGTAAATTCAACTTCTTCATATGGAATAAAAATTATTAATTCCTCAAAAAAAAATTTGTAAATTCATTTACTACTGAGATGTCACTAATCCAAACTATTCCATTATTTTCAAAAACATGAGCCGGATATCATTAAATTCCATATTTAATCAATCTCTTAGCTTCATGGTATGTTATCAATGTTACGAAATAATTTAAAAGAACATTCATGCCTTTTCAATCTATTATATAATTTAAATTGAAAGTTAATACATCCCCAAAATGATATCAACCTCAAATATGGGATGTTCAAAAAGTCAAATAGGAAATACCATCCCCCCAATTACAACAGGATGATTTTAGTATATCGTGGTTACTTTAATACATAGACTATGAGTTTTTACCTAAGGATGTTTATCACATTCATGAGGTGATATTTCCTATTTACATGAAAAGCTATCAGAAATAAAAGAATGTGAAGAACAAGAGTCAAACAGTATATTGGAATAATTCAAAAGAATGTTACGTACCTATCACCACAATATTAGATGGACCATAATATACTATAGTAGTAATAATATATTTTGCGACACCCATATTCTTTCAACCTTTCTGGTTTTCTACCATGGGTAATAATTTTTGGACACAAATTGGAATAATACCTTAAATCGTTGCAACAAAAAATTATTACCATTGGATTTTCATTTCTTACCTAATCATCACCCTAGAAACCATCATATATATTCCCAGCATTACCATATCAAAACCACTTACCATACATTGATATATATTTTTAAGGATTCTTTTTACCACACATCTCACATGATGGAAATTTAATTTTTTAACCTACAATCTTCTTTGATGAATTATTTACTATTGGTTTCTAACTAGACCTCTTATTTTTCATACTCTCATGGGAAACATGATCGTTGTATGGCTGCACTTATACCTTCTTTTTCACATCAAACAAGTTTCTCATATCTTTTTAACTCACAATAAGACAATTAACATCAATATGTTATGATAAATCTTGAGTAAAACTGATTTATCTTTTTATCATGATACTAAATAAAATTTGGGTTGTACCTTGATAAATGGGTGAAATTTTATTCATATTCATCCTCTAAATCTTCCACATATTTCCCCACTTCCAAGAATTATTTTTCTATACTAAGTTGAATAGTCATAGGAATATATTTCTCATGGAAAATATTCTTGAATTAATCCCATTTCATGGAATCAAACTCTTATATTTCTTTAATATTTATAAGAATTGACCAACACTGATGAAATTCACCATCAAAATAATAAATTAAAAGAGTTACCCTTTAGTGATTCAAACAACCCATGATGTCAAATAACTTTTCTAGCGATTTAATCCCTCCTTCCTCTATCATGGGTTCAAATGGTCAGATAAATGTTGGTGGATGTTGTTATATAAAATTATCCACTATATTCATGTTCTTCCACGGTAGATATGGTATCTCTCTTGCATGGAGACCAAAACTATTTATAGCCACTTTCAACAGATCCATCAATATAGAAAAATACTCAATTCCAATTTCAACCTTCTCATGATGTTTATTTTTATGGTTATTTTCTTCTCTATGTCATCCCACTTCAGCTGACCTATTTCCTCTATAAAAAAATATTCTAAACCAACATATTTTAAATGATGCAACATAGAAATTTTCACCTATTATAACATTTTATCCTGTCTATATGGTAAAATCATTCAAGTTAGAGTTATTAATATTATCCAAACCTATAAATATATATAAACTTACCCTTGATAACAACTATAAGTCCCCGACATTAAACACTAGGTAATCTTGAGTTTTAGTAAAGAACATTACTTTCTTTCACATTCAAGCTATTTTAATTCTAAGTGTTTTAGAGAATTAAACCATAAATATTTCATAAAAATTCAAATATTAAAATGTATACAATTCGAATAAATATCCATATTTTCACAAAGCAACAAATTCTTAATATGAAACATGGCTTCTTTTCATGACCAATCATCATAATTTATTCATTGGTATCATCCTTTTCTATATTCTCCCTTAAATCCTACAATTTTTTTAAAACATGCGATGATCAAAAAAAGATTAATAAAGGATAAAAAGAAAAAAAATTAATCATGATAAAACATTAAACACCTGAACACTTATTCATAATGTAATAATTTTCACCCTAATGAAGTATTAAATACATTTATTTGAAAATAAACTCATTTGTTACCAATTTTGTAATAATATTATTACTATAAAACCCATATCAACCACAGATAATAGATATTGGTATCTTGGGAGATAATTATAATTGTCATACAAATAAATGGAAAAAATATTTGGTTGCATTCCATACATGTCACACTTAAAAATGAAATAAAAATGCGGTCTACTTTTATGCTTAATGTATTAGAAGGATATCATGGATCCAACCATCATTAATTTATCAATGAAACTCCATTAATTTTTTATCACATAACTATCCTTCATATTTCTAAATTCCATTATATAATCACAACACATAAAATATTACAATTTTCAACATGTCACTATTAAATTTTAATTTCCACTCATAAAGAAATCATTTAATTTCCAATACCCAATAAATAAAACATAAAATGGTAATGAATAAGTTTATTTTTATTTTTAAAAATTAAATTCTTGTTTAGTAATCCAAATAAAAAAAAATTCACATTAGCATATATGTTGTTGTCAATGTGTACGTTAAAAAGAACATTCCTTTTTTCAATTATAAAGAAATAAAAATGTTTCATATTGAAAAATAATATTCCTTTTTTAATACCTTTGAATGAAATTCAGAGTAAAAAATTGTTCTTTAGACACTTCATAATATAATGTGGGAATATAACATCAAAATATTGCAAAATTAAAGGAGATTACCTCTAGTCTGAATTTTTAGGTATGTCCCTTAAATATATAAATAATAAACTTATGTTAATAATTTACTTTAGTGATATCAATTTTAGAGTTCATTTTCCCATTTATATCACCTATTACAATGTTATAATATTTAAATAATTTTTTATGTTCACGTTGGATGTTTCGATTGAATTCAATACTTGAGTACAAAATGAAATTGGTATGATGTCAATAGTCAAATTTGACACTATTAAATCATGTTCAGAATAATATTCAGGAAGTTATAATCATTTTTATACATCATATAACTTTTTAAATCAAACCATTAAGCATTGCTGTAAAAATTAACAAATTTATAATCATAATGACGATAAGTCGAATGTATGCATGAGTAACGTTTTCATTTTCCAGTGATATTTATATAAATAAGGTAAGTATGTCTTTATATTTATATTATAATAATATAATTAATATAAAATTTATCATTTAAACATACTAATGAATAAAATTCATCTGATGTGGTGATGAATAACGAATCACATTGCTTTGTGGATGAGATAGTTCACACTTACGCATGGATGACATTATCATTTTGATGTAAAAGAAAAATATAATAACATTAATGTTTTATTATTCGTAAATAATGATAAATATTTCTTAAATATAATATGTAAATATTAACTCTATTATTATAACAAGTCATTAGATATGGAGATTGAAAATGAATTATATCAATTCGTGAGGTAGTAGTCTATTTTACACACGAACAATTAATTGTCTTGATATTTTCTAGAAGTTGAGATTGATTTAGGTTATTATATTAACATAATAAAATATAATTATATATTGGATATGATAATTAATATTTTATCATGGGGGAATAATATTTTAATAAATTCTAAGAATAAAAAAACATGAACACTTAATTACAAATGATACATTTTCTTCAGACAATCTCATTTGATTAAAAACTTCAAACCAATAAGATGACTGTTCTACCTAAAATAAATTCTCTATAATTCAACGAGGGATTATAGGAAAGAAAGTGGTAGGATTTTTTCAAAACCAAATAGGGTTTTATGTTTAAATAATGGGGAAGAATTGGTTCCCTATTATAATAGAGGGGACAAGAAATCTTGAATTTTTCAAAAAATTAAATTAATATTAATTAATTTTCAATTGAAAGTTTGATAAAAAAATAATTTATTTTGAATATTGTATGATTATGGGTCTAAAACCATTCTTACAGTGAAAATTATATATGTTTTGATTATTTTTTAAACCTTATATTTCTGTTTTATCCTTTGATTAACCCTTTTAACTCTTATTATGATATCATGTAATTTACACTTTGATGGTTAATATAATTCCAATAAAATTTCTAATGACAATTAAATGTAAATATTTAGAAATTTCAGTACCAATTAATTTATTTTTTTGGGATTTGAGATTATATATATTTTATATCACTAAATAAAGTATTATATATTTTAAAATATTATTTATTATATTTGTTACACTATTCATTACTTTCATTTTTTAAAAATATTCAAACAACATGATATATTTGAACTAACTACTTCAAAATATATACAACATGTCAATTTCGTCTATGAAATTTTTTATGACATTAAGTATCACATATTATATTTATTTTATTATTTCTAAAACCTTTTATTTGATATTTCCTTTCATTAAACAATTATAACATCATCATTATGTAAGCCTTTAAGGTTATCATTTCTCTCATAAAATTTATAAATAAATTAACATGAGTAAGAATAACATTTTATATTTCAAATGACTATTTATAGTACAATATACCCCCTATATTACCCCATATTAAAAATATTTCACCTGTAAAAAACAAAAGTATAAAAAATATTACTTTTCATTAAATAAAATACTATAAATTCCTTAAATTCATACAAGTGGCTGAAAATTCTCAAAAGTAGGAAATGGATGATTTTTTTGAAAACTAATTCATAAAATAAAATTAAGAAATTTTATAGTGTAATTTTATATGATTTATAATAGTACTTTTTACATTAATTAAGTGAGTTACCCTTAACCATAATAATACAAATTAGTATAGTTACTATTCACATAGTCCAAAAATAAAAGGGTCTAATTTAATAAGTTTCTATAATTTGATTCAAATTATGGAATACATTTTTAAAAATTCATAATACATATGTGGCCGAAATTAATTTAAAATTAATCTTGTTGATGGGGTGAGAAAATGGGTTATTAAAGTGATAAAATTCCAAAAATTGAAATGTTTTTATATCCAAATTTAATACATAATTTATTCAAATATAATAAATTGGTTTAAATGATATTAATTTGATCTAATTGTACATTAAAACCAAGTAAAAATAAAATTTAACACAATACATTATTTTGATGAGAAAACTAATTTAAATTCAAATTTATTATTTTTTCGTATTAATCAAAATAAGAAATATTAAAAAAATACAAAAATTAAAAAAAAAAAAATATTGATATTCTGATTTCAAATAAGAATTTTATTTTATGATATTTATTTTATAATGATTAAAAACAATATTTAAAACAATTTTTCCATCAAAAGGTGACAAAAATTTCTTTTACAATCATTCTATTTTTAATCAGAAAATAAGATTTATTCTTATGCTATGCCTAAAAACATATTAGATGAACGCAAAAGCATTTTATGAATGAGTTTAAACTTATTATGGCTTTACACGGGTTTTGAAAAAAATTAAAAAATATTCATTTCATATCATAATTTTTATAAAATGTAGTTTTACATTTGAAAATTATTATGAAAGAATATGTTACGTAAATAAATATAATATATATACAATAAAAATAATATGTTGATATATTTAATTACATTTATAGGTTTTAATAAACATATTTTTAATGATACAATCAATTAATTCAGTCTCCCCTTGGATAAATTTTTTTAGAAAATACATTTATGGAAGATATATAGACAAATGTTCTATGAGACTAATTTTTTAAAAATTTATGATTATTATTAAATTAATAATATAAAGAGAATAGTAAATATTATAATATATTAATTCATTTAAAAAATTATGGTGCAATTTAATTTAATAACCCATTCTATTAAATATTTTGTGTTTCTTAAATCAGATACCTAAATGGAAATAAAATACTTCCTTGATTAATAGTTCCTACATTCATAAAGTTTAAAAAAAATATCCATAAGATTTGTGTATCATCATAATGATTTAAAAATGTATTAGTTTAGTTCATACATTTAATATATCAGAAATAAGTTCCTTTTAGTGCCCAATTTATTTTGGGTCTATTAGTGTTACTAATTAACATTTTAGGAAACTATATGATTAGTTTTGGGAAGAATTTTTATAAATAAAGTTAAATAATTATTTTGAATAATAAAAATGGTTAATTATAGAAAACTGGGGGGTTCTAATATAAATAACATTTTCATAACTTCCATTTCATCCATTGTAAGATAAGTTTATATTAGATGTTTTTTTACATTCTAAACCAAAAAAATAATATCTCCTATATAATTTTGTGTTTTCCCCATTTCTACCAATTTTGAGTTTTCCTATATAAATTTTATTTTTACTAAAAATATTATTTTAATAAATTTTCTATTTGATAAGTATATTAAAACATTATTCGAAACTGTTAAATTTATTCAATAATCCAATAATATTAGTTTTATATCGATCACAATTTTTTTTTTGTAAAAATTAGATTATAAATCTATAATTAAATTTTAAAATCATTCGTTATCAATTAAAATGTCATCATTAAATTCTAATTTTTTATGATCATTATTTTAAAGATTAAAACTTATCCTAAAGTGTTATATAATATATTTTTATTTTATCACAATTTCTTTATTATTAGATATTTTATAGAATGAATATTGTTCCACATTATCATGAGCCATTGGACAACGATTTACAATTGGTTTTTTATTCATAGCCTTAGAGTTCATAGTAATTTCATTATTTGAACTTGAATAACAACTCCAAGTAACCTTAAAAACGTTATTCCCTTTTATTGGGCATTCATATTTCCTTTGATATTTGAGAAAAGGAACATTAGACTTTGTGTTACCTTTATCATTTCATTCATATCTTCTTTCTTATTTAATACCTTTATATTTTTTGTATAGTTTTTCAAATGTTTTAGAAATATCTGATAATTACTTGTTTTAAATTGGATAATTTGAATCAATTTATTAATACATAGTACTATAAAATAATATTATTCATTTTTTGATAGAAATATGGTTTTCATATTCATCTTTTATCTCATCTTCATACATCATCATGGTTTAAACCATTTCTTTCATAATTAATAATTTTATAGTTGTATATAAATAAATAATACTTGATATTACATCCCACATAAATCATAAAAATCTATGATCTCATAACCTACAATCTTATTTCTTATTTTGATCTGCCAATGTTTCAATATAAATGGAAGCTTATTTCAATAGTCTATTCATTTGAGTAATAATACAATATTCAAGAATATATTAAGTATCAATATTTTATTTTTTCAGTATATTATCATAAATTTCAAAAAATATTTGTTCCATCATACATAATAGATGTATTTTTCACATTTCATATGTAGTAGAACATTGATAAACTCTATTAAATTCATCATTTTCTAAACTATAAAAGATTGCATTCATTGCTCTCGAATTATGATCATACTATATCTCTTACTCATCAATAAATTTTTTTATATATTTCATAGAAAATAATAAGACTTTAAAAATTGAAATAGAATCATATTCCCTGAATTTTCAAATAAATAATCATGGGTGTTTTCTAGCATCCATCATTATGAACATTAAAACAAGTGCATGAATCATTGACATACCTCCTCAAAGATCATCCATTTTTAGAATATATTTTATCTAGATCATTAAATCATTATTTATTGAGGCAAATTATTTATTAAATATTTTAGATTTCCAGAAATTATGATTATTATTTATAGTATTAGATCGATATAGAATATTCATATATTTTTGAAAGAGAAAAAATTAATCCAATGGGGACCAACATTTGATAACAATTGTGAGGTCATAATGGAGATAATAAAGAAAAAAGGGGATGAATTTTTTTCCTTTAATTACTTCAAAAAATTCAAAACATTACTCCTGATATAAAATGATTCCTTTATTATTATTCAATGATGACTGATCATTACAAATAAATAATTAAATGAAAATAGTGATATATAGTATTTTAGGGAAGACATATCCCCTAATCAACTTTGTTAATGATCTCTCCATGAGCTTCATGATTTTCATTAGCAATTCATCTTATTAGGGACTTGTAAAACTGAGTAAAGTCAGTTGATAACTTTTCAAGAAGAATTTTACATAGACTTCTGGTTCTATTAAAAGGAACCAAAATATCATCAGTTTATTCAGTTAAATTGACAATCCAGAATGACTAAGCCGGAATAGATGATACTCAAATAAATAAATAGTAATTTTGTTGATTCAAAAAATATATTTTTTTCTAACAGTTTTAGATGCAATTGATAGTTGACAATTATATTTAGTAAAAATAGTAGCACCACACTATTCTGAAATGTTGAAAATTATTCTTTCAAATAGTGAAAGATATAACACATTACATATAAATAAACGCATATGAATATAAATCATAAATAAATAAAATCTTTTTTGAACTGCATAAAAAGATTTATCAAAAAGATATAACAGTATAAATAGAGAGTTTAAATAATATACCATACATTACATACATATAAATTACCTCAAAATTAATGAATATTCATTATAAAATCTAACAAACCCACTATGGGACTGTATAGGTTTATTATCTTTAGAAACTGGGAAACATAAACAACTAGTTCATATGACATCTACATTGTCTCCTGCTTATTCCTTCATATCTAGAAAACTTTATGATATATCTTACTAATAATATACTTCATGAAATGGGTAAAATAAACATAATAAGGGCTAAGATTAAATTCCTAATAATGGTAAAAAATTGATATATCAATCATATAAAAATCATATGACATAAGAACATAAGAATTGAAAATATTATCCTGTGTATGAAGGATCACGATATCATGTCATCAGATAAATCATAAAAATTAATAAATAATCAATTAACATATTCCCAAAACTCATTACATAAGTCATTGGGTTTTTTATAAACATAATCATATAATATCATTTCATATTAGTTATGTTTCATTTTCAAGACCATAATAGAATACAAAGTTGATTGTTAGACCAGGTTTACATCTCATTCCAATGATATTTTACTGAACTGATAACTTTTATCGTTCCAACCTTATCTATCTCATGAGATACAAATATTTAACATTTATGTAGAGAGATATATAATTCCCACCCATATCTTAATGAAATCATTGTTATGTGTTCCATAGAAACATAAATCATTAATCATAGAATAACCAAAATAATAAAATGGGTTTCTAAAGTATCATTCTGTTATAAAATAATCCATATAAAACAAATATATTTCAAAAATATCATTCCATTATAAACATAATCAATGATATGAATAATAGGGATAGTATAATTGAAACTTAACCCTTTTAATGAATGTAATTATAGATGGAAAATAATTTTTATAGAACACTTGAAATTAATTCTTGAGGAAATTATCAATTATTCATAAAAGCATTTTCTTTTCTCAAAATGCCATGTGATTTTAAAGGATAATAATTTTTTTGAAAATATCCTTGAAATATATTAAAGTAAACTACATGTAAATACAATTTTATTAAAATATGAAAACATTTTATGCCATATAAGTTAAAAGATAACATTCTTCTCGTAATTTTTTCAGGTATGTCAAATAGTACCTCATATAAAAATAGTAAAAATATTACTTTCATACCATTTAATTAAAATTTAACATTGAGTAAAATTGAATCTACAAAATGATATACAAATATAAATAGTATTACATATTCAAGAAACATAGACATCGATGATAAATATATCCTAGTAAATAATTACATATAAACAAACTCTGATAATAATGAGATTGATAAATTATCTCTTACCTTAGTTCGGATATTCTTTATATGTATCCTAACTTCCTGTATAATGATTTAAATAATATCATTGACTTATTAAAAATTATTGGTCATTTTTATGTTATCATATATGATCATATTATCATCTGTTAGTTTGTAATTTTTCCTTATTACACATTATTCGAGTATAAATGGATTTATTTTCTTATGCATGTTTCGAATAAGGTATGATTCTTTATCATATGTTGTATTTATATAATTTAAATAACGATAATAATATAATTTATATCATATTTATTCATTCCATAAATTTATATAATCATTCTTTAATAGATATACTGTATAATTAATCGCATCTCATTGTAGAGATGGTAAACCATACATACACACGAGCAATGATATAATTACTTTAATTATGAAATGATATGGAATTTTATGTTATATATATTGTTCAAAATAAATATCTTCTTATAATAATCATATTTAGTTATGATTTATATCATTATACCTATCTATGTAAAGTGGTGGTCCAACACAGATTACAACACAATGTTGAGACAGTAAGACATACGTATGCAAACGTGGTGATTTATTTTTTAATAGGATGGATAGACGATTGAATAATTCCATTACATAACCCTAAAAACATCTAGGTATATAGGTTATAATGTAGTTATTACATAATAATGGAAACAACAAAGGAAGATTATACATAATCAAAAATGATCTTGAGAGAGTTAGTAAAGAAAATAACCTCTTCTTCAGTGAGATCCCACTGGATTTCCTCTTAAATGCACTGAATATAGTCTTTTAAGAAGAAAAAAACCTAAAAAATGTGACTAGGAAATTTTATAAGGGAAATGTTTTGGGTATGGGTGAACTATAAGGCTCAACGAGTAATGAATAAATGAGGTATGAGGTTCCCTTTTTATATTTGAGTTCATGGAACCTTTAGAAATTCCAATAATATTAATTTAATATAAATTCACACCATATCCAAAAACCACAAAAATGAAATAATTTAGAAGATGAGATATGTTTAGTTTCTAATGTAATCAACCAATAAAGGATTAGACACGTTTTTCTATTAATTTACACCTTATCATTTAGATTAGATCATAGTTATTCTATTTAATTTTTAATTAAGGTACCAATTATTTCAATATTAAATGACTGAAATATTTACTTATTTTATATCAATTAGAATATAAATAAATAATTTTTGAACATTTTAAACTATTTAATTAATATTTTTTTAAAATGTTTCATTATTTATAAATAATATTTTAATACATTATTTTTATAAGCTATTAATAGTTTCAATTTTGATACTATACAATTAATTGACTATAAAAAATATAAAAATAACAATTTAACCTCTGATTTTTTTATTATATTCACAAGAGTACAATTTAATATATAAAATTATTTGGATACACTAATTATCCCAAATTATATTTATTTTAACAGATTTAATAACATTTTTTTATTATCTTTATTACAAAAATAATTACAACATCAGTTTAGTGTAATTATATATTATACCTATTTATTGGTTAAAAATTAAAAATATAATAACATAAAGAATAAAATTATTCTATATTTGAAAGAAATATTTATAGTATGATATATATTTTAGTAATTATTATATTAAAAATATTATACTTAATGAAATGTGAATTTAGAAAACATTATCATCACTTTAAATAAAATATTATAAGTTTCATAATCACTTCCATGTGGATTAATATGTTCAATAACTCAAAAATTGGATGAATATGGTTGATATATACTTGACTATTATTATTTTATCATGAGATATTTTATTTTAATGGTTATTATCATTTTAATGAAAATTATTTTATCAGTTTTTCATCAATTATATAAGGTCAACATCATTAATGTTTAAAATATTAAGGTAATTATTTATTTCTAAACAATTAAAAATAAATTTCTACGATAAAGAAAAACATAATATATTTAAAATTACTATTTATAGAAAAATTTATCTTATATATATCCTTATTTTAAAAATGATATATTTATTAAAATTTGAGTAATATATATTTAACTTTTCTTTATATAAAATAAATTAAATGACTTAATCTCATCCAAGTGGCTTCCAACGGAAACCATTATAACCCAAGGATGATTTCGGTATCACAACACAACCAATTATATTAGAACAAGTGTTAAGGTAATTTTAGAACATTATTTTTACCCTTTATTACATGATTAACACTTTTACTATATTTTTGAAAAACTAACAAATTTACTATTCATATTGCCATGAAATAAAAGAATGTTATTTACACAATTTCTATATATTGAGTCAAAATATATAATAAATTTTTAAAAATTAAAAATATAAAATTTTTATAAATTAATTTAAAATTAATAACTTTTTCAAAATGATGAAACAAATTTATAGGAGTTAAAACATTCCAAAATATTGAAATGTTTTTACATCTGAATTCAATGTAAAATTAATGATAGTGACCTAAATTATATTAAATGATAAAAATAAAATCTATTTATACTTCAAAACCATTAAAGATTATAATTTAACCATATAATTTTTTTCTATGAAAAAGGTTGAGTTCAAATAAAATTTTATATATTTTTTCTATTCATACAAACTTGAAAGTTATCAAAAGAAATATCATGAATTCATAAAAAGTAAATTTTTATGTCCTACATCAAAATAATATGTTTATTTTTTCATATAAGAATTATTAATTTGTCAAAATGTTAATTTCAAAATGGTTCTCCATTAAATGATGGTAAAGTTACCATGATGAAAAATATAGGTTTTAGGGTGTTGTAGAAGCAAAATAAAACAAAATGACACAAGTGAAGACATTACCTTAAAATCGGGTAACTCTCTATGATTTGAGCTCAAAGGCTTCCTTTGGAAAACTTATGCCCAAAGTGAGGCTTCTAGGAGTAATATAGGGATGTGGAGAGACAAAAAGAGCAGATATTGGCCGAACCAAAGGCTTGAGAGGTGTGGGTAAGGAGGTAGAGGTGGGGGCCTTTTATAAGAGGAGAGGAGGGGCACTCTTGAAAAGTAAGGAAATGTTACTTTATTATAGAATGATTTTCGGATTTTAATTGTCCCACATTGATGTGTTTCTAGGATAAGGTGATAAGGGTTCTATGTCTACCCATTCAATAGGTTTTAGACATGTGTAGGTCTTAGATTTTACATTATCATTCCATTTTATTTAAATCGCTAAATGATGATGTAATCGCTGCATCATCATGGTGTCATACATAATTTAATTTATTTATTGTCAAAAAATAATAAAAAAATACTATGATGTAAAAAATATTTTTATCTTTCAAATGAACATTTTTAGACAAAAATCGGATTTGTATAACCCCAATTAAAAATTCTTTTAGAAAAACAACTCATGTTTGTGACATTTTTATTTTAACATTAAATAAAAAGATATTAATGTCATTCTCCTACCAAAGTGGCTCCATGGGGTCCCCAAGTTGACCAATGGATTTTATTGGTCGGCCATGACACATCCAATAAGGGTAGGACATATTTCATGTTCATTTCCTATTATTAAAACATTATTTTTACCTTAAACTACACTAATTACCTCTAATCGCTATTAAAAAATATAAAAGTTACTATTCACCAAAAGATTACTTTAATCCCATTGAACCACATTTTACTTCTTAATGAAAACCATGTATGTTGGATTTTTGAAATTCAAAGCATAGAGGTGGTAAATTTTCAATTAAACGAAAAATCAGTTTTTTGAGTACAACTTAGTGGTTTCAATATTCATCAAAAATTGAAGTTTTTCAGAAAAGTACCAAAAATTCACCCTAAGCTATATTTGATATTCTGAATTCCAAAATGAAGTCTATTTTACAAAATTCCAAAAATATATGCTGCATTAATTAATTTAATAATTAATTCCCGCTGTCAGTGCAAATAACGTGTTTTTATGAAACAATAAGTATCAAAAGATTGACACTAGTTTAAGTCCGATTTCAAAGTGAAATTAATTCCAACGACCACTATTGGATTTAATGGTAAAAAGATATTCTAATTTCACTTTAAAAACAATTAAAATGATAATATAATCATATAAATAAATTAGATTAAAAAGAGGTTTTGAATTAAAATACAACATTTTTCACTATTCATTAAAAAAATGAACTTTACCGGAAATATATCAAAAATTTACACAAAGTAAATTTTGATGTCCCGATTCTAAAGAAGAGTTTTATTTGGTCCAATATAATTTATAAGAGTGACCAAAACCATATTTAATGATGGTTCTCTATCAAAAGGCGATAAGTGAACCTTTAGTGAAAATTAGGGTATATATGCCTAAAATTGAATTCTTTCCGTATTTTAAGCCTTTATCTTTTATTAGATAAAAGTAAAAACATTTAAAAAACATATATAATCATATTTTAGTTATTTCTATCCATTCCCACCAATACAACGGCTGTGTGTTAACTATCATTTACAATAATATTATTTTATTACTAGTGTGCAACGTAAGATTTCAAAGAAACTATTTGTAGCGTATCGTGAACACTATCGAATATAACAACCCTTTTAAAGTAAAATTAATATTTAATTCGTAAATATTAATAAATATAGAAATGTTTTATTCATTATTTACCTGGGATGTTACAAAGGAGGATGAATAGACAAGGTTGACTCAAACAAAACTATTGGGCTTCACATTGTTTTGGAGTTAACATCATTTGAAGTAGGTGGTCTATTGTACTTTACCATTTTGTATTATGAATGGATTAAAGACATGCGATATGAGGTTCACTACCATTAATAAGAAAACCATTATTCAAAATGATCTATGAATAAAAATTATTGACTAATTAATTAATGACTATTAAATACTTAATTAATTAAAGTAATGATAATTAATTTAATTGGGAAATGTTGAAAGGGTACCAATGAAATATTTTGAACTAGATTGATTACTATATTTGACGGAAGAAGATTGAAAATTAATGAGTTCCATTTCTCACATGTTTGTTCATGTGTAGCCAATGAGACCATAATGATGTTGATCAATTGTGTATGAACATAAAATGCAGATGATAATAATGCTTGATGTGATATATTGGGACTTATTTTTTATTCCCAACATTACATGGTTATATACCCCTATATAATTATATATATATATATCTGATAAATATTTAATGATTGATTCCATGAGTGTTCATATATATCATAACAAACCAAGTTTGACTTGTTGATCACTTGTCCGTACATTTAGCTATAATGAATCATGATTATATGCTATGTTTTATCTATATGTATGTACTTCAATATTTTGTGATAAAGCAATATTATTATTGAGGTATTTTTCTATAATTTAATTGTAGATTGATCATAATCATATGACTATAGATAGGGGATGTACATATGGCCTACAGTGAAGATGACAATAGACCATGGCACAGAGCATGGACAAGATGTCCCTGAGGCTAGAACCACGATTGCAATAGTGGAGTATATTAATGACTATTGGGTTCCAAGTATCGTGTTTATAGAATTCATAGTGTATTTAGAGTAACATACTTTCATGATTCCAATGGGATTTTTAGGGACATGTTCAATTATTTCTTTGGTAATGACGAGGAGAAGTTGACTCAATTCCTTCAAGATACTGAGTGACATGTGTTCTATATTCCATGAGGATAATTAGTGGCTTTTCCTTTAGATTTTTGTGGATGGTTTTGGGTCAGAATGGAGATTACAAGGACACAAGGGGGGGGGGGGGGGGTTAATTGTGTTCCTTTCAAATCATTGAAAATATTAAAACAAACGTCATTATGTGATGCAATTATTTTCATCTCTCTAAAAGGTGAGTGGGAAGTAGAAGTAAATATAGAAAGAACAAAACAATGTATAGTTGTTTAGGGAAAAAATATCCCTTAGAAAAACTATCCATCACTATCTTCACAAGATTAAGTATTTTCACTAATATGTAAATTTGTAGGGGCTTCTTAAAAATGAGTATAAAAAGTTCATACCTTTACAATAAGGCATTTACAAGGACTTTTGGTTATTTTACAAGGATTTAGAATATCCAAATCTTAGTTTGATACGCTTAAAGTCTACCATGACTGAGTTTGAGTAGCTGATACTTTAATAAATAAATATTAATTTATTTCATTGAGAAAATATATTTTTATTATACATTCAATACAAATTGACCATTGAAAACGATCTTTCTAAAAAAATAAAAGAAAACTATTCTTCATTGCATTATAGGCTTCTATAAAACAATGAGATAGAAAACACCAAGTAGATGAATAAAAATTCAAGCCTCTAATGTGAAACTCTGAAATTATATGTGTTAAAATATAAAAATGGATTTTAAAATATGATACATTAGTATAAATAGTGAGTTTTTAAACTAGAAAAAAACATATATATCCCCAATGTGTAGCTCTAAGAAAAAGAGGCATTCTAATTAACAAGCACATAACACTTTAATGATATGAATATTTGTATCATTACAAGATAAATATATAAGTATTTATCATGATAGTCAAATAACATCAAGTAAAAGCATCTCTGAAAATACATCATAATCAATCAGATATATTTGAATTCAAATAATTCAAAGAGATTCATCACTTCCCATAGAAATAGGAAATATTTAATCGATTGAGAACAAACCATTTAATCTGTTGTAAAATAGATTTAATTTGATATTTAATTTTCGTGATACCATTACAGAAAACATGGATAATGTCTTTATTTCAATACTCCATTATTGACCAAGTCAAATGTAGGGTTCCTTTTTATAGCGATAAAGTGCAAATGTATAGTAGACAAAGTAATGTTGACTATAAAAGTATAGATAATGAACTATACTTTTGTTCCCCAAACACAGGGTTTCATCAAAACATTGGGTTAATGATCTATACTTTTGAAACTGTGTAGGTTATTTGATCTATATGATTATTCCAAATGTAAGGTTCCCAAACCATACATACCTCTTCCAAATGTATGGTATGAATTGTGTTTCATGATTATATACAAACACATCCAGAATATATAATCAAATTTCCTTCCATTGATTTATTTACTTTTTAATGCTTCTAGAATAAAAACAATTATTCTAAATATGACTATGAAATTCACGTAAATCAAATTCATGGGTAACATTAACGTTTTTGTTTTTGTGAATCAAAATAAAAAATAAATTAATGAAATTATTGAATCAACAAAGGATAAAAATCCCCCCCTTTTGATTATCATAATACTGTTAAAAATATATTAAAATTTTACAAAAATTCTTAATTATTTAATAGAATAAACAGGAATACATTTCACGGATATTCCACACCCATTAAAAGATAAATTTTAGGTATATTTCTCCCCAAAAAATATACATTTCACCTCACTTTTAAATAAATATCTTATAAATATGTCAAATTTTTTTAAAAAATTATCCTAAATTTCTCCCCTTTTTCTAAAATAAAAAAAATATGATATTTTTTATATAAGTTTTAATGATGGAGAAAAAATTTAAATACAGAAAAACGTAAATACTAGCTATATAATATTAATTTTGAATAAGATATAGAGATAAAGAAGAATTGGGTTTTTTTGAAGGGTTAGCTGGATCATCTATAATCACAAAACTTTTAACTTTTTCACTAAATATTGTAAAATATTTTGACTTCTGATATATTCTTATTTTAAAATATATAGATAATTTAATCAGCAATGAAAATGACAAATATTTGATAAAAAATGCTTTGAACTCATCAAGATCTGTCATTATAACAACTTTGTATCTAAGTGACTCCATATGACTTATTATATATACTTTAAACCCCTAAAATTCCTCTATATAAATCATGATTTACAACACATTATGATACTCCCTATGAAGTGTATAAAAAACAATTTTTTAAATAGATGATTTTTCTACTACTCACATAACATCCTAGATGTGTTTAGATCAGTCTGAATATTTATCATTTCATCTTTTAAAAAATTAATATCGAAAAGAAGATCAATAAATGATCTTACACCTTTAACCATTTGAGAAGATGAAACTTCACATTCTTCTTAACCAATAAGGTCATTATAATTTTCGAAAGACTTTTCTAATTAATCTTTAATAATGAAAACTGACTATTATCCAAACAGATTTGAAGAAGAAGTACCTCACTTTATCTTTTGAGGAAGACTTTACTCTAAACATGAAGTTATAGATTTATTAATTTCCCAAAAAAAATTCCATAAAATTATTATAAATTTATATGTAGATTAATAAAGACAAAAATTTAATATGTTATGAGAAGAATATTTTAGGGTATGAATGAGTAGGATGATACATTTTATTCTATCACATTTCTAACGACTCATAATATTTTTAAGATGAAAATATAAGTCCATGGAATTAAAAATTACTTAATCTTGACTTTCAGTCATGAAAATTAGCTTCCGTCACTTTGAGGATCTTTTAATGTTTATATTTTTGTGAATTATGCCATAAAAATCTCATAACAACTCAAATATAATGATATATATAATTTGACTTAATATACATTTTTTCTCCAAAAAAAACTTTTAAAAAATAAACATGTTTTTTTTATGATCAATATTCATTATTTTTCCACTGATCTAACCCGTTTCTATATTCTTCCTTTAATCTAGAAGGTAAAAAGTTTAATACTTGGGATTACAATAAAAATCTCACTAAGGGATATAGAAAGATAGAAATCTATTATTCTTGTGAAAACATGAAACCCATTAAAAATAATCATAATGTAGTATTTTTTTCACCCTTAAGAAGTATTAAATACAATACATTGAAATTAAGCTCATTAATAACCCTTTTTGAAATCATAAGATCACTATAAAACCCGTAAAAAGAATATATATCACATAAAGGAATCTTGGTAGATAATTATACTTCTAATACATATAAATGGAATAACCATGAGGCCGACAAACATATATTTCACTCATAAAAATTGAATAGCCATACTATCCAATTCTATTCCCATTGAATTAGAGGGTCATTATAGAACCACCCATAATGAGTTTATCACAGAACAATCCTTCATTAGTTTATCACATAACAACCCATCAAATTTCCAGAAAGTATAATATAATCATAACACATAAGATCTTTCAATTTTCCACATGTATCTATTAAAATTTAATTTCCACACAAATAGATACATTTCATGTAATTAAAATAATCAATCCATTTGAAAATAAAATATAAAAATCAAAATTCTCAAAAAGATAAATGAGGGGTTTCTTTTTATTTTAAGAACCAGAAGTCTAGTATTAGAATTTAGATAACAAATTATTATCATAGAGTCAAAGAAGTTATTGTCACCATATATGTTAAAAACAAAATTAATTTTGTCATTTATAAAGTAATTAAAATATTCTATAAATAAAACATTAAATGATATCTATTTTGAAATTGTTTTGATGAGATTCAATGTCAAAGAAGATGATTATACTCCACATAAAATAAAGTTGGTATATAGCTATAAAATAAGGCTCAATGAAAGGATATTGAGGTGAAGACTCTTACCATGAGTCTGATTCATCACCTATGTCCTTTATCTTTTTGAATAATAACCATTTGATAATATTTTAATTTATTTATATATATTTTTATGTTTATTATTCCTTTTCTATCAATTATTATCTTGTTATAATAATTACATAATAATTTATGTTCACATCAGATGTTTCGATGATATTTGGTACTTGAGTCCAAAATGAAATTGGTATGATATAAATATTCAAATTGGTCATTAGTCGATAATCTTAATAATAATAATCATTACAAGATTTTCAATTTTTTATCAAATTATAAATTTAAATAAAACCATTATTTATGGTTATGAAGAACAAACTACGTTATATCATGGAGACGTTAAACCGTACATAAACATGAGTAGTTTTTCAATTTAAAATTATCATTATAGAAATAATGTTAGTTTTGTTATATGTTTATAGAATTATATTAATATAAATAATACAATTATAATAATTTATCTAAAATTATATATAACATTCACATGAAGTGGCGATGAAAAATGAATCACGTCGTTTCACGGAGGTGAATGTTCACACGTATGCACAAAAAACGTTATCATTTTTATGTGAATGGAAATGTAGGAACATAAATGATATATTATTATTAAATAATGATAAATATTATATAAATATCATTTATAAACATTAATTCCATTATTATGACCTGTCTCAAGATATGGTTATGTAAAATGATTTATATCGGTTCGAGATGAGGTAGTCTGTCGTACAAATGAACGAATAATTATTTTTCCATTGAATGGAAGTGGAGATGGATTTAGTTAATGATATTAAAATAACTACATCTTATTACATCGATGTTACTATATTTATTATTTCATCATGGAGGAATATTATTGTCAGGATGTGGAAGATGAAACGAAAGAAAAAAAATTAATTAAAAACATCACCTGGTTTGGAAAATCTCTTTTTATTAACACTATAACACCTCTATGCTGAGTTTTATTCCTAAAATAAGAGAAATATAATGTGAGGTGGGATTTTATGATGTAATGGGATTTAAAAATGGCCACAAAAAATCATTTTTTATTTTTTATGGGATGAGAATAATTAGTGGACAATTATAGGAGAGGGGGGAAATCATGAAATTATTTAAATATTTAAATTAATATAAATTAATTTTATATTTCAAATAGAACCAAATTTATTTATTTCTAATATATTATAATTTTAGTTCTAAATCCATTCATTCAATAAAATGTGTATATGTTTTTATTATTTTTTATTATTCTCATTTTTTATCCTTTATTTAACGATTTTAGAGCATACTGTGATATCTTGTAAGTTTTATTTATGAGGGTTAAAATAATTTCTTTAAAATGTCAAAAGACCAATAACTGATACAGTTATAAAATTTTAATCATTTTACAATTCATTATGGTTAAATATATTTTTATAAATTTATTATCACATATTAAAATATTTTATATTTTAAAAAATCATTAATGTCAATTTTGATACTATTAATTTTTTTAAATTTTTTAAACCATCATAACAACATGATATATTTTAGATACATATTTATTTATCATTTAACCATGAAAAACATTATGGACCTAGTGATAAATTATAGGAAAATCAACATTGTAGGAAATTGATCCAACTTTCTCTAGGATTTCATTAGGTTTAATGAATCTTGGACTCAGCTTCCCCTTCATACCAAAATGTGTCACACCTCTCCATGGAGAAACACTACTAAAGAAATTATCACCTACCATGAAAGAAAAATCTTTCTTATGATTACCCATATAACTTTTCAACCTCCTCTAGGATTTTCCCATATCTCTCTAAATCAGATGAGCTTTTTCAATCATTTCCTTTACCAACCCTTGTCCCATCAATCTCCATCCCCTATCATCATCCCAAAAAATATTTTCTCTGAAACTAATTCCCATATAATGCCTCAAAAGATACCATTTATATGGTGTAATAAAAACTATAATTATTAGAAAACTCAATCAAAGAAAGGTGTTGATCCCAACCTCCATTTTAATTCATTAAATAAGAACGTATAATATCCTCCAAATTCATAACTTTTTATTATTACATCCTATCTAATTGAGGTTAAAAGTTGTACTAAAATTTAAAATAGTAATCAATGAATTATGAAGGCATTTCCAAAATTTAGTAGTGAAACTATGATCATGATTACATAAAATAAGTATAGGAACTCAATCTAACATTACTATATATTTCATATACATTCAAGAATGTTGGTTTTGATACAAAGTGTCTCAAATAGGATGAAAAGATTAAGATATAACCAGTCGATTAATAATAACCCAAATAACATTATTAACTTGAGATGTCTTTGATAATCCTGCTATGAATTCCATAGATATATTTTTTCATTTCCACTATGGTACTGGAAAAGTTTTAAGAATCCCCATCATCAATTTTTGTTCTACTTTAACTTTATAACAAGTCAAACATATCAAGGTAAAGTCATCAATATCTATTTCCATTCCATCCCCCAATTAATACTCTCAAAGGTATATTTACATCATATTTAATCCTAGATAAATTAAAAATAAAGAATCTATGAGGTTTAGTCAATAACACATTCCTGAAATAGGAATCACAGGGGATCCATTATATCTTCCCAAATCCCAAAACAGAATCTTTTTCAATTTTACATTTAGGAAAATTTCCCTTTTTCACCAATTTTATTTTCTCTGCAACTTATAGCCACATTTATTTAATTTCTTAATTATGTTTTATGGATTGTAAAGACCCGGATTTTTCCATGTAATTTTTTTATTATATAGAATTTTATGAGTCCGTAAAAATTGACGGTGTCTGATTCTGAGGCCCGGTGTTCCTGGAATGAATTTATGAACTTTTTTTTGGTATGTTCAGTAATAATGTCAGTGTGTCTTTGTAAATTTTGAATAAGTGTTTGGAATTGAAATTTTTGGGCACCATTGAACTCGCTTCACTGATATTATTTTAAGGAGACTTTCACCCCGACCATAGTAGGACGAGGGTGAAAGTTAGTTTTCGTGTTTTCGTGGAAATAAAAATCAAATAAAGAAAAACGTTTTTTTAAACCTCCCTTTTGAATGTTCATTGGTGGGGACCACCTAATCTTAAAACCCCCATTTAGAAATTAATGGTGGGGACCACCCGACCCATTTAACACCCTCTTTAAAGAGGGAGGCGACTCTTGGGATTCTCTTAATTGATCATGCCAACCTAATTTAATTAATGTAGAACATTAATTAAATTAATCCATTAAATTTATAAATTGGAACCACACCTCTCATGGGGAAAAAGTTTGGGGAATGGGAGAGGAGAACGTTGGGAGAACATTCTTTAATGAGGAATGACGTTTGGAATCGAAGAATGAGGACGATGCTTGAGCCAGGATCGGAAGCATCTTGCGGGAGCAAAGAACACCGACGTCACCGTCCCCAATGACTTCATCTTCTTCCGCGTGAACTCTTCAAATGGGAAATCATGGTTGGGATTGTTTTTTTGAAAACACCCTTTCCCGTTCTTGATGATCTTCATGATTCAAGAATAAACAAGCTGCTTGATACTATTCTAACACATAGGGTTCATGCCAAAAGAACACGGCCCTACATTTCCACAATATTTTTGTATTTTTATGGTCTTGAAATGATGGTGAAGTCTCATGATAGGTGTGGAAGTCCTCAGAATGAATAACAGGCCACCAGGGCACGCTCGGTGACCCAAGGAACAATGACGGCGACCAGCACTTGAGGGACTCGGAAGCGGCGACTGACACTTCGGCTGGCTGCGAAGACGGCAGGAGCATAACCGTGCTCACAGAGAATGGCTAAGGCCCGTCTCTTGCGGTGGAGCCGGGGAGGTGGACAGCGCACGACTAGCTGTTCAAAGGGTAGACGGGGGTGTGCGTCACTGCCGCCGGACGTGCACATGGTTGGCTATCAGTGATGGCGTCGGTGAAGGATGGTAGTGATGGTGTGGCGCATGAAAACACCACGTGGATGATGGTTGGCCGCAAGTCAAGTGGGCCGCCCAGCTGGCCGGGCTGAACCCAGCGGGTTGGGCCGGACCCAACAGACTAGGTCTGACCGGACTCGGACCAACTTCAAACCCTTTTCACTCTTTCAGTCATAACTTGAGCTACAAGCATCCATTTGAAAAACCGTTTGCGGCACCGAAAACCATGGTTCAAGATGGTCATTTTGAAATACCCCAATTTGATTTTGGATAATGTTTGGGTACGTCTGGGTTGCATTGAAAACGAACACAACCAGGCCCTCAGGACTAAAAGGCCGATAACTTACAGACCAGGTGTCCAATTGAAGCACCATCTATTGCGTTCATACCTCTTTAACATGGTGTTCCATTGGGATAATTCTTCATGGAACTTCGTGGAAGTTGTAGTATCTACATATGGATTGAGGATATGACCCTCCCAGAATCAAGTGAGCTTAGTGAGGGAACCCTATAGCTGGTCGTAACATGAGAAAGGTATCCTATGTGGATCTGTGCTTTGGGATCCTACGTGGGTTTTTGTTCGAGAGTCTCACCTAGTTCATCTCTAGGAATCCATGTGGAACTACTCTAGGATCCTAAGTGGGTATGTTGTATTAGGATCCTCAGTGGGTATGATGATTTAGCATCCTACATGGGTCAGATGATTTAGGACCCTACGTGGGTATACCCTTTAACAGAGTAAGATGATTTAGTAGAAACATCTAATGATCCTTACTACCATTCCTCTGTTATATCAGTATGATATGAGTCTTTACATTTATGGTAATCCTCTATGTGGCATACCCTTTCGGTACTTACCTTCGTGGTGATACCTTTGTGGTATTCTTCTATATGGAGTACCTTTATTGTACTTACCTTCGTGGTGATACCTTTATGGTATTCTTTTGTGTGGCTTAACTTTTATGGTTCTTAACATTGTGGTGTTACCTTCATGGTATCACTTCCACCATGGAACAGATGATATTTGGGCTAATGAGTTTGGCATTGTATTTCCTCATGAATGAGATGAGTATACTTGATAATGTAGGTATATGTATGGGCATATACCTAAGTAGAGTTGTAATTTTATTTTCATGCATCGTGGTTTATCCTTTGTGGATTTTGTGAGACCTTTTGGTGTCTTAGTGTCCCTAATATGTATCGTTATACTCACCCCTATACGGTCTACGCCCGTGCCTTATTGTGTTTGATGCAGATGACAGATAGCGCTGACTTAGGATGAGGGTACCAGGACTGGAGGTAGCTCGGAGGTGGACATTAGACGAGGTTTGTAATGTCCCCGTCCTCTCTGGTCCATTACATTGTGAAAATGTGGTGTTGGAGGTGTTCCGGGAGGTCAAGCTGACTTATCCCCAACACTTTTCTAAATTTCCAATTCTGTGAACAGTGTTTCCGATTTTATAAACAGTAACAGATCGGTCTGACAGATCGGTCTCACAGATCGGTGTCACAGATCGGTATGACAGATCGGTTTCACAGATCGGCCTGATAGATAGGTCTGACAGATCGGTCTCACAAATCGGTCTGACAGATCTGTCTCACAGATCGATCTCATAGATCGGTCTCACAGATCGGTCTGACAGATCGGTCTCACATATCGGTATGACAGATCGGTCTCACAGATTAGTCTCACAGATGGGTCTCACAAATCGGTCTCACAGATCGGTCTCACAGATCGGTCTGACAGATCGGTGTCACAGATCGGTCTGACAAATCAGTCTGAGAGATCGGTCCCACAGATCGGTCTGACACATCGGTCTCACAGATCGGTCTGACAGATCGGTTTCACAGATCGGTCTGACTGATCGGTCTGACAGGTCGGTTTCATGTACAGTAACAGTGGGTGAGCAGTGTTTCCAGATTCCTACGGTTTTCCCCTTTTGACGTTTCCTTTGACATAAAATACACTTAAAGCCTTGTTTTAAGGGCTCTTAAGGCTGTTTAAAATTCCATAAATCCTATACTAATTATTCCTAAGGCCAGGATGTATTTACATGGTCAAACCACGTGGGTTAATCAGATCCATTTTTAATGGAGAATTAATCGGATCTTAAACCATCACCCCATTAAATCTTAAAAAAAGGGATGAGATATCATAATCCCTTGTTCTTTCCCTTTGTTCTCAACTAAGAGATGCTAGAACCTTTCAATCATTCCCGTAGGAGTTTCACAATCAATCTTTACTCCAAGGATTGGTTCTGCTATGTTTTGGATGCAACCGAGTTGTGTTGATCAATCATTCCAATAAGGTATGTTTTATCGTCGTTATTTTGGGTATTATCTTCTCTTGTTCTCCTTTCCATATTATACAATTTCATTTCCAATATTCTAATGGGTATTTCTTGGGGTTGGTTGGTTCTGTCGTACTGTGGCATCCTCTGGTGGATGCAGTTGTCATGAGAGGAGGATTTTGACCCGTTGTGTGGATAAAGGATGTCAAGAACTCATCCAGGTAGGGGATTCATGGCTTCTTTATTTGTATATGTGCAATCATAGAATTAACATGATTTAGTCCTTTGGATCACAATGAAATTGGCATAATTAAATACTTGAATCGGATTAAATGAATTGGTTTCTCGCATGTTGTAACTTTATACCGTGATAACGGTTTTCCTCATGCTTTTCTAGATAGAGTAATATCTATCATTTATTTTATTTGTTGTTCGTTCATGATAGAAATTGATAATGAACGTAATGCTGGAATTAATTATTAATTAACTGGCTAAAGATAATGTGGCATGTAAATTAATCTGGTAATTGCCGTTGTTGTAGTTGTTCTAATTTGAGGATAATCAAATTAGGGAAGTAAGCATGGTAATTTAATTGTGATAGCTTACTGATTATGTATCCCGTAATTGGAACCTACGTATAACAAATATGCTAATTCAATATGGATTAAAGAAGAGATTGTGTGGGAATTTCTAAAAGGGTTCTGAGTTACCCTATTGTTTGTTAAAGGGATAAGAGCCCATGGTTGGGACTGTGGTTTTCCTGCTGCTTGTGATGTTATGTGAGCCTGGATGGCTGTTGTGATGTGTGGAGGCATGGGGACTTGTGGTTGTGGCAGTGGATGACGCCTAGGGGGCGAGATGCATCAGCTTATGCATGTGGGTGTCGGGGAGGACACCAGGGGTGATGGAATGGGATGGATGTGGTTGCTGGATGCTTGTGGATTCATTGAATGGTTATCTTCTTTGCTTTTCCCCACTGCCCAAGGCAGCTGGTCTTTCTTACCCTTCTTCCAAAGGAGGCGAAGACGCGTGGGGTATGCCACATGCTTTCCGTGTTTAGCCTCTCGAGAGAGAATGGGTCTATGATCTTTCTATAGGCGACAAAGACTCAACGGGTAGTATATCTACTCACCGTGTTGAGCCTCCATTGTGTTTAGAAGCATAAGATGCTTTTCTAGAATGCCTGGGAATATGGAAAAGCAATTCTGTAATGAATGTTTGATTAAATGGTGAAAATCCACGGGGATGGAGATACTAAAATTTAAAGGTGATGTGAATCTTAAAAGGATTAGTTAATTTTGAATGTGATGCCAATTGAGTTCAATGTGGAATTGTTCATGATTAACTAATGTTTAAAGAATTAATTAATGTACAGTGATACTGATAAAATGAGAACGAAGTAATCTAATAAAGCCCTTCAAATGTTTGTGTGCTTATAGGATACCTAGTCTTAGAAGTACCAGCATGTAGTCTGAGAGACGTTAGCTGCAGTTATATCTAAGACTAGGTATTTCCCAGAGTGTGGATGTGAGTTATATATATATATTCTCTACTTTATTGTGTTTCTATACGCTACTCCACCCTGTCGGTAAGGGAAACTGACACCTCGGATATTTTGAGCCCTAGGGGGGGTGTTTTACCCAACATTCTGATGGGAGGTTGAATGGCTGACTACCCCCTTTGACCCTACTCTCTTCTCTTGGTAGATCTTTGTGCTGGTAGGCACACTGGTTAGTTTTACCAATATATGTTTGTAGAGGGCTGTAATGGATTGTGGTTATTTCACACACATATATTCTGAATATAGTATCCTATGGACTACTATAGGTGTAACGGGTATTGGTTGTGATGGCTTGAGGATCCCTATTCGGTGTATGGGATATAATGGATTGAGGTATAATACCCGATGTATGATACACGTTATACAGGCTCTGGTGGCTCTCGAAACTTACCCAATTGCTTTTGGTTGTGAGGATGGTGTGGTGCTTTGCCCAGGTGTCTGTGGGCACGCCTTTGTGGTGCACGAGGTGCAGATTGTGGAGCATAGCCCATGGGTCTGCGTGCCAGCCTTTGGAGAGAGACGCACATGACGTATGTCATTCGGGAAAAGCGGAAAACTAGTGGTGATGTAGTAGTGGGGTACCCTTGATAATCTTTACTATATTCTATATTCTTCTATGTGTTACTTGGTGAGAGTAGCCATGGTGAGGTTGGGAACTTAGTATACCTATTTAGGTAACGAGTTAGTTTCACTTGTTGTTCAATAGGATTTAGCATGCTTTCTTTACTTTTTCACGAGAGGCTTAGGGAGGATCCTACTGTGTATACTGTTATACTCACCCTATGTATATATAAACTGTTATTTAGGTCACTTGGAGAAGGTTGGAGATCAAGGTGGTTACTACTAGATTGTGGTTGGAAGAGGAGCTGTTTGGGCATGTGGGCGCTGTCGTTTTACATTCGTTTGCGTACTTTTAGTTTCCCCTTTCAGTTGTAGTAATTTTTTATGACATTTCATATATGTACTTGGATTTCTTTATATTTCAGTTCTGAGTTGGAGTTGATTGGATTCTATTCTATCTCTCTCTTCTACATGTGTTCTCTTAGAGGGTAATGCCTCCCATTTGTATGTTTATTATACCCTCGGTGCTAGTCACCAACCCGGGGCCTACTGGAGGCAGGACTCGGGGGTCATTATCTCTCTTCTCACATTTCCGACCCAGGAGGGGTACACATTGTGGGGAGGGGGTCGTGACAGAGTGGTATCAGAGCTCTAGTTGAGGGATAGGATGGAGTTTGAGTAAGGCACAGGTGAGGATGCATGGGATGGTAGGGCAACATTGTCATTCATGTTTAGAAAGTGGGGTAAACACTGGAGACCGTCAGAGACATAGGCGTTTAGGGCCCCATATGATCTGTTGCACGGACCTTTACGTATACGATGGCTACTAAACAAAGTGATATTGGTTGCAGGGTAGAGACCTAGGAAAGGATCATGCATCATTATTCTTTGTGCCTGTGTTTGAATGGGTAGTCCTTGGGATAGGTAACCAAAAATTAATAAAACAAAACAATTAGTTAATTAATGTTGATTCTTCCATATTCCAGGATTAGGAGTTCTAACAGTTGTTATTTTACAGGTATGAATCCAGGTCGACGTCCTTGTTAGGTTTGCGCAGAAGATGCCCAACAATCTATTCCAGAAGATCTTTGCTGGGTAGAGTTTGATGACGACGACACTTGGAAGAAGACACTCCGTGAGTTTCAGCACCAGAGTCTGCAGAAGTATGAGGGATCCATTTCAGATGCAGTCACATAAGACTGGTTTGAGGAGGTCGAGATAGGCTTCAGTTTGATTCGTGCTCGGAAGGAACACTGGGTGTCCTTGGTTGTGACGATGCTGTGTGGAGAAGTGAGGAAGTGGTGGTTCTTGTTCTTCAGGGATCATGAGGAGTCAGCGATCTCATGGGAGGAGTTTTGAGACAGGTTTAGAGTCGAGTTTCTTTCTTTGACTGTGAAGGCCTCCAGTCGCCAGGAGCTTCTTACCCTTCGACAGGGGAGCTCCAGTGTTCGAGAGTTTGGAATCCGTTTCAGGAACCTTCTACGATATTCTTCAGACCTGTTACCGGATGAGGAGGCCAGGGCGAGGAATTTCGAAGAGGCTTTGCGTCCAGAGATCCAGCGCCAGGTCACCCCATTTATGCTAATGACGTATCTTGAGGTGCTGGCGAGGGCCGAGGGTGTTGAGAGGACTTTTCCTAGGACTGGATTGTCACGAGAGGGGAATCTTCATGATTCCTCATGAAGAAAAGCTGTGGTCCGGGGATCCTGGTTTTCAGGGAAGAAGAGTTTCCGTTCACCTGGGGGTAGGTCCCAGCCATTCCCATCTTGTTTCTCGGGAGGCAGCACCTCTCAGGCATATGCCAAGGGATCAGGCGCTTTTTTTTCTTGTGGTGGTCGTGGTCATCAGCAGTGGGAGTGCCCGACTTTTCATAGTAGTCATTGGGCACTGGGCGCTCCGCTCCAGGTTCCTCTGTTGAGGTAGTTTTAGCCGAGGCAGTAGCAGCAGGTTGCACCAGCTTTAGATCACCCGATGGTAGATGGATCAGGCAGAGGACAGCCCCATGAGGCTCCCTGTCCTCAGAGAGCAGAGCGCGGTCGTGGTGGTGGTCGTCATCATGGTCAGAGAGGCCGTGGAGGAGGTCGTGGTCATCTTCATGCTCTAGGTTTGCCAGCCCCAGGCGAGCCAGATGTCATTCGAGGTACTCTTTGCTTGTTTTCTACATTGGTGTATGCCTTTTTTGATTCAGGAGCAACACACTCCTTCATATCACCTACCCTTGTCCATGCTTTGGGACTTGAGGTAGAGAGGCTTCCAGTTCCCTTGGCGTTGACTACGCCAGTTGAGGGTTGAGCCGACTAGTTTGAAGTATGTAGAGACTGTGAGCTAGTGTTGGGGCAACACTGCTCTTGGGGAGATTTCCTATGTTAACAAATACAACCATATGATGTCATACTCGGCATGGATTGGTTGTATTAGGCACATGCTTTTGTGGATTGCTACAGGAAGAAGGTTGTTTTCATTGATGAAGATGGAGATAAAGTGGTGTTTTTTGGTGAGAGAGATCCTCGGATGAGTCATAGACGAGTTCCATCCTTATCATCCATGATGGCTGGGATGATTCTATGTTCTTCAGAGGTTCAACAGTTGGCGTTTCCTAGGGTCATAGAGGAGTACCCTAACGTCTTTCTAGAGGAGGTTGTATCCTTACCCCCTTGACGAGAGATCTAGTTTGGGATCGAGCTACAACCAGGAGAGTCTCCTATCTCTATGTCTATCATATAGGATGGCCCCTTCCGAGTTACGAGTGCTACGTATTCATCTTGGTGGTCTGTTTTAGTGCGGTTTTATTCGTCCAAGTGTGTCACCATTGGGACCTCCAGTTTTGTTTGTGAAAAAGACTGACAGCAGTTTGCGGTTGTGTGTCAATTATTGCAGATTAAACAAAGTGACAATAACGAAACGCTATCCACTTCCACAGATTGATGACCTATTCGATCAATTGAAGGGTTCAAGTTGGTTCTCAAAGATCAACTTGCGGTCAAGATATCATCAGATACGTGTAAAGGATGAGGATATCCCGAATACTGCTTTCTATTATTGTCATGGGCATTATGAGTTTGTTGTAATGCCATTCAGCATGAAGAATGCTCCAGCTGTTTTCATGGGGTTGATGAATGCTGTGTTCCTTGAATTCCTGGACAAGTTTATTGTGGTTTTCATCGTCGACATCCTTGTGTACTCCACATCTGAAAAAAAGCATGCAGAGCATCTACGAGCCATTTTGGGAGTTCTTAGCCAACATCAATTTTTGGGGAAGTTGTCCAAGTGTGAGTTTTGGGCTTGAGAAGTTCATTTCTTCAGGCATGTTGTGTCCCAACAGGGATTAGCGGCGGATCAATCGAAGATAGAAGCAGTGGTGTATTGGGCATCCCCCAAGACCGTGTCAGAGGTGCGATGTTTCCTTGGTATCACAGGCTATTATAGGAGGTTTGTAGCCAATTTCTCCCAAGATGCGACTCCTCTGACAGCTTTGACGAGGAAGGATCAATTTTTCATATGGACTGATCTGTGTCAGGCAGCTTTCGAGTGTCTAAAGGAGAAGTTGGTAAGTGCTCCAGTCCTTTGTCTTCCAGCGGAGGGAGTCCAGTTTGATTTTTTCGGTGATGCTTCACATTTTGGGCTAGGCTGTGTTCTCATGTAGTAGAGGTTAGTTGTTTATTATGGGTCTCGGTAGTTACTTCCCCATGAATGAAACTATGCCACCCATGATCTTGAGTTGGCAGACATGGTGTTTGCTCTGAAGTTGTGGAGACATTACCTCATTGGTGAGCACTTTGTGTTTTTCACCGATCATAAGAGTTTGAGGTATGTTATCTCCCAACGTGACTTAAACTTGAGGCAGCGTCGGTTGATGGAGTTCTTATAGGAATACAACTTTGAAATATCGTATACACCTGGAAAAGGGAATGTTGTAGCTGACGCCCTAAGCTGAAAGTCACGTAATGAGGTTGTGCATGAATCTGGTGATTCTTGGAGAGTTATAGAAGAGCTATCACCATTGCATCTTGATATGGAAGAAGTTGGGGGTAGAGGTTGTCTTTTCCAGATGACAGTGCAGTCATCCCTGATGCAGAAAGTGGAAGAGTCTATGTTGGGTGATCTAGAGGTAGAAGTTTGGAGAGATAGAGTTGTTTGTGGTGAGGCCCCTGATGGTTGGTCGGAGGATGAACAACACAGAGTGTAGTATCATGGCAGGCTTTTTATTCCCTTGGCGATGCGTGAGACGGTTCTCCGAGAGTTCCATAGTTCACCTTTGGCAGTACATCCCGGTGTAACGAAGATGTAACAATCCTTGAGGAGTCAGTTTTGGTGGCCTGGGCTGAAGCGTACAGTTGCAGAGTGTGTGTCTCGATGTTTAGTCTGCCATTAGGTGAAGGACGAACGTCGTGTTCCTGGTGGTCTTCTCCAGCAATTAGAGATTCCTCAGTGGATGTGGGAGGACATCTCAATAGACTTTGTTACAGGTTTACCTCGAGCTCCGGGAGGACATGATGCTATATGGGTGGTAGTGGATTGTTTAATAAAATCGGCCCACTTCATAGCGATCAAGGAGTCGAGCTCAGTGGAAGTTTTGTCGCGGCAGTATCTAGAGGAGGTAGTGAGACCTCATGGAGTGCCTAGGATGATCATTTTTGATCGAGATCCTCGTTTTACCTACAGGGTGTGGAGAAGTCTCCAGCATCATTTTGGCTCTCAACTATGCCTTATCACTGCTTTTCATCCTCAAACGGATGGTCAGATAGAGAAAACCATCCAGACTCTTGAATACATGTTGCGCTCTTGTGTTCATGATTTTGGAGGTTCATGGATCAATCACTTACCCTTGGTAGAGTTCTCTTACAATAATAGTTTTCACTCTACCATCGGTATGACGCCGTTTGAATCCTTGTATGGTCGTCCATGCTGTTCTTTGTTGTGCTGGACATGGGTCGGAGAGTCAGCAATTCTAAGACCAGAACTAGTGAAGAATAAAACAGAGATGGTTCAGGTGATGCGTGAGAGGATGAAGACAGCACATGATCATCATAAATCGTATGCTGATCAAATAAGGAGACCCTTAGAGTTTAATGTTGGGGATCATGTGTTTCTGAAGGTGACTCCCCATCATGGGCAGCGAAGGTTTGGTCGTGGATGTAAGATTTCTCCCCGGTTTGTTGGGCCTTTCGAGGTGTTAGCTCATGTTGGAGCTATGGCGTATCGACTAGCACTTCCCCCTCAGATGAGTCAGATACATGATGTTTTCCATGAATCACAGCTCTGTTTTTATCTTCCTGATGAATCTCATGTTATCGATTGAGGAGATATCGATATTGATGATGATACAACCTTCGAGGAGCAACCTGTGGAGATCCAAGACCGTAAGTAGAAGGTATTTCATGGGTGTTCTATCCCCTTAGTTCGTGTCTTGTGGAAACACGGTGGCATGGAGTAGAGTACATGGTAGCGTGAGTCACAAATATGTGCTCAGTACCAAGAGTTGTTTATTGTTTAACTTCTTTCATGTAATGATGTTTTCTTTTATGGTTAGAGCTTTCATGTTTTATTTATATACCTTTGATGTGATGTTATTATTGAATTGTTTGGATATGGATTGTTTGTTCCCACACTCTCGGATGTCATAGTTTTCTTCCAGCTTCCGAACAACTCATGGTGGTTTTCCCCTGAGAGGTATCTTATGGGGTGGTTGTTCAGACCCCTCTTTTCTTCTGGGTTGGTCTTTAATTCTCGAGGACGAGAATGTTTTTAGAGGTATCTAATGTAATGGCCCGGATCCCTCTGGTCCATTAATTTGTGAAATGTGGTGTTGGAGGTGTTCCAGGAGGTCAAGGTGACTTATCCCCAACACTTTTCAAAATTTCCAGTTCTGTGAACAGTGTTTCCAGTTTTATGAACAGTAACAGATCGGTCCCACAGATCGGTCTGACAGATCGGTCTCAAAGATCAGTCTCACAGATCGGTCTGACAGATCGGTTTCACAGATCCGTCTGACAGATCGGTCTGATAGATCGATCTCACAGATCGGTCTCACAGATCGGTGTCACAGATCGGTCTGACAGATCGGTCTCACAGATCGGCCTGACAGATCTGTCTCACAGATCGGTCTCATAGATCAGTCTCACAGATCGGTCTGACAGATCGGTCTGACAGATCGGTCTCACATATCGGTCTCACAGATCAGTCTCACAGAACGGTCTGACATATTGGTGTCACATATCGGTCTGACAGATCGGTCTGACAGATCAGTCTCACAAATTGGTCTGATAGATCGGTCTCACAGATCGGTCTGAGAGATCGGTTTCACAGATCGGTCTGATGGATCGGTGTGACAGATCGGTTTCACAGATCGATCTGATAGATCAGTCTGACAGATCGGTTTCACTGATCGGTTTCATGTACAGTAACAGTGGGTGAACAATGTTTCCAGATTCCTACAGTTTTACCCCTTTTGACATTTCCTTTGACGTAAAATACATTTAAAGCCTTATTTTAAGGGCTCTTAAGGACGTTTGAAATTCCATAAATCCTATACTAATTATTCCTAAGGCCGGGATGTATTTACTTGGTCAAACTGTGTGGGTTAATGCGATCCGTTTTTAATGGATAATTAACCGGATCTTAAACCATCGCCACATTAAATCATAAAAAAAGGGACAAGATATCATTATCCCTTGTTCTTTCCCTTTGTTCTCGTCTAAGAGACTCTAGAAACTTTCAATCATTCCCTTAAGAGTTGAAAAATCAATCTTTACTCCAAGGATTGGTTCTGCTCTGTTTTGGATGCAACCGAGCTGTGTCGGTCAATCTTCCCAATAAGGTATGTTTTATCGTCATTCTTTTGGGGATTATATTCTCTTGTTCTCCATTCCATATTATACTATGTAATTTCCAAGATTCTTATGGGTTATTGTTGGGGTTGGATGGTACTGTCATACCGTGGAATCCTCTGGTGGATGCAGTTGTTGTGAGTGGAGGATTTTGACCCGTTGTGTGGAAAAAGGATGTCAAGAAGTCTTCCAGGTAGGGGTTTCATGGCTTCTCTAATTGTATATGTGCAATCCTAGAATTAGAATGATTTAGTCCTTTGGATCACAATGAAATTGACCTAATAAAATATTTGAACCGGATTAAAATAATTGGTTGATCGCATGTTGTAGCTTTATACCGTGATAACGGTTTGCCTCATGTTTTTCTAGATAGCGTAATATCTATGATTTCTTTGATTTGTTGTTTGTTCATGATAGAAATTGATAATGACTGTAAAGCCGGAATTAATTGTTAATTTATTGGCTAAAGATAAAGAGGCATGTAAATTATTCTGGTTATTACTGTTGTTGTAGTTGATCTAATTTGAGCATAATCAAATTATGGTAGTAAGAATGGTTTTTTAATTGTGATAGCTTACTGATTAGGTATCCCGTAATTGGAACCTATGCATAACAAATCTGCTAATTCAAAATGGATTAAAGAAAAGATTTTGTGGGAATTTCTAAAAGGGTTCTGAGTTACCCTCATGTTTGTTAAAGGGACAAGAGCCCATGGTTGTGACTGTTGTTTTCCTACTTTTTATGATGTAATGTGAGCCTGGATGGCTGTTGTGATGTGTGGAGGCATGGGGACTTGTGGTTGTGGCAGTGGATGGCGCCTAGGGTGGAGAGATGCATCAGCTTATGCATGTGGGTGTCGGGGAGGACACCAGGGGTGATGGAATGGGATGGATGTGGTTGCAGGATTCTTGTGGATTCTTTGAATGTTTATCTTCTTTTCTTTTCCCCACTGCTCAAGGTAGATGGTCTTGCTTACCCTTCTTCCAAAGTAGGCGATGACGCACGGGGTATGCCACCTGCTTTCCATGTTTATCCTCTCGAGGGAGAATGGGTCTATTCTCTTTCTATAGGCGGCAATGACTCAACGGGTAGTATATCTACTCACCGTGTTGATCCTCCTTTTTGTTTAGAAGCATAAGATGCTTTTCTAGAATGCCTGGGTATATGGAAAAGTAATTATGTAATGAATTTATGATTAAATGTTGAAAATCCACAGGGATGAAGATACTAGAATTTAAAGGTGATGTGAATCTTAAAAGGACCAGTTGATTTTAAATGCGATGAAAATTCATTTTAATGTGGAATTGTTCATGCTTAATTAATGTTTAACGAATTAATTAATGTACATTGGAACTGATAAAATGAGAACGGAGTAATCTAATATATCCCTTAAAATGTTTGTGTGCTTATAGGATACCCAGTATTATAAGTAGAAGCCTGGAGTCTGAGAGACGTTAGCTGCAGTTGTATATAAGACTAGGTAATGCCCATAGTGTGGATGTGAGTTATATATATATATTCTGTACTTTTTTTGTATCTATACGCTACTCTACCCTGTCGGTATGGGCAACTGACACCCCGGGGATTATGAGCCATGGGGGGTGTTTTCCCTAACATTCTATTTGGATGTTGAAAGTGTGACTACCCCCGTTGACCCCGCTCTCTTCTCTTGGTAGATCATTGTGCTGGTAGGAACACTGGTTAGTTTTACCCATATATGTGTGTAGAGGGGTGTAATGGTTTTTGGTTATTTCACACACATATATTCTAGATATAGTATCCTATGGACTACTATAGGTGTAACGTGTATATGCTGGGATGGCTTGAGGATCCCTATTCGGTGTATGGGATATAATGGCTTGAGGTATAATACCTGATGTATGATACACGTTATGCGAGTTGTGGTGCCTCTCGGAACATACGCACTTGCTTTTGGTTGTGAGGATTGTGTGGTTCTTCTCCCAGGTGTCTACGGGCAAGCCTTTGTGGTGCACGAGGTGCAGATTGTGGAGCTTAGCCCAGGTGTCTGCTGGCAAGACTTTGGAGAGAGATGCACATGACGTATTTCGTTGGGGAAAAGCGGAAAACAAGTGGGGAAGTAGTAGCGGGGTAACCTTGATATTCATTACTATATTCTATATTCTTTTATGCGTTACTTGGAGAGAGTAGCCATGGTGAGGTTGGGAACATTGTATACCTATTTAGGTGACGATTTAGTTTCACTTGTTGTTCACTAGGCTTTAGCATGCTTTCTTTTCTTTTGCACGAGAGGCTTGGGGAGGATCCTACTAAGTATACTGTTATACTCACCCTATGTATATATAAAATGTTTTTCAGGTCACTTGCAGTAGGTTTGAGATCAAGATGGTTACTACTAGCTTGTGGTTGGAGGAGGAGCTGTTCAAGCTTGTGGTCGCTGCCGTTTTACATTTGTTTGGGTACTGTTAGTTTCCCCTTTCATTTGTAGTACTTTTGCATGACATTTCATATATGTACTTGGATTTATTTATATTTCAGTTCTGAGTTGGTGTTGATTGAAGTATATTCTATCTTTCTCTTCTTCATGTGTTCTATTAGAGAGTAATGCCTCCCATTTGTATGTTTATTATACCCTCGGTGCTAGTCGCCAACCAGGGGCCTACAGGAGGTGGGACTCGGGGGTCATTATCTCTTTTCTCACATTGCCAGCCCAGGAGGGGTACACTTTGTGGGGAGGGGGTCGTGACAAGGTGTACCATAGAAACGACCGCTCAAGAGCTATACATACCCTTCTAGAAGGATCCTTGGTTTGTTTTTACAGTAATTGTTTCATTTTACTTTTACTTTTTAGTTTTCTTGTACTTTCCAGTTGTCTTGTATTCTAGCCCCTTTTTTCATATTGTGCACACCCCTTTTACAATATAGTTTACATGTGTTTGTATCTTGTTGTGTTCTTGGTTGTGTGTGTTTATAGGTTATAAAGGCAATGCCTTCCCAGTTTATGGGAAAATGTATTTCGGTGCTAGTCGCCAGCCCCTGGCCTATGGAAGGCGGGCTTGTGGAAGTCACAGCATGGGCCCCAGGGTATGGGTTGTGAAATGGATACTATTTCAATATCACTCGAAACAAAATATATTAATTTCCAAAACAAATAAATTCAATTCTATACTTAAAAAAATAATCAACTAAAGGGTCATGTTCCAAGTGTGACATAGTTAATATAGAATTAAAATTTTGACATAATGCTTCAGCCACTTTTTTTTTATTTTTCCAGATGGTAATGAATCATGCAATCATAATAAATTATTCGTTCTATCCATATCGTCTATCTCATGTTCAATTTATTCTGATTGAATATATACTTCAAACTTTTATGACTAGTATATATTTCACACTTTACTCTATACAAATGATGCCTCTATATATTTAATTCAAAAACAACTACAACTAATTTTCAGTCATGTGTGGGTTAATTTTAATTCATGAGGTTTCAACCAACATGAATTATAAGAAATTAAATAATAATTATTAACTGTAAAAAATCAATTCATTTCAATGAAGCATCACATAGATAACAAATTCATAACTTTTAGAAGGCAGGGATAAAATTAGAGCATGTACCAATCTTCTGTTTAGTTACTAGAAACAACAATCACATTATTTTTCCCACATGAATATAAATCCCTTGTGTTTTAACTTAAATACAGGGCATGAAAATAAAGAAATATTTTCAAAAAACCTTCAGTAATAACCTACTAATCCAAGAAAACTATGAATCTCTATGACATTAGTAGGTCTTTGAAAATCCTCAAAAACTTCTTTTAAAAAGGGTCAATAGTTATGCCATATTTTGAAAAATATTTTCCTGTGGAATGAAATGTTTTTAAATCAAAAGTAACTCTTATTAATATTTCCTTATAGTTTATTTTTTTATGGTTTTTAAAACAACCCTTAAGTTCCATTCATGTCCCTCAAGGGTATTAAAATATACCAAAATAAAATATATAAAAATCCACGTGATTATCCAATAATAGATAGAAGAAACCATTACAACGATTCATAAATTAATAATATGAATTATATAACCTTAATGAAATAAATATAAAATCATAATTACCATATCTCAACTAAAATACAGTATTCGTAAATTTATCCTCCTTCACCCTCATCTAATGGTACCTGAAACTCAAATCAATATTAAAAAATTACTGATCTCCTAAGAGTTAATAAAATAAATCATTGATATAAGGAAAGTTATACTTTCTACTAATAGTGATATTATTCAAGGATCTATAATCTATTAAAATTCTAATGGAATTGTCTTTCCTTTTTCATAAATAAAACAAAAGAACACCATATTGATGTTCTAGGTCGAATGAATCATTTATGAAGTAATTATTCCTATTTATTTTTCAATTCCAACCATTTATAATTGAGTCTTTTGATAAGGGTATTTAAAAATAGTCTTAACATAATATGATAAATCAATAGTAAATTCAACTTCTTCATATGGAATAAAAATTATTAATTCCACAAGAAAAAAATTTGTAAATCCATTTACTACTGAGATGTAACTAATCCAAACTATTCCATTATTTTCAAAAACATGAGCCGGATATCATTCAATTCCATCTTTAATCAATCTCTTAGATTCATGGTATGTTATCAATGTTATGAAATAATTTAATAGAACATTCATGCCTTTTCAATCTATTATATAATTTAAATTAAAAGTTAATACATCCCCAAAATGATATCAACCTCAAATATGGGATGTTCAAAAAGTCAAATAGGAATTACCATCCCCCCAATTACAATAGGATGATTTTAGTAAATCGTGGTTACTTTAATACATAGACTATGAGTTTTTACCTAAGGATGTTTATCACATTCATGAGGTGATATTTCCTATTTACATGAAAAGCTATCAGAAATAAAAGAATGTGAAGAACAAGAGTCAAACAGTATATTGGAATAATTCAAAAGAATGTTACGTACCTATCACCACAATATTATATAAACCATAATAAACTATAGTAGTAATAATATATTTTGCGACACCCATATTCTTTCAACCTTTCTGGTTTTCTACCATGGGTAATAATTTTTGGACACAAATTGGAATAATAACTTAAATCGTTGCAATGAAAAATTATTACCATTGGATTTTCATTTCTTACCTAATCATCACCCTAGAAACCATCATATATATTCCCAGCATCACCATATCAAATCAACTTACCATACATTGAAATATATTTTTAAGGATTATTTTTACCACACATCTCACATGATGGAAATTTAATTTTTTAACCTACAATCTTCTTTGATGAATTATTTCCTATTGGTTTCTAACTAGACCTCTTATTTTTCATACTCTCATGGGAAACATGATCGTTGGATGGCTGCACTTATACCTTCTTTTTCACATCAAACAAGTTTCTCATAGCTTTTTAACTCAAAATAAGACAATTAACATCAATATGTTATGATAAATCTTGAGTAAAACTGATTTATCTTTTTATCATGATACTAAATAAAATTTGGGTTGTACCTTGATAAATGGGTGAAATATTATTCATATTCATCCTCTAAATCTTCCCCATATTTCCCCACTTCCACGAATTATTTTTCTATACTAAGTTGAATAGTCATAGGAATATATTTCTCAAGGAAAATATTCTTGAATTAATCCCATTTCATGGAATCAAACTCTTAACTTTCTTTGATATTTATAAGAATTGACCACCACTGATGAAAATCACCATCAAAATAATAAATTACAAGAGTTACCCTTTAGTGATTCAAACAACCCATGATGTCAAATAACTTTTCTAGCGATTTAATCCATCCTTCCTCTATCATGGGTTAAAATGGTCAGGTAAATGTTGGTGGATGTTGCTATATAAAATTATCCACTATATTCATGTTCTTCCACGGTAGATATGGTATCTCTCTTGCATGGAGACCAAAACTATTTATATCCACTTTCAACAGATCCATGAATATAGAAAAATACTCAATTCCAATTTCAACCTTCTCATGATGTTTACATTGAAGGTTATTTTCTTCTCAATGTCATCCCACTTCAGCTGAACTATTTCTTCTATAAAAAAATATTCTAAACCAACATATTTTAAATGATGCAACATAGAAATTTTCACCTATTATAACATTTTATCTTGTCTACATGGTAAAATCATTCAAGTTAGAGTTATTAATATTATCCAAACCTATAAATATATATAAAATTACCCTTGATAACAACTATAAGTCCCCGACATTAATGACTAGGTAATCTTGAGTTTTAGTAAAGAACATTACTTTCTTTCACATTCAAGGTATTTTAATGCTTAGTGTTTTAGAGAATTAGGACATGAATATTTCATAAAAATTCAAATATTAAAATGTATACAATTCGAATAAATATCCATATTTTCACAAAACAACAAATTCTTAATATGAAACATGGGTTCTTTTCATGACCAATAAGCATAATTTATTCATTGGTATCATCCTTTTCTATATTGTCCCTTAAATCCTAGTATTTTTTTAAAACATGTGAAGATCACAAAAAGATTAATAAAGGATAAAAAGAAAAAAAAATTAATCATGATAAAACATTAGACACCTGAACACTTATTCATAATATAATAATTTTCACCCTAATGAAGTATTAAATACATTTATTTGAAAATAAACTCATTTGTTACCCATTTTGTAATAATATTATTACTATAAAACCCATATCAACCACAGATAATAGATATTGGTATCTTGGGAGATAATTATAATTGTCATACAAATAAATGGAAAAAATATGTGGTTGCATTCCATACATGTCACACTTAAAAATGAAATAAACATGCGGTCTACTTTTATGCCTAATGTATTAGAAGGATATCATGGATCCAACCATCATTAATTTATCAATGAAACTCCATTAATTTTTTATCACATAACTACCCTTCATATTTCTAAATTCCATTATATAATCACAACACATAAAATATTACCATTTTCAACATGTCACTATTATATTTTTATTTCCACTCATAAAGAAATCATTTAATTTCCAATACCCAATAAATAAAACATAAAATGGTAATGAATAGGTTTATTTTTATTTTTAAAAATTAAATTCTTGTTTAGTAATCCAAATAAAAAAAATTCACATTAGCATATATGTTGTTGTCAATGTGTACGTTAAAAAGAACATTCCTTTTTTCAATTATAAAGAAATAAAAATGTTTCATATTGAAAAATAATATTCCTTTTTTAATACCTTTGAATGAAATTCAGAGTAAAAAATTTATCTTTAGACACTACATAATATAATGTGGGAATATAACATCAAAATATTGAAAAATTAAAGGAGATTACCTTGAGTCTGAATTTTTAGGTATGTCCCTTAAATATATAAATAATAAACTTATGTTAATAATTTACTTTAGTGATATCAATTTTAGAGTTAATTTTCCCATTTATATCACCTATTACAATGTTATAATATTTAAATAATTTTTTATGTTCACGTTGAATGTATTGATGGAATTCAGTACTTGAGTACAAAATCAAATTGGTATGATGTCAATAGTAAAATTTGACACTATTAAATCATGTTCAGAATAATATTTAGGAAGTTATAATCATTTTTATACATCATATAACTTTTTAAATCAAACCATTAAGCATTTTTGTAAAAATTAACAAATTTATAATCATAAAGACGATAAGTCGAATGTATGCATGAGTAAAGTTTTCATTTTCCAGTGATATTTATATGAATAAGGTAAGTATGTCTTTATATTTATATTATAATAATATAATTAATATAAAATTTATCATTTAAACATACTAATGAATAAAATTCATCTTATGTGGTGATGAATAACGAATCACATTGCTTTGTGGATGAGATAGTTCACACTTACGCATGGATGACATTATCATTTTGATGTAAATGAAAAAAATAATAACATTAATGTTTTATTATTAGTTAATAATGATAAATATTTCTTGAATATAATATGTAAATATTAACTCTATTATTATAACAAGTCATTAGATATGGTGATTGAAAATTAATTATATCAATTCGTGAGGTAGTAGTCTATTTTACACACGAACAATTAATTGTCTTGATATTTTTTAGAAGTTGAGATTGATTTAGGTTATTATATTAACATAATAAAATATAATTATATATTGGATATGATAATTAATATTTTATCATGGGGGAATAATATTTTAATAAATTCGAAGAATAAAAAAAACAAGAACACTTAATTACAAATGATACATTTTCTTCAGACAATCTCATTTGATTAAAAGCTTCAAACCAATAAGATAAGTGTTCTACCTAAAATAAATTCTCTATAATTCAACGATGGATTATAGGAAAGAATGTGGTCAGATTTTTTCAAAACCAAATAGGTTTATATGTTTAAATAAAGGGGAAGAATTGGTTCCCTATTATAATAGAGGGGACAAGAAATCTTGAATTTTTCAAAAAATTAAATTAATATTAATTAATTTTCAATTGAAAGTTTGATAAAAAAATAATTTATTTTGAATATTGTATGATTATGGGTCTAAAACCATTCTTACAGTGAAAATTATATATGTTTTGATTATTTTTTAAACCTTATATTTCTGTTTTATCCTTTGATTAATCCTTTTAACTCTTATTGTGATATCATGTAATTTACACTTTGATGGTTAATATAATTCCAATAAAATTTCTAATGAAAATTATATGTTTATATTTAGAAATTTTAGTACCAATTAATTTATTTTTTTGGGATTTGAGATTATATATATTTTATATCACTTAATAAAGTATTATATATTTTAAAATATTATTTATTAGATTTTTTACACTATTCATTACATTCATTTTTTAAAAATATTCAAACAACATGATATATTTGAACTAAATACTTCAAAATATATACAACATGTCAATTTCGTCTATGGAATTTTTTATGACATTAAGTATCACATATTATATTTATTTTATTATTTCTAAAACCTTTTATTTGATATTTCCTTTCATTAAACAATTATGACATCATCATTATGTAAGCCTTTAAGGTTATCATTTCTCTCATAAAATTTATAAAAAAATTATCATGAGTAAGAATAAAATTTTATATTTAAAATGACTATTTATAGTACAATATACCCCATATATTACCCCATATTAAAAATATTACACCTGTTAAAAACAAAAGTATAAAAAATATTACTTTTCTTTAAATAAAATACTATAAATTCCCTAAATTCATACAAGTGGCTGAAAATGCTCAAAAGTAGGAAATGGATGATTTTTTTGAAAAATAAGTCATAAAATAAAATTAAGAAATTTTATAGTGTAATTTTATATGATTTATAATAGTACTTTTTACATTAATTAAGTGAGTTACCCTTAACCATCATAATACAAATTAGTATAGTTACTATTCATAGAGTCCAAAAATAAAAGGGTCTAATTTAATAAGTTTCTATAATTTGATTCAAATTATGGAATACATTTTTAAAAATTCATAATACATATGTGGCCGAAATTAATTTAAAACTAATCTTGTTGATGGGGTGGAAAAATGGGTTATTAAAGTGATAAAATTCCAAAAATTGAAATTTTTTTATATCCAAATTTAATACAAAATTTATTCAAATATAATAAATTGGATTAAATGATATTAATTTGATCTAATTATACATTAAAACCAAGTAAAAATAAAATTTAACACAATACATTATTTTGATGAGAAAACTACTTTAAATTCAAAATTATTATTTTTTCGTATTAATCAAAATAAGAAATATTAAAAAAAACAAAAATAAAAAAAAATGAATATTGATATTCTGATTTCAAATAAGAATTTTATTTTATTATATTTATTTTTTAATGATTAAAAAAAATATTTAAAACCATTTTTCCATCAAAAGGTGACAAAAATGTCTTTTACAAACATTCTATTTTTAATGAGAAAATAAGATTTATTCTTATGCTATGCCTAAAAACATATTAGATGAACGCAAAAGCATTTTATGAATGAGTTTAAACATATTATGGCCTTACATGGGTTTTGAAAAAAATTAAAAAATATTCATTTCATATCATAATTTTTATAAAATATAGTTTTACATTTGAAAATTATTATGAAAGTATATGTTACGTAAATAAATACAATATATATACAATACAAATAATATGTTGATATATTTAATTACATTTATAGGTTTTAATAAACATATTTTTAATGATACAATCAATTAATTCAGTCTCCCCTTGGATAAATTTTTTTAGAAAATACATTTATGGAAGATATATAGACAAATGTTCTTTGAGACTAATTTTTTAAAAATTTATGATTATTATTAAATTAATAATATAAAGAGAATAATAAATATTAAAATATATTAATTCATTTAAAAAATTATGCTGTAATTTAATTTAATAACCCATTCTATAAAATATTTAGTGTTTCTTAAATCAGATACCTAAATGGAAATAAAATACTTCCTTGATTAATAGTTCCTACATTCATAAAGTTTAGAAAAAAAATATCCATAAGATTTATGTATAATCATAATGATTTAAAAATGTATTAGTTTAGTTCATACATTTAATAAATCAGAAATAAGTTCCTTTTAGTGCCCAATTTATTTTGGGTCTATTAGTTTTACTAATTAACATTTTTGGAAACTATATGATTATTTTTGAGAAGAATTTTTATAATTAAAGTAAAATAATTATTTTGAATAATAAAAATGGTTAATTATAGAAAACTAGGGGTTCTAATATAAATAACATTTTCATAACATCCATTTCATCCATTGTAAGATAAGTTTATATTAGATGTGTTTTTACATTCTAAACCAAAAAATAATATCTCCTATATAATTTTGTGTTTTCCCTATTTCTACCAATTTTGAGTTTTCCTATATAAATTTTGTTTTTACTAAAAATATTATTTTAATAAATTTTCTCTTTGATAAGTATATTAAAACATTATTCTAAACTATTAAATTTATTCAATAATCTAAAAATTTTAGTTTTATATTGATCACAATTTTTTTTGTAAAAATTTGATTATAATTCTATAATTTAATTTTAAAATCATTCGTTATCAATTAAAACGTCATCATTAAATTCTAATTTTTTATGATAATTATTTTAAAGATTAAAACTTATCCTAAAGTGTTATATAATATTTTTTTATTTTATCATAATTTATTTATTTTTAGATCTTTGATAGAATGAATATTGTTCCACATTATCATGAGCCATTGGACAACGATTTACAATTGGTTTTTTATTCATAGCCTTAGAGTTCATAGTAATTTCATTATTTGAACTTGAATAACAACTCCAAGTAACCTTAAAAACGTTATTCCCTTTTATTGGACATTCATATTTCCTTTGATATTTGAGAAAAGGAACATTAGAATTTGTGTGACCTTTATCATTTCATTCATATCTTCTTTCTTATTTAATACCTTTATATTTTTTGTATAGTTTTTCAAATGTTTTAGAAATACTTGATAATTACTTGTTTTAAATTGGATAATTTGAATCAATTTATTAATACATAGTACTATAAAATAATATAATTCATTTTTTGATAGAAATATGGTTTTCATATTCATCTTTTATCTCATCTTCATACATCATCAAGGTTGAAACCATTTCTTTCATAATTAATAATTTTATAGTTTTATATAAATAAATAATACTTGATATTACATCCCACATAAATCATAAAAATCTATGATCTCATAACCCAAAATCGTATTTCTTATTTTGATCTGCCAATTTTTCAATATAAATGGATGCTTATTTCAGTAGTCTATTCATTTGAGTAATAATACAATATTCAAGAATATATTAAGTATCAATATTTTATTTTTTCAGTATATTATCATAAATTTCAAAAAATATTTGTACCATCATACATAATAGATGTATTTTTCACATTTCATATGTAGTAGAACATTGATAAACTCTAATAAATTCATCAGTTTCTAAACTAAAATAAATTTCATTCATTTCTCTCGAATTATGATCATACTATATCTCTTGCTCATCAATAAATTTTTTTATATACTTCATAGAAAATAATAAGACTTTAAAAATTGAAATAGAATCATATTCCCTGAATTTTCAAATAAATAATCATTGGTGTTTTCTAGCATCCATCATTATGAACATTAAAACAAGTGCATGAATCATTGACATAACTCCTCAAAGATCGTCCATTTTTAGAATTTATTTTATCTAGATCATTAAATTATGATTTTTGGAGGCAAATTATTTATTAAATATTTTAGATTTCCAGAAATTATGATTATTCTTTATAGTATTAGATCGATATAGAATATTCATATATTTATCAAAGAGAAAAAATAAATCCAATGGGGACAAACATTTGATAACAATTGTGAGGTCATACTGGAGATAATAAAGAAAAAAGGGGATGAATTTTGTTCCTTTAATTACTTCAAAAAATTCAAAACATTACTCCTGATATAAAATGATTCCTTTATTATTATTCAATGATGAATGATCATTACAAATAAATAATTAAATGAACATATTGATATATAGTATTTTAGGGAAGACATATCCCCTAATCAAGTTTGTTAATGATCTCTCCATGAGCTTCATGATTTTCCTTAGCAATTCATCTTATTAGGGACTTGTAAAACTGAGTAAAGTCAGTTGATAACTTTTCAAGAAGACTTTTACATAGACTTATGGTTCTATTAAAAGGAACCAAAATATCATCAGTTTATTCAGTTAAATTGACACTCCACAATGACTAATCCAGAATAGCTGATACTCAAATAAATAAATAGTAATTTTGTTGATTCAAAAAATATATTTTTTGCTGACAGTTTTATATGCAATTGATAGTTGAAAATTATATTTAGTAAAAATAGTAGCACCACACTATTCTGAAATGTTGAAAATTATTCTTTCAAATAGTGATAGATATAACACATTACATATAAATAAACGCATATGAATATAAATTATAAATAAAAAAAATCTTTTTTGAACTGCATAAAAAGATTTATCAAAAAGATATAACAGTATAAATAGAGAGTTTAAATAATATACCATACATTACATACATATAAATTACCTCAAAATTAATGAATATTCATTATAAAATCTAACAAACCCACTATGGGACTGTATAGGTTTAGTATCTTTAGAAACTGGGAACCATAAATAACTAGTTCATATGACATCTACATTGTCTCCTGCTTATTCCTTCATATCTAGAAAACATTATGATATATCTTACTAATAATCTACTTCATGACATGGGTAAAATAAACATAATAATGGCTAAGATTAAATTCCTAATAAAGGTAAAAAATGGATATATCAATCATATAAAAATCATATGACATAAGAACATAAGATTTGAAAATATTATCCTGTATATGAAAGATCACGATATCATGTCATCAGATAAATCATAAAAATTAATAAATAATTAATTAACATATTCCCAAAACTCATTACATAAGCCATTGGGTATTTTATAAACATAATCATATAAAATCATTTCATATTAGTTATGTTTCATTTTCAAGACCATAATAGCATACAAAGTTGATTGTTAGACCAGGTTTACATCTCATTCCAATGATATTTTACTGAACTGATAACTTTTACCGGTCCAACCTTATCTATCTCATGAGATACAAATATTTAACATTTATGTAGAGAGATATATAAGTCCCACCCATATTGTAATGAAATCATTGTTATGTGTTCCATATAAATAGAAATCATTAATCATAGAATAACCCAAATAATAAAATGGGTTTCTAAAATATCATTCTGTTATAAAATAATCCATATAAAACAAATAGATTTCAAAAATATCATTCCATTATAAACATAATCAATAATATGAATAATAGGGATAGTATAATTGAAACATAACCCTCTTAATGAATGTAATTATAGATGGAAAATAATTTTTATAGAACACTTGAAATTAATTCTTGAGGAAATTATCAATTATTCATAAAAGCATTTTCTTTTCTCAAAATTCCATGTGATTTTAAAGGATAATAATATTTTTGAAAATATCCTTGAAATATATTAAACTAAACTATATGTAAATACAATTTCATTAAAATATGAAAAAAATTTATGCCATATATGTTAAAAGGTAACAATCTTCTCGTAATTTTTTCAGGTATATCAAATAGTACCTCATATAAAAATAGTAAAAATATTACTTTCATACCATTTAATTTAAATTGAACATTGAGTAAAATTGAATCTGCAAAATGATATAAGAATATAAAAAGTATTACATATTCAAGAAACATAGACATCGATGATAAATATATCCCAGTAAATAATTACATATAAACAAACTCGGATAATAACGAGATTTATAAATTATCTCTTACCTTAGTTCTGATATTCTTTATATGTATCCTAACTTCCTGTATAATGATTTAAATAATATCAGTGACTTATTAAAAATTATTGGTCATTTTTATGTTATCATATATGATCATATTATCATCTGTTAGTTTGTAATTTTTCATTATTACACATTATTCGAGTATAAATGGATTTATTTTCTTATGAATGTTTCGAATAAGGTATGATTCTTTATCATATGTTGTATTTATATAATTTAAATAATGATAATAATATAATTTATATCATATTTTTTCATTCCATAAATTTATATAATCATTCTTTAATAGATATAATGCATAATTAATCACATATCATTGTAGAGATGGTAAACCATACATACACACGAGAAATGATATAATAACATTAATTATGAAATGATATGGAATTTTATGTTATATATATTGTACAAAATAAATATCTTCTTATAATAATCATATTTAGTTATGATTTATATCATTATACCTATCTATGTAAAGTGGTAGTCAAACACAGATTACACCACAGTGTTGAGACAGTAAGACATACGTATGCAAACGTAGTGATTTATTTTTTAATAGGATGGATAGACGATTGAATAATTCCATTACATAACAATAAAAACATCTAGGTATATAGGTTATAATGTAGTTATTACATAAAAATGGAAACAACAAAGGAAGATTATACATAATAAAAAATGATCTTGAGAGAGTTAGTAAAGAAAAAAACCTCTTCTTCAGTGAGATCCCACTGGATCTCCTCTTAAATGCACTGAATATAGTCTTTTAAGAAGAAAAAAACCTAAAAAATGTGACTAGGAAATTTTATAAGGGAAATGTTTTGGGTATGGGTGAACTATAAGGCTCAACGAGTAATAAATAAATGAGGTATGAGGTTCCCTTTTTATAGTTGAGTTCAGGGAACCTTTAGAATTTCCAATAATATTAATTTAATATAAATTCACACCATATCCAAAAACCACAAAAATGAAATAATTTAGAAGATGAGATATGTTTAGTTTATAATGTAATCAACCAATAAAGGATTAGACAAGTTTTTCTATTAATTTACACCTTATCATTTAGATTAGATCATAGTTATTCTATTTAATTTTTAATTAAGGTACCAATTATTTCAATATTAAATGACTGAAATATTTACTTATTTTATATCAATTAGAATATAAATAAATAATTTTTGAACATTTTAAACTATTTAATTAATATTTTTTTAAAATGTTTCATTATTTTTAAATAATTTTATAATACATTATTTTTATAAGCTATTAATAGTTTCAATTTTGATACTATACAATTAATTGACTATAAAAAATATAAAAATAACAATTTATCCTCTGAATTTTTTATTATATTCACAAGAGTACAATTTAATATATAAAATTATTTGGATACACTAATTATCCCAAATTATATTTATTTTAACAGATTTAATAACATTTTTTTTATTATCTTTATTAGAAAAATAATTACAACATCAGTTTAGTGTAATTATATATTATACATATTTATTGGTTAAAAATTAAAAATATAATAACATAAAGAATAAAATTATTCTATATTTGAAAGAAATTTTTATAGTATGATATATATTTTAGTAATTCTTATATTAAAAATATTATATTTAATGAAATGTGAATTTGAAAAACATTATCATCACTTTAAATAAAATATTATAAGTTTCATAATCACATCCATGTGGATTAAAATGGTCAATAAGTCGAAAATTGGATGAATATGGTTGATATATACTTGACTATTATTATTTTATCATGAGATATTTTATTTTAATGGTTATTATCATTTTAATGAAAATTATTTTATTAGTTTTTCATCAATTATATAAGGTCAACATCATTAATATTTAAAATATTAAGGTAATTATTTATTTCTAAACAATTAAAAATAAATTTCCACGATAAAGAAAAACATAATATATTTAAAATTACTATTTATAGTAAAATTTAGCTTATATATATCCTTATTTTAAAAATGATATATTTATTAAAATTTGAGTAATATATATTTAACTTTTATTTATATAAAATAAATTAAATGACTTAATCTCATCCAAGTGGCTTCCAATGGAAACCATTATAACCCAAGGATGATTTCGGTATCACATCACAACCAATTATATTAGAACCAGTGTTAAGGTAATTTTAGAACATTATTTTTACCCTTTATTACATGATTAACACTTTTACTATATTAATGAAAAACTAACAAATTTAATATTCATATTTCCATGAAATAAAAGAATGTTATTTACAAAATTTCTATATATTGAGTTAAAATATATAATAAATTTTTAAAAATTAATTTAAAATTAATAACTTTTTCAAAATGATGAAACAAATTTTTAGGAGTTAAAACATTCCAAAATATTGAAATGTTTTTACATCTAAATTAAATGTAAAATTAATGATAGTGACCTAAATTATATTAAATGATAAAAATACAATCTATTTATACTTTAAAACCATTAAATATTATAATTTAATCATATAAATTTTTTCTATGAAAAAGGTTGCGTTCAAATAAAATTTTGTATATTTTTTCTATTCATACAAACTTGAAAGTTATCAAAAGAAATATCATGAATTCATAAAAAGTAAATTTTTATATCCTACATCAAAATAATATGTTTATATTTTCATATAAGAATTATTAATTTGTCAAAATGTTAATTTCAAAATGGTTCTCCATTAAATGATGGTAAAGTTACCATGATGAAAAATATAGGTTTTTATACATAAAAAATGATTTATTTGTATCCTATGACTAAAAAATAAATTTTAAGAGTGTAGAAAATATTTTATCAAATATATAACATATATATTTCATTAATCGTATTTATTATTTATAATTAACTTTACATATTAATAAAAAAATAAAATTATTTAAATGACATTTCATTGGATTACATATTTTTTATAAATAATTTGTATCCAAATAATTCAGTCTAGATTTTCATAATTTTGTTATATTTATTCATAAAAACATAATGGATAGGTTAAAATGGTAATTTCATACCAATTTATTTTCATAGTTGGTTTAAAATCATGACTGTGTGCAATGCAAACAATTGAATAAAGAAAATTATTTAAATAAATCGGTTCATAAAAACATCAATGTTTTATATTATAAAGCCTTAAACTTATTTTTCCAAATAAATTCATCACTTGGATACAAAAAATTTAGGATAACTATTCCTCATAACATCCTTAAGTTCCCACATTGGTTTCTTGAAAAGGTGGTTCTGCTATAAAATTTTAAACAAGAAAGTGGATTGTTTCTTATAAATTTTTTACTATGATCCAGAATCTATATTGCCTTTCATTCATAAGAATTATAATTATATAGAGGTATAACTTTTGAGTTTAGTACTTTTGAACGATCAAGAATATATGTTCTTAGGAGATACATATGAAACACATCATGAACCTGAGTGATATTTGGTTAAAGCACCAATCTATTATCTACCTTCCCAACATGATCATGAATTTTAAATGGACCGATATACCTAGGGCTCATGTTTCCCTTCATCACAAATCTCATTACTCTCTTATAGGGAGATATTTATAGAAATACCTTATCACTCAATTCAAACACTATTCCTTTTATTCAGTTGTGAGCAAAACAATTTCTCAACTCTGAGATGCTCTTAGGTGTTTTTGAATAGATCTGACCTTCTCTTCCATTTAACCAACAAAATCAGATTTTAATATAAAAACATTCCCCAACTGTATCCCATCAATTCGGAGTTCTGTAATTATTTCTATAGTGGGATTCAAATTGAACCATCTTAAAACTAGTTTGAAATATATTTTTCTATAAACATTATACCAAAGGTATGTGTTTATCCCAACCCTCATTAAAACCCATAGAAAAATATCATAATATGTCTTCCAGAGAAAAAATTCTTTTCTTATACTGAATGTCTGTCTATGGATGATAAGTAGTGATAGAACATATCTGTGTATCCAGAGCCTACTGAATGCTTCACCAGAAAATTGAGGTAAATCTCATATCCCAATCAAATATAATGGAAATTGGTTCATTAGGAAATATTGAAACCTCCATTATATATAGTCAGGAAAGGTGATCAAGAGAGAAATCATCTCTAATAGTAATGAATTGTGCCAACTTCGTAAGGTGATCAACTATAACCTACATAGAAATATAGACTTTAGATGTTTTGGGATGTATGACGACAATGTCCTGAGTGATTTTTTTCTTTCCCCATTCTAGTATTGGTATTGGTTGTAACATCCCCTTAAAATTCTGTCTCTTATACATAACTTGCAAAAAATTAAAGCACTGGGGGACATATTCATCAACATCACTTTTCATGATATCCCACCAGAAATAATATTTCATGTCCATGTACATATTTATTCTTCTTGGGTGAATAGATAATGAAGAAATATGAGCCAAATCCGAAATCTCTTTATTTAATTCTTTTATGGGAGGAAGAAAAACACAGTTTTTCTACCTTACTATTCCATCATAATCATGGTCTAATTCTGGAACATTTCTTGCATCATTTTGTAGCTCTATATCATCCTTATGTTCCCCCTAATCTTCATCTGTATAGATGGTTGAAAATTAATTTAAAAAACATAGTATTTCTCCCCTTCATTTAAAATTACAAGATCTATCCATCATAAATCCATAAATATTATATCTTATGTGATCTTAGTCATTGATAGGATGTCATGTTACTTTTGACTCAAAACATCTTCCACCTTGTTTTCTTTCCAAGTGTGGTAATGAATCGAGTAGTTATTATCTTTAATCAACTCCAACCGTCTTCTTTGGTGCATATTCATCTCCTTTTGTGTGAAAATATACTGTAATCATTTATGAAAAGTATAAATATCTCACCTTTAACCTAAAAATATTGCATCTATATCATCAATGGAAATATTACCGTGACTAACTCTAAATCAAGTGTTCGATAATTTTTCTCATGGATTTTCAATTTGTTTGAGGAATAAGCTATCACCATATCCTTTTACATGAAAAATCATCCAAACACCTTTTGGGATGTGTCACTATAGATCACAAGGCTTTCTCTACAACAAAGAAGTGTGATATTAGGTGCATAGGTTAACTATCTTTTTAGCTCTTTGAAATAATCTTCACATTATTTCGTTCACACGAACATAACTCTTATTTAAGATAATATGGTGACTGGATAAGATATTCATGAAAATTATTTCACAAGACATCAATAATATGTAGCCAAACCATGAAATCATTGTATCTTAGTTACCACTATTTTTCTAGGAAAATGTTCATTAACTACTATTTTTGATGGAACCATAGATATCCACTCTCTTGAGATTATGTGGCCCAAAAAAGAAACGTTATGAAGCCAAAATTCACACCGGGTAAATTATTCATAATGACTCTACTTTATCAGCATCTTCAGTACAATTATCATGTGATCTTCATTACCATTATTTATCATTGAATAAATAAGAATATTGTCTATAATTATTATCACAAACTGATCAAGATAGTCTCTAAAGACTCCATTCATTATATCCATGATGATAGTGGATGAATTATTAAGACCATATAGAATCACTATAAAATCATATTGTCCTTACATTATTTGGAATGTCGTTTTTGGTATATCCTCCCTCTTGACCCTTAACTAATGATGTCATGAATGAAGATCAATCTTGGAAAAGAATTGATCTCCACATAGTTGGTATAGTAAGTCATCAGTGTAGGGATGTGGATACTAGTTCTTGATATTGATCTTCTTATGCTTTTCATAATCAATAAAGTGTCATATTGATCCATATTTCTTCCTAAAAAAATAATAGGTGCACCCCAAGGATATTCACTAGGTCATATGAATCTATTATTAAGATTCTATTGGATTGGTTTCTTTATTTCCCATAACTCAATTAGTGTTATTCTATAAGGTGTATTTGAAATAGAAAAAACACAGAATATGAGTTATATTTAAAACTAAAATTCATGATTTGAAGGGATACCTATCAATTATACATGAAATTCACCAAAAAATTCTCTTACAATAGGTTTTTTCTTAATGTTCGGTTTCTCACTAAGCATTTAAGATAAATAATGTTACTCTATTAGAACCAAGAACCATATGGTGGAGCAAATTTTCACTGGAAGGTCATATTAATCCTTGCATGAATAGATGATCATAGAATAACTCATAATATGAAATGTGACATCCCATCCCCGGAAATTGATATGATATCTCTAAAGGTAAATCCATCCAATGTAATGAATCACATAAAATTACACTAAAGGAAGGGTCACAAGATTTTCAGGAATTAGATTCCCATAAACATCAATTGGAGAATAATTATAAACTTTTTTATGTGGTCATTGTTATATTAGGTTTTTTCACATCTCAATCAACATCTAATTTTTTAGTTAATAAAGAGATACACTGAATAAATATTTCAGAAAGAAATGATTGGATGGATCCAAAATCAAATAAAACATTTTATACTCTAGAGTGGATGCTATGGGTACCTTTCACCACATCATTATCATACTCCACATCCTCGATAGTGATAACATGTGAATTTCCTTTATATTTAGACTAAAGAGTTTTCTGATATCGATCGTCATCCACAAACCTTGGATTAGGTCATTGGATGGCATAATCCCACATTTCCTTAAACGTGTATAAATAAAATTTTGACAATTCATTTTGTATAGCCTTTTCCATACTCGCATAATTAGAAAAAAATTTCCCATCACAAAGGAATTGAGTTTTCTATAAACCTCCTCTCCCATACTTACAAAAAAAATTCCCTTCAATACAATTTCCTCCATGTTTCTTTCAAAACATTTAGCATATGGGAAAACCCATCTTCTATTCAGGGTGGTATTTATATTTTTCTATCAATTCAATTTTTCTCTTTTTATCAAACCATTAAGAATTTGGGGTTACAACAATCATTATCTCAACCATGAGAGAACATCTAAAAATTTCCTTAATATTTTTGAATTCCAATATGTTTAATTCATTTCAGATACTTGGTTTTTGGCCACTAATGAATTGACCAATTTTTACTCAAAAGTTGGATAATAATTCCAAAAGAATACCTTACAAGTCTTGTAAAACTTTTCTTCATAGGTACCTATGGATTCATCATCCTTTTTCTTATGTTCAAGTAACTCTTCCAAATTTGTTAGAACTATATGGAAGATTTAATTTTTTAGAAACATGTTATAGAACACTTATTTTTTCCATGGATTCAATTCCATCTTTTTTCCTCGTATTTTTATTATTATTACACTAGTGATTAGTATCACCTTCCAAAATATATACTGTCAATATGAATTTATCATGTTCAAATAATTAGAGAAATGAAAATATCTTTTTAGTGCTATTAATCCATTGTTTATCTAGTAGTGGATCAGAAGACCCGATGACAGAATGTGGAAGAAGCCTCGTGAAGGAATCAAAAAAATGCTGTAACCTTCTGTGTACATTTGGATGTCCTATATAATTCATATCTTGAGAATGTTTTTTGAGTATAAAAACAATGTTTTTTATTAAATATCCCATAACTTTTGGTTTATCAAGAGGAAAATCATTGCATTTCCCATCACATTCAACATTAACATGGTTCCTTTAGGTTTATGCCATTGAATAATACCCATAAGAATAGTATGATAAACACTAATAATAATGGGAAAACAACATAATCTTGCAAAATCTTTAAATTTAGGAAAATTTAGATTTTTTACTAAGTTATTCATCATCATTTCTGAAACACTAATATTGTAACATATATTTCAACATATCCTTAGGGTTCTTATAATAGTTTCTCATCCATGTTTCCAAATGTTATCCATACATTTTCTATGATACCAACTATAATCTAACACACATTAGATTTATAGATATTAATTCAAAATTGAATAATATTTATTAAAAACCTAATGAAAATCATTCCCATACCATATATGTTTAGTGTCTTTATAAACTGGAAAATATAATCACCTGGTTCAAATGAAATCTATATTATCTACCTTTTATTAATTTATATCCATACTCCTTTTTGACACATATAAATAATACTTTTCTTCAAAACCTAGAAAAATAAATATAAAAAGGGGAATCTCATATGATCATTAAGGGTAAAAAATAGAGATATCAATCATATCAGATTCATAAGACATAAGAATAAAACATTTTTAAATATTAGAATGTATATAAAATATTAGGATATTATTTCATGGGATAAATCATAAATGTTCATAAAAAATAATGAACATATACCAAATATCCATTATATAAAACATGGAATTCATGGCATGCACATAATAATATAAATTAATTCCAAATTAGTCAAGGATTATTTCCAAGACAATCATAGTGGACAAAGTCCATTAGTGAACCAGATTTACTTCCTGTTCTAACCATGTATCACTCAACTGAGGAATTTTAGCATTCAAACCCTATCTATATCATGATATATATATATATACACAATCAATTATAGGGATATTTAGGTCTCCCACGTCAAATAATGAAATCATTATTATGTGTTCCATAAAATCATAAATAATTCACCAAAGAATTACCTAATGAATATAATGGGTTTCTTAAACATTATAAAAAATATAACAATCCATATTAAAAAAATGGATTCTATATTGAGAATTTCATTATAAACATAATAAAAAATAAGAATAACAAGGATAACATAATTGAAACATAACCCTATTAAATAATTCCATATTAGATGGAAAATAATTTTTATGTAACACTCCAAATTAATTTTCAAGGAAAATATCCTATTTTCTACAAAAACAATTTCTTTTCTCAAAATTCCAGAAAAAAAATGAAATTGTTTTTTCAGAAAAAAAACATGAAATATTATAAAATAAGATTCATGTATATATTGTTTTATGAAAATTTAGGATCCTATTTTTCTATATTTGTTTAAATAAAATATTCTTCTCGAACGTTGATTAGGTTTGTCAAAAGTACTTCATATCAAAAAACGACAAAAGATTCCTTTCATACCGTTTAATAAAAATTCACCAATAAGTAAAATTGACCTAAACATTTAACAAATAATTGTAAAAATAGTACATATTTAGTAAACATTGATGTGGATTCTATGTATACCCCAGTAAATACTTATATATAAATGATCTTAGATAATGATGAGATTATTAAATTATCACTTATATTTGTTCTGACATCCTTTGTATGTATCAGAACCTCCAAATATAATGATTTAAATAATGTAATTGAATTATTGTAAAACTGTATTAATTTTTAAGATATCATATATGATCATATTATCATCTATTGGTTAATAATATTTCATTATTACTGTTTATTTGTGTAAAAACGGCTTCATTTTCTTAGGCATGTTTTGAATAAATTCTGGTTCTTCTTTTAAGGTTAGAGTAATATACATACCATAATGATATTAATATAATATATATAATATTTTTTCATTATTTAAATTTATATAATCATTCTTTAATGTATATACTATATAATGAATCGAATCACATCATAGAGATTGTAAGCTATACATACGCACGAGCGATGATATAATTCCTATAATTATGAAATGTTAATGAAGTGGATGGTATATATATTATTCAAAAATAAATATCTTGTTATAATAAATAAATTTAGTAATTATTTCCATCATTAATCCCATCCTAGTAAAGTGGTGGTGAAAAACATATTACACCACGACAGAGAGAGGGTAAGCTATACATACACACGCTTGGTGAATTCATTTTTTGTAGGATGGATAGAAGGTGTAATAAGGTTGTTCAATATCACTAATAACATCCCCGTATATAGATTATAATGTTTTTATTACTTAATAATATAATGAATAAAATAATGTGAAGTATAAGAAGAAATGATCTTGAGAGAGTTGTTTAAGGATATTACATCTTCTTCAGCAAGCTCCCTTTATATTTACACTTAAAGGAACTAAAGTTTGTATTTTGAAAATAATAGAACATATCTAATGATATTAGCGAATTCTAGAAGTTAAATGGGTAGGTATGGATGAAAATTACGTCTCAATGAGTTATGAATAAATGAGGTATGTTTTTCTCTTTTATAGTTGAGCTTGGGGGGACCATTATAACTTCCAAAACAATTAATTTATTATAAATTCAAACCCCATAAAAAACCTTAAAATTTTAATAGTTTTAAATATAAAGAAGATATAAGGTTGTAATATCATCATCCAATAAATTTTACACATGTTTTTTTAGTAAATTTATACCTTATAAGTTAATAAAACTTAGTTATTCTCGATAATTTTGAACTAAGTAAACAAATAGATCAATATTAAATGGGTGCGATATTTAATTATTTGATTTCAAATTGAAAATAAATTAATAATTTAAAAAAATTTAAACCATTTCATAATAGTTATATTTTTTATGAAACTTTTTATGATTTTTAATTAATTTAATAATATATTATTTTGGTAAACAATCAATAGTGTCATTTTTGATAGTATCAAATTAAGACTTTATTAAAAATAAAAATATGATAAGTGACCATAAAAATGTTTTATTATATTCATAATAGGTTAAGGTAATATTTAAAATTCATTGGATACATTAATTATTCCAAATTATATTTAGTTTAATATTTTTAATAACATTTATTTATTCACTCCATTAATAAAATAATTATAACATCATTTTTGGTAATTATTTAATATACTTATTTTTTGGATAAAATTTAAAAATAATATACCAAAACAAATATAATTGTCCAATATTTTAGATGAATTGTTACAGTATGGTATATCTTCTAGAAAATTCTATATTAAAAATCGTATATTTACTAAATTTTGAGTATGATAACTTCAACATCACTTTAAATAAAATATTATACATGTCATAATCATTTACATATGGATCTAGATGGTCTATAACTCAACCCCTGGATAAATATGGTTGATATATACCCGAAAAATAAAACCTCTTCAAGTGTTAATTTTTTTTAATTTTTATTATTTGATTAATAAATATTATTTTATTTATTTCTCTTTAATTAAATAATTTTTGTATCATTAATGTATAAGAAATTAAGGTAATTATTTTTCACTAAAAATAAAAAATAATTTATTAATATAATGAAAATCATATTATCTTTCAAATTATTTTTTCAGCCTAATTTATCTTCTTTATAACATTATATTAAAAATGATATAGTTATTAAAATGTGAATAATACATATTTCACTTTTCCTTAAATAAAATATATTAAATGTCATAATATCATCCAAGTACCATCTAAAGGATACCATTTCTACCAAAGGATTATTTATGTCAAAAAACACTAATCCAATGATATTAAAATAAGTATTAGGTTAATATTATAACATTATTTTTACCCATAATTTTTTAATTTACCCTCTTACGATATTAATAAAAAAATCGCGAAGTTACTATTTATAATGACCAAAAATAAATGAGTTAAATTTATATAATATTGGACTAATTATTCAAAATATGAAACCTATTTTTTGAAATTAGACACATATAAGTTTCAGTAATTAATAGAAAATTAATCACTGTCAAAATTTGAATACAGTTTTTAAGAGATAAAATTTTTCAAACGAATTGAATTTTTTTTACATCTTAATTCAATGTAAAATTAATGTCAACTACCTAAATAATATTATATGATAATAATATCATCTATTTATAATTTAAAACCATTCAATAATAAAATGTAACCATATATATTATTTTAATGACCTACTTTTTTTTCAATTAAAATTTTGTACATTTGTACCATTCCTGCTAATTTGAAAGTTTACATAAAAATATCAATAATTTATCCAGATTAAATTTTTATATCCCTATTCAAAATAGTAATTGTATGTTGTCATATATAAATTATTAATCTTCCAAACGGTTTTAAAGGGTTCTCTATTAAAAGGAGGTAAATTTTCATTATTGAAAAATATAGGTTTTTATACATAAAATATGATTCATTCATATCCTATGAATAAAATATATATTGGATGAATATAAAAAAATTATAAAATATATAACATATATATTTCAATTATTTTATTTTGTAATTTAATAGAAATTATTTATTAAAAAAATACAAATATTTCTTTTACATTTCATTAATTTATATACAGTTATGGATAATTGGTATCCAATGAATTAACCATAAATTTTCATAAGTTAGTTATATTTATTCATGCCAACTTAATAGCTATGTTAAAATGGTCATTTTTTACTAATGGAATATCATGGTTCTTTTAAATTCATAATTTTTTTTTCAATGCAAGCTATCAAAGAATTAAAATGATATAAAGAAATTATTTCTTAAAACATCTGGGTGTTACAGTTTCTAAACATAAACAATATATGTATGTATTCAAATTATAGCTCTAAGAAAAAATACACATTATTATTTACAAGTGTACAACTCTTCCTTGAGAAGAATATTTGTATCTTTAGAAGATCAATATCTCAATAATTTCTTTGGTGGTAGAATAGATTCATGTCCAAATAGATCTAGAAATACTGTATAATAAATCATTATAATTGAAATTCAAATCATTTAAAGAGAGTTATAACCTCCCTTAAAAATAGAAATGATTAAATATGTTGAACATCAACCCTTGAATCTATCATAAACCATATTTTAATATATATTTAATTCAGTAATGATAGATTCAAAAAATGTGGATAATATCATGATTCTAAAACTCAATAATTTCCCATGTCAAACATAGGGTTTCATTTCAAAGATATAAACACCAAAAGTATGCTTGGTAATCTATAACTAATTACAAAAGTATGGTTAATGAACAATAATTTAATTCTAAAAACATATTGTTTCATCTAAAAAAGGTTCATTAATCCATACCTTTTCAATAATGCAGGCTTTATGATCCATAATATTATTCCAAACATAGGGTTTTGAAATGATATTTTCTTCTTACAAATAGAGGGTTTGAAAATTATTTTATGACTACTTACAAACAAGTCCAAAATAGTTTATTAAATATCCTCCCATCGATTTAACGACATTTGAATGCTTCTATAATAAAAAATAATTATTCTAAATATCATCCATAAATTAACATAAAATAAATTCATTAGTAACATAAATGTTGTTATTTTTGAGAATTAAATTCAAAATGAAATTAAAAAAATTGTTTTAATGAAAACATACAAGCCCGAATGGCCTGCATGACTTATATTTTTATGAACCTTTTGATAATAACCCATTTAATGGATTATAGGTAACATTTACATGTCTTGTAGGGTTTGTGACATTATATGACCAGAGGGTATTTAGAAAAAAAATTTGTTTCTTACACCGACTCCCTTGGGGGGTGGGTGACCAAGCCCAAGTGTGTTCCATGTTCCCCAGCTAAGAAATGGATTTGAATTATCTGGTGAATAATATGTGCAGTGTCCAAGTCTGCAGTTCAACTTTTTGTATATCCCTTTATCAATATAGTAATCATTGTGTCTATGTTCTGGAATATATCCCATGAAGTTACAACTAGGGGTTCCCAATTACTGGGTAAGAGCATGAAATTGGCATATATGAGTGTTTTTAATTATCCATTAGATATTATATGAAATTTATATAATGTTATTTATTTACTATTACATTATTCTTATATTATCATATACAATTAGACTGAATTTTTCTAGTTGGGTAGTGGACAGATTTGTTGTAGTCCTATTGAGTTATACTCACATGCTACTCTGGGTGCTTATATCATGTTTGATTTTCTAGCAAGAAAAATTTAAATGAGTTAAGTGATAGAGATGAGACATGGATTTTATTTGGTTGAAATCACCAATTGTACTTTTATTTTCAATTTGTATACATGATTTTTCTTGTAGGCAATCAATGTCCCTTTATTCACATATGATAGATTAGGAATGTTGTTTCTATATTCATTTATTGCAGATGATATGTTTTTATGAATCAACATACAGTAAATATTTATTAATACATTATTGGATATTTATTTTTTTCACATGAGAACCTCTCTTCTTGTCACATGCCTCTTGAATATGGGGTAGTTCTCCAGATTCATTGTGGTATTTCAACTCAGACTGGGTGATTCTAGTCGTGATGTTACGCCAATACCAAGGGTATACAGTTTCTCAATTATTAATAAAACATATCCTAATAAAATAACACTTCACTATAATAATACCTTATGTAATAAATACCAATCTTGTCACATCATCTCTCATTAATTTAGAACTTCTATGTTCATTTTCAATTTCAGTTCTTTAACTCAGTATTTTACAATATACATAATCTCTCTCACAGGTTTGATACATGATAACACTATCAACCAAGATCACTTAATTATTCATTTTTAGTACAATAATTTTTATAAACTTCTAAATTTGACTATACCTATAGGAAGAAACTGTTTTCTATGGGTTGTTAAATTTTTATTAACATTTTGGGAGAAAATGACCAAATAGATTTAGGTTTTTAAATAATTTTCCTTCTAAATTTATGTATCTTTTTAATTCTTAGTGTAATGAAGTTGTTACTTCAGGATCCCCATTTTATGCATAATCACTACACTCAAGACAAATTAAAATATATCCTTATATTGTGTTTGAGTTATAGAGATGTCTGAGTAAGAATAATTAATAATTATATGTGACTATGAATAGTATTAGGAAACAGAAGTAATTAATTATTTTTTTGTGAAAAATATAGACATAGGTATACAAACTATTATAGATTATGGATGACCATAAAACATGTGGTTATATTATATAATTATAGTACAACATATTGTAGACAACTTGATTGAGATCAAACCATGAATAATGAAGATGAACCCCAACTATGCTTAGTTTTCCATGTTGCTGAATGAAGACCATAATGTATATATAGGGAGTCCTCTAGAACACTATGATACAATCAAATTTCAAAAAATATCAAAAGATGTTGGTAGATTATTCTTGTTTATATCATAGTGAATGTAAAGAGTATGAGAATGGATATATGGTCCTCTATCTCATTTCATCATAACATAGGAAAAGTTCGAAAGAATCATTTTGACTCGCTTATTCCACCCTTTAAAATAATTTCATTTTATCATCAATATTTTCAATATAAATCAATTTGATGATGAATAACTTAATAAATTTTGGGGGTGATTCGTGGAATTAATTAGAAAATTAAGGCATCATGAAATTGATATGTTTTTATTAATAAAAATATTTAACAACGGTTTGGATTAGAGAAATTGGTCAACTATGGATGTTATAGTGGGGAGATCCCTAATTCAAAATTCATTAGAGGAAAGATACACCATGTTATATGAGATAGAAGGTACCATCTTTTACTCAGAATCTAAAGGATAATAACTAAGGTGTGTCAATATGGTCGACAATAATGAATGAATATTTTCCCCGATGAATTTATTAATTATAAATACATATTCTATGATGTATATGGAATATACTATAAGTATATATATTTAATAAGTATAAGATGATGATATCAGTAATGTTAATAAATTCTATTACTAGGGAAAGCTATAACAACATTAATGAAAATGATATCATCAACGGGAACTGGGATTTCAAGAGTAATAAGGTTCTTCTCCCTAGAATCAAATCCACTCACTATAAGATATTATATACATATTCATGATCAAAACAGGGGTTATTATCAATAATCTAACATAATAATAAAATAATAAAAATGTTTTAATTTGGGAACATGTAATATTAGTTTTTCTATATTTATATACAACAAAATGGAAGGACAAAAAGAGTGTTTTCGAGTGATAAAGAGGTTTACCCAAGAGGAGACTTATATTCCATAACCTAGAATTTTTTTTAAATAATTAATGATATATAAAAAAATTAGTAATTTGTATGAAGATCAAAAATAAGAGAATAAAAGGTGGGAAATAATTAATGAAAATAGAAATCTATTGTGAAAAACTTTTCATGGAAACCAAAACCTACATAAAATTGAAAAATCATATGTAAAACACAAATATTTTATATTTCATAATATTCACTAACAACAAATACACAATGAGAATTGAGAGTTCCGGTGTATAAAGAATATCATACTAAGAAATATTTCAATTAAGACACAAAAACACCATCTATAATTAAAAATATACATAGTAATCCTAACACCCATTTATATCCATAAATTATATTGGATATACATTGGAAATATGTAAAGAAAAGGGTGATCTAGAATGAATAGTAATGGAATAATCATGTCAATTAAAAATAACATGACTGTCAAGAGGCATGACATGATATAATAAAGGGGATTATAATAAAAATGGATACATAGAACAAGTAAAAAATTTAATAAGATCATAAACATATTAAAATAACAAAATCCTGATATAATAAACATAATTAAATCACATCATCCAATACAATCATCAAAAAGTGGACAACATCCCATGGTGGATTTAGGTCAAGTACCTAACCCCTTACATAAAATCTAATGAGATATAATATTTTAACTAATGAATTAGAGGTATATATAATTATATACAGACCAATAAAAAAATATATGAATATATATGAATGAATCCTATGAAAAATAAACCATTCATAAATCCTAAGTACATTATAACTCACGAGAAGGAAGTGAGTTATATGATTCCAATTCAAGTCATAATCGAATGATAAATGTAAATGATTCATAGGAGAATGAGGAATTAAATTATTTTCATTTAAAAATTAAAAAATGAAACATAGTTTTTGATCCTTGAGTTATAATATAGATATTGGACCAATGATATGAAAAATAAAAGTATACAACTTGGGTGATGGTTTATTAAATTAGTAAATTATTTTTTTTAAGAAAAGAACTATTTTTTTTCAAAAAACCAGAATTAAAAAAATAATTATCTATAAAATACATATGGGTTTTAGAGTATATTCTATGAATAAAATAGTTTTATAAGAATTATGGTCTACATGAGTCAAGAAATATAAATTTTACCTTAATCCAAATTTACTTAAACGTGGGAAATTTAAACGAGATAAAAACACATATAACCCCAAAAATTAAAGAGTTTATGAACTATATATATAGTTAGGAGAAATATTTTAAAAAATTTTAGTGGTATAAAAGAATAATATTTTATAAAATTTAGAAAAATAATGAGAAAAAGTATGTGAAATTCCACAAAAGAGGTATGGAATATCCCTTTCATCGGATTCCAGATTCATTCTGCACTTTTTATTGTCTTCATAAATAACAAAATTAAGTTCATTAAATATTTTATTATAATCCATTTCATACTATATTTCATATTCTCGAGTCTACTAACTATTATATGTATTTTATTTTTATTATAATTTTCATTCCTGTATCGGTTACTTCAATATTATAAGTAAATTTTTAAAAAATAATTATGCATGTAATAAAAGGTAGAAACCATTGTAAAATTGTTTAAAAAAATCAAAAATATTAATAGTTTTATGTAAATAATGTTTATATATTAAATATATTGTTAAATAAAACTATTATTAGTGTTGATAAAAAATGAAACACATTTCAGATGGAGGAAATAATTTCCAAGTACACATGATCAATGTTTCCATTTCTCAATAGTAGAGATGGAGAAAAGGGTAATATTTTTAAATTTTTAATAATATTGATATTATATGTATCATCATAATTATATTATTAAATATGTTACTTTATACATGATTTCTAGTGATGAAAAATAGAAGGCATTTTTTATGGAGGTGATAGTCCACACAATGTTCTAACGACACTTTTATTTTTTTTAGCAGATGGAGAGGAATATATAATGATTATTAAATTAATAAAATAAAACATAAAAATAATATTTATACTTATTTTAATATATTTTCTTAATATATTATATTTTGAATAGATATATTATAGAAAAAAGTTATTCAGATGATAATACACACCTTAGTGAATTCTTCTCCTCATTGAGATTTCATTGAAAGTGAAGCCATTAATGTAACTTCAAAATAATAGTATATTAAGGATGGAAATAGTAATTTAATTTTATATAATTGTTTTTTTGTTTCATGGGATATTATAATGGGATTCATAACTATTGAAGGTTAGAATTGACACCCCTTTTATAAGTAAAAGAAATGGAAGTTTTTATAATACCCTTAACAATTCCATGATAACATTACATTATATCATAGAAAGTGACTAAAAAATTTCATAATAATGTGGCATGTAATAATAATTGTTCAATAATTCCTCAAAAGGACATTGTAGACATTTTTAATCTTTTTTCACATATTTTATCATAGGTTTTTACATTTTTAAAATTTGATTATTACCTTGGAAACTAAATTTATAATTAATAAAATTATATTTTATTTAAAATAATAAGGTTCTCCATATTAAAAAAATATTAATTTTTAAACCTAAATTTAATCTTCATTTAATCTAATTGATTCTATTAATATGGTAAAAAATTATTTTAAAATATAATATATTATATATAAACAAAAAATATGTAGAAAAATGAATTTCAACTATTATGTATTATTTAATATTTTTTAGTTTTGAGTAACAATCGAATTAGTTTTAATATATATATATATATATATATGACTAAAAATAATATTTTTTTCATAATATAATCTTTTTCAATTGTATTTATTAAATAAAAAATGTATCGTATTAATAAAACAATTCCTATTTTTTTACTATTATCCTAACAATAAACAATAATTTTACAAATATTTTATTTATTCTTGTATAATCAAATTGAACTTGGTAGATAATATTTACTTGTTAACAAAAAATAAGATATAATTTTTTATATATTTTATTTTCTATAATCGATATATTCCGGACGAAATTATAAGCTCGCAAACACAATTTTTAGTGAGAAATATTACTTGAGATCCAAGAAAATTAAACATGTGGGTTAGAAATTCAACATAATATATATAAATTATTATTAAATATATATTTTGTTAATAAAAATATTTTATTAAGAAATTAATTCATTATTTTTTTAAAAAATATATTATTTTTATGAAAATCAGTATTTTTACAAATCATATCAAAATAATATTTTATTATAAAAAAATCATCTTGAAGTTATATTGATAAAATAAATCCAAAAATGATGTTAATTTGAAAAAAAATAAAATTTAAACGTATTATAAATATAAAAAATAAAAAATTATTCTCTACCATATATCTCACATTTTTAATGGCTATAACTATCATCTTGAATAATTTAATTTTTTATTGTTTGGATGTTTTTTTGGTTTAGTATATTTTTTCATGTAACTTAAGATACTCAATAGAATATATATTTTGTAATATTAATATTTAATGTCTTGAGTCATTTCTTTATTCACAATAAATAAATTGTTCACTGAATATTTGATTTCATATATTAAGAAGAAAACTAGTGAGGGTATGTTAGTTTCATTGTCACATTAGGTTCTGCCATTTCCACTTCATACATATGATTTCTCTAATTTACATTGACAAGGTCAGTTATCTTGTTGAGTAAAACTATGTCTGTGTAGTCTGAGATATTAACTAACTACTTTTGATAAGAGGTATTTGTCTCTAAATATTCCACCTAGGAATTAATTATATGTTAGGGATCTAGTATGTACTTCCTTAAGATGAATATAAAAAAACACAACATGTACACTGTAATTTGTTTTTGGGATTGATAGTTGATACTCCATAACTCTAATATGATCAAGAATCACAAAGAGAAAAATATATATCATACATTGATTCACCTTCATTATAATTACCTTGATTTTATTCGATGGATATGTATTTAGGAACACACTATCATGAACCTCAAACTCCAGGTCGCATCAACGGTTAACATCATAAAGATTCTATTTACTTTTTCACTTCATTAATGTTTTGTTGAATGGTCTTCACATTTTCATCCATTTCTACAACTATCTCAGGTCCTATAATTTTTCATTTTTCTACATCATCCCATCACAATGTTTTTCTACATGTCCATCCATTTCATTTTCATGAAGGTCAAATGTTTTTCAATCCTCGTTATTGATAGGGTTGAAGCATGTTCTCTAATAAAATAATCTTCCACTTTATTTTTCTTCTCTAGATCGTAGTGGATGAGAAATAATAATCTGTGATCATATCTAACCATATTTTTTGACCTATTTTGAGCTCCTTCTTTGTTAATATATATATTTTATTCCCTTGTGGTATATATATATATCAATATTCTATTAATAGAGATAATGCCTAAAAATTTTCAATGTGAAGATTAGTCTGAGTAACTCAAGATCATGTGTTAGTTTATAATATTCACGCACTGTTAACTATATTGAGGGATATATTATCACATTATATTTCTATATGGGTAAAAAACCCATATCATTTCCTGATGAATCATAATAGATCACATATCTTTTCCCACATGTGGTTGTGTTAAGTACTTGTGTAGTAGATAACCTCTTGTTTAGATCCTTTAATCTTCATTCACACTGTTCTATCTAGACATACTTCACTCCCTTATGAGTATTCATAGTTAGATGGTTTGAAAATATTTATAAGTTTCTCATAAATCACTAAAAATACCCTTCTAATCTAAGTTAAATATATATTTCCATCACTGATGATAATCTAGTGAAATCCTAAACCACCGATTTCATTGAGGGTTCAAAAACATCCCCTTACATGTTATTAAATTACACAATAATGCTACTTGATCCATATAAAAGTAACATTTAATATAATTATTATATAAATGAATATTCTTCAAAGTCCCCAACATAATATTTAAATACTCCCCATACTCCTCTTGGAATTCGAAGTATATAATAATATCATATATAAATACTACCTTAAATTTATCAAGGTAATATCTAAATACACCCTTAATTTATTATATGAAGATAAATGGATAAAAAATTAGTTTAAATAGAATAAATTTGGAATCATTGTCCCCATAAATTATATGAATGTAAGTATTAAGAGTGTCCTCCTTATTAACATTTAAATGATGATTACTTGTCATAAGGTCCACATTATAGATGTATTGAGATCTTAGTAATTGATTGAACATGTCATAAATCTGTTGTAGAGGATAATAATGATTTATTAAGGTCATTTTGAGTTTTGGTTATCTATACTAAGATAAGAAGACCAATCATTAATATTGATATTGAGGACCAGTTCACCCCACATTGATGCACTTTGGTGTATAAAATCCATGTCCAAATGTTCTTGTAATTTCATCTTCAATCAATCTAGTTTATTAAGGGTTATTATATATAGATATTTGTATAGTAGTGATTATCTTGGTATAATTTAAATTATTAAATCTTTCTCTAAGATAGAATGAATAATAGAAAAATATTTAAAAAATTCAACATTATAATCTTTTATAGTTGAAATTACACCTAGATCATTTCTCACCTTTGATTAAATAATTTGAGAAAAATATTCCCTAAAAATATGAAAAAAATTGGATTATATTAAATATTATAAAGGATATTAATCCTCATAAATTCACATGAATAGAATCAAAGGGAGGTCTATGATATTGAAGGCAATTTTTTTCTCTCGAAAGCAGATTTGGACTTTATTTACTGACAAAATATAAATTCTTATTATATAATAAATTTCATTAAAGGAATTGTAACAATGATTTATAAATGACTTTTACCATATATATCATCTAAGGGAGTGGTTTGTGCATGATATTAAACAATTAATCAACTATATACTCTAACTAATAATAATATATATTTTTTGAGGTAGTTTTTGAATAGTTCAATTAATGGTTCATTATATGAAAGAGTTCATATAACCATAATTAAATACAATGTTTATTTTTATTCAAATAATAATAAGTATACCTCACACTACATCATTTTTACTATTGGTATATAAATTAGTAATTGCATAATACCACAATTCATTTCCGGGACATATGGGTAGTTTTCATTTATTATCATCAATAACCATGGGTTTAGTGTATTCGTTTACATAGTGCACACATTGCAAGTATTGGAAAATTTTAAAATCATGATTAATATTTAAATAATATTGTTTTCATCATATTAGTTCTCTTCTTCATCTCAAATATTTACAAATTGGATTTATTAACATCATTTTAACTCTTGATAATTTTCATGGACCCCTTGAGAGAATTTCCATAATTCTTATTTCCACACTTTTTTCATCTGTGATGTTGTATTTTCCTACCACCATCAGTTTTATCTAGTGAAAACCCATTGATATATAATTTCTCATTTCTTATCTCCAGTCACATAAGGACACTGAGTATCACCCATTTCAATCTTATCTTTTTCTAAACAACAACCAAATTATTCTTTTCTTTAAATGTCCATAATTTTCAAAACTCTTTATAAATTATAATTTATCCCACTAAAGAAATGTTCAATACTACATTCATTGTTAATGATAAAACTCGAGGATTGTCATGAAATCCTTATGAAATTCCCCTCATAATATCTGATCGATCACTATTCATATTTCATGAGTTCAATAAAGTCCCTACCCATTTTATGTTATATTGTGTGATGGAAATATTTACTTATAAATAAATTTTTTGATTAATACCACTCAATATATTATATTCCATTTAGGGACACTGTAGTCTATATATTTTTCCAATGCTGCTCAGATTCTCACTCATGGAATTATCTAGCTAGTAAAAACTTCTCTCACTCAATTAGATGAATCATAGTGAATATCATGAATATTGAAATAAAAAAATATTTAGTGATTTTGGGATTAAAAGATAAACTAATTTTTGGAAGTATATGTTACATAAAAAATTGAGTGCAACTTTCTCTCTTGGTGGATGTTTAACGCAATTCATGTTATGATTGATAAGTTGATTTAGTTTAACAAGAACATATAAAAGGTATTTAACATCCAAACCCATAATTTTATTTATTTTATTAGGTAAGTTTTAAAATTTACCACTAAATATATAATTAATAATTTTGGTCTTATGTCAAATTGTTTCCTAAATTTGTATATTTAAGAATGAAAATAATTTGATTAATAGATGAATAAAAGGTAAACCATTAAAATTTATGAAGCAACTCATACATTATTTTAATAACATAACTTATGATCCCTTATGTGTCAATATTCATAATCTATTTTCACCTTCTAGTAAGGTTCCCCAACATGATAAAGTTATATAAAGAAAATATATTCAAATAAATTATATATTTCTGTAAAAAAACATGAATTAAAAAATTAATATATCTCAAGAGTGTCAAAATAGGTTCACAGTAATTGACCATTCACCTTCAATAGAATGATTTTCAATATATATTCTACCAACTCCTTTCAAGTTTATTACCTCTATATGAATCTATGAAAAACCATGTCAATGTTTATTAAATTGATTGGGATATATTTTTAGAAAAAATATTATCTCCACAATGCCAAAAATTTTATAATGATCACATATACATTAGATTATCCCTTAGATATCATCATAAGATTTAAATAGGGATTTATCATCCTAATCCCAATAAAACAAGACCTTCCTTTAATACCAATAATGGAAACCCAAGCCCCAAAAAACATTCATAATTATTTACATTATTTTCCAAAAAATAAACAATGAGTATTGATATTTATAGTGTCTTTGGAAGATTATACACACAAATAAATCAAATAAAAATAATAAAAAATAATATTTATATAAAACTTCTCATAGTTATCATAACAACAACTGATCTTATAAAAAATATAGGATATCCTAGGGGAAATACATAATGAAATAGGTGATCTTAAAAGACCAAAAAGGGAATCAACATGGATATAAAGCATAACATGAGAGTTAAGAGGAATAACATAATATAATATGGAGAAATATCATAGAATAGAGATAACGAATAATGAATTTAATGTAAATAAATCATAAAGATTATTCAATAATTTAAAACATGATATCAGAAACATAATTCAAGGTTCACTACCAAAACAATCTTCATAAAGCTAACAATATCCCATGGGGGAATTATGTTCACTTCATAATCACATATATAAAACCTCATGAAATATAATGGTTTACCAAGTCATTTTAGTTTTATATAATTTTGATCACATCCATCACAAAGATGAAAATTATATATATGTATGCCACATGAGGAAGATAAACCATTCATAAATCATTATTAGTATCAAACCCATGGGATGAAAGTGGGTTTCCTAATTCCAATTATAGGAATAATTAAATTCTATGTAATATAGTTTTCCAATAAAAAAGGAATTAAATAATTTGTATGTTCATATTTTAAAATGTGATTTAATGTACTAAACTTGGGGGCCACATTACTAGTGCCCTGATCCATGCCACCACATGACCTCAAGCACTCCTCCCCGCACAGTAGAGGTTGCTGACTAGTAGTTTGGGTATAATGTATAATTTAGGGAGAGTAAACCCTATTTACAGGAGTAATCCATATTATATAATTAATAAAATAAATAAAACAATAAACTACAATCCAAAAAATATTCATTACTAACCATTTCCCAAATAGGGTACAAACTATAACCAAACATGAAATATGTCATTCCATTCTCATAGTGCCAAAATTGAAGTAAAACCCAAAATAAAGACAAATAATTGAATCCTGAAATGTGTATTGACTCTATTTTAAAATCCTTGTATATGAAAATCATAAGACCATATTAACTCTCTTGTATAGGGCCTTTACCCTTGTTCTAACCTGCAACCATAAAATTAACTCGGATAGACAATAGAAGCTCGATCAAGTTGTGAGTAGAACTTAGTAGGTCACCACCAGCAGTGTCAAGAAATATCCAGTCTAAATAGAAAGTGTATAAATGTTCTAAATAAAATAAAAAATAAAATAAAAAATAAAATAAATATAACGTGGGTTCCATTAGTTTTCAATATCCACTTGCACAATTTTTGACACATTAATCAATTGTCATCATTTTTTCCATGGGTAGGCAAATAAAACATTTAAACAATGGCTTAAGACGATCAATTACTATAAAAATGGAATAATTAGAGTTACATATCTAACTAATGATAAATTTTCACAAAAAAATACATCACACTTACCTTAGAGTCGTGGTCCATGTAGTTTCTTCAAATTCAACCATTATGGGCATATATCCTTGGTCCCCTTTCTTAACCCATACATTATGGGGTGGGGTATAGAGCCTCATTCTAACCCATCCCATAGTGGTATATCATAAAGTCCAATACCCCATAAAAAATCATCCATGTTCATATTATTCATTATCCATTTACCACAAATACCAAATCACAACTCTCACACAAAACAATACACATACTATTTTCAACTTATAATTATTTAACAGGAGTGATACAATCAAGCATTAACCCATTAGCACATTTAACAATTAAATTTTATAGTTAATTTAACCGATTTACCTTTTCATGAATTAACCCATTAACAAAATAACAAATTTACATATTTTTTCCCATTTAACATATTTATCATTTCACAATAAATTACCCATTATATATTTTCATCATTTTCACTGGTATTAACCCACATAGAAATTTCAAGTACAATTAATAAACAATATTTCACAATCACATTATCTCACTCAACACACTTAATATCAATACAAAAAATCCCTTATCACGTTATGAAATATTTACAAAACTATCAATAATCCATTTTTAACGTAAACAAGCTTGTAAACTTTTTCATTATGGGCTATAATTTATCAAAAGTTAAATCTATGGTTAATTTTACAATATTCTTTTTTTGGGAAATTTTCTCTACCACATGGGTATCCCAACACTAATCAAACCATCGTAAATTCAACCCATGTAGATTATTAGAAATCAATTCATCTTTCATCCAACTATTTCACTAAATCTCATTAAAGGAATCAAATTCACAATAATGGAGAATTAATAACACTACCACACATGAAAAAATCAACCTCATTACTATGGGATATAACTTTTAGAACACCTACACTACAAAATAATTAGCTTTTTCTAAAATGGGTATATCTGTTAATAAAAGTTCAATTTCTATTAGTAAAATGTTTTACCAAAAAAATATCTTGTCGCTAATCTATTGGTAAAAACTCTATTAATGAATGTTATTGTGATGGATAAAATAGTTTTATTACTATTATATTAATAACAATAAATAATATATATGTTTTTAAAAGTGTTCAGTAATGAATTCATATGACAAATATATCTGTTGGTAATAATTACACTAACATATATTATATATTTACAAATTACATTTAAATTAAAATTATAAATTTTTATGGATGTTGAAAATTTATTTTATATTTATTAATTTATCAAAAATAATACACATGTTATAATTATAAAGCCAAAAGATATTTTCACACATATTCAATCTTTGAAAAACAATAATTATATTAAGAACATAATTTAATAAAAAATGAATCAATACATAGTTGAAGTTGATTGATACGACTATTAAAACAAAAACCAATGATCTATCTTTTCTGTTGCTGCCACCGCACCCCCACCACCCATGTCATATCTTGACTAAAATCCTCTAATACTTCCATCTCTTGACTGCAATCCTATAACACTCATCATGGAATATGAATAGTTACTTCCACCAAAGATATTTCATCACCCCATGTAAGTCACTAGAAGAAACAACCCATGTCAACTCTAGTACCATTGAGGAACCTCAAGTCGATGTTCTACCACACCCTTCATCTCTAATATCTACACCATGCACAATCATGAATCATACCCACAAATAAGATAAAAATAACTGCATGATTTAAAAAAAAATAATAATAAATTATAATGAAATACAATCCATATAGAAAAAATTTATATAACTCAAAACAGAATATACAAGAAGATTAAAACCATTCCCTGTTTAAATTGAATAACACTATTACACTATACAATAGAGCATTGAATCCATAGATTCATGGCATATGCATAATGCTTGATAACCTGTTTAAGGATGCCTATAATCCATCACATAAATTTTTTTCCCCAACCTTCCAAGTTGCTATATTGTCTCCTTTCCACCCTCCCACAAAATGAACTATAATTTTTTTACATAACATTGAATCGGAATCTCATCTCTACCGATATCACTTTGATCCAATTAATTATGCCTTGAAATGTTATTGTGGTGTGGTATCTATTAGAAAAACTAATTTAATCCATCCCTCCTCATATCCCTATCATAGGGATAACCCTTGTCGTGTTGTATGTATATGGAGAGATAAAGTAGTATGATAAATGCACAATAAAAATTAATACTTATATCATTTGATTATTCATTATCACCCATGTCATGTTCTTTAACAACATGGATTGGTATATGAGTACCCATGCCCTCATAATTATTTATCTCTCATTCCATGTGACTATGTTGGGAATGAATATGTACAAACATAAAAAATAATGTTGAGTCAGTGAGAGTGAAGAAGAGAATAGTAGAGAGAAAGGGAAAGGTAAAGTATACTCATGTTATATGCAGAGTTTAAATGCAATGATTATAGACACCAATCACACACTGATTTTACAAACATAGATTACACAGAGTTTAAAATCATAGATTCCACACACAAACACAAATTGAAAACATATATTACATAATGAAATTACACACAAAATTTATACACCATTTACACACACAAACACATATTGAAAAAATAGATTGGATGATGAGCTTACACACTGACCATTCAAACTGATTTTATATTTATATTTACACACAATGATAATGATTCTAGTTAATATATGCAATAATATAAATTTATAGTGGATAGTGATTTGGCTATGAGAATTGGGTTTCCTATACACAGTTTTCATAGAGAGATAGATTTCACACACAGATTACACAATGAGATGACACACTGATTTTACATACATAGATTATACACTGAGTTGACATTAAAAGTTTACAGACACCAATCACACACTGATTTTATAGACATAGATTACACACTGGTTTTACAGACACTGATTGCACACTCTGATTACGCACTGATATTTCACACTATGATTACACATTGTTTACACACAGAGACAAAAATTGCACACCAATACTGCACAATGAGGTTAAACACAAAACATACACTGAGTTTACACTAAGTTTTACACACAATTTTTACAGGCAGACACAGATTACACACATTGATTACACACTGAGCTTACACACACTGTTTACAGATAAAAATTACACACTATGTTTACTAACCTAGATTACATACTGTGTTCACAGACCTAGATTAAGATTGAACCAATGTACTTTTACACAGTTTACACAATTAATTTGTAGACAAATAATTGTATAACACATATAGAGATTCCACATTTTGGGGTAGTATAATATAAATTATGACATGTCATTGAGAATCATGATTCTTATAGAAAGTATTATATTAATTTAATTTGAGGTTATAATATAAAAAGTATAACATTAGTGAATTGACACATATTTGAAGTACCAAAGTTAATTAACAAGTGCATGTGTTCAGAAATAGAATATATGTCATAGAGGGTAGTAATTTTTCATAATATATGGACTCATATTAAACATATTTATGCAAAACAATAAATATTTAATGAAGGTGAAATATCTATATAGAGGACATGTTCTACATATAATAATATCAAATCTCTAAAATTGTGTTAAATTTAAAATAAAAGGAAATGTTACTCTAAAATCAAACCCTTTCTCAATCCAGCAAAGAGAATAACTCATTCATCAGAGTTACTAGTTTTTGACTACTAAATTTTAAAGTAGTAATTTTAATTTTATATAAATATTATATCTTGGGATACTTTGATAAAGTTATGAGTTTATATATTCTAATTTGGTAAAAACAATCAATCCTATAAACTATAAACCACCCTCCATAATGTACTAGCTGGAGAGAGGGGAAGAGGGTGTGTTCTATTGGATGATAAAACATGATCCCTAAATTATTGTATAAGAAGCGGGCAATATCATTGATTTACTATTTACTTAAAATTATATACACAATTTTAGTTGTGGATATTGATATATTGGTATAGTGTTGGTTTAATTATCGATAAAAATATCCCATTTTGGTGAACCAAATAAAATTATTGTTTCATTTTTTCCAATTTATTTACCTACTTTAAATCTGGTTGTACACGTTTTAATTAAAATAATAGACTAATGTATTTACTAACCTCGGATAAAGATCTGAATGAAGTAAGTAACTAAAAGAAATACATTTTACTGGTTAACACTTTGCTTCACCCCCACTCCCATCCCCCACCTCCTTGATCTCCATGTATTTGTGGGACCATGCCGCGATATGTTGTTTCTATTTCCAAAGGTTCTACCATGGATTTTAATATATCATATGTGTTTAAGATGTTTCAACCACATATTAATTTTTATATGAAGACCCTTTTTTATTAGGTATATTATTGTGATGGTATGATGTTAGATATATATTATTTTTTAGGTAGATAGAGATAATACCTTTGAATTTATTTTCATTGATACTGATTTGAGAAATCCTAGGAAAAGGGTTTGTGATGGAGAAGCATAAATGATTTTGAGTTATGATTTTTTAGGAGAGGTGTTTAGAAAAACTGTTCATTGTACAAAAACATTTGACATATAAGAATATCTCAAGAACATCTATAAAGAATCTATTTAATATTAATGTTTATCTACTCAAAATACTAGTTAGAATATAAATGATGGTGAGAAATTATTTATGTTAACAGGTAAGAATAATAATAAAAATAGAAAGGAGACAAAGAATTTGGGCACACTATTACAGGTAAATGAAATTAATTTTTTTTACTTATGAATTTTATTCCTCAATAAAAACATATTGTAAATCTAAAGATAAAAATTCTCCCACAATAATGGGAAATTGTTATGTTTTCTTATGAATATGTGAATACAACATCATGTTGTTAATTTGGAGGATATCCATGAAGTAATCAAGTGGAGATTTAGGCCTAGAGAAGAAAAAGTGAACTTGAGAGGGCCAATTGCAAGGATTATCACCAAGATAAAGGTGAAATGTAATTTATTTGGTAAATATAGTTAATAACTAGAAGATCAAAAGGAAAAAGTGAAAAGCCCCAAAGTTGAAATAAATTATCTCAAGAAATTACTTGATGAAATAAAAAAATTTATTCCTGAAGTGTGATCTCAATTGGATGTGATGGAATACCAGTAGAAAGATACCAATATGGAGTTTCTGTAGGATTAGAAAGGGATAAAATTTGGATTGAAAAATCTTTTATCTAATAGAGATTCTAATATAGATAATTTAACATTTGGTAATTAATGATGTAAATATATTGAATATATAAAGAAGTAGTATCTTTTCAAATTTGGAAAGGAATATCTTTAAGAAATAATATTAAAAAATTACTTCTACTATAGAGGTTTAGAACACATCATGAATGTGTGTATTAATAATATGAAGGTATAAACTGAAATAAATACTGATAAAGAATCTCATATTAATGAGGAATAAAAGAGGTGTGACTTATTTTATAGATAATATGTTTATGGTATATTTTTTATAAGGAATGATATTCAAAAGTAGTAAATGAGATTATAAGGAAACTATGGTTTCTTTTATAAAAGAGGAATCATGTTTTTGTGAAAATCAAATATGTTACATTGAAAAATACAATTCATGGAATTCGAAAAATGTGATTCTAAATGAAATAAAGGTGTGAACAAAAGACCAATGGATGATTATTTAGTGTAACCATCATAGAGAACGACGAAACCAAACAAGTATATTAAAGAGTAGGAGGTTGTCAACATGTCAACAAGAAAGAAATGGACATAATAAAATATAATTCATTGGTAAATAAAGATAAATCTGGTGATAAATATGGAGATATGTGTATAATAGGATTTATTTTCATAATCTAGAAAAAAATTATCATTTCATAAAGGGGTCAATTACACATTTAAGGGAAATTATGAGATGAAGGATAGGTGTGATAACACCATTCAAAACTGGAATGATTTTTGCGCAAGAGGTGTTTGTTAAAGAAGTAACACTCAAAAGGGTTTTAAAATAAGTGTCTATAAATTTAAGAAAAGGGATAAATCATAAAGTATAGCCACACTCCTCAACTTGATGATGTTTGAAAGGTAACCCTCTCCACATTTATGTTTTCATGTATTTAAAAATTAGTCGAAAATATGTACAGATTATGTGGAAATAAAATAAAAGGAGCATGTAAAGGGAAAAGAAAAGAAAATTTTAGAAGTCTATATAGAGATATTTGTAAGAAATTACTATTGGAAGGTAGATATGGTTTGAGTAGAATATGAAAAATAGTATCAGGGCATCAAGTCTGGATTCATCATCAAACATGGTTGGAAAGACTTGACTGGTTTCAAGGTCATTATTCACTTGTTTCTCACATAGCTTGTTGACTCCATTGAAAATAGAGAATGTGATGATGATTCCTTGCATTTGGTTATATTTTAGGAATACATTAATGTTTTTCAGTTGATTTATGTGTCAAAAATGTTTTACTCAAGAGAAGATTCTTATAAATCAATACCAAGTTGAATTCAAATCAGATAAAATGAATGAGTTTTGTCGATAAAAAAAAATTAAATAAAGCTAGAATTATTATAATTACATATTATCCAATATAATAGGAGAAATATTATTGAATCAAAAATAAATTAAAGATATGGAGAATGATTGAAACTATGACTGCTAAGGAAATAATGAAATAGAAGAGTTAAAAATTAAATATTCAAATTTGATTCACAAGTAGTTTACTATATCATTGGAAATAAAAATCAATAAGTATAAGAGGTTGTTTTAATTCGAAACTAGAAAATTGAACCGTAGAGGAAAATATTTTGTATATGAGTTTTCTAAGGGAGCACAATTCTAGCAGTGGTCTGGGAAGGTGGAAGAATTTTCTCCACAAGAATTAAATTCATTGTTAGGATCGAATATTATGCCATGGGATGGGAGAAATGAAGAAATATCATTTCATCTATATTAGATCTAGATACGTATGTAATTTGTATAAAAAACCAGTAAAAAATAAAATAATAAGAACAAGAATGATTCTTTCATTAGAATTTCCCTCAAACCCTAATTGAAATTCAATTCAAACACTAGATGCAGAAGATTTTAGATGTTTAAAACATAAAAATAATAATTGAAAACATGATAAGAGGCACAAAAATCGACCGATTGAATGAGAAAATGGGATCATGTAAAATCCCCTACCTACTCATCGTCTTTAAAGATGAAAGAGGAAAGATGAAATCAAACATCAGTAGGGGGCATTAGAAATGCTAAATTATTGATGGTGTGGTGCGGGTGTGGGTGCGAGTGCGGTTATTCTTGATAGTGATGAACTGGGAGTGTGAAATGGGTAGATATTTCAACTCTGTGGGTGGTGAGCGATGAAGAATGGGAGGCAATCAGGGAAGAGGGGATCTAGAGTGAGAAAATCGGGATGGGAAGTAATATATTTATTCTTTTATTATTTTATTTTTTTTTTGTTTTTGAATGGGTTGTTAAATCTTAATGAATAAATTTATTTTCAGTTTATTTAACTTTTATATGAATGGTTCTTGAAATCCCACTCATATAATATTTAATCTCAAATATGATATATTTAAAATGAAATTTTAATTTTATTCCAAATATAAAATATCCTCAATTATTATTATTGAATATATATTAAATATTTATCAATATTTTTTGTTTATAGGAATTTTTTTTTATTATAATAATAACTGATAGTAATATCAACGTTATTTATAGATGATTTGATTGTGGACAAAAAATAATAGCATCAAATTTATATATTGAAAAAACAATTAGTTATGATAATTAATATAAATGGATTCATTTGTTGATAAAAAACCGATGGAAATAATATATAAAGAATCAAATTTAATTTTTGTTGAAATATATGTTGGTATTAAACAAATAATAGAAAAAGATATATATTTTAGAAAAAATAATTGTTTTTACATAAATTTATTATAGAGAGAACTTAATATCTTTTGGAATTGTTCATTTTTACCAACAAATATATTGTCTTTCAGTAATTTTCTAATTGTATAAGTCATTTTTTAGTGCTACCTAAATTTTGAATATAGAAACACCCTTATCATAGAATTAGATTGGGTTTCATAAACCCCTTAATGCATCAACCTATGATCCATTTGAAAAATAGTGTTTTAGGGATTGAAATGAAGAACAAAAAAAAAACAAATTCTTCAATATATAAAAGAGAAGAAACATAAGGATTATACTCAACTTGAGAATCAATTCGAAAAAAATGGTGCCTAACTATGCACTTTACACTACCCAAGAGGGGTGAATTCACATGGTTACATGTGTATTCCAAATTTTTTGATAAATCATGTTCCAACCTTGTATATTCTTTTCTTTTAATCCAAATAGTTTGGATTTCCCCCTTGAATAGTTTACCTAATCCTATACATCTCTTCGTGGATTGCATGGTTTGGGAGAATAGTTTCATTTAACCATGAACCAACCATCTAAGATGCATATAATGGACATAATTTCACCTCATACGTACCAAAATGAATTCTAATATCTTATATGAGACACATCTATTGAATAATGAGTTCTAATATATAGATCAAATCTATGAGAAAAAAGCATAAAACATTCAACTTTGGTGAGGTGTTATGAAATAAATAAAGGATATTTTTAAACATGGAATGTAATGGTTATTTTCAACAAAATATAGTTTAACCAATAGGTTTATCTATATAATAATTAGGTTTTTAAATTTTATTTATTGTTTAATGTAATTTTATAATTTTGATTCTTGACATGCATCAAGACCTATGAAATTTCCCTAAATCTAGGTATAATATAAAGTTATAATTTTAATGGGAATTAAAAACATGTATAACCCTAACAATTAATGTGGTATTTAATATGTTATATATTTACTATACATATATAAAATAATTTTATGGGTACATAAGAATAATATAACATAAATTGGTTAAATATAATGATATTATGTAACAAATAAGTCACAACGGTGGTAGAGAAGATCCCTTATGTCGACTTCTTGATTCATTTCTTACATGATCCAAACATACTTAATAACCAAATAAAGATATTTAAGTATGTATTTAAGAAAAATATAAAACTATATATCATATTCCAATTCCCATAAACTATCAATTTAATTTTTTTTAATAATATATCTTTCTTTCCTTAAGTCGGTTACATGATGGTTTTAGTCAATTAATCATAACTCATTATGTTTGTTTACCATGGAATAAGTAATTTTAAAATAGTATAATAATATATATATAATATTAATATTTTTTGTTAAAAAAACTTATATTTAAAACATATATTTAAATATAAGCGTGATGGTTGGTTATAAAAAATGAAACTCATTGCTCATGGAGGCTATGATTCGAATGTACCCATGATAAATGTTTCTAATAAATAATGAATGAGACTGAATTAAAGTTTATGATAATATGATATTTAGTAATCATAGTTATATTTTATATATAATATTTTTTCATCCATTTCATTCTTTTGATCATCCATGGGTGGTAGTGATGTAAAACAGAAGACTATCTTTTGTAATGATGGAAGTCTATAAAAGGCAAAAATGACACGTTTATTTTTATTTTTGAATGGAGAGAAAATATATAATGGATATAAAATCAAAATTATAAAATATATTTATAATAATGATACTTATTACATTAAATTTTTATAGATATAAGATATGTTTAATAAAAATATTAAGGTAAAAAAGTTAATAATAAGTAAATATATACATTGGAGACACGATCATCTCTACTATATTTTCATTATAGTCAAGGACTTAAGAACACTTCAAGTGACTAGGGACTTATATATTTTAACAGTAATTCTATGAGAGTTATTATGGTATTATTTTCAATTTAATTTTTAATGTTATGTGTATCCATGGTGGGGTTGAAATGATCCCCTATTATAACAGAAGAAAAGGGACCTTTTGAGAACGCCCTTTATAATTCCATGATAACATTGCACTATTTAAAGGTAAATCTCTTAGAAAATTAAGAATATTATTTTTTGGGGTGATATTAGTTTTTTCAATCCTCATCAAATATTTAACACTCATATTTTAATCTTTGTCAATGTATGTTTCCATTGGTATTTACATTTTTACATTTTGATTTTTACCTTGGTAACATGTTTTTTTTAACTATGTAATTTATAAATTTATAAAATATTTGAGATAACACTTATTAATTTTTTTTATTTTCTGAGGAAACTTTCTTCTCAATTTATATTAAATCAAAAAAAAATAATTTTTCAATAATTAATATTTAAAATAAAATAATATATATATATATATATATAATATCTTTTGTGGAAAATGGCTTTTAACCATTATAAATTCTTTAAAGTTAATTTTTTTGCCAACACATGAGTTATTGTTAATATATATAGTTAAACATAATATATTATTGATAATATAATATTTATAAATTTTTTATTAAATAAAAATTACACAACATTAATAAAACAATTCTGTTAAAAACACTATTGTACCATTATTACATTAATTTAAACTAATATTACGAATACAATCATTATGAATAAAAAATAAAATTTAATTTTTTGAAAACATTTAATTTTTTTAGAAATATTTTAAATTCTATTATTAATATTGAATTATTAAATAAGGGAAAATATAATTTCTTTCATAAGCAAGTAAAAACAGTTTTTATTGTGAAATATTACATGATTTTTGAAAATGTTAAACATGTGATTTATAAATCCAAAATAATATTATTTAATTATTATAAAATTTATATTTTCTATATCAAAATGTTTTCTTAACATTTAGTTCATTTTTACATTATAAATGCGATAATTTTTCCCTCAATTTTTTTTACTATTAACCTAAAAAAATTATTTTAGAAAAAACAAAAAACAAAAATCCTAAAATAATCTTTTTATAATAAATATTAAAATTGCTGAAATATTTTTTGAAATTAAAATTAAATATATATCTTAAATATAATAATTCATAATTTAGTTAATACTCTTTTTGTTTCCTGACTCTCTTTTTTCATTTTCTTAATCATTTTTTTGGGACCAGCTTTGACCGGATTCTGGAATTTCATGGCCAATTATCACTAGTTCAACAACTATTATTTTCATAATGAATATTATAATTTTATTAAGGTTTCACGGTTTTTCAGTTTATTTATTTTTGAATGGATTATATGAAACTAAAAAAATACATATCAACATTAAATTATAATTAATAACTCTCTTAATTATAATATAACCAAATATTAACATTTATGTAATAATTTAAGAGAAGGAAAATGTTAAAAAACAAATTATGTTTCTGGAAAAATTTAAATAGCTACATATTAACTTCTCCTTTAAAGATTCTTTATCCAACATGTTAACATATGGAAACCTTATGAAAGAATTATTTCAGTTGGATAAATATATACGAAATATAAACCATCTTAAACATAATGCAACTATCAACGGTGACAATGAATGGTTAACCTAACAACAACAACATAGAAGAATGTTTTCAATACCTTTTTTAAATTGGGTTTAATGTCTTTTGGAGAGCATTGTGTGATTTTGTTGAGTGTGTGAAAATAATTTCATGCGACACATTCATGAATCTATGACATGTAGACATCAAGGCCACTTTTTTGTACTCCTTCTAGTAGATTCAATAGTTAATTACCCATGAAGCATGATTGAATACATCCTAATAAAAGTGGACAAATAATAATTAAAAGTTAATTAATTAGAGTTGGATATGGGTGAAGAGTTGTCACCACTATTTTTTTAATACAATTCTTGGATATGAGAGGATAATTGATTGGTATCCAATGTAGAGAGCTTTGATTGAGATTCAGTAGTGACTATGTAACTTTTAGAAATCATATGGTGTTGAATAATCTAGTGGAAAAAGATGATGATCTATATCAAGAGTTAATTACTATGTCAAAAGAATCTACTTTTGTGGAAGAAAATTTTTAAGTAAATATTTTACAAGTGAAATAGAAATATAATTATATTTGAAAGAAAAATAAAATATTTTATGATAATATTATAGTTGGTTATGAAATGGTTGTAGAAAATAATTTTTTGAGTGATAGTATATTTTTATAGAACATGATTTGAATTTGAAATATTCAAGAATAATGATGAACTAGAGAATAAGAATAATGGACGTGGAAAAGGTGTTTCCCAATGGTAGAGTGAAGATAACTTCACAAAAATAAAAGAGTTCATATATGTGTAGATAATCCAAATATGACCATTTTTGATCCATATAGGGTAACTAGTATTAATCCATATATTAGAAGAGTTTAGTATAGGTATGGTAATGATAAAATACCACAATAAAAGTTCTTTTTAGAGGTAATCTATTTTTTATTATTTTTATGTGTTGGGAAAATACCGCAATATTTGTTTAATTTAATTGATAAGGGACTAAGCTTTAAGTTATTTTTTATTTTTTGGAACTTCATGAAGACAAATCGAATGGTAGTATATAATAAACTAAAGATGATGTAAGAAAATTCACACCTTGTGGATCTAGTTAATTACTTGAATAGTTTTAGGATAGAACCTATACATGAGATCATAATAGTCGATACCCACATTTTCATTCCACCGTGAAAAATGGTGTTATGATTTTAATTTTAGTCTTTTCAATTACTCCACTACATTTATTCGTATGTGTTTTTTGTTGGAAAATTACATGACCAATAAATTGATATTCAGATCATTTTCTGATCATGGGAAGAAGATGTCTTTTGATAAAATAATCCCATGTTTTGGATTATTTTTTCACTAAATTTGGTTGTGAAAATTGGAGAAAGGATTACTATATATAAATTTGTTAAATTAATTTAACGAATCATGAATTAGAAGAACTGGATACATTTTTAATCAAATTTCGCTTAGATTTTCCATGGTTTTAATTTCTAATAATTATATTTATTGGATTTTTTAATTATGTATTTGATGAGTGATTATAGATATATATTTTCCAGGTATTATTACATTTCTAATATGGTTTTATATTGTTTTCCAGATCATTTTTCTTAAGAGACTAAGGTATTATTTCTCTAATAATTTTTATTGAAAATTTTCAATTTTTTGAATCTAAAAAGTCAATTTTAATATTATTATGGAAATTTATTGATTATAATCTTATCCATGTGCCTAATTTTAAAATAATATTTTTAATATATATATATATATATATGAATCCTTGGACCCGTACTTATAAATCTTGTGATTATAATACTGTTTTTAAATACTATCCTCAAAATGAATCAAATCACCCTAATATAAAACAAAAATAACTATAATATAACTAGAACATATGAAGTAACAAAAATACGAATGAAATTCTTTTTTTAGTGTTTTACAAATTTATAAAAAGATTTTAACTAAAGAACACCATGTTTTTCTCATCAGGTAGGAATTTTTCCACTATATATGAAATTACGTAATCTGTCACAAACCAAAACAGACACCCTTCTACAATGATATTTGAGCTATTCATAACGTACCCTAAAAATAATTAATGATCCCAATTACCGGTTAAATATCACCTAAATCATGAAAAAGTAAAAGGGAATGTTTTATCTATAACAAAAAACAATCGAGGTATATCATTGGAAGCTAAAAACATATCATAGTTGGTATGATAAAGATACCTAAATTAAGAAATTAAAATAAAAGTATATAAAAATAGACCATTGAATCACGATCTATAAAAATTAAGATCAAATCCATAATCAACATAATCAATCACTACACTAAATAGGGATATAAGGGAAGGAGAGAATCAAATTCCAAATTAAAGAATAAATCGCTTACCCTATATAGACTGATCTCTTACACTAGAACATTGATTCATAGTAGATGAAGATGGAGGAGACCAGAATTCATCTAGGGTGCATGAAATATAAAATTAATTAAATTAGTTTCAAATTATAGGAGTCAGTAACTATTGACAGGGGTCTTCAGATTTTAATTAAAAAATATGTAGGAACTAAAACCTATCCACATGATTTTGAAGACAAGCATCAATGTTAGTACAAATTGTGATCCTTAACTATGTGACCTTATTAGGAATCTAGAAAGGGTTCCTCATTTGGAAAAACTATCAATATAATTATGAACCAACCAAAGAATCCCCATCTGTATAAGGGTTTATGGTGTGTAGGTTTATTCCAAATCATTTGAAAAAACCATGCACTACCCCCCCATCGTAGCACTAAAATAGGGTTCATGGTTGACTAGACCAAGCTATATGGATTTCCCTAAAAATTCCCCAACCATGCAAAGTACAAAAACATAAAAAATATCTATAAATTCGTCAAAAATCTCCAAAAAATGTTTCAATCAAAATTTTATCAAAATAAGGTTCATAAAATACATAAAATTTCGTAAAATGATTTTATAACCTTCTAATAAAAAACAATTTATGTTATTGGAAACCCTATCAAGAAGACACTTTTCAAAAATATGTTGCCACTAATCATTAATATGTATATTAAAATACAATGTATCTTTTAAATTAGATTCTTCATTACATATCACAAAGACAAAAGTTATATACTTCTTATGAAAAACCATTAACACAGAATCGATAATCCTGACTGGTTTCTTAGTCAATAATAAATTTGGTTCAACAAAAAGGTCTCCCCAGATCAAGACAAGAGAATGGTAAAAATTATATATACTTTGATGTGATATGTGGAAGTTTTTTTATTTCAATATAAACTATGGAATTAAGGATAAAGGGTAAACCATATTTAAAATCAGGTCAATAAAACAAAATTACCTATAAATATCAATGCTAATTTTCAAGGTTTTTAAGGATTTAGGTAAACCAACCAAGGTGAAGCTCTAAAAACACATGGTCAGAAATTGAAAAATCCAATATTTGACTTTAATTATTAGTATAGGATTTATACAGGATATGGACCATCATTGATCTTTGATAAATCAGTTGAATCAATACATTCATCACTTGGACCAAACTCAAACCAACCATGGAAGCCTCGCCTTTCAATGAACAACACATAAAAGATCAAACAAGATAGTCTAATAAGGCCGCAAAGTGATTCATTCAAAATTTTGAATGATTTCTATTATTGTAGTAAAACTCAACCAGTCCTAAATAGTACTCCAAAGCTCCACCAAAGTCAAGAACACATATGCATAACATATCCTGAAGAATTTGTATAGCTCATTATCTTTGTCCATCCATCTGTGGATGAGTTTCCAATTTAAATATCACATGAGAAAACATATCCTTATAAATAACTATATAAAAATTAAAAGTAATATAAATAGGCTTATCTAAGACTGTAGAAAATCAAACTCCATTAAATTTTACAATCTCATTCGCATATAGAATTCCAAAATCCTCACAACATGATATTTGATGAATGCAGATAATGAGTGTTGACAAGGTCTAATGATTGATTTATACCAATATCACACTATTACCTTGATGTTTTAATGACATCTAAATCAATCAATCAATAGTAAACTCATCCAACTTAAAATTCATCATAAGAAGGGTCTAGATAAAACTAAATGTTTTTAGTGGAATTCCATGACTTAGTGACATATATAACAATGATAAATAATTTTAGAGATATATTTCCTTATACCAAGCCACCAGAATTATTGGTTCATATCATAAAATTCTTCATAATCCCATGTTCCACTACCCACTAGGAATTATGGAAATCTCATATTACAGCTTTCCTCCATAGAAAGGTACAATGTACTAGATTTTAACTCTTAGTAAATCCTCAGTATGGAATAACCACTCACTAATGGTGTCTCCACTATAAAGAGAGTTCTTTTCTTAAAAAAAATACAACATCAGGATACTGCTATTTAATAATAATCTTGATAAGGGAGGAGTTCAAAAGAACACATTGTAAGAAAATCTCAGTCACATCCTCCATAAATCCCAAATGAAACTAATCAATGAGATCCATCATAGTATACTATAATGATGATTCTTTTTTATCATGGATTTTATGTTTCCTATAAAAAGAATAAAAAATGAAATTCTACATACCAAGGATGTCGGGAATCATTATATCAAAAGATCATCAGTACTCCACTATTAATCGCTACCTATGGTTGAAATCATTTTTTGAGGAGATATGACACCATATTTCATTATACGAATACATGTTAAAACATTCATAGAAATGGTAATGATTATAACTCATAAAATAATGAATATTGATAGTGAGTTCATGATCATGGGAAGATAATACTTCTCATGTCACTTAAGATGTTTCAAATCATAGTCTGTAATGGGAAATATTTACATATGAATACAGTTAAAACCTATGTAAGATGAATAAAAATTATAAAATATCCCTTCCTAGCCTCTAGAATATTCTAAACTAGTGAATAATTCAAATGAAATTTAAAATTATCAAAAAGAACTTTCAAATTTCACATCCCACATGAAATTAACTCAATTTGATGTTAGTATTGTCATAAAAAATCTATTTTTTAAAATCCTTAACAAGACTATGATTACCCCACTAATCCCTTATGTTATACATATCAAAAATATTAGGTGGTTTCTCACATGTCATAATATATGTCACCTTATCATTATTATATAAAACACCATGTTTTGAGGCCATGTTTTCTATGAAAATCACTTCCTAAATACAAAAATATTTTTTTATGGTTTTCTATACAGTCATTGATCCATCATGATTTGATAAACATATCCAAAATTAAGAACATGGTCTTCATCAGTTACATAATATACCAATATTTTATCTATAAACACTAGCATGAATTAGTAAGGGACTCATGGAATTTTTTTTATTAAATCCATAAAAATAATTTGATCATTTATTTGAACAAATGGATTGAATTAATTTTCATAATGTCTATACATACTATGAATGGTCATCATATGAATTTCAGATTCACTAATTCTCAGCGAATGATAACCAAAATAAAGACTGATCTTCAAGAACAACTTCAACCCTTTAATATGATCAATTTTTTTTGAAAACATGACAATAGAAACTCATTATTTACTATAACACAATTTATTTTTCATTAATCAACAAAAATTCAATGTTTTCCATGAAATTTATTTTCAATAAGCACATGCACCGCAGACGGTGACACTCTTAGAAGAATAAATATTATTTCCACAAAATATTTCAATTAGGTTTTCAATATTTTAATTTAGATGGTGATATAAGGTTATAATTTATAGACCCTAGTTGAGTACTAAGTACCAAATAAATTTATACATCCACCTCATTTACCCAAGAAAAACTAGAATTCCCTGATAAAAAAAATTTGGGAAACTCAACAAAAACTAGGGGAGACCACCACATAATGACTAAAATTTCATATAAAAATAAAATAATGATATTACCCTACACTTTTATAAGAAATAAGTTTCCACTCTACTTGACCTCAGGTCCCTTTCTCCCAAAAGAACATGAAAACCCCCATTGATCATAGTAATGGATACCCATCAATGATGAAAATCAATTTTCTCTTTATGATAAATCATCCAATCCCTCCTTAGAATGACATAAAAATATTTCATGTCGTGAATTCAAAAATTCTCGGTGATCTCAATCTATGATAAATAGAAAACACATATTGGTCAGGATAGGCCCTATTTTATTTTCTTCGTAAGGGGTATCATAATATACATCAAAAAAGACATATTATTCATATTAATATATAGTAGATTCACAATATGGGTTGATATGAATGAATGGGATAAACCAGTATAAAATAAAATAGTCAATAAAGATGAAGCTATAGTGATGGTACCTTTCATCGTCAAGGGACCTACATTAGTTTCCTCTAAATACTCTACCACAATATGAATAATTTTCATTCAATATGCCTTTTGATGGAACCCATTAGTTTTAGAATCATATAATATAAACTCAATATCGTTTTTTATTGAAGACCCCCAGTAACTATATGTGGAAGAAAATACATTAAATAAATTATGTAAGTGTACATAATGGCCTCACAAACCAGAAATCTTTGGTGCCTATATGAAAACCTAATTATAATTCCTAACCATTCCATATTAGATTAATCTCAATGGACCACTTCCATATAATTGTGTGGTTTTGGACAGTACTCATCGCACTTTCTTTTTCCTTTAATGAAACATAAAAAATTCTAACTAGGAGTAAGTGGTTATTTTATAAACCCTTTCTTAATATCCATGTTAGTTGCAACAATAAAAGTGTTTCACATATTCATTCACAGACTAATTATGTTACTATGGGGTGGAAAACATTATATAACTTTCTAACACCATCGATTCTATATAAAACATATATATGAATGGAAATTTAAATGATTTTACAACCATTAACTCATGATTCATCATTTAACAAATAGAATCCCACCATCTCCTACTCATCTATTTCAATGAAAAGGTATAAAACATAAATTTTATTGAATCAAACATTTTCATGTAATCAAAAACAATTTTATTCATTTTCATGCTTTCCACTATCTCTTGAAGATCATTTGAGACGTGGAACATTGGTGTTTTACACCAAGTAAATTCATGATCGTGGTCTATAATTTCTCCCCTTTGTTTTTCCACAACTAGATCCTCAATGGGAATGGGTGAAACTAAATGTAATAGTTATTATATCACATGAAACCCTATTAATGTGTGGGGGAATTGATGATGAAATATCAAAAATTCTCATTAATATTAAATTTATTCCTTTAATAATTTTAATAATTAATTATTACTCAAATATTTAACATTTTATATCTTTTTAATGATAAAAATATTATACAAAAAATGAGAGATATGAGACCACATGATTCTGAATTACACTAAAATAATTATTTCCCTAGAAAAGAACAATTGAAAGATACTTCTATGGGTTGAAATTAATGACCCAGTATGAAATAGTGTGAAACTCATTGAAAATATAACTTTTGTGAAAAAATATTCAATTCAGGTCCAAAAAACATTTCTTCTGGTATATTTGGGCCTTAATAGTTAATTCATGGCTAGTAATGTTTTTAGAAGATCAATTTAGGGCATAAATACAGAAAAGTAGAAAAAGGATGATGAATTTTACTCTTCTTATACATGTTTTAAGCTATAAAAATTACCATACATTCCTAGTAAAAGTTAATTATATGTTGAATAATAATAAGACCCTATAAAAAGTCTCGATATGACCATTAAACACAAAGACTAAGTTATGAATACTTTTTAAAAAATTTGTGGCATAATTTAATATAACACAAGATCCTTGAAGGCTTATAAATAGGGTTTTTTTGGGATACATTTAGGGCTTGATCCAAAGATAAAATACTAGGTAATGTTTTTTGCACTGTGGTTGAGTCCTCCACCAGTCTTCCTATTTGATTTCTCATGTTTAATTTTTTTTCGCCTTCTCCCCAACTTCTTTATTCCTAGTATGACTCATTATGTCTACTACAATTCTATAGTGATATTTAGAAATGTGGGAAGGTTATTTTGGATTGTATTTTCTTTATTATGTTAATATATTTTTGAGTATGTTGTATTCAAAATAATTTTAAATCGTAATATTTTTTCTTTCCTAGACAATTTATAGAATCATAAGATGAATTATAAATTTCACAACTTATTACCCTAAATTATGCATGTATATTATCAAATTTTTAGTAACCATGTTTAAAACTTTTATCAAGGAAAACTAAATTCGACCATTCCCAAAATTACCTAACCATGGGTAATAGTTTATTATTACATCAAGTAGGGGATAAAATTACCATTGGATCTATCGAGTCTTACCTCTAAAATAAAAAATGAAATAACCAATTTCATTTCTAAATCCATCTTCACCCAAACCCTAAATCTACCAAACCATTACATTCCTTCCTACTACATTACAAATATCAACTTTCTTTTTTTTATTTCTCACATTCATATAACCAAAATATGATTCATTAGTTATCATTATTAAAAAACCTAAAAAAATAATTGCACTATCTTATTTCATCAACCTCAATATTATTTTATCAAAATTTTAATTAATTACTATCATTTATTAAGTCTTTTTATAAATAACTAAATTTTTTATCCTCATAGAGAACAAACGATGCCCCATATGTGGTCAACATTTTCCCCATGAAAATAAATTGGATATTATGATCATAACCCATAAAAATATTTAGGTATAATATTTAAAAAATACACAATCAAAATTCATGAGTAATCAATAAATATCCATTTAGAAATAACATATATATGGATTTCTTGTATTCTGCCAATATATAATTGGAATGGCCTTCTATTTATGAGTCCCTAAAATAAAACCATTTAAATAAAGGGGAATTCAGTCAAGTCAATTACTTCCCCAAAAAATTAATATATCTTATATAGGTGAATAACTTTCAATCATGGGATGTAAATATTTATTTTTCAAAAATGAAATGACTTAAAATAATATTTTTCCCATAAGAGTGGATGGTCTAGAAAGATAATGGTAGTGATGGATTTTTGTTTATTTTATACCCCAAAATAAAATTAAATGGATATATTTATAAGATAATGTATGAATAATATATACCCCCACAAAAGGGAAATAAGTGGTGAATGCAAATCATATCATACATGAACCAAAGTTGAGATTTAAAAACACTGATGGTAATGGTAAAAAAATAATAAAACAATAAGTTTGATACTATGTATTAGAAATTTAAATATAATAAAATTTAATATATTCAATATAATTGAAGTAAATAGGTATGTTAATACACCATATAATTGAATAAAACATGTATTAAAAATGATGGTGTAGAATATCAAACTTTTCTCATGGATTTTAAAATGATAAAAAGAAACCCTTAACCTGTTTCCCCGCATAGTCTAATACACTGTATCCATTGATAAAAAATATAAATTAATTAATATTATATTTTAGAGTCTTATTCATGTTGATTTTATTTTATAAACACCATTTTATGTATTCTTTTTAATTAATATTAATTAATTATTATTTATTATCATTACCGTGTGTGAGTAATCCTTGTAATTTTGAACTAGTTTCATAATAGTGGTGCATCTCTTTAATATTCTCCAAATTGTTTTCAATTAACTATCTATAAAACATTCTAGAATTATTTTCATATAATTATTTACAATTTTTTATCTTCATTCTATGAAAAGGTTTTATGGTCCTTAAAGATGAAATAATCGATGGGAATGTATTAGTGATTTTGAAGGAAATGAAATTGGAATTTTTATTAGTTACTACCATATTAACATTATCTATCAATTTTTTTTACTTATTTATATAATATATTATTAATTTCTTTGATCTCATAGACATTCATGATATTATTTAATAGAATTATTCAACTAGGTGGTCAAATCAACCAAAAAATGAATATATTATAGCAAATGTATTATTATTATTTTGAATGTGGATCATTTTTTTATAATATAATTTTAGACATGAATAATTATATTATTTGAATAATTTTATGATTTTGAATCCAATTTTAAAAGGGTTTAATAAATAATTAAAATGTGATATGTTAATTCATAGATGTTGTAGTCTGCATAACAGACAATTGACATTTTTATTTTTAAAAGAATTTGAAGGAATGAGAAAGGATTGAATTTTTTCCCACATTATAATAAATATATTATATATGACTCATTTATTATACTATTTTACCCTTATAAATTGCTATGTGAGGGAGTTATGAAGAATGTAAGTCACTGCTTCTTAGAGATGGTAGTCTGCACAATGTTCAAATGGATTTTTAGTTTTCTTGAATAGAAAATGGGAAATGTGGAAAACATATATCCCATTATCATAATAAAATTTAGCATAAAAACAATAGTGGATTCATTATATTGGAAATAAAATATATTATTTTTCAATTTATGAATGAAAAAAAAATATGTTAGGAAAAATGTACTCATGTTGAGGACTTCAGATTTCCATTGAAATATTAATTTTAATGTGAGGTCTAAAAAAATATATTATGATCAAACAATAATGTAAAATGAGTATGATTCTATTGGAAGGAATGATGCTACAGTTTTTTGGATGGAAAAAAGTTTATGAGTGTTTGTGATGTGGTTTTTAAAATATCATTTTATAAGTGGTGAGAGTGGTAATTTTGTAAATATTTCATCCTAATCTAAAAAGGGCACATTATTCACATGTAAAAAAGATTCTAAAATGCTTGATAATTATTTGGGGGATGAGATATTGTTTTTCATCTAACAGAAAGTTCATTTTCATACATTATTTAAGAATTTCTTTATGTCCTTGACACATACAATTTTAAATTTTCCTATTTTTGGTTTTACCTTATTAAATAGTTTTTAAATAAATAAAAATATTTATACCTAAAATTGAAATAATATTTATTTAATAAATTTTAATTATTTATTAAAAATACTAAAACCAATTTTTCATGTTCTATTTCTATGTGTATAAAACTCAATTTTGTAAATAGTCAAGTTATATAAACATATTTTCAAAAAAGCATATTTTAAAGAATCAAATTTATGTTTGGTTAAAATTATAATTGTCTTTGATTTTTAGGATGTAAATTGGTTTATTAGAAATAAATTAATTTTTATTTATCATTAAAAAATTTAAAAAAACTGAATGTTTCCAAAATAATTTTTACCGAAACAAAAAATCTATAAATAAATTTTTATTGTAATATATTACTTTAGTTCATAAAATGTTAAACATTTTTATTTTAAATCCATAATAGTATTTTAAAAAATGTGCAATATTATTTTATAATAAAATTTTTATTAATTTAATAAGATATAAACTTATAGACATTTTTTATATTTTGATAAAGTTAAAAAAATACACTTTTGGTAAAAAAATGATTTTTTCATTATTCCAACATAAATGAACAATTTTAAAAAAGATAAAAATATTTATATGAAGATAGTTTTTCCATTATGAATGAAAAGGTGAATTTATATTGGAAAAAAAATTTATTCTATAATTTAAAATTTTTTCTTTTAGATATATATATATATATATAATGAAAATATATTTCATGGGAAAATATATTAGTAATATATTAACCATTATAATTTTTATTTTTTATTAATTACTAATTATATTTAGTTTAAGAAAATTATTCATATTAATAATATATTTTATCAGTAATATATTTATTTCTATAAACTAGCAGGAAAAAATTAAAAATTTATAAGGGTTGTATTTTAAATAGTAATCCAATATTTTTTTGTTATCTAGTTACACTCATTTAATTTATAAAATCAGTATCATTGATAAGGTAAATTATTTTTATTTCTAAATATGTTTCATGTTTTATTTACATCTATATTAAAAACTAATTCTATGGCTATATTGTGTTGTATATACGATATTTTTAGTTTGTTTTATTTTTTCTTGTGATGCATCCTATTGAACACATTTGGTTATAGAGGATGACATATAGCTTAAAAACATAGGGTGTTACATTTTTCCCAATAAATAAATTACAACATGATAACTTTAATTACCACTTGGTAATGGAAATTAAATATGGATATATAAAATAAAAACATTAACAATGATAAAATATTGAATGAGGTGTGTAACTTAATAATATAGAAATAAATTTGAAACACATATTTACCCTTCATTTAAAAAAAATATTCTTATTGTAAACAATTTATTCCAAACATTATTACATATATGGTTATGTATGATGGGAATTTATAGAGAATAAATTTTTGAAATCAAGATCTCGAGGTACTCTAATTCCATTTTCTCTTGAGAGGCTCATATATATAGTAGGTCATATTTATATGTTGACATAGTTCATATTAATGTTTTTAAATTTTATAAAATCTTATTTCCATTACAATAGATTATATACATGTTAAAATGAGTTTGATGAGTGAAAAATACTTTTTTGTAATTATATATTTTTAACATATTTGTTTACAAATTACATTTCATTATTCCTTTCCATAAAGCCTTAAAAAATAATACAACTATAATGGATCAATTAATGGTTAGTTTCTAAAAAATGAAAAAAGTAATCTAATTTTTTGAATATTGAAAATTATTTCTATACAAATAATTCCCTCTTTTGAAACAATATAAATGAGGTTCAAACATCTATTCATTTGTTATTATGAGAGCCATCCATAAAGACCCATGTGTTACTTCAAAAATTGAGTAATATGATAAATTATTTGACTCTAACTTATGGATAAACACATTTAAAGTCTATTCATAATATCATAGGGTAGGAGGATATATGGTTATTTTCTTAAGTGACATAAAAGTGATCTAAATTATAGAAACCTTGGATGCATAACATGAACAGTATTTTTTAATGATAATTATAACTAAGCCAACTAATAGTGATAGGAGCGTCAAATGAGTATTACTTCCATTAATATTGATAATGGATCATTAATATATTGAAAAAAATTAATACGTAAAATGAATTACCAATAACCTATTTGTAATTTAATTAGCTAATTGTTATTTCATGTAATAACATATAATTAAAATAAAAAATAATGTGTAATAAAAATAACTAAAGGAAATCAGAGTAAAAATATATATAAATTAAAAAAAATATACTTTATAAATATATATTGTTTCTAATGTTTTTAATGTGATAATTATAGTTAAATAGAGTTTTATTTTGTTTAGTTTCTTTTATATTTTACAGCATAATTCTATAAAATAATAAATAATCCATAATTTCTTATAATGGGAATGTGATCAACCAAAACCTATCTCATATGATTGTTTAGAAAGATGTTTTGTCTGTAGAACACTAATCATAAAATGGACTGAAGAATGAGTTGTTACTAAATCATTTATTTTCTAGGAAATTACCCCTAGTTTCATCTATATGAAAACCACATTCACATTCAAATTTCTAGACAAGAATGATATTTCTATGAGAATTCCACAATCATTAAAATACAAAAACGCAAATATGTTTTACAATACATAAGGTTTCCCCTAGAATTATCCATTAGGGTTTCAATGAAATTATCTGATCCTAATCCCTAAATAATATAAAATCGTCAATATCACCTCATATAACCTAAAACATCATCTATATCTTTGAAATTTTGGTCAATACAAACTTATAATCCAAAATACTATCCTCAAATAACATATTAATAATCAATGTTATATAAACTTACCATTGAATCCAACTATAATGTTGTAGAAAAGTACTCCCAGATCCATTTATCTTAAATACATTCTTTACATTCTATCATCTAAATTAACCAAATCTACCCAATTTTAAAAATAAATAAGTAAAACATAACAAATAAATATTTACTCACCTACATTCAAAGTAATATTTTTGTGTAGAGATTCCTAGAGTCTAAAAAAACATGTAAATTAGAAAAATCATTTATAACGGAAATTTTTCCACCATATAAGAAATTAATTAATCCATAACAGTTTATCAACATATATAATAAAATTATCCACAAAAAATATTATTCTAGAAATGTAATGTGTAATATATTTTACATAACTTATGAAAATATAAACGTAAGAAGGGTAAGATAAAAAATCTAGAAAGGGAACACATATAAATAAAATATATGAATATAATGATGAAACCTTAAAATTTATATAATATATATCTTTAATACATGAATTAATATCTATATATTTGTGGATCTTTTTATGTTTTTAGTTTTATATAATTAGATTAAATCTTATACATAATAAAAACCCATTAATTACAAAGTGCGCACATCCTATAAATATCCATTATTCTTATAATATGAAAAACATTAAAATAATACAATATATGTTTTTCATGAAAAATATCCATGACATTAAAAATAACTTATTACATTCCTTTAAATGTCTTTAAAACAAGATGAAAAATATTTTAAAAAAGGTCTGATAATCCCAAAAAGATCAGTAATGAATAGAAAAATAATAATTAAGTTAGTCCAATGAAAAATAAAATCCCATGAAAAAATGTTTCGTAAAAATACACATTTTTTTTTCTGAGAAATGGAGTTATTTCACCCATAAGAAAATATAATATTGCCTTTTAAAATGAAATTATTTCCAAGAAAATTCATTTCAAAACATAGAATTTTCATTCATGTTTCTTGGTACATCATCTCATAGAACTCTTAAAGAACCCGTAAAAAACAAAAAAAAAATTAATAACCATACAACCAACTTCTAATATAATTTTATAGAGAACAAAATCCTTACTAGATACATTAGATTAATATCTATTCACAACCATCATATCAGCTATAACATGCTCACATGTGAGCCATAATCGGGCTCAATCCTTCTTTAAAAATATACATAAAACAATTATGAAAAAACAATTTATACTTTCACTTTTTCATCATAAAAAATCTGTGAAACACTTTTATACACATATGAAAATCAAGTTTAGATAAAAAAATTCTTCTTTCTTTTTAAAACCCAGTTTGAATACAAAAATACAGTTTTTGTTTAAAATATCTTTTTTCAATACCAAAATACCCTTAAAGAAGAAATCATTTTTTTATTAAGGAAAATATAAAATATTTTCAATGAAAACAAACCATAAAATAATGGTTATAGTGGTGCAAAAATCACTGTCACTATATACATTAAATTATAAAATTCATTTTGTTGTATATCAATGTAAACACAACATTCAAAAATTCAATTTTATTAAAAAAATACATTAAATGAAATACATAAATGTTATTTATAAGACAATAATATTTATAATTAAATAATATGAAAAAATTGGATGGATGAAAATGAAAGTTAGACTGAAAAAATTTAAAAATAATTTTTAAAAGTAAAGTACCTTATCATGTTTGGATATATTTGAATCATAAGAACAATGAAAAAATAAAATTAAAAAAATATTTATGTACATTGATAATAGATAAATTACTGATAGAACCTAAAAAGGGGGTTATATATACACTTCATAAAATACTACAACTGTATAATATGGGAACATGCCTCGATAAAACAATATTGAGAAGAAGTCTCTTACCTCAAGTTCAACTCATCGCACTCATTATTTATCATCTTAAATAAAAAATTATGTCAATTATTTTCCATCTTAATAACCTTTTAAATGTTTTTAATCCTCTTATTCCACTTAAAAGAATATTATTTTCAATTACTATATCAATTATGTTTATGTTGAATGTTTCAATAATGAAATAAATGTCAAATAAACATGGATAGGTTGAATATTTCTCTAGGAGATCAATAATTCAACATTTATATAACAATTATAATGAAATATTTATCATATATATAAATAAATTATATTTCTAAACCCAATAATGAAATATTTTTACGAAAAATTATCTTTGTTACGATCATTTAGATGATAGGTTGTATGTAAGCATGAGTAACGCTTAAATTTTTCAATTATAATTATAAAAAGAAGATAAGTAATATTGTTTCATTCAAAATAATATCATATATTTCATTTTATTTCTTTAAATAAACTAATATATATTATACTTGTGATGTGTTGGTGAAAAAAATAATCACATCGTTTCATATAGGTGGTAGTCTACACAAAGAAAAATTATGTTATCATTTTCCAGTGTGAGAAATAAAATGATATTTTATATTTTAATAATGATTTATATTTCATTAATATATTGTTTTCATTTATATAACATATATTAAATAAATTTAACCTTATTAAATTCCATGTGAAGTGTTAGTGGAAAATTAATCACATCACTTTGCGATACATTGTTCTACCGTACACATGAGGGATGTTATCTTATCCCCCATGGAATTGAATTTAAGTAGGGGAATGTGTTTTAAAATCTATTTTATGTATCAAATGTCTATAAATATTATATATATACATTAAAACCATCATTATAAGAATCCTTGAGATGTGTTGATGGAAAATGAATGTCATCGATAAGTAAAGAAGTAGTCCATCTTGCAAAGTAATGATGATTTCATATCCAATTAGAAGGAAGGGGATATTAATTTAGGTTATTAAATTAATATAAAAACATATTAGTATATTTTATATAATGGGTTTGTTATATAATAAAAATTAAAGATTATTTTTTGGAGGAGGAAAGAGAAATAAAAATGATGCTCAGTGATGCATGATACCTCTTCTTCGAACTACCACCATAGGCAAGAACAAAAATAAATCATACGAAGTATTAAAAATAGATCTAAGTATTAGTGATTGATTTCAAGAAATTATTTTTGTATATATTTTCTAAGACAAATGGAATTTAATATCTACATAAGAGAGGAGAGTGGTGACCTTTTATAAGTGAGGTTAATGGAACACATGTAAGTTTTTAACATAAAAATGTGTATCAACGTTTTTATAATGAAAACATCTCCAAAATAGGCCATTATAGATATTTAGACATGATAATTTATAATTATTTCCATAAAATATATTTGTTTAAAATGATTTTTGGTCATTTCAATTATAAGGTTTTTTGTTTAACCATTGATAAATTTTCATTTACCTTAACGTAAATAATTTAATTTTTTTTTCACTATAAATTATGTTATATGATTATTTTGACCTCATTACATAATATAAATTATTCTTATTCAAAATATAGAATAAATGTTTCAAAATTTAGTTCATTGAAGTTGATTTGTACAGTTGAAAACAAAGCCCATAGACGAGGAGAAAAAGTTCGTTTTTATTAGGTGTATTTTTTTAACAAAATAAGATTTTATATTAACTCTATGAAAAATAATAATAATTGTATTAATATAAATTAAAAATTATTGATATATAATTTATATATTTCATTTAAAAACTATTCATTAGGTATTATTTTAATTAATTAAAATGGAGGGACATTATGCACTTGAAAATAGCATTCTGAAAAATACAATCTTTTAATTAAAAAAAGAATCTGATAATTAAATCCAATGTATATATGATTAAATAGTTATTATTTTGATTAAATATAATTTAATAATGAAATTTTACTTGAAATCATATTAAGAACATAATTTAAATTTGAAATTAATTTATTTATTTAATGTTTTTATTTCAAAAATCAATATTTTTCACTACGTTGGTCGCTAAGGCTATGTTGGAATTGGTGGAGGCCAGCTCTATATTAATGAATATGGATTTAGATCACTTTATAAGAAATTCAAATGTGTTATGAAACATTTCATCTTCTATTCAAAACCCTCCTCCATGTGGTTGATGGGTGCGGTGGAATACACCCACCTATAGATTCAAACTCAATGTAGATGGGTTATAAATCTTGGGTTAAATTCATTGGGGGTCATGTGCGATCAAAGGGTATTGATTATTTTCTCATTCAATAAATTCTTTGGGAATGTTTATTAACTTATTTTAGAATAAAATTCATTATTGAATGGTCTTGATCATTTTAGTATAAAAGAATTGGAAAACCAATATTAAAAAATAATTATCCAATATTTTATATTCTCGTATTGATATCTATTCCATTTTTTATAATATTATATATATCTCATCCTATAATGAAAAGGGATCATTAACAACCATATATTGCTTCTTCACACATCAATCGAGAGGAATATGGCAGCCGAGTTTCCTGCAGCCAAGTAAATAATGCACTCTCATCTTACCCTTTTCTCTATATTATAATCAATCCCCAAGAGTGATTGGTAAGGGTGGATTCAATCATGTTAAACTAATTAAAACCCCATAAATATCATAATTTGTTTTCAATTAATAAAAAAATTCACTTTCATATTAAAAATATTATTCAATAAAAATAAATAAATTAGGTAAAATACTAAAATTTCACCCTTAGTATATTTTGATATGATAAATTCAAAAATGATATTTATATTTTTAAAATTAAAATTAAAACATTTATAAATGAAATCTTTAAATAAGAACATATTCTGAAATTATAATATAGAAACTATTTTTTTTAATTAAAAATTAGGTAATATTTTTTCCATGAAAACAACTATATAAAAAACCCGAAAGTGTTTTATTTTATCATTAACTAGATTTATACATTCTTCCCCCTATTGGAATATTATTACTTTCAACTTAATTCGTACATTAAAAAGTGGAGATATCATTCCGTCATAACATTTTCAAATTCACATATTTTGTCTTCAACCATTTGTTTCCCCCCTAAAACTTAAACTTATTGAATCAAAATATTTGACAAAAAATTATATTTATGGTCAAGGATATTGATAGGTTGTTCCTCATAAGAAGTATTCTATTATTACTAAACTACTACATGTCTCAAAACATGAGGTGAATCCAGAATATACTTTTAAAAAATTGATTCATGAAAAATGTTTTGTACCTCGGTTAGACTGAGGAAAAAAAGCCACATTGTAGGAAGGTAATCTAAGATTCTCCAGGATTTCCTAAAGTCCAATAAAACGAACAATTAGTGTCCCAATTTTACCAAAACACACAACAATTTCTTATATAGATACTTTATGAAAATACATGATCACATAGCTTGAAAGTTAGACCTTTAACCTGATAATCCATATAACTTCTCTACCTTCTCTATGCCATCCTAATATATTGGTGAATCAACTAAACATTTTTATACATTTCCACTAATAACACTTTTCTCATCAACGACCTCTATACTAATTCATCCAAAAAAATCTTGTCTTCAACAATGATATCCAAATAACCCCTCAAATGGTCCCATCTGTATACAGTAATAAAACAATTTATTATAAGAACACTCAACCAAACAAAAATATTTATTCCAAATTACCATGTAATAAATCAAACAAGAATAAAGCATATATTATTTTATATGAATCATTAAAGAATATTGAACATTGGTTTAGGATAAAAATTTGCACTAAAATTTAATTTATCGCGTAAAAATTTCTAATGTCCCTTCTGAAAAATAGATATGAACCAAATAACATGATCTGAAACTATAATGTTTATAACTCAATATAATCAATGTATGTACTTTAGATGAAGTCATGAAACCCATTCAAAATAAATAATGTCTATAATTGGAGAAATAATATATAAACAGATTATTTATCAAAAATAACCCAAAACAAATTGTTTTTTATAAGTATATAGTAATATCAACACTAAATATATTGATATATATTCTTATTTCCACTCAATCTCTAGATAACATTGAATAATACCCATTGGTAATTTTAATTTTTATTTAAACCAACGGAAAGTCAAACAATTCAGGGTAAATTCATCAATATTTCTTTTCATTTCATCTTGCCATTATTACTCTAGATATTCTCTGTATATGTTACCACTCCCTTGATGAATGGAAAACAAATAATTATGAGATCCACTCAAAAACTATTTCTTCAAATGGGAATTAAAAGATACACATTATATTTATTCAAATCATAAAAAGCGTTTTTCATCAGTATTAAAATCATGTTACTTACCCTCCTAAACAGATTCAACATTTTCATTAAAAGCATGACCGACATTTTGAGTTTTTATTATCCATTATATCAAAGAAAACATCACAAAAGTCTCAAAAAAATAGAGGTTTTCCCTTCATTTATAACATTTAGGAAAAAATTTATCATATCATTATCGAAAGTGTTAAATTAACAATGTAACATGGTTAATGTAGAATTAATTTTTGACTCAATATATTGGAATTTTTTTTATTTTCTATGATGGTGATGAATAATTCAATCATAATCCTTGATCAGTTCCATCCATGTTCACTTTCTCATGTCCAATTTATTCTGAGTGAATATATAATGTATACTTTTTTGAACAAAATATATATTTCACATTACACTATGAAAAAGTTTCATTCATTGTTATTAAGAAAAAAAACAACCACTAATTCCAGATCATTTATAATATATTTTAAATTATTTGGTTTCATCCGACATGAAGAATAAGTATTATCTGGCCATTCTTCTTCGGAATAAAAGCATGTCCTTTCATTGAAAAATTATTTTAGAGGATGAATTTTAAAATTATATAAGGTAAGGAAAGAACAAGATCATTTACAAATAATTTTTTAGTTTCTTTAACTACTTCATTTAATGGCCCATCATTAACTATAGTAGTATAAAAATAATTTCCCACACCCTTTTCATTCAGATATTTAAGATTTATATCTTGAGTTACTAGTATTGGGAATATGTTAGCATAATGAAAAAAATCCTTAAAAATAACATATCACTCTAGGATGTTCATATCTTAAGTATTTATTGGATTCTTGTGTATTATTTTTCTCACAATCACTGATCATATTTTCAAAATATCAACACCTATAACACTTCTTTGATTTCATAAAATGATATCTTTCCTTATTTTTACCAAACATACTAAAATAAGGAAAAATCATTTTCTTACCTTCATATTTTTTTATGTTTGTTTCCCCAAAACCTTCCTCCAAAACTATTCTTACATTCTTCTTCATGAGGCATATAAGTGTCATACAACATGATTTCAACTTTTTTAGAACAAATAAAAAATATATCATAGATTCTATATTTTCATGTGTCTAAATAAGTTGTTTGAGGTGGTTTTGATCCTCATTAAAATAAATTAATATTAATATAAATATTTTCATAAAAATAAAGCATGCACCTTGTCAGTCTTTTAAAATTGTCTTCATAAATGGACACAAAATCATTATCTTTACATCTTAATTTCATGAATTACTTTTCCATTCAGTGTCGAAAAACCTAGGTAAATATTTATCAAGGAAAATATCATTAAATTTATTCTATTAAAATATAATAAAGATTATATTTCTATATAGTATTCATAAAAAATGACTAATATAGATTAGTTTCAACTTCAAATGGAGAAATGGAAAGTGTTTCCTTTTGAAATTCTGAATATCCCATGAATTAAAAAATCTTCTCCACATAATTTATCCATATATAAACTATAAATGGGTCATAAAATCAATAAAATAATGGGGGATGTTATATTAATGAAATTATTCACTATAGACATGTTCTTTTAAGTTTTATTAGGTTTATCTCTAGCATAGATACCAAAACCTTTTAAACCCTGTCTTAAATGATCTTTCAGTACCAAAAAACTATCAACTTCCAATTCAAATAATCTCAAGATGCTGATTTGGAAGGATATTTTCCCAAATGATACCTCCAACTATTTATTCCTTGTTTACTCAATAGAAATCCATTATAAATGGTAATGGTTGAAATAATGTGACATGGTAATCTAAAAAAAATATATTAGATCAAATAAACCCAAAATTTAAATTTTTTAAGGTAATGATATTCATAATATCCGAATATGTAATATTATTTAAATCATCCTTTGATACTAAACATAAAACTGTTTCCTTAAATATTACATAATAATTAGTTTTACATTTTGAATTCATTCTCTTACATTTGAGTGTCTTTTCAGGTTCATATTTTATTAGAATTACATAATAAAAAATACATAAAAACATAAATTACAATGTATAAACTTTTAACTCATATTCATTTTTCCCATAATGTAAATCCTTTATCATAAATCATTATTTTTTTCCAGAAAACTTTTCTTGAATTTTAACTTGACATATTCTTTTCATTTAACCTCAATTAAACCCCATGAAAAATATTTTGAAAACATTGGACAAGAAAAAAAATCATAGTAAATAAACTAATTAGAATATTTCTATTAGTCCAATGAAACCATAAAAACCATTAAAACCCCATTTATTAAAAATAAATCCCTTTTCCCAAAATCAAAATCATTTTTCCATAAAAAATTTATTTAAATTAAATTTTAAAATCAAACAATAGATATGAAAAATCCTTATAAAAAATAGATATTTAATTTAGGTTACATGGGAAATAAACTCATAAAACACATCTAGAACCCTTAAAAATTAGAATAATTATATGTCTATTTGAAAAATATTTCTTTTAGAAGAATATTATCATTATTCGATGCATTAGCGTGCTATCGAGGGGAACCCATTGTATTAGATATATTGAGATCACTCATGAGTTGTAATTGGGATCAACCCTTCATAAAAAATATCCACTTTCAATATCATGAATAAAAAAATTTATTATTTCACTTTTTCATCATAAAACCATTGAAAAAAATTTTAACACATATTTCAATAACATTATAATATCTAATTATCCATTTTTGTTAAAAAAATACTTTGGATACAAAAAATTTATTTTATATTAGAAACCAATTTTCAACACCAAAATACCAAAAAAAAGGGATGGTGAATTTTTTTCAAAGAAAACATGACCTCTTATAATTGATTCTCAGCTTTAAATAATGGGCATGGCTAAAGGAAAGGTAATTGTTTCCATATTCATTAAAGTAGAAAATTATATTTATCATATATAAGGAAAGTCAAACATTGTGTATAGAGATTTCTTTTTTTTTTTTGTGAATGAATTTAAATAAATAGAAAAAGTATTTATAAAATTATCATTTCCATTATGAAATCATTTAAAAACATAGACATGGAAGAAGAGGATAGTCATATAGAAAACACTAAATGTGTTTTTTAAGGAAAACTCAATAATGACTTTAGAGATATTTTGATCATAATCCCCATGAATTAATAATAATGAAAAAACATTAAATTTAATTATAATAGAAAAATTAGTGATATAAAATTTAAATGGGCCAATATATACACCTCATAAAATAATATAGGTGCATCACATGAAATTATGCCTCAATGAAAACAAATTAATAAAAATTCCCTTATTTTATGTTTGATTGATCACACTTATTTTTTTAGGATAATAAAATTATGTTAATTATTTACATGATTGATAAAATTTTCATGTAAATTACTCTTATTAATTTACCTATTAAAATTTCTTATACAATTACATAATGAATTAAATTTTCATTGGATGTTTTGATGAACTTTTCTTATGTGTAAAAATGACTTTGGTAGGTTTATCCTTGGACTATGAGATAATTATAAAAAAATATACATAATAATAATCATAATATATTTATCATATGAATTGTTTCATGTCTACCATGCCAAAGAAAAGGCTTGGATTCAGTCTTGACTTAGTAGTTTAGAAGTCTCCTATGACTACTTTTGTACTTACTTTTCTGCGGAGAATGTCAGGCTTAGGTCAAATTAAAATAATTAAATATTTCAGGTAATTATGTTTCTAATGAACATAATGAACTCTCTAAATGAATTCCATTAATTTATAGATTTGGTTAGTTTTTATTACTTCATAGTTTACTATTTTAAATGTTCACAATAATATTGCATATACTCACTGACATATTGGAAAAAAACTTTTGTGGTTTCCTACTGGGATTTATTTCCCACACCCAGTTTGTACAATTTGATTCCACCAAAACAAATTATATTTCTACAACTGTCGATAGGGGAAATTCCCCTTTTTCTTTTACTTGATTTCTGCTTGAGAGTAGGATATAATGGGGCCAAGCCAAGGATTATGATATTGCTATGTTTTATTTTGTGTTACCATACATTGGTATTATATTGTACTTCACTGTAGTGTACCCTGTTTTCACATTTTTCATAGAATATGTGACCTGCTGCATCATTTTTTATATTATATGACTTCTAGTTATATTCATTTTTAATTCTTCCATTGTTTACTTTATTTTCATGTTGTTACTGGTTATGTTTTTATTATTGTTTATTCTATTATGTTATACTCTTCCAATGAGGGAATAGTTTCCCAAACACAACACTCTAGTCCATTGGTTCCAGTCAGAAGCCTCAAGCATTTGGGGAAATGCATATGAGGTCATGTTTCTAATTAGTTAAAATGCACCAGTTGGGTGGATTCTAGATTTGGGATGTTACAATGTGGAATCAGAGGTTGTTACTTTTCTAGTTTTCTTAACTACATGGCGATGGAATAATGGATATATAATTTGGAAATTAGTTATGCTCGGGAGTATCTACCCCGTGTATAGGGAAAATCCAAATTACTTATAATTAAATATTTCTTTTTATTTTTTGATCTATTAAAGTTGATTTGATATCATCGTTGGGGGAGTCACATGTTTTGTTATGTTAATATTTATATGATTTTGGTTATATTTTGCTACAACATAAGGATATGTGGGTATGACATCACATTCATCATATAGGAACTTATTATAAATCACAATCCATTCAATTTATGGAGAATTACTGATTTCATGTTTTTATGATAGATGTCATGCTAGAGATGCATGTTGTTGTGATAGTACATTAATAGTTATTCATGTTTTTGATATAGGTGTATTGGTATGTGAGACAGTTAGATAATGATGGATGAGAAGCATTGATCCATAAGGTGTATGGCCCTCTTGTATCAAAATTTGGTCTATCATATTTCGACCATGTGATACAGATTGTGTAGTTATGTTCTATATATGGATTCCAAAATTTGATTAGTAGGGAGTATGGGTTTACATGTATCAGTAATTGGCATACCACTGGTTGGTTTTTCTTCTAAAAATGGGTTTATGGTGAATCTAGAGTTTTTTTCATGAAAAAACTAGTTTATACGACATGTAGTTTATCCAAACACACTAAGTATTTTATTTTTTGGGAAAGATGGTGTTAAGGTTTTTAAAGGTACATTCCATGTACCATATGTATACTTCGTGTGGTATCTGACCATTTGTCTGACCGTGTGTCTGACCATATGTCTGGCCATGTGTCTGACTATGTGTCTGACCGTGTGTGCTCACTCGGGAAGAACCTGTGTGAATATGGTCATGTGGTAGTACATGTCTAAGAGGGGGACTTGTGTACACAATGTGCATGTATCTCACACACTATGTACAAAGGTATAATACATGTCCATGCCATCAAGTATACATGGGCATTTAATGACTTAAAGGGTACATGCCGCATATGACTTTTACACGTTGTAGAGTCCATTTTTGAAAAAAATGAGGGATTTATGTGGTTTTCTTTTTAGACTCTTGAATGGAAAACCATGACAATGATCTCAAACTGAGATATTTTATTGACCATGCAAAGTCATTCCACACAATGGACTCGAGTTGTATAATGAGAAATTGGTGATGAACTCACTTTAGTGGTGGTAGTCTATGAGGTACCAATGGATCCTCCAGTTCTGCCACCTGGGGCACCACCTGTTATACCGGTTTCATGTGTAGATCCATAGTTCCGTGAAGGATTTGTGAGGCTTGCGTATAATTCTTAGGGATAATTGTAGGCTGACACATAAATGGCTATGTTGATGCATATATTCCAAGAGCAGCATCCGCCAACATTTTCAGGGGATGGAAGACCACAATATGAATTATCATGGCTATAAGCTGACTATCTTCGAGCATCTAGAGATGCCTCCTGATATGAGTGTCATGATCACGACATATATGTTGTCTGATTCTTCCAAGAGATGGTGGGAGGTTATCACTTGGGAAGGGAGTCATCAGGATGTGTCATTGGATGTATTTCAGGTGGCCATCTATGATTATTATTTTCCAGAGACACTAATGGATGACCGAGCCCAAGAGTTCATGTACCTAGATAAGGGATCCCTTTAAGTAATGGGATTTTCAACCCATTTTACTGTGTATAATAATATTCCACCTATTCTAATGGGTGATGAAGTATCGAAAGCTAGACGATTTGAGTATGGTATCAGGTTCGAAATAAGATCACAGGTGAATTTCATCAGGTTTATTTCAGTGTCTGCTATTGTGAAGTAGGAATTGATCACTGAGCACAATCTATGGGAAGCTAGTGGTGCAATCCAGGGTAGTTCAAGACCGATTTATCATACTGTCTCAATCGTCAAGAAGAAACATTGTATAGAGTTCTCACGCGGTGATGGTAGCAGTCTGGTCCTTTCATACAGTAATCAGTTGAGGTTCTACTAGTGAATTAGTCTAGGTCATATGAGGCCTCAGTGCACGAAGGACCTAGTTGAGTTCCATGCTTATGGTTGTGTTGGCCATCTACAGTGCTTTTGTAGGATGTTTCCACAAGTAGCCACCTATTGGGGTTTTTCACAGACTCCATGTTCAGAAGAAGGGTCTATAACTTCTCCTCATACAAGTAACTTTACTACTTCATGTCATTAAAGCTGAGGTGGTTGTCATGGACAAGTAATCTAGACCCTCAGATCTCTATGAAGATAGGGCAGGTCAGTTAAAGGTAACCAGTATGTGTCACTGGGGCAAGGTATATGCCATATAGATGCAGTGCAATAGACCCAACAAGAGTAGGATCATGGACCTTCTAATTACAATGGTACTATTCTAGTCCCCTCTATTTATCTTTAGCACTTTTCAATATAAGGGATTCATGTAGTTTCACATCAGTTTTCATTGAGGAGAGCCTTGGGATCTGTGTTTTTAACATTGACGACTTTATGACGCTAGACACTCCATTCGGAATAAGAATGGTAGGTGTTCACCAATGTAATGAGTGTCCCTGTTAGGTTGTTGGGTGTCGCTTCTTTTGGGATCTCTATGTATAAGAGATTAATGGAATTTATTTCATAATCAGAATGGACCGGTTGGCCTCATCTCAATACATTGTCGATTTCTATCACTACAAGGTGACTTTTATGTCACTAGAAGGCATATCATTTATATATAAGGGTGAATGGGATTTCTAGGTGGGATGAGCTAGACACGAGCACCATGGGTTGGGTGGGATAAAAACCCAGATTGAGAGTTTATATCTAAATAATCATGGAACATGTCTAGAAGATTTCCTATCAGTAGTTGATTGTCTCAAGGATTTTATCTCAGATTAATTTTAAGGCTTACCTCTAGTCAGAGAGGTGGATTTCACCATCGAGCAAGTACTTGGAGCTACACTGGAATCCATTCCTCGTTACTATATGGATTTGATAGAGTTACAAGTGATAAAGAGTTGGTCCAAAGATATGGAAGATAAGGGTTTCATTTGACCCATTACTTCTCTTTGTGGTTCGGCGCTTATTTTTGTTAAAAATGTGGACGGTGCCCTTAGGCATTGCATGGACTACCAAAAACTGAACCATTTGACGGTTAAAAACTAATATCCCTTTCTATGGATAGATGACATGTTTGATCATCATCGAGGAGCTCAAGTGTCCTAAAATTCTAACTTGGGGATAGGATGTCACCAGGTATGTGTTCGACCAACAAACATACCTCTTACCACGTTTCCTAGTAGGTATATTCTATATGAGTATCTAGTTATTCCATTTTTTCTAACAAACGCACCATACTTTTTCACGGTACTGATGACCTGAGTGTTCCATCCATACATGGATACTTTTGTTGTGGATTTTATGGAAGACTTCTTGGGGTATTCTCATAATCTACATGACCATGCAAAGCATATTTTTATCATTTAGAATACACTATGGAAGCATTAGTTATATAATAATATTGAAAAATTCCACTTCAGTATGGATAAAATTTACTTCTTAGGTCATATCATCTCAGTGACAGGATTATTTGTGGATCCAGAGAGAGTGAGGGATACAGTTTCCTAGGAGCATCCATTTTTTTGAGATAATGAGTTTCTTGGGGCCATATGGTTAGTAAATGCATTTTATATAAGACTTCTCACACTTGTAATTTCTGTTGATAAGATTGATTAAGAAGGGTGTGAAGTTTTTGTTGTCTTATTATTGTAACGCAGCCTTTCAGAAGTTGATGGGGCCTTTGTCATCAATGTTGATAATGATATTTCCAGATCCATAAAAGTGATATACTGTGTAATGTGATGCATCAGGTATTGGGTTGTGAGTAGTTCTTATATAGGTTGATCAAGTTGTTATGTATGTGTCTTGACATTTGGGGCCACCTGAGAAGAATTATCCGACACATGATCTAAAGTTAGCGATAGTTGTTCATGATTTGTGCTATTGGAGACAATATTTATCGGGTGATATTTTTGGTGTGTACACGGACCACAAAAGTATCAAATACATATATAATCAGTGTGACTTGAATAGGATTTTGTGAAGGTGTGTGGAATACCTTCATTCGTTTGACTTTTAACTTACCTATATGCTTGGGAAAGGTAATTCAGTGGCTGATGTACTGAGAATGAGGAATCAGATACAGGCAGTACATCAGGCCAGTGGTGAGTGGAATCTTATGGATTTATTCTCTGAGATGAATTTAGAAGTTCACAAAAGTCAGAGATAGACATATCCTTCATGTTTATCTATGAATTAAACCCTCCTGGATAGATTAAGGATGAGGCAACTGTCATATTTAGAAGGTCTAGTTCGACTGGAATCTTTGGCAGGTGAGGACCCTCCTTCTGGATGGGCGACATGTTAGGATGAGGTTCTTCATATCTATAGATGTGTGTGGGTACCATGGAATATATATGAGGTGATAATGCATGAGTTTGATGCTTCATAATGGTTTGTGAATCCCAAATTCACCATGATGTACCGTGATTTGTGTCATAAGTACTGGTGGCTGGGTATGTAGCGAGAAGTAGCATGATTTGTTAGGAGGTGTTCCACCTGCCAGTAAGTGAAGGCAGAATATCAGCAGCTGGAAGTGATTTTACAGTAGTTACATATTTTGTTATGGAAATGGGTTTATGTCATGATGAATTTCATGATAGGGTTACCAAGGCCTCCTAGAGGAAATAATGTTGTGTGGGTTTTAGTTGACAGGCTTACTATGTTTTCTCACTTATTGCCGATCAAGTAGACCTTCAGTGTTGATGAGATTTAAAATTTGTATATTTTTGAGGTGGTATGACTTCATGGAGTCCCTCGTTCTATTATTTCTGATTTGGATGCCAACATTAAATCTCGTTTTTGGTAGATTTTTTAGAGGGTGTTGTGTACATAGGTGCTTATGAGCACAACATACCACCCTCAGACTGATGGACAGTCTGAAAGTATAATAAAGGTTCTATAAGAATCGATGTATTCCTGAGTCCAAAACTTTTGTGGATCTTGAGAGAATCATATTTCCCTCGTTATATTTACATATAATAATAATTTATAGGAAACTATAGAAATTGAACCATTGGAGGATTTATATGGTAGATCATGTAATTCTCCATTATCCTAGTTAGAGGCTAGAGATGATACTAAGCTAGGACCACATCTCATATATGTGACATCTGATCAAGTATAGTTGATTTAGAAATGGATATATATTGTGCAGTTACAAGTGAAATCATACGATGATCACCATAGACCATTATTGGAGTTCAAGGTTAGTGATCGAGTTTTCCAACATGTCACAACCAGGTTGAGAAATAAGAGGATCTAGATATATGATAAGATTTCACAAGGATACGTCAGTTCATTTGAGATTATTGAGAGAGTTGGTCTGGTTTTCTATTATTTACAGTTACCTCAGAGGTATTGATCCATGTATGACCTCTTCTATGTATCACAACTACACCTTTATAACTCAGACCTATCTCACTTTTTTCAGCCCGTGGAGGTTGAGCTTATGGTTTATGCATCTTATGAGGCGAATATGATTCATTTTTGACAGGATCATAGTGGTTCTTCAAGACATTCCAGTTCCTCCCATACAGGGGCTATGGTACATGGCTGAGTACAATACGAGACTTGGGAGAGGGAGGCCGATGTATGTGCTCAGTGGCCAGAGTTGTTCTCAGATAATACTTCAGCATCCTTGGAAGGGAAATTTTATGATAAATTTGTTTAATGTGGATGTTTGTAAGAACTAGGTTCTAACATTGAGGTATGGGTTTGTTTTATTCTTTTTTATTTTTAGTTGTTTTTGAGAAAACAATAGAAAAGTTGAAAAATACTAGAATCATGGGTTACACATCATGTAATACAATGAACACACCTTGTAGTATAGACGATATGAATGGAATGTGGGAATATTAGTGAGTAATAGAGGAAAAAAAACTACATATTGTGTAATTCCTAGTACATGTCGTGTAGTCATGTCAACAGATCCTAGAATTTATGTCGGTGGAAACAACTGCTAAATGAATAGTTAAATAAAATAAAATCCATGTATATAAACCTACACGATGTGTATATTTTGTTTTATTTCATAAAATGGTAAATAGCCTTGTTCTTCTCTCTAGTAGGACCACGAAGGGTGGTATTGCTTGAACTAATACCAATATCTAAAGTGACACTCAATGCTCCTGTGTAGGACCGCTGAAAATAGACTCGCAGGATGTCGATTAAATTGCACCTGAAGTGATACTTGAATTCCAACATTAGAATCTTAGGAAGAGACTCAAGTTTTAATTAAATACTTTAATTGAATTAATTTCGAAATTTCTTCCAAGACAAAGCATAATCTTGGTTTTAGTCTTCACTAACCAGTTTAGAATGTCTTCTGAGACTACTATTGTGCTTACATTGTTGTGGGGAATGTCAGGATTAGGATAAATTCCGATACTTAAATATCTTAGGTAATTGAGTTTTTAATAAACATAAGAACTCTCTAAATGAATTCCAGTACATTTAGGTGTGTTTAATTTTGAGTAATTCCATGTTTTCAACATATCTTTCATACACTATAGTTGCATATACACATTGACTGATTTTCAAAGACATTAGGTGGTTGCCTACTGGGATTTATTTCTCACACACTATTCGGGTCATGTTTTTGTGCCCAAACTGAAAATATTTTTATGGGTTCGATATGGGAAATGTCCCTTTTTCTGTTACATAATTTTTTTCTTAGGAGCAGGAGAGAATGAAATGATGAAAAGGCATATGATGATGCTGATTTTTATTTTTTGTTACTGTACATTTGTATTGTATTGTACTTTATTATAGTGTGTCTTATTTTCATTTTTACTAAGAACATGTGACGTGCTGTATTATTTTTATATTATATGACTTTAGGTTATCTCTAGCTTTAATTCTTTTATTGTTTACTTCACTTGCATGTTTTTACTACTTCTGCTATTTTTATTGTTTATTCAATTGTGTTTACTCTACCAATGAGAGAATAGTTTTCCCACTATCACACCCAATGACCTAGCTACAAGTCGAAAGCCTCTTGAATTTGTTGAAATGTTCTTGAGGACATGAGTCCAACCAGGTATGGGGAACCAGTTGAGTGGCATACAAATCTGTGATGTTAAAATATCACCATCCACCCCTCATCCAAGGCATTATTATTTTAATTAAGGTTATAACTAATGAATCATTATTTTATATCAAGGTGGGGAACAACACATAATTCTTGTATTGGAATTGAATACATGGAATGAAAACACCATTTATCTCAATAGACCCACAAATGTAGTGAGTGGATATATAATATTGACCCCACCAATTAATTATTAAAATAAAAAACATTTATCATATAAAATATATGAATATCAATGCCATGTATAATTAACTTTAATTCATAAACATCATTATTACAATTATTACACAAAATAAATTAATACATTTTCCCATGTAAATAAATAGGTTTACATGATCAGAGCCCATATAGAGAAATATGGTTGATAGTTGAACAATAAATAATCAAGTTCTTTATGTAGTCAATAAACAAATATATCAGAATAAAAAATATGTGTATTTTAAAAATTATCAAATTAGTTAATGGAATAGAATTATATTTAATCATTCCAAAAACTGAAATCATAACTATAAAATATTATATAGTTATGTTAGTAATTAAATTAATTAATAAATGTATGGAATCTTGGTGAACATAATTTAATGAAATCAAGGAAATATTGACTGTTTACCGAGGAATGGAATTTGACTAAAAAGTATCCATATATGAGTGGATTGTTCTACAAGACAATGGGAGTGATGGATTTATGTGATTTTAATCTCCAAAAATAAACAACAGTGAAGTTATTTATATAGTTGTCCATAAATGATATATGGAAAAAAAATAAAAATATATGGTGAATAAAAATCATATCCCAATAAAGAAAAATTGAAATGAGAAAACCCTTGATGACATTGTAACTTAATAATCAAAAAATTATCAGAAGAATACTATGAATGTAAAATCTAAATATAATTAACTCAAATAAATTCATTATACATGGAAGAAATTGGCTAGTGAAGATATCAAATTTGATAATTGATGGTGCAGAATATCAAACTTATCTCATGAATTTGAAAAAGTCACAAAGAAAGATTTAGATTCTTTCCCATCTTAGTCATATTATCTTCGACCTCTTATAAAATAAAAAAAACTATATTTATATTCTATTTCAGAACTCATTTCATATATATATATATATATATATATTTATATCAATTTATAAAAAAATTTATAATTATTCTGTATATTCATAATAGTTATTTATTATATATTTTCAATACAAGATGTCTGTAATATTGATCATTTTGAAAATGTTTCATAATTTCATTGTTTTTCATCATTATTAACCTAAATCTCATCATCCTGGGATCGTAGAGTTTACTAGAATATATTTTTCAAAATTATTTATACCATTATAATTTCATTCTATGATAATTTTTGTTGCATTCCATTAATATGGAATTAGTGTTGAGAATGTTTTAGTGATTTTTACGAACATACATTGATAGTTTAATTAATGAGTTCAATATAAACATTAACACTATAAGAAAAAATAATAATTTAATTACATATAACATATATTTTCATTTAATATATTATCATCTTAATCAATGATATATTCTTCTATTATTTTTCAAGTACGTGTTTAGACATACCCAAATATGAGCATATCATAATTAATGGGCAGTTATGATTTTGGATGTGATTTTTATTTGAAATAAAAATAATACAAAATAATAATAATATTATTTAGATAATTTTATGGTGTTGAATAAAATTTTAAAATGGTTTAATTAATATGAATGAAATATAATGAAAGGGAATATACAAGACTTCTTGGTGATGGTAGTCTGCACAACACAAAATCAACATTTTCATTTCTAGAATAATGAAAGGAAAAAAAGGTTGATTTTAATTCTTCTATTAATAAACATAATTAAATTTTATATGTCCCATTTTTTTATTTAATTTCCCCAATACATCTATCTAAAATAGGTTGTGGTGAAAAATGGATGATGTTGCATTGTGGATGCGATAGTCAAATAAACACATCAACAAAAATGACATTTTTATTAATAGAAAAAAGGGAAAGGTGGATAGAATATATTCCCAATGAGGAATAAAATTCACTATAAATAAGAAATAATTGATTATATAAACAATAAAATATTATATTTGGAGATGTAGGGATGAAAACAATAGATGTCATGAAGAAATACTCACATTCCAGATAGGGGATTTACCTTGGATGGCTCATTTGGAATAGTGGTATTAGGAAAATATATTATTACCTCAGGCTAATAGAAAATTAATATTGTTATTGGGTAAAAAAATTACTGAATTCTAAGAAGAAATTGAATTCTTTGAATCGTTTTGGATGGGACTTGAGATACCCAAATTATAAGTTGAATGAATGGATTTTTGATAAAAACTTATACATTATATAAATTGTGAACATGTTTCACATGTTAATAGAATTCCCAAATTATTAATAATTTTTCAGTATATGCAGTAATGTTGAGAATAACAAAAAATTTTAATTTTACACATGTACTAAGCATATTTTTGTGCCCATTACATTTTCAATTCTCACTTTTTCAATAATGATTAAACTATGGTAAATATTTTTTTCCAAGAAAATATTGCACATGACTAAAAATAAAAGATTATTTTGAATATAATTTATAAATACAAATATAAAATAAAAAATATATTCTATCAGATAAATTTTTTATGTATGAAAATAAATTTTAACATCAGTACATGTAACAGCAAAAAAGTCATTTTTAAAAAATGTTAATCTAAATATTTAAAAATATATGTAATGTAAAAACATCATAAAATTACATTTTATGGATAAACATCTGTATATTATAAATGAATTATATATTATGTGAACCAAAAATCAATTTAAATAGAATTTTAGAAAAATTAATTTATTTAAAAAAAAAGAAATGAAACCATTTGATTTATTTGAAAATATTAACTAAGTTAACAGAATGATAGACATAGTTTTTAAGAATAAATAATTCTAAAAAACCAGTTATGGAAAGAATAAATTACTTACGAGTTTATTAGTATGTTTATATTCATTACGAAAACACTGATTAGTTTGTTTAAATAAAAAAGAAATAGTTTTAATTAAAAACTATTATTGTAATGTTTTATTTATAAAAATAATTCATAATTAAAAGAATTTCAATTTGAAAAAATTAATATCATATTTAAAACAATTATATCAAAATACACCTACTGTGAAACTATAGGATTTTTTTTGAAAAATATTGATTTTTTAGTGAATAGTGAAAATTGAGGTTTTTTGGAAAAAATGTCTTTTGTTTTCAAAAAATTAAGTAATATAAAAGTACCATTATGTTTTTAATATAATTTAATTTAACATATTATTAATTTATTCATATTAATTATTTTAATTTAATTTTAATAAACATTATATTTGAATTATAATAAATTTCTTTTTTGGTTTAAAAAGGGATTTTTCTAAACGCTTCTTTAAAGTGAATAATGTTTCTACTTATAAATTAATTTATTTAATACCAAATGAAAAAAATTTAAAATAAAATTATATATTATATATTAATATGTATTTAAATATAATCATAAAGATATTATAATTATTCATATATTTAATATAAAACCACATCTTTCTTGAAATATACACTTTTTGAAACCCTTCTTTTTCATCGCGTCTCTAGGTATTGATTTATATTATACTATTAAAATTCATGGAATTTAATTTTTTAAAGACTATTCCATATTTTTATTCATAATTATTTATTTTATATAATATTTTTGACTTTTTTTTACCATAATTAATAGTTAAAATAGTAAAAATTAGTTACCATAATTAAGGTAAAAATTGGTTTATCATGGGATTAAATGAAAAAAGATAAGGATAAAAATGGCAAAAAAATATGTGTAAAATATATTACACATCCCTATTTAGAAATTATGATTTATATTTATCTATAATAATATTGTTTTTTACATTTTACATGGGAAAAATGTGTTTATAAATTTATCCTAACAAAAATTAAAATGGTGTGACTCACCTCACTTTTAAGAGGCTACCCCTCTCCAATACTCTTTAAAACTTAAAAACCATTTTTCTCAAAACATACCTAACAAAATTTCATTATAACTACCTTAAAAATTTCATAAAGACCTTATTTTGATCATAAATCCATCCTATAATGGCTTTTTTTCTTACCTAAGGATGTTTCACAAAGAGGATGTATCATTCTTAATTGAGCATCTTTATTTTATTTCTTATTAAAGTTCCATAAATCATATTGATTTATTATGATATAAAAAAATTATATAAGGTATGATGATATATTATTATGTTATTATTATTTCCTATATTCATCTCTTCTCCCATCAAATGGGAAATGATAACATCGCTCAGGAGTACGATGGACTACCACCTTGCAAATCGATGTAACTCATTACCCCTGAATAATTCTCAAAGTTCTTTATAATGATGGATATAGATAATAAATATTATTTTAATACATAATTATACCTTTGGATTCATTATATTATATATTTTTTATTGTCCATTTTTTAGGGGATACAATAAAGTCACATGTGTGTATGGCGGACTGTCGCCACAAGAAGCCATCTAATTCGTTTTTTATAAAATATATACATCAAAGGAAATCAAGTTAGTGTTAATTAATATATTTTATATAAATAAAAATATAATTATATTAATTTAATATTTATAATTTTTCAAATTGATATATAATTTTCATTTTTATTCATTCACTCAGTGAAAAATGATAATGCCATTCATGTAAGTGTGTACTATTTTCTTCACGAAGTGATGCAACTCGTTTTTAATCACTAAAAAATATGAATGGAAAAAATAATTATATTTAAATAAATAATATTCTATAAAACATATAATGATAATTGTTTAAATTTAAAATATTTCATACATTCTCTCATGAATGGTGGTTGAAAAATCGATTTGTTACTCATGTGTATGTAGGACCTACCATATACAAGATATTATTGAATTTAATTTCTCAAAACCATCCTTAGGGAGGGGTTATAAAAGTATAATTTATGTAAAAATATTATTATTATTTTAGAGATGTTTAAATAATGACCTCTTTGACCTTAGTCAACATACGCAAGTTATTTTCAATAGATAACTAAATATCATTGAAAAAAAGAAATATTAATTGATTATGTCATAATACATAACATGGTAATAAGTGAAATATAAAAATAATTAACAATAAAAAATTCTATAATAATTTAAATAATAAACATTAATTTATTATTTAGGAGGATAAAGAACACACTTGACGAGTCAGACTCAAGGTAAGGAACTTTGTCTCAATTTCCTTTTATTGGGGAATATTTTGATATTATAGACCTATATTCTATAAAGAGCAGTATATAAATATCCATTGACATGTTATCTAATGAATTTATATATAATCATGATATTTTATTTTATTTTAATTCTATTCATCCACATGGAACATGATTTTAATATTTCCAAAGTGATAAGGGAGAGTTCATTAAAAAAATTACTTTCAATGTTTTCCTTCTAACAATATTTTTCTTCGTTGTTCATTTTATAAAATGATTTGATATTGGAAATGTGAGTGTTATACAAGAAGATTTAATGTTTCATTGATTTCTTTTGAAAAATTGGAATCTTTTTACTAAATTTCTGGCATTCATTACAAATGAAAAAAGGAATGTTCAATTTCAACATACACCACTACAATGACTTTTTCCACTACCCTAACCATTATTTTAAGCATATATTCCTTTTCAAAGATTCATATTTTCTTTAATAAGAAACCAAATTTAATTTTTTTGAGGTAATTATTGTTATAAAAATTTAATTTTAATATAAAATTCTAATTTTATATCAAAATGTGTTCTAAAAACATTGTTAAAATATTTTTTCAAGGGTTTAATAATAAAAATTTGATATCTTAAGCTTTTATATACATCATATAGTGATTCTAAAGTGATTAAAATAGGTTTAGCTTGATATCTCTGGGTGATCAGGAAATAGATTAAATGATGGGTGAGCATAAACAAGACTTCAATACATTGGGTAATTATGATGTTCTCTATATAATTATATTAGATGTTGTACCTATGGATATAAAAATTTGCAAGTGTTCAATAGGGTATCTATAAGATGATGTCACATTGAATATACATGAATTTATTTAGGTTCGAAAATGTGTTTTTATGGAAATCATTTTTGTTCAAAAGGTAATATAAATGATCTTTTTAAATGAATGATAATTCCATTTATGGGTAAAAATTAATTTTTTAGATACTATTTTTCATGAAGTTTTATTTTTTCACTGGAATAATGGTGTCTCTATTTTATGTCCCTTAATATATTTTTTCTCATCACACATTGAAGAAAATTTTATTTGATTTATGTGTGAGAATGGTAATGTAAGTGGTAAACATGAAATTCATGAATAATTTCATGAAAATAAATAATGTTTTGTTTTAAAATATTTATACGGGGGGAATGTTTATATTGATTTAATGTTTCCATATGGTATTATATGGTTTTCGTATATATAAGTTATGAAATAATTATCTGAAACCATAAACATGAACATATACTCAAATATAAAAAATTAATTCATGACATAAACCATAAGATTATTTAATTTTTTAAAGAAGGTTTCTTATAATTTATATAAGAAGAGGAATTATATAAAATTTAATGTTAGGATATTGTTAATATCATTCCCTTGAAATATTAGACTATACAGTTATGTTTAAATGACAGAGAATTTTAATATTACCATTTTTATTCATTAAAACTATGTGTTTTAAGAATAGTTTCCCATAAAGGAAATATGAATGATGTCGTAGGATGGAACTAATAGTAAAATATTCTTTTAACACATCATTTGGAGATGGTTTGAATTGGGGAAAAAATTTGCAATGATGGATCAACTGACACAATATATAAATGGTGGTGGTATCAATTCTAGGATAGAAACCTATATTCTATAAAGTAAAAATTATATAGTGGATAACTAATTGATGCAATAACCCCCATAACTCGGTTGATCATCAGAATCTATGGAAGTCGAAGGATGGATTTATTCCATGAAGATGATATATTAAGTCATTGGATGTTTGGAACATCAAATGGTAACTATTTCCATTTACTATTTTGATGGTGAAGCTGGTTAATGGTGGTATTGGGGTATGATTACCAAATAATAATATGATATTTATGCCATATAATGAAAAACATTTATGTGTATTTTATTTTAGAAATTTTTCTCTAATGTTTTTTGTCTTCTGATGGAAAAATAATTCATATAATTGATGAAAAAGGATGAATATTATGTTCCCATGTATAATTATAATTTTTCAATATTGGAAAGGTACATACAATATTATATTTGTGACATCGATTTTAATTGTTATTGATTTTCACTCATGATTGAAACCATATCTACAAAGATATTTGGATGAATGTGATTTTAAAATATATAAAAAAATTGTTCATTATACAGAAAATATTGAGATCGATTTTTATGACTCTTATGTGCCATGTGATGATGAAATTAAGAAGCAGTCATAATTGATGGGGATTGGGAAACAAAAAATATAGAGAGGGAGATAAAAAATTATATTCCCAGCATGAGTTAAATGTAGTGAAAAGAACAATGGATAATGAATTTTGAAATCATGGATGTTTTATAAATGTGTAATATTCGACCATATATCCCATGATTTAAACGAAAAGGTTCCTTTTGATTAAATAATGGTGTTATTGATATTCAACCAACTGTGAGGTGTTATTTTGGAAGTGAGTTTAGCCATTATGATAACAGTTACCTGAAGATATTAAATTATGATGAAAATCATCAAGATCAAATGCAAACGGGTGTGTAAAAACATTTTTCTACAACTATGGTTAATGACCAGTAGTCAAATTAAGTGGTGATAGATATGTTATAAAATATTCAAATTATTATGATCCCTTGTTTGACGCCAGATCATTGTGTTATTAACATTTTTGGAAACATCAAATTCAATATAGAATAACACATCATGTAATTATGATAGACCATTCAGTGAAATATTTGGGTGGATGTATTATAGTCACCAATATTTATATGAATCATCATGTTGTTTTCAATGGTTTGGTCTTTGCAAAAAATCATGTTTAACTGGACATAGTAATTTTTGATAACATTTGGGGTATGGATTAGCCTTCAGATTAAAATGTTATGATATATTTCAGATCTAAAAAAATTAATTTGATGATTTCATTCCATTGATAACATACCAAGGAGTTGATTAATTGAATAGAGAATGAAATTAAAGATACTAAGATCATATTTTCGAAAAGAATGAAATAGTTCCAATTAATTATGTGCGAATAGTGAATGAATATGTGGATTCTTTTCCATATTCTTTATTTGGTGATACTCTTGGTCATGAGGTTGAATTTATTGTTGACTTATTAACTGATGTTAATCCTATTTTTATGACCCATTATTTACTGTCTCATGTGGAAGAATTAGAATTTAAAAATAAATTACATGAGTAGTTAGACTAATGTTTCCTTTAGACTATCACTTCATCATGGGTTAATCAGATTTTTGTTAAAAATAATGATTTTTCAATGATACATTTCATTTAATATAGTTCAATGAATAATATCACAATTTAGTACATGTATCCATTTTATCATATCGATGATTTGTTTGATAATCTTCATTAAAAAAATTATTTTTCATAAGTTTACTTGAGGTACAGGAACTATCACCTGATGGTGAAGGATGATGATATTCTGTTGACTACATCTCAGACTAGATATAGTATATGAATGCAACCTTAAACATTATATAATCTTGATATAAGTCAATAATTTGACATTACTTCACATTGATGATCTTTTTAGGTTTATATATTTAGATAATCAGGTCATAAATCATTATTAAAAACTTAAATATTAGAAGTAGAAACTTCTACTCACTATCAATTTTTTTCATAAAACAAAAACTCATTAAAAAGAAACATGGTATCTTTAATTTTTTAATAACATAACTTTTCCTTGATCCAATCCTTGACTTAATTCTTCATTAAGTCATATGAAAATAATTTCAACTAGTGGGATGTGCATAGAAATATCATTAAGAGATACACAAAGAAGGAAAACATTTAGTCTTTGTAAAACATGAAAACCATGAATAGTTTATCATAATGTAATACATTTCACCTTTAAGAAGTAGTAAATATACTTCATTTAATATAATATCATTTATTACCTTTTAAAAAATATATTACCATAAACATCATAGAAAGAAAAATATAACATATAATAGGTAACATAGGACATAATCATACTTAAATTAAATTACCATACTATCAACTTCCACATACTATTCTTACAATTAGAATATACTTACAACTGACTTACATACCTAGTGCATTGAAGGTTATAACATAACCACATGTCCATGTTTTATCACAAAACCACACATATTTGGTTTATCATGTAACAACCCATCATTAGTTTATCACGTAAGAACCTGTCAAATGTCTAAGTACCATTATATAATCTTAACACCTAATTGATTGAAATTATCAAAATTTCACTCATAAAATTTAATTTTTACCCCCAAGATATCATTAATAGATATTGTAATAGTAAATAAACTTAAAAAAAAATTCAACACCAAAACACCCAAATGTGAATAAGGTTTTTCTTTTAATTTTAAAAACACTATTTCTTATATAGGAATCCAAATAAAAAATAATAGTTATAGCGATGGAGGAGACATTCTAACCGCATACGTTAGAAACATTGCTTTTTTCATCTAGTAAGAAATTCATCGAAAAAATAATACAATTGATTGAAATTAAAATTCAATGGTTTTTATTATACACCATATAAATAAGGTCATGTATAAATTTAAATGTTCTTCAATTAATGGAGATTAAGATGAAGTCCCTTACCTCGAATCAGACTTGTCTCATTCATTATTTATATTATTAAATAATACAAATATGGTAATTTATACATTATTAAAAACTTTTTTCAAGGTTATTATTCAATTTATATTACTTATTATCATGTTATATAAATTACATAATTATTGAAGTTCAAATCGGTCGTTTCGTTGATATTCGTTACTTGAGTCGAAAATGAACTCATTTTGATGTAAATTGTATAAGTGGTCAAATTCCCTCATATAAAGAATAATATTAATGATTTAAATATAATATATATCCATTATATATGAATTTATAATAGTCCATAACATTATGAGATAAGAAATTAAATACACAATTCATAGAGACAGTAGGTCGTACGTACACATGAATGATACTTTCATTTATTTTCCGCACTAATGAAATGAAAAATAAATGATACATAGGTATAAAATAATTTCATCATAATATCTATGTTATATGTGTTAAATAATTTCATTAAGTCCATCATTTATGTGTTCCATATATGGAATTAATGATTCATTTCCTTTTGAGGGGGTGGTAGTCCACACTTCCTCGAATGAAATTACCATATTTACACATTATGGAAAGCATAAAAATATGTTTTAACTAATAATTAAAGAAGAATAAAGACCATATAAATATAATATATTTCATATATAACTAAATTTCACTCATAATTTCCACCATGAAAGGTGTTAGGATAAAATTTGGACAATCGTTATTTCGTGAGGCAGTAGTTCACCATACTAGAAACAGTATATTCTATATCCATTAGATGAAGGTGTTTGAAATTGTAGGTAGAAACATTAGTATAAAAAATCATAGTATATTTAGGATACATTTTTTGTTGTAAAATAATGGAATAAAGATAGGATAAGGGGTTGTAGAAGGAAAATAAATGAAAGGACAGTGAGAGAAGATATTACCTCTAAATCTGCTAACATTTTTGGATTTGAGATAAAAGGCTTAATTGAGATATATTCTTCCCATGAAAATGATTATAAGTGGAAAATAGGGATATTGGGAGATTATTTGACAATAATTTGGATAATCCAAGGGTTTTTAGAGGTGTGTGTAAGTGGATAGAGGAGGCGCCCTTTTATAAGAGGGAGAAACTGAACTTTAGGAATGTTTTAAAATATTATTTTATTATAAATTTAGATTCAATTTAAATTATATAAAAAGTGATATATTTCAAGGATAATATTAGAATGGGTCTAAATCCTCTCAACCAATAGGTTATATACAAGTTTGGAGCAAAAAAATAACTTTATCTTTTAGCTATATCCCTTAGTTAAATACATTAACTCTTACCATGTCTTCTTGTATATTCATAATATACCATTACTATAGTTACTATGAAATTCCAAAAGAACAAAAAGTTGATAACTAATGATATTTTTAACATTATATATGTCATTTGGCCAAATATTTGATTTTTAATACTATTATATCATTTAATAAAATAGTATTTATTTTAATAAATAATTTATGTCAATTTTGAAACTATTTAGTATTGATTTTTGTTAAAGTCATAAAAACATGACTACTTCAAAAAAATTAATTAACTCATCCATCACATTCCAATGTCATCAAAAAAAGTAATTTATGGAATCAAAATGTCCAATTTCTATTTATTATAATATTTATAATATCATTTATTTTAATCTTTCATTGATAAGGTAATCATTGCATCATCATTATGTCATAAATATGGTTATTTTTATTATGTCTAAAAATATTAAATAAAATACCACGTTAGAAGAAATATTTTCTGATTTCATATTACTATTTGTAGTTATAGAGATCATATATATAAACCTATAATAAAATTATTTTAGTAAAAATAGAAATTCTTATGTTATATTTTTCTTTTCATTAAAATAATTATTGTAATATGTCATTATCACACCCATGTGGCTCCATGGGGTTCTAAAATCGACTCAAGGATGCTCATAGTCGGCCATATCCCATCCAATAGGTCTAAGACATGTGTTAGGGATGGTTAATATTATTATAAAAGTATTATTTACACTCATTTACCTAATTTACCCTTTATCCATGGTGAATAAAAATAATTCTAGAAGTTACTATTCATAATGCTCAAAAATAAAAGGGGAACTATTTACCTGATTTATGCCTCTAGTTTCAAAATATATAATCAATTTTTTCAAACTAAAAACACCAAAATTGTAGTAATTAATTTAAAATTAATACCCATTGTCAAAATGAGAAAGTGGGGTTTAAAGAAGTAAAAACTATCAAAAGGATTAGAAGTATTTATGTCCATTTAAATGTGAAACTACTTGAAATGACAAAAATTGAATTAAATTATAAAAACATAATCAAATTTAATTCTAAATCCAATTAAATCTAAAATATAACTATATAATTATGTTATATGAAAATGTTGTTCTGAATTAAATTCTAGTGTTTTCAATATTCATAAAAATAGGGATTTTATAAAAAAAATACAAAAATTTCAACAAAAGTGAATTTTGATATCATTATTATAAAGAAGATGTTTATTTTATCAAATATAACATATAAATTTGACAAAAAATAGATTTAAAAATGGTTCTCAATCAAAAGGTGGTAAAATGATCTTTTAGAAAATATTAGAGTATTTTTATGCTTGAAATTGTATTCATTCTCATTTTATACCAATAAAATTTATTGGATAAATATAAAAACATTTAAAAAATATGTATAATCATATTAAAGTTAATTCTATTCATTCCATACATTACAATAATTATGCATTAAATACCATTTAAAATAATAATAATATTATTTTATTATTTTTCATTATAACTCAAAGTTGTGTGCAATATAAGATTTCAGAGAAACCAGTTGTTGGGTGTCAGGTATGTTATCCGGAAAAGTGTAATATTTAATGTAAAATTAATATAATATTCACAAATATTATTAGATATAAAAATGTATTATTCTATAATTACATGGGATGTTACATATAGGCACTATAATTTTATAGTAACACCCCTTGGGTTTTCCACTGAACCTCTTGTCTTTGTGAACCTTGTTAATATAGATTTTAATTTGTTATTGGGAACTTTTATTGTTGAATTAATTGATGATATTGTGGTGTATTATAAAATATAGTAGGAATATGTAATACAATTGATGATTGTTTTGAAAACCATAAAACAAATTAAACTATATAAGAAATTTACTAAGTGTGAATATTGGGTAGAAAAAATTATTTTGTTGGAGATAATTTTTCAAACTATTGAATATTTGATGACCCTACTAAATCAATATTTTTTTTATGAATATCCAAGACCCACAAATATCATATAGATCTACATTTTTCTTAGATTATAGGGTTACTACTTGGTATTTTGTGGGAACTTTTTTCACTTGTCTAACCAAATGAATATATTAACTAAAAAAGTAGTTAAAATCTACTAAAAAAGAATATTATGATCGTTTTTATAAATTAAAAAGAATATTAGATTTGATTTTAGACCAAAATTTCAAAAAGGGAGAATTTTCCATCTACAATGATTTTTCGTTGAAAGGACTTGGTTGTGTCAAAACGTACACTAATCAGGTGATATTTTATTCTTAATATAAATTGAAACATAATTAGTTAAAGTACGTTATACAAGTTCTATAATTATATGTGTTTTCTTGAAAATTTTGAGGCATCATTTGTACAGATCAAATTGTGAAATATAAACTGATAACAATTCTTTAAAATATATGTTCAACCATAAATAATTTAAAATGAGATTGAGAAGATAGCTAGAACTGATCAAGGATTATGATTGAATGATTCATTTACATCATGGAAATGAAAACAAAGTGGTTTATGTGTTGGGTTAGAAAAATAATGATACAATAACTATGATACATTTTTAACATGACCCTTTAGTAATTGATTTGTTAATTTTTTTCTTAGATGTTGTGGATGTAGGAACATCCTCTTTATTGTATCAGGTTTCTATACAATCTAATTTTTTAAAAATATTTAGGAATGCTCAAATAGAGGATCAATGTTTGAAGGGAAAAAGATAATTCTTTAATAAAGGTATGTTTCTATATTATAATTTTGATAAATATTATATTTTATTATAAAGAGAAATATTATTTTTACCACGTTATTACTGGATGAGATACAATGTTTTTAGATTATATTTATCAAAGAAACCTAAACGATATAGTCATGTTATATGGATTAACTCTATCATCTCTACATTATATAAGATTCTAATCCCATGTAGACATATAATTCTTGGAAAACACTTCAGTATCCATTGGGTATTAAATTAAATTTCATCATAGGTTTTCATCCTCAAACTGATGGTTAGTCAGAGTTAATGATTCATTCCATGGATGATATACTTAATTATTATTAAATGGATTAAAATGGAATTTTTGATAAAAACATTTCATTATTTTAATTTTCATATAATAATATTTTCCATTATATTAAGTAGATGGAACAACTTGATCCATTATATCAAAAGTGGTTTCATACACTAGATTTTTTGGGATGAAGTAGGAGAAAGAAATTCGGTGGACTAGAGGTTGAAGAGGAAATGGATAATAATGTGTAGTTTATTGAGAATAATTTGAATATATCTTAGTGAAGGAAAAAAATTCATATTCAAAACCAAAGAAAATAAATTTATTTTGAGGTAGGTGATCATATATTTCTCAAAGTATTCCATGGAAATTTATTATGTTTTTTTCTAAAAAGGGACATCTAAGTTAGTGATTAATTGGACCATAAAAAATATAAGTGAATATTGGATTATTTTTACTAATGATAGGATTTTTTTAACATGATAAAACTTTTTAATAAGAATACTATATTCAAAAGTGTTTGTGACATGAAACACTAAGCTTAAACAACCCAAAAAATATATTTCAATAAATTAAATCTATTTTATAGCTTAAGTAACATGAAACCATGAGTTGAAGTGAACACTAATATTTTATAACTTGTAATTAAATTGGATGATATGAATATTAATAAAAAAATTGAATTTTATATTTATATATTGAGTATAAATATAATAATGAATCATATAAAAGAAAAAGAAACATTTTTTGAAAAAAACTATATTTTTTCTTTTTGAAAGTTTAGATGACCTTTAGGCACATAATCTAAAATTATTTTTAACAAAATTTGGAAAATATATTTTACAATATGAACTATATGTTATAAATTATAATAGAAAAATATTCTTGTCATGAATTTTTTGGATTTTTATGATGGATTTAATTTTTCACCGAATAGATAAAATATGTAATTCTAATAGAAAACTTCCTTTTGATTTTAATTATTTATAAAGACATATTATATTTTTAATTGAATTTAAAGAAAAATTAATAATTTTATATGTCATAAAATTTAATTTATTCCATTTAAATCATTTTTATATTAATTTTTTTAAAAAATATTATAAAATTTTGAACATTTTCTCCTTGAAAACATGTTTTTTCCTCACGTATGTGGGATTAATTTTAAATTGAAATTTTCTACTTATTTTAATGAAATTTTTTAAAATGTATTATGTATTTTTAATCATAATAACATATAGGATGTAATTCCTTTAACTTTATTTTTTAAAAAAGTGAAAAATTAAAATAGTAAAAAATAATTATTGTAGTTATGGTAAAAATGAGTTTATCATGGGGTTAAACTGAGAATATTTGTGTTAAAAATGAAATACTAACTTGTAAAGAAAAATAATGAAGTATTTATGCATTATTCTTTTCATGTTATAATATAGGGTACTTTGAATGCATTTTCATTTAAATTACTTTATCATTGTGGATTTTTTGGGAAATTCCCATGTAATTTCCATAATGTTTCCTTTTCCTCACTTATAAAAGGGAACTCACTCCCATCACTTTTTCACACATCTCAACAACTTAATCTTAACCAACTCCTAAAAAATATCTCACCAAAATCCTAATTAACATTATAGAATTAACATTCCCATAATCTACAATTTCAATGTTCTTTATGAGGAGATCCAAATGCGGTTCCTCTTAGAGAAGGTAATTATAATAACAATGTTCATTCATTTTATTTATTCTATTTACAAATTAAATTATGTATAAATTATTCAAATATAATAACACCAATATAACCCATATAATAAGATTTTATTTTTTATGGAATAATAATTATCTATATCCACTTTTTTCAAATTAGAATAATATCATTGATTGTGTGTACGGTGAACTACTACCATGAGAACTGATGTAGTTTATTTTAAATATCCACTTTTAAATGATGAATGTAATGATTTATTTTCCACATGTATATTATATTATTGATATTACTATACCACTAAAATTTTAATATCACATATTCCTTTTTTCATTGCATTTTAAATGTTATTTCATCACTCGTGAGCACGTAGGACTACTTCCATGCAAAGTGATGTAATTAGTTTTTCCCTTATAATTTAAATAAGATATAGTAATTACAAAATTTATGAATATATGTTATATATATGATATGGTATTTATTATTATAAATTAATACAAAACCCAAATCCTTATCCTTTTACTCATTAATTGAATGATATCGTCCCTCGCACGTATATATGGCCAACCATCTCCACGAAGTGATACAATCACTTTCCATGCCCAAAATTTAATAATGATTATAATATTGTAAATAAGGAGTAAATATTAAACTAGCAAAATTATTATCATGTTGTTAATAGTAAAACTATATAATATGCACAATAACCATAACATTCATAGGAATTCATGAATGAGAAAACCAGGTAATCAACACCCAAAATAATGGAAATAGTATAATATTATTAACAAACTATCTGTAAAAGATTATAAAAGTATTTTATATAATATTAAAAATATTTTTATTGTTTTTGGAAAAAATTTATTAATATTCTTAAAATCATAATAAATGAGGTTGAATCACATTAAACTAATTAAAAATGTGTCCTGTAGTTCGAGTTTGGCTTACTGATTAGCACCCCATAATCCTACATAAAAAAATTGGGGTTCAAAACCCATTGGGAGCAGGTACTGTAGCAGAACTGTAGCGGTACTATAGCAACAGTGGTACTATTGAACGACAGGTACTATAGGAGGGGAAAGACACTATAGCGGTGGCATGGATTATAGCAGTAGTGGGGACTATAGCAGCCGGGTTACTATTCACAGAATGGTCATATGGCCAAAAATTTGGGCCTATGGTCTATTTAAGGGTTTACATGCCCTCTAGGCCTTCGGGCTATGTAATGGGTCTCCCTCTACACAGTTAAAAATGGTCTTTACTTTTCTTTAATAACAAAATGTGTCTTTGGACACAACCTTTTTAAAAAATTAAAATTGTGTCGTAAGGGATTATGTTTGAGTTTTCATTCATTCAGAATATTGGAATGTTAATGAACCAATATATTTTATATAGTCTATAAACTTCATATTTCATATGTATTGTCATAAATAATTCCTAATTCATGATATATTGTATTTCAATTTGAATAGATTCATCAATTTATATTTTTATTAGTTATTACAAAGTGGTACATGAGTTGCTCTCTATTTTCTATCATTGAGGCGCATTTTTATGTTACAGAACAATATATTTTTGTTGAATACTACCATTTATTAAGGGAATTCACCTCAATATCCCATTATTATAGAATATTGTAATGATTTTCACTTAATTTCTTTTATTTTGTGTATATACTACCCCATTGACTTGTATTATAGTGAATAATTATAAAATTCATGGTATTTAGTGATTGAATTTTAATTATTTTATCAAATATGATTTTATATAAGAATTAAAAAGTGGTAAAGATTTTGACAACTTAATTTCTATTCATTTGGTTATATTTCTTATTCATTGATTTGGATATTCTTTTATTATGTGTGTAATTAATTTTAGTTATCTAATGATTTATTTCCAATTGGTTTATATGGAATTATATTTTATACATATAAAAATTTAGGGATTAATTTTTAATTCAATTTTGTAATCATTGTAAGGGTTTATTTCACAATCCCACTATCACTGAGATTATTTATTAATGAATTTTATTTAAAATAAATTATTTAAAAAATTTCTAATAAACCCAATTAATTTTACCCTAATAAGTTTTTTTAATGATGTTTTTATGTTATAGTATATTTTTTCCACTCTTCGGTACATAAAAATTAGAGAAAATGGTTTTAAGAAAACGCGCCATATTTTATATCTTCTATTTGAATTTTTTTCTTCTAAACCATGTTTCTGAAAAAAGTTCTCAAATAAGGTTTACCTTTACAAAAGGATTTTTATGCACATTTTTAGACATTTTAATTTTAAAAATAAAATTTAAAGGAATATTCATGTCATTTTTAAAAAAATGATCCATTGTATTTTACTAAAAACGTGAATGGAATATTTTTGTAAACTTGTGTTTCAAGAAAAAAAAATAATCCATCAAGACAAAAAATTATCAATATTATTTTATAAATTTCAGATTTTATTTTTAAAGAAATATATTTTTGAGTCTTTTATGGATCTTTTTTTTGCAAATCTATCTTCTAGATGAAAATGATATATTCCTCAATAAATTTTTAATAGTCTTTTTATGGTATTTTTATTCTAAAACAACAATAACCCTTTCTTCTTGGTTCAATGAGAATATTTTTTATTGATACTATACCTAATATTAATATAGATGGATTAATATCACTCTATTTATTCATTTGTTAGTGATTAATTTTCAAATGCAATATTCTCAATCCTATGATCATTAGACATTAAATTTTTCTTAACTATCAATAATTTAACATTGATTTGCATATTTATTAAATAGTATCTCATTTTTACAACTATTGTTTTTATTTTAATGTTATTTGATTATGGAAATATTGATAATCCAAATTATTTCTTTAAAAAGTGAATTTAATGTTAAGGAATTTAATTTATGAATTAAAACCATTATTTTATATATAAAAAATTCTTGGGACATTAAAACATAGATGATGTGTGTTTAATGATTTTACCTCGATGTATTATTGTCTAATGAGGTGAATCATTATGTTAGAATGACATAATTTGTCCAAACCAAATGGGTTTGTACACAGTAGTTTTAAATTTTATTGTAAATGATATTGACGACAGAGATATCATGTGCCTAAGACATGATGTCTAATAAGTAAACATTTCCTTCACTAATAATTCAATTATTATTAACCATTAGATTTAAATAATGATATTATATCTATATCCATTATATTTCATGTTTTGTGATTAAATATAATATGTTTCTTTCCACAAATCATTCCATATTAATGACTTATTTTACTTTGATATACTATTTATTTTTTAAATAAAATGTGTGGTTAGTTATTTACCATTACATATTGATTATTATTTATTGATTTATGATAGATTCAATTTTACATAAAACTTTCTGAGCATTTGATCTCTCCCTTTTGTGTTTCTTTTTCTTATGAATCCTTGAAGTGTACTACATTTTATATTCAAGGATATGTTAGTGGGAATAATTTTAATCTAAAAAAAAGAAAAATATTCTAATTTGTGCTTTAAAATGTAATATGGGAATTATGTATGTATCTTGTATTCCTATACTATTAACTATTTGGTCCTTCAAGATAAGATTAATTATATATTATGTTAATATAATAAAGAATACACTGACATCGGGCTACTAGGGAACGGTTCACTATAGTTGGTATCTGAGAAAGTGTATTAGATTCTTTGGGAACCAGATTGAGAAAATATAGGTTGGGGATATTAAAATTTTGAAATGATTTTAGGATAAGTATAAAAGTATATAATAAATGTTTTATTAATGTATTTATTATATTTTTTTCCTTTTAAATATATCCATTTATAGATACTACATGTGGAAATGGTTATAACATGAATTTTTCTTACGGTAATAACTACAAAATGGGTGCCTTAGGGTTAACCCGATCATCACATGGTATGTGAAAATGGGCCTTACTGTGCAGTCGGTTCAACACTCTTAAGGTATATGCTAATGATAATTTACATTTGAATTACAAAACATTATGAATGATTTGAATAGATGATTATAATTAATGGAATGGGATAAACCAAAGGATTAATATATAGAAAATAGATTGTCTCAAAGGAAAGGGAAAATTTTTATGTATTGAAAATAAGAGAATAATGTAATTAATTACTAAGGAAATATGAATAGCACAATAGAATGAAATAATTCTCATCACTGGGATCCATTTATTATTTTTTTATAGTTTTTTGGAACATTGGAATTATCCATGTCAATTTATTTTACTAATGGATATCTCCATGTTTGGGGAAGGTCCAATGTAGAAATGAAATGGTTGATTTATTTATTGGTATTATAGAAATATATTACATAGTTTTTTACCATTGATTTTTTGGTGATAAAAAATACAAAAAATCTAATTATTGTGTTAAATTCTATAAGAATATATTTCTTCATTAACATAATAGTCATGGATACACCATAAAGGGTAAATGATTTTATGACTGAACATAAGCTATAAGTATTAAAACCCTAATATTGGGGTTTTTGAGATAGGATTATACAAATAATAAAGATATTTTGGGAGAAATTAATGGAATGTATATGTTTTATTTTATTTTTAAAAATAAATAATTTAAATTTTATCAATATAAGTTTGAAGGAATTAATAAACTTTACGGTGAATATTAACATTAATGAAACTATAATAATAGTCAAATAATATTATTATATGTTATTGATAAAATAAGTAATTTTGAAATCCTTATTAAATGGGTGATTTATTGAATAGTTATACTTTAAATATGTCTATAATTTTATTTTAGAATGTTATATGAATTATATTAATATTTTGTAGAAAAAGGGAAAAACTTATGTTTGGTAAACATTTGGCATGTTTGGAAAAGAGTTAATATGTCATTGTCATTAGTTAAATAATTTAAAAATAAATAAATAATAGTGATAAAATAGTGGTGTTAATTTTGATTTTGAGTGATTAATTTTTTCATATTGGATATGAAGTTCTAACCATATTAGTTTTGGAAAGTATTTAGTGATTTTTAGAAATAAGTTTCAGTCTTTTTTTGGACCATATAGTATGTTAAAACTAAATTTTAGTGCTCAAGGTATAAAAATTAATTTTTAGATATTCATTTCATGGAGTAAAGGGTGAATTGGAAATTAATAAATGCTCAACAAAAGGAAGATACTATTCTTATAAAATAGAAATTTCTTAAGTATATTTCTATATATTTATACATAGTAAAGGAATTCATAAAATTTAAGAATGTGATCTTGAATTTTTGTTACCATGTTAGATTCATATAAAATAAATAATACAATCATGTTAATCATAAAACAAATTATAGTTTTAAGTGCCTTAAAATTCCATTTATCATTCAATTAATTATGATCAATAACCTCAATCAACCTCTATTATTCACTTTCATATAACCTTTGTACTTACCTTTCCCTATTATTAAGAGGATGTTTTATTAACTCTTCTTAAGAAGTGGGTGTTTTTTAACAATTTTATTTCCAAAATTCAAACACCTGATTACCAAGAACAAGTTAAAATGACTATGATTCAATTTATTTAATGATTTGGTAATTTAAAACCATGATATTTTAAAATAAAAATAATATATTTGATAATGTATGTGACATGAAACACCGAGCTTAATCAACCCACAAAATATATTTCTTTAAACCTAATCTATTTGATAACTTGAGGAACATGAAACCCTATGTTGAGGTGACTAGTAATATAGTATACATAGATTTTAAATTAGTAGTAATTAATATTTCTAAATAAATTTTAATATTTATGGTAATATATTTGTTATAAATAAATTAAGAATCATTTAAAATAGGGTAATTTTTTCTGAAATATTACATTTTTTCGAAATGACATTTTAAAATTCCTTTGCACAAAAATTTTAAAATTAATTCTTTCAGAAATAATAATTTTATTTGATAAAATTAAATTCATTTAATAAATAATAATATTACAGTTATCTTACGTGGTCATATGTATTTTTTGAGATATTTAATTTTTCACTAAATAGTGAAAAAACCGATTATTAATTGAGAACTACCTTTTGAATTAAAATATTTATAAAGTTTTATTTTAATTAAATTTTGTTTGAAACTAAAAATAGTTAAATTATATATTTGTTAATAAATTTCATTTCATTGGATTATTTTTTCATTTTTAATTTTTATATAAAAATATTTTCATTTTTTGACCATTTTTTGTTGAAAATCATCTTTCTCATCGTATATAAAAGATTAATTTTAAATAAAAAATTTTAAATTATTGGATTAAATTTTTTAAAAATGGATCCTTATTCTGAATTAGATTAATTTATATTATCTAATAATATCAATTATTTTTTTACCAAAATGAATAGTGTAAAGTGTAAAAATCATTTACCATCGTTAAGGTAAACGTGGGTTTACTATGTGGTTATACTATAATGATAAGGGTGTAAGATGACCTAAAAACTTCTAAAAAATAATAAATGGACATATTTATACCTTATCCTTTACATGTTCCAATATAGGGTCCTTTTGTGTATTTTTTAGGTGAATTACTTTAAGATTTTTTTTCATTTAGGAAATTTCCATGTAATTTACAAGAGGGGTCACATTCCCATAAAAAAAAGAGAAGTCCCTCAAAACTATTATTCCCACATCCCAAGACCTTTGCCTTAATAAAATCCTATAAATGTTTCTCCCAAAATCCTTAGATATATTATTATCTTCAGTTCCTCCCAAAAGAATACCCTTAAAGACTTTAGGTGGAGATCTAAAGGAGGTTTCTCTTAGAGAATGTAATTATATTAAAAATGCTCTTTCATTTTCATTATTCTTTATACACATAAAATTTTATATTATTAATTCAAATATAATAACACAAATATATCTAATACCCTGATATTTTATAATTATGTTGGAATAATAAATATCCATCTCCATTTCCATCAATTAGGAAACAAAATCATCTATCTTTTGTACAGTAGACTACCGCCTCCTGAACCGATATTTTTCATTTTCCATAAACTCATTTCAATAGTGAATAAATTGATTGATTTTAAAAAATAAAATTTTATTTAGGAAATTATTAAGATTTTAGATTTATAATATCACATATTCATTTTAATGATCCATTCAAATTTAAATATGATAATATCACTCATGTGTACGACGGACTACCGCCTTGGGAAGCGATGTGAATGGTTATTCACTTACGCTTAAAATTGAATATAATAAGGATAATATTAATTAATATATTTGATATATATGAGATTATATTTATTTAATAATGTTAATATACCACCCACTTCATTACTATTTTACACATTAAGGGAATGATATCATCATTCATGTGCATGTATGGCCTAACGTTTCTACGAAGCAACGTGACTCATATCAAATGAATTTTTTTAATAATTAATCTAATAATGTATCAACGAAGTAAATATTATATTAGTAACATTATTTTTATTATAGAGATGATTAAACTATATAATATTCACAATAATCAAATCTTTTATAACAATGGAGGATTTGTAAAACAAGGCAATTAACACCCAAAATAATAAAAATAATAGAATATTATTAAAAAATGGGAAGTAAAATATTTTAAAATATTCATATATGATATTATAATTATGATTATGGGTTTTTTAAAATTTAAAAATTTGATTAAAACCATTATACAATATGTTGAATCACCTTCAACTACAGGAAATATTTTGGTGAGGGATTTTGTCTCAATATCCTTTTATTGAGTCATTTTGGTATGTTATATACAAAAATATTTTATATGGTTTATAAAATACCCATTTAAAATACAATATAATATATAATATATAATTCATAACTCATGGTATCTTATCTTTAAATTTTATTTAATTCATCCAAGTGGATAGAGACTGAATATTACCATGTGGTAAGGGATTATTTCTCAATTTCCTTTCACCAGGGCACATTAATCTGTTATGCACCAATTATAATTGTATAATTTATTCAATAATAATTTCACATTTAATATCATGGATAACTCATAATTCATTATTTTAATTCATAAAACATCATCCAAATGGATGTAGATTGAATATTACCATGTGGCAAGAGACTTCGTCACAATTTCCCTTTATTAAGGCATATTTAAATGCTAAGAAACAAAATAATTTTATATATTTTACATAATTACACTATAGAATTTAATATAATGATTCCTTCATAATTCATGGTATTATAAATTTTATAATATATTATTTCGACCAATGGTTTTTTACTTAAGAGTTACAAAGTGGTAAAGAATTTCATTACAGAATTTCTGTTAATTGAGTTATAATACTTCTTTTCCATATTTCATATTATGAGATTATGTTTGTAAATAAGTTTAATTATATATTTTTACACATTTTTATGAGTATTTATTGTTGATACACAAAATAGAATCATTTGAACATTCACAATTTAACATTATGAGGTAGGGGTTATTTCATAATCACAAACTCATAGATATTTTTTATTATTCAATTTATGTTGAAGGAAATTATTATATAATTTTCTAATAAAAACATATCATTATATCCTTATATGGTTATTCATTTCATTTTCTTGTAATTTTATCACTTTTCCACTCTTTATTAATTAGGAAAAAATAATATTTTTTTAAGAAAATATGACTTTATTTCTATCTTAAGTCAAAAATATGTTTTCTTCCAAATCCATAAATGAAGAAAATGATTTTATTTTTTTGAAGCATTTAAAAATGATTTATTACAAAAATTTTAACCCATTTTTACATTTTAAAAAATTTGAATTAATGGATTCTTTATGATGTTTTTAAATCAATGCTCATTTAGATTTTTCAGATAAAGTCGAAGGAATATTTGTTTTAAATTTTAATGTATAAATAGAGTTTCTATGATCCATTACCAATAAATTTTTTAAATTTTATCTTACATGTTTCAAAAAACATTATCAAAGGATATGTTTTTTGAACTTTTATTTTTAAAATTTATTTTCATAATCTAATAGATATTCTCTTCAATAAAGTTATTTAATGTTAATATTGATTTATTTATATACAATATTGAAAATAACATTTTTTTATTAATATAATGGGTTTATGTTTTATTGGTACCATCCATATTTTACCTTTGGATAGTTTTGATCATTTTGAACCTGGAAAGTATTTAAATTCACATTCTTGATTCATTTTGTTTCATTAACTTTACCTTGAAATATTAACATTCCTCTAATCACTGGTCATTAAATTTCCCCTAAATATCCATATTATTTATCATGGACATGATGATTTCTTAAATAGTATGTCATTAATACATACGGTTTTTTTACATTGAATATTATTTTATTGATTGGGTAAATATTTATTGTCTTGATTCTTTCCAAAATATGGATATATAATGGTAAGGTATGTTATTAGTGAATTAAATCGATTATTCAATATCTGAGGAATGTTAGGGACATAAGGACATGGTTGGGGTTATGCTAATTACATACCCTTGATGTATTTTTAGTCTCATGGGGAGAATCAGTAAGCTAGTTTGAAATATGTTTTCCAAAACCAAATGAATTCTTTCCTAATAGTTTTATACTTTCTTTTTAAAGGATACAATGATTTTGCTATCACTATCCTAATACATTACATCTAATAATTACAAATTTGATTCATTCAGAATTCAATTATAGTTATCTTTGATATTTTCACAGTGATATTATCTCATGATTGATTTCATTAACACCTTACTGATAAATGGATTGTGTTGCAATTTAATTACCATGCCATATTGATTATTCATTTTCTAATTTTGATAGTCAAGTAATTGATTAAATGGAATGTGTTTTTAGTTATTTGAATTTCCATATTGACAATTATATATTGATTCATTATATATTCTTTTATACTTAACCCTTATTGTGAATTTTCTATCACCCTTATTTTTTCCCATCATTTCATGAAGTGTATTATGTTTTATAGGTAGGGATATTATGAAGTGAATAATACTATTCTAGAAAAGAAATATGTTATATTTTTTTAAATGTAATATGGGAATCCTGTTTATATCAAGTTCACCAATAATATTAAACTATTTCACCCATTGGTATATGATTTATTTTATAATTTCAATATAACAAATCATTGTCCTCGTATAGGCTACTAGGGTAGGGGTCTCTATAATTTTCATCTGATTTTATCCCAAGTGGGGAATGTATTTCATGTTCCAATGTTTATAAAATATTTCCCAAATTCATCTCATGTTTTGATCCAGAGAGTAGTTTAGTTAGAATAGAATATTTTTATGAGGAATAAAATTTTTATATATTTTGATCATAGAGATTTTTTTCAAAATAAGTTAATTCACCAGGTTTAGTTTTTATAGAAAACATATATGGTTGAAAATCAACATGTGAATCTAAAAATGAAATGAGGGAAAGATATTAAACTTGTTTAATAATTGACTAAAATTGTGACATGTTGATTTTAAAACGGGTATGAATATAATATCTTAGTTAAAATTATATTAAATCACATTCATGTACATTAATATTGTTTTATTCATTAAAAAATACTAATTTATTTCATTAAATCAAAAAGGGAATAGTTTTAATATAATACATTTATTATATGGTTTTACTTAAAAGTTTAATTTCAAAAATTATAAATTTTAATTTTAAAAAATTAATATTATTTTATAAATAATGATTTCAATATATAATTAGGGTTGAATTATGGGATTCTTCAAAAAATATTTATTTTTTCAGTGAATGGTTAAAAATAACAATTTTTTAATTATAAAAGTCATTTATTTTAAACAAATAAAGGATATTAAATGTTCCATTGTGATTTAATATAAAATAATAAAAAATATGTAATATTTGTTTATATATAATCCAATTAGTTACATTTTTCTATTTTATATTTTATTTTAGTATTAGTTTGTTATGAGTTTCAAAAATAGTCTAAAAACTATTTTAATGTGCACAATGTTTCTTATTTTTAATTAATTAATATAATCTCTAATTATAAATGTTTTAAATTAAATTTATAAATTAAATTTTAAAATATATTAATTAATATTCATTTAATTATTAATATTAATCATATATTTCATATAATAAGATTTTCATTAAAAATAAACATTTGGAATACCAATTTTTTCATCGAGTTAGTGGGATTTTTTAAATTTTATTTTTTCCACTTGTATAAATTGATTTTTTAAAATGGATTCCATATTTGGAATGATAATTATTTATATTATCTAATTAGGTCTACTTAATATTTTACCATAATGAATAAGTTAACACGAAAAATTAATTATCACTTTTATGATAAAAATGGGTTTACCAGGGGTTACATTAAAAATGAAAGTGTTAAAATGACGAAAAAAATATCTAAATTATATTTTCTAGAATTATATTAAAACAAGATTAAAATATTTTATAATTCATAATTTTATATGTTTTTATTCTAAATGTAAAAAATAATCCAATTCGGTTATATTTCAATTAATAGATATGATAATTTTACTTTTAAATAAAAACATAAATATATCATGAACACCATTCGCATAGGTAATTTTTTAAATATATCAAATTTACTATATCATATCTTCTATAAATTAAAAATAAAATTTTGTGAAAATATATTTTTAATTTAAATAATATAATTTATCCATAATATATTTTATATATTAAAAAAGGTATATAAAATTCAATTTTAGAATGGTTCAATTTTAAATTAAAAATCAGTATTATTAGTTATTTAGTTATAGTAATCATATTTATCGATGTATCAGCATTGAAAAAGAAATTATTATTTATATATATATATATATTAATTTATTTACACCTATTTTTACCTACTAATTAAACATCTAAATTTAATATATTATATAACCGTCTCCAATTTCTTTTAGATTGTTGTTTCCTATAATGAATTCTAGTGAAAACATTATGCTTAAATGTAAAACATATAATTAAAAATCATAGGGTGTTTCAAAATCCATGGATGACCATTAATAGGATGATCCGTGATATAATCCAACAATTATCTGAATATTCTTACTCAATGTATTTTATATGATATTGAATGTTTAAGTGTAGGGTATACACCATTTGTAGTGAATGATGTATTTCATAATGTGGAACATATATGTGGGTGTATTTTATAAGACGTTGAAATATACAAGATCATTCATTTTAGTTTTTTATGCACCCCTTTTTTGTTTTTCTTATAAAATGAGTAGCCTTTTGGGAATAAAAAAATCCTTATTTATTGAATAAGATTCATGATCATTTGGGGATTTGGGGGTGTATGTGATACATATCCTATGTAGAACTTCTAAAACCGATAATAAAAATAATAATAAATGTAGTCCATCATTTGTAGTTTTTATTTCCTAATTTTCTTTTTTTTATTTTTGGGAAGGGGAATATTTCACCATTGAAATAATGAATATTCATTGAAAATTAACTTTTAATGTCATGAATTATAATTTTGAGATCACCCTCCTATTTATATTTATTAAATTTTAGGATATGACCACCATAAAGAAAATTCTTATAGTGAATTGAACACCATTCAAAATACATAGTCATTATATTTCATCTTTTTATTTTTGGGTTAGACATTATAGATGCCTTATAGAGTTATGGTGAGGGACATGTACTTAATATATGAGTGTAACTCTATTCATATTTACCTTTATTAGTAATATAATATATTTAATGTGATGTTTATGAATATTTTATTATACAATAATGAAGAATTTAAATATATAAACAGAAGTGATGGGACTTATGACTATTTCAAAAGAGATAAAGAAATAGAAATTATCAGTTTTATTTCCATGAAATATAAGTATTTTTAAATGTTTTTATGTGATTATTATAAATTTATCACTCAATTACACTTGTTTTATTTTTTTGGAATAATTGATTGAATATTGGAATGATATAATATCAGTATGACAATGTGGATATGTAATTTTTTAGGATTGGAATGAGTTCATGTATTTGTGGTAGGGGCGGGTTGATATGTATTTTTTTGGAATACATATTTAAGGAATCAAATTGATAAATTATTATAATAAATTAAATTTTTTACCACATACTAATTTTTCATTCATTCGACGGAAAGGAAGTATTGGATCAAATGATTGAAAAAAAAATGTACTTTTAGAAGCCATAGATAGCTTGAGTGGGACAGTAGAAGATTGGGATAAACATAAGTCAAAGAATTATGGAAAAGTTTGGATCATAAAAAGAATATTAGGTCATAACGTGAATATTAGTTTGCATGGTGATTAGGTTGAGCCAACAATTTGTGAAATTAAATTCTTATCATCATGCAATAAGAATAGTTATCTATCCAGGAGATGTTCAAATAAATAAGAGTCCAGTGAGAAACATAAAAATTCATGGCATGCCACTTGTTATCCACCATCATATCAAGCCAAAAATAATTAAAAATGTATAGTTTTTAGATTCATTAGCGGATTTGTTGATTACATCCGTTTATTTCAATGATTAATTTAATGGTATATTTTTCACTTCTAGGATATCCTATTAAGGGAATTAATTTTAAAATAAATACATGGGCTGGTCATTACTTTTGGGGATAAAAACCTAGATCAATCACTTACATTGGAGAATATTTTCTATTACAATGTTTCTACTTATACACAATTGGGTTCTTCTATTTATTTTTACACCTCTTTCAAACATGACTGTGCTTATATGTATTTTTAGTATTGATAAATATAAGTATTGGAAATTATTTTGGTTAAATTATTTTCTTTCTTTTATTTTGTGTTTGGTTGTGAAATCATATATAAATTTTGTACTATTTCTTGTTCTTATCTTATGATCAATTATATATGAATATTGAAATTAAATTTATTTTCATTGCTGATTAGATTGAATTATTCATGACCATTATATAATTTGGGGTAATTATGTTTAACAAGGTGTCAAGACACATATACCACTAATGAATCTAAGAATTTGACTATAATAAAGGGTAAAATGTTATATTACATGGGAAGTATGAAGAACAAGGGCTTACCAGGTCCTGAATATGATAAAAACATATTCAAAGAAATTATCAATATACTATATTAATATATGAAATTAAAACTACATATCTTAGAAAATTCTCACCTATTGATTTCAAACATTATTTTTCATTCTCAATCACACTCCATTAGCTAAATATTCCTAAAATATTGATAATCTATCTCATAGATTTTATAATTTTAATTACATTTTATATATAAATATATAATTTATAAATTTTGGTTTTAGTATTTATTAATTCCTAAATTTTTATTTCCCTATTGGTTGTAATCATTCTCTATGGGTGATAATTGGATATCATGGATAATTTGATAAAACCCCATTATAGTTAATAAATTATATTATCATTATATTTTTTTTGAATATTAATACAAGAAGGAAACAAACAAAACATCAATATCCAATATATATTTTCAAAAATTAAAATTCATTGCATTTAAAGTTGTATTTAAAGTGGAATTAAGGAGAAATATAGACACCCCCATAGAATATTAGCATTGGTGCAATCCATATTTTTATTCAAAAGATAACATCACCCATTCATTAATAATCATTAGTTTATAAAGCGTTGAAAATAAAATCCCCAACCCATTTTCAAATATGAAGTTAATTATATGAATATAAAATAACATCCCCTACAAAAATAATATTGTAACATTATTCTTTTAGATATAATTAATTATATTTTTTTGAAAATTTATATATATAACAAAATATTAAAAATCATATTGTGTAGAAATATATAAAAATTAGGCCTATATAAAATGGTCATAATTCATTATAATAATACCTTATTTAGATTATTCAAAACTAATATGGTTGAAAATACCCATGGATGAAATTTATTTGATATATTTGATAAATATGTCAACAAAATTATACAAGATACATTCATCAGTAAAACTGAATATCATGAATAATGGTATTTAATCCATATCCCATTAGATCATGATTATTTATTTTAAATTTGAATATATACAAGATTATTAATAATCCTAACATGTCATCATTGATATATAATATGTTACTCAAATACATTCTATTTATCATTATATATAAATTACAATGATATTAACATTGTTGAGTCCAATTTGGATAGAAGTTTCTTTCGGATGCATAAATAAGTTTGTGATGGTTACTTTATATGTTTTTTTCATTATTAAAAATAAATTCAAATTTTATTATCTTATAATTAGATGAAATCATTTTCATAATCAGATGATCATACATATATTTGATATGAAAATCAATTAGATTCGGTTCTCTATTCAGGATATGTTTTCTAGGTGAAACTTTTTATCAGAATCAAATTTTTCAATTATGATGTTCTTGATTAGTATGATATATTTTATCATAGTATTAATGTATTTCAGGATATTAAATAGTAAATATGATGATTCTTTATAGGTTTGTATGTTTTCAATATCAATTGTTTTTTATATAAAGTGTAATCAATGCTTCAAAAATAAAGTCTAAAAAATGGTTTTGTAGGTATGATGATTCTATTCAAATAAAAATGTTCATAAAATCATGAAGAAGTAATGATATAAGAAAAAAATAGAATAGAAAATGTTTTTATGTCAAAATATTTCTGTATAAGTACATTAGTGTGGGGATCAACAGATGCAAAATTTCTTTAATGATTGTGAAGTAAAATCATGTTGATGCCATAATATTTTAAGAAGTGCTAATAGATGCATCCATCAGAATTATCTACTCAACAGACTCTATTATCCAAAAAATAATACAATCTATAGGGTCGACCATCAATGGGGGAGAAATGGAATGAATTAATTTTCTTTTTACACTGGTCCATCGAATATAGTGCACCACTAATCTGTTGGAGGAGTTCTATCCCTGATACACCAAATATAGGGTTTGTATTAAAAGAAACATCATATGAATAATTTTGTTAGAGTATGATCATAATTTTTTTATGAAGATAAAAATATTAGTTTTTTACAATGGTAAATAGGTTTTCATTATTGGGACTGATGATTGATAAGATATTCATATAACAATCAAATATAAATATCACAAAAATGTAGTCAACCAATTTCAAAAAAGCTCTATATTATTTCAAGTGGTAAAAGAGTATTTGGAAAAGGTATTAATACTGATACACCATATGTAAATAGAGACTAATTCATTAGACGTTGTTAGAATCTTATAGATCGCCAGTCACAGGACTTCATTAAAAGAAATTTTTCATCATTTTAAGATTTTGTTGACTAAATGAATAAAAATGTGAATTATTTGGAATTTGTTACCAATTTATTTTCAAGGGGTTTTAGAATCCTTAGAATTTTAAATCATGATTATTGAAAAATAGATAAAAAATGATTATAGTGAGTAATACATGTGTACATCCAGATTGATTGAGAATATACATAACTGTAAGGAAACCAACATAATGTAACTAATGTCTAGTGAAGTTGTAACAATGTTTTAAATAGATTTTTCTTAGTTAAAACGGATCATATGAATTAGAAACATCAATTCAAAAAAATTTCATCATAATAAAGAACAATATCATAATGGAATTTGTATGAGGTTAACAAAAAATTTATAAGTTCAAAGATGGATGATGTTGTGAGGATATTAAAAATCGTTTGAGAATGATCAATAATAGCTGTGAATTGATGAAATACTCAAAGATAATGTCTAATTGAATGTGAAATTAAATTTTCCAAAAATTTAGTTTATTGGGAATGAGAAATTGGTTCCCAGAAATACCACTTCTAGAACAAAAATAAATTGATATTAAAGTAAATTACACTTTATGATGAATACAATGTTCATTTGTGTGAGATAGTGTGATCATTAAATGTTTTTTTCTTGATGTAATATTTCTTAATAGAGTTTTCTAAGGAAATTTTTTCTAAATAAATGAATTATATGAAAGAGGTTATTATATCCGACCAATACAACATGAATAAATTTACCTATAAATAAATGTTTTGTTCAAATAAATTCTTGATTATCCTTCTTTATTTGTTTTCAAGACTAGATAATAGAACCAGGGAATCATTCTGATCCATCATACTTTGTTTTCATATGAATTTTATAAAAATTTTTGTACCTACTTCTCATTATGAAAGAAAATATTTATGTTTTTAAATTCTAAGAAAGTGAAATATTTTGAAGAAGTGTTGGTACATTTTTCGAACTAATAGGTGAAGGTTTTTTTTTACTTTTTACCAAACTCATTTTTTCAAGTATGATAGAAGAACTAAATGAATTATTGTATTGATCATACCTCTAAAAAAATATAAGGGTATTTAATACTTGTTGTATTTGAGAAAAAAGTTTTTTTTCTAGTGGATTTTGGGGTATTATATTAATTCCAAACCATGAAAACGACTAGATACTATAATTTATATGTAAAAAATGAAAATTCATATGTTCCAATGGATATATGAATGTTTATTTAGAAAAGTGATAATTCATTAATTGAATGTGAATGTTTTGTTAAAATAATTATAACATAAATGAAAAAGATATAACTAATTTACACCCCCTATCAGTGATACATTGATCCTGATTGGGTATTTTTACGTAGTATCAGAGTGAAGGTTACCTTAATATAATCTTTGCTGTATTTTTTTGAAGAGAACTTGTTATGGAAAATATTAATTGTGTTAGCACTAAGGTGATTCAAGTAATCAATGTATGTAACATTAATATTATTAAAGATAGAATGTTTTCTTATCTTATGTCTGTTTGGTATTCTATTTTAGACACTAATATAATTGGATTTCTTCATGTTTTTTATAATTATCCAGGTAAATCGATGGATAATAAAAATCTTGATAATGATGGAAGAGCGAATAATTATTTAATATCATCACTTTCAGAAGATTAATTCCTTAGTGTGAAGGGAGTTTCTAATTTCAATGGTATTTGTGAAAAGATAAAAACATTTATAAACAAAATATAAAGGAAAATAAATCCATATAAAAATTCTGTAGGATGGAGTATGTATATCTCTAAACGGGTGAGTGTGAATCAGTTGGTGACTACCTTAGAAGGGTAAATGATATTTTTATCATCGTAAGATGACTTGGGGAAAAGCTAAAAGATTAAAATATTCTTGATTACATTTTCATATTTATTGCTGATAAATTTGATACCAATGTTTCCTCTCTATAATATTGAGATCCTAAAATTCTATTTATAGATATCCTTAATAACACTCTCATTAATTATGAAATGAGAAGGGATAAATTTATGAAAGAAAATGTAAATTTGTACTAAGAAATTTCATTCAAATATTCTAACAATGGAATGTCTAAAAATATTATTAAAGAAGATGAAGTTTGTGATTTTTAATATGAAAACGAGTTTATTGACAATATTTATGAATCCTTGTCCTTATTTTCTATAAAGTTTAAAAGAAGTATAAGTAAGTACAATGGGAAGGCACCCATTAATTTTTTTAAATGTAGAGATATTTAGAATTTTAATACGACATAAACTTAATTATATAATGAACATTAAAGTTATGAAAATGATATATGGACAAGAAAATATTGGAAGAAACATGGTGATAAATTAAAATATTATTTTGCTGGAAAAGTTAAAAAAAATCCAAATGCCAAATAATCAGTGTTTTTCAATAGATGATGAAGAAGAAGGTTGAGATGTTGATAAAAGAAAATATACTGGAGTTCAAGAGAAATTACATCTATAGAAATAATTAATGATGATGTCTATAGTAGTATTTTTTTTTGAAGAAGAAGAGAGTGGGTTATAATTTCATCTAAAAATAGAGATGAAAGAATTTCTCAAAAAGATTGTAATAATTGAAAGTGAAATAATGAAGTTGAATACAAAATGTCAAATAATAGATAATAAATAATTTATTTCAAAATTTAAATATATTTTTCTTAATGAAGTTGATTTTCTAAATAAGTCTATTGAAAAAGAAATGAATAGTAATGAATATCCTGAAGTAATTTTTAATGAAAAGGAGGAAGGGTTGGAACCTGTTCACCAAATTTTTTCAAAAGTTGAGTAGAGAGTTAGATGTTTCAAGAACTCAATATCTTATTTTATTGAATTTTATTTAAATGTATACCATTAAAATGTTCTATAAAACTAACACTTATAGATTGGGAAGGAAGTTTAAAATGATCCTAAGAAAAGTTACACTGATAAAATCAAAATATGTCCAAAAAAATAAAGTAATAAATTCAAATGTTTATATAAATAATTAACCCGAAACAAAATTCTATAAAATTTATAATTCTAATATAATTTGTATAAAATAGTAATTTAATAGGAAAAGTATGGGAGATAACAGAATTTATAGGGCTTAAAAAAGATTATATGTGAGTGATATGAATGTTTCTAAAGAACATGTTTACATTTGGACAATAAGCATATTATGAAGGTAAATATTTCTTTTAAGGTTATTTTTGGAAATATGGTTGATTTGGTAATATAAAAAATATGTGTTGTTTTAACTATAAAAATTAAAATTATTCCATGAGTTTCTAAAAGAATAATTTGAGGGGGATTCGGTACTCTCAAATAAATATTACTGATAATGTTTTTTTAATGATGACTATAGATTAAAACGTTTGGAAACAATTTTTAAAATATTTGAACAATCTAGACATCTAGGAAAATGATATCTTATTTTTTTTAACAGCACAAAAACATGTTTATAATAGTTCTCACAAGTAGATATAAATAATGATAAATATAATTAAAAGGCCCTTGTTATAGAATCTGCTCTCAAAGCTAAAAAAGGAGAATTTCCTTGGATTTTTGATAGTTGTTGGTCTTCCAATATGATATAATATTTTAAATATGTAAAGAATGTGAATTTTTTCAATGAAGGAATAGTGAAATTTTGTAATGAATAATTCCCTTAGAATCAAAGATGTTAGGTCCTCTATTGTTGTGGAAGAAAAGTTGAAATCAGAGCAATCATTGTTTTTTTTTTGGTTGAAAAAAAAAAGATGATCTATTTTTCAAAAAATGGGATGAAAGTAATCAATTTTCTTTGGAAAATATTATTTGTCTATAAAAATATTGGAAGACAGAAAATATATTACAAATGTCTAATGAAAATGAGGAATTTTTATTAAGGTTGGTAAATGACAGATATCTTTTTATATAATAATTATGGAATAAATTTTGTTTTGGCATAAAACTTTGGGACATATGTATCAAATAAACATGATAATGTATCAAAGTAAGATGGTATTCATAACATTCTTGGTATCCGAAGAAAAATAGATTGGTTTTGTTTAGTTTTATAGAATGGGAATATTACACTCTTTGCATAATAAACATTATATTCGTTCAACTCAACAACTAGAACATATTTATTTTAATATTTTTAATTCAATGAGGATGGAATCAATATTTAACGATAATTACTTTATTTATTTGTTATTTTAATTTACATGAATTATTTGTGTTATGTATTTGAAACATAAATTGGAAACTCTAAAAAAGTTAAAGATTTTAATGAGAAGATATTTTAAGAAATTTTGGTATTATATGAAAATTTTCAAAACTGATAATAGTGTATAGTGAAAGATGAGTTTAGAAGTAATCATGAAAACATGGAATTAATCACGAGTTCAGTACACCATATAAACCACAAAAAATGGTATATATGACAGGTAGAATATATGTTTAGTTGATACGAGGAGTAAATTATTGATGGAGATGTTCTTTATCATTATTTCTAGATAAAATCAATGATTAAAGACATTTGTATTTTGAAATTGCATTTCTATAGAAAAAAATCTAATATGACACCTTATGAAATGTTTTATGTTAAAAATAAATATTTGAAACACTTAAGAGTTTTTGGGAGTCCTTACATTATAATGAATAACGGTGGGAACATTGGGATATTTTATGAGAGTGGTGAAGATGGAATATTTCATGGATATGCTCCAGGTAGAATAGGGAATATATGTTTAATATCAAAGATAAGAGGAATGATTGACTAAATTTATGTAAAATTTCTTGAAAAATATTAGGTTGCTTTCTAAAATCACATTTATATTCGAAAGATGAATAAGATAAAATAATGTTTGTTAATAAAAATGAAAATGATTACAAAAATTGAGATATAATTCAGATGGAAGAATTAGACTCAACTATTTTTAGTAATGGTGAATAAATTCATTCAACTTATTATTTAATAAAGAAACATGAGGATGATCAAAAGATTTTTGGGGATCAATATCAAAAGGTTCAAATAAGAATAACATAATATGTTATTACACAAATTTATTTATATTGAAAATTTGATCCAAAATATGGGAATGATTATTTTAATAATGAAAAATATATTAAATCTATCAATGAAGAGTTATTTAATAATGATAATAATGATACTTTAGAACGCAAACTTAATCCAAATGATAATAATTTTTTGGTACAAATTCAGTGTTCAAAAAAATTAAATGAAGATGGTGAAGAGATAATAAATAAAGAAATATTTGTGTGAAAGGGTTATCCAGAAACTAACAGAATTTATTTTGATTAAACATTGTCTATAGTGGAAAAATAGATAAAATAAAAATATTTATTTAAATTGTTGCCAAAAATGTTTCAAATTTTTTCAAATGCTTATAAATTCATTAGTTTTTTAATGGAGAACTAGATGAAGATGTTTATATTTAACAACAATGTGGTTACATTATAACAATGAACGAAAATTATGTGTGATAGTTGATGAAATACTTGTATGGTTTAAAATAATCTACAAAGGAATCGTATTCAAAATTGGATACCTACATAAAAATATTGAATTTTAATAAAGGAAGAGTTGATAGAAATCTCTAAATCCAAAAAATTAAAGATATTTTTATAATTTTTACTATATGTAAGGATGAAATTTTGTTTATTGGGAATGATGAATGAACATGTGAGATGTTTTTATATAGAATGAATATGTTTTTTGAAACAACCATGATGGGTGAAATGATATATTTTTTGGGTTAATAATCTTATAAAATAAGAAATATATTTTTTTGTCTCAAGGAATTTATGCTAAAGAATATCTTAATAAGTTTATATAGGAAAATATGAAACCTATTTTCACTCCAATATTATTGAGAACAATGTTGATTAAACATAGAGTAGGTAATAAAGTTGACTCTAAAGTGTTTGTAAGATTATTGGATTTTGTTGTATCTAACTACCTCAATAATAGACATTGTTTATCTTGTCACTTTGTGTGCATGATTCCAAAGTGCTTCAAAGGAATCTCATCACATGAATGGAAAATTAATGGTCAAATATATAAATTTCATAAAAAAATAATAATTAGGTATTCTAGATTAGGAATAATTTTTTTTGTTATAATGATGTTGATTAGTTAGTGAGTGATGATAATAGAAGATCCACATTGGGTAGAGCTTTCTATCTCGAGAAAAAATTTTTATGTCGGCATACTAAGAATAATATCAGTAACACTTTGAGTGGATGAGGATAAATATTTTACTACCACTCAACATGAAACACAACACATATGGATGAATAATCATTTTAAATAAATAAATATAGAAGTAAATATACTTATTCTCTTGATTTTTAATAATTAGAGTGTTATAACCCTTATAATAAATCCATTAATTTTTTTTATTCAAAAAATATTTCTATCAAACATCACTTCATCAATGGAAATGTGGAGAAAAATTAACATATATTGGATTATGTTTTTATATTTTGACAAGTTATAGACATTTTCACAAAACCTTTACTAATGGAATAATTTCAAAAAACTTACTTTAAAATTGGAATCCAATATATTTCTCTCCAAAGTTTAGGTGTGTGTTTTTTTCCACTCTATCAACTCTTACTTAGATAGTGTTGTGAAAGGGTATAAATGGTGTTTCATAAATATATCCATTTATATTTGATAATCCTTTTAAGGAATAAATTATTTAAGGGATTTATGGGTATGAAATTAAATAAACATGTAATTTTATAGGATGTTTGAACAGTTTGTTGATGTGTTTTCATGAAAATTATTTCAGAAAATCGGAACATGATTTGAAGTGTTGTGGGAAGTATGAAAGATGATGATGTTTATTAAGTCACTAATTTTGGAAAACATGGTTTTTTGTGAATCATTATTGTTTATTATAGTTTTTTCTTTATGTTTGATTATAATTTTAATATAGTAATATATATCATTATGTTACAAGGTTCAGTTACTTATGAAACTTCATTGAAAAAAAATCAAAGGGGCGAATTTTTTGGACCATGTTGGATGGAAATTGTTTTCAAATCTCAAAAGAAGTTTGTGATAATTTTTTTTGTTGTCATTATGAAACATTAATAATCTTTGTACGTTTTTCTGATCAGATGAAAATAGAAACATAATTAGATGATTAGATGCATCCTTGAAAAGAAAATACATTATCCGGAGTTCTCTATTCAGAAGAAGTTATGTGGTTGAAAATGTTTATCAGAATCACATTGACTCAGAAATGATGTTCATGATTAGTATGAGAAGTTGTATAGGAGTCTACAATTATTTTATGATATTAAATAGTAAATGTAAAAATGATTTAATTGTTTATATGTTTTCAATGTCCTGTGTTTTTTGAAACACATGTGATCAATGATTTTCAAAATAAAGAAAGAGGGATGGTTTTGTAAGCCTATAGATAGAATTCCAATCTCAATGTTCTTATAATCATGTGGATATCATGATAAAAGATAAAGGTTTGATGATAAAGAATTGATTAAAATTTAATGTCCTATATTCATAGTTAATTTGTGTGAGGATCATCAGATACTAAATTTATATAAAGGATGGGAAGTTATAATTTTTTTAAGTCAGAATATTTGCTAATGTATAAATTTATTGATCTGTTAGACAACCCAATTCCTTCGACTCTCTGATCTACTAAAATAACATATCTTTAAGAACAATCATTAGTTAGAGATAATATGGAAGTATGAAGTTGCTACTGACACCAGTTCATCGAAAAAGGTATCCCACTGATCCATTATAGGATTTCTAACTTTGATCTATCAGAAGAAAGTTTGGTATCAAAAGGATCATTAGAGGTATGATTATATTGAATGAAGATAAAAATTGAGTTGGGAAGATATGATGATAATTTTGTTACATTGATAAATATGTTGGAGTTGTTGCGACCACTAAATGAGAAGAGATTTAGAGACTCATCAATCATAAGTATCACAATAATGTTGTAAACCATTTTCAAAAAGACTATGATTTATTTCAATTTGTTCAAGAGTCATTGGACATGGTCGTGAAGCCTATATATTGGAGTGAAACAGAGACTGACAGTTCATCAGATGATGGACATCATCATAAGAAATTTTATATCGGTTGGGGTTTTTATTAAATAAAGAAATATGTGAAATATTTCGAAGCTATTCCAAATGTGCTTTTAGGGGTTTTTATAATTTCGTATTTTGAAATGATATTTTTGCAATAGGAGGAGAACAAAATTATTAGGATGACTAGTACATATAGACTCCTAGATAAATTTAGAATACCCATCTGTGTCAGGAGGAAAAAGAAATGCAATTGAATCCTAATGAATTACCCACACTATGGGAATAATACCTTTTTGCGATGGGCTATTTGCGACGGAAATTAATCCCATCACAAATAGTCTTTCTGAGAGGTTCTTTGTGACGGGCTATTTTTCCCATCGCAAATACTTTGTTATTTGCAACGGGATTTGGGGTCCCATCACAAAAGGTTTAGCGTCGTTTGCATGGAAAACCACGAGAAGGTTATTTCAGATGGAAGGTATTCCCCCGTCGCAAATAATGCGTCATTCTCCGGGTATTTACGAGGACACCTGTCTTAAATACCCAACGACAGTAAATAGGTTTTTGCGACGAGATGTTCTCCCGTCACAAGTAGTGTGTCGGTAGGTATATTTTGTGACAAGTCATGTCACAAATACTCTTCTATCCACCGAACGTAATTAATGTACGTGAGGGTTTTTAAGACAGGTCTCGTCGCAAAAAAAAATTATATTTGCGACGAGTTGCCGGTCGCAAATAGTCCCGTTACAACTAATCTAACATATATATACCCCTATCTGTTTTTTCAAATCCACCTCTCATTTCTAACTATCTCTCTCTCTCTAAACTAAATTTTCATTGAGAAATTCTGGGTGAGTTAGTTTTTTTCCCAAAAAAACTTGTGAATCCATCTACATCAATATGAGATCAAGTTTAAAGCAATTTATATTTTCTTTAATTTAGTATTTATTTCATTTTTATGTTAGTTTTAATTTTTTGGATTAGTTGTAATTAAATTAGATTTAAATTGGTTTGTTATCAATATTTATTTGTAAAAAAATTGAAATTATTAGAACAAATTTTTAATAATTAGTAAATATATAGTAAAATTTAGTAATAAATAGTAAAAATTAGTAATAAATACAAATAATTAGTAATAAATAGTAATGAAAAGTAATAATTTTTAATAAACAGAAATAATTTGTAATAAACAGTAATAATTTGTAATTAATAGTAATAAACAGTAATAATTTGTAATAAATATGAATAATTAACAATAAATATGAATAATTAGAAATAATTAGAAATAATTAGCAATAAGTATAAATAATTAACAATAAATAGAAATAATTAGCAATAAATAGAAATAATTAGAAATAAATTTGAATACTAAGCAATAAATAGGAATAGATATCAATAATTAGGAATACTTAGAAATAAATAGGAATAAATAGCAATAATTAGGAATAAATAGGAATAAATAACAATAATTGGGAACAAATTGTAATAATTAAGAATAAATAGAAATAATTGGGAATAAATAGCAATAAATACGAATGAATAGAAATAAATAGGAATAAATAGCAACAAATAAGAATAAATAGTAATAAATAGGAATAATAATAATTAGGAATAATAATAAATAGGAATAATTAGTCATAAATTGCAATAACTAGTAATAAATAGAAATAATTAGTAATAAATAAGAATAATTAGTAATAAAAATGAATAATTAGGAATAAATACAAATAATTAGAAATAATTAGTAATAATTAGGAATAATTATGAATAATTAGGAATAAATAGGAATAAATAGCAATAATTAAGAATAAATAGAAATATTTGGGAATAAATAGAAATAGATAGAAATACATATCAATAATTAGTAATAACTAGTAATAAATAGCAATAATTATCAATAAATAGCAATAATTACCAATAATTACCAATAATTTGCAACAATTACCAATAATTTGCAACAATTAGCAATAAATAGTAATAATTAGCAATAATTTGTATTAAATAAGAATAATTAGGGTTAATTAGAGATAATTAGGAATAATTAGGAATAATTAGGAATAATTTGAAATAATTAGGAATAAATAGCATAATTAAGAATAAATTGCAATAAATTGCAATAATTAAGAACAAATAGTAGTAATTAGTAATAATTAGAAATAATTAGCAATAATTAGAAATAATTAGTAATAATTAGAAATATTTAGAAAAAATTAGCAATAACTAGTAATAATTAAGAATAATTAATAATAAATATGAATAATTAGAAATAAATAGAAATCATTCGAAGTAAACAGAAATAATTAGAAATAAATATGAATAATTAGGAATAATTATTAATAAATAGAAAAAATTAGTAAAAATATGAATAATTAGTAATAAATATGAATAAATAGATATAAATAAGTATAAATAGGAATAAATAAGAATAAATAGTAATAGATAGGAAAAATTATGAATAAATAGGAATAATTAGCTATAAATAGGAATGAATATCAATAATTAGTAATAAATAACAATAATTATCCATAATTATGAATAATTTGGAAAAATTAAGAATAATTAGTAATAAATAAAAACAATTAGTAATAAATAGAAATAATTAATAATAATTAGAAATAAATAGGAATAAATATGAATAATTCCTAATAAATCGCAATAATTCCTAATAAATGGAAGTAATTTCTAATAAATGAGAATAAATAGTAATAAATGGGAATAAATAGAAATAATTCTCAATAAATAGAAAAAATTCGCAATTAATAGTAATAATTCACAATAAATATAAATAATTGACAATAAAAAAGATTAATTAGAAATAAATAGGAATAGTTGGAATTAATTAGCAATAATTAAAACTAATTAGAAATAAAAAAGTATAATAAGAAATAAACAGAAATAATTAAAATTAATTAGCAATAAGTAGGAATTATTAGCAATAATTACGAATAATTAGTAATAATTAGGAATAAATAAAAATAAATAGAAATAATTAGGATTAAAAAGAAATAATTAGAAATAAATAGGAATAATTTGGAATAAATAGTAATAAATGGGATTAATTAGTAATAAATTGGAATAATTAGTATGAAATAGTAATAAATATCAATAAATAGTAATAAATAACAATAAATAGGAATAATTAGAAATAAATATGAATAATTATCAATAATTAGGAATAATTAGAAAAAATTAGAAATAATTATCAATAATTAGGAATAATTAGCAATAATTTGGAATAACTTGGAATAATTTGTAATAATTAGAAATAATTAATAATAATTAGGAATAATTAGTTATAAATGGTAATAATTAGTTATAAATAGAAATAATTAGTAATAAATAGCAATAATTAGTAATAAATAGAAATAATTAGTAATAATTACCAATGAATAAGAATAAATAAGAATAAATAGAAATAAATAGGAATAAATAGGAATAAATATGAATAATTAGTTATAATTAGGAATAATTAAGATAAATAAGAATAAATAGGAATAATTAGGAATAATTAGCAATAATTTGGAATAAATAGATATAATTGGGAATAAATAGGAATAAATAGTAATAAATAGGAATAAATAAGAATAAATACATAATAAATATGAAATAATTAAAAATAACTATGAAAATTTTTGAATAATTAGAAATAATTATTAATAATTAGGAATAATTAGGAATAATTAGGAATAATAGGCATAATTAGGAATAATTTGTTATAATTAGAAATAATATCAATTGTAATAAATTGTAATAACTTATAATAACTTAGTATAATTTCTAGTGGATTGATGACACTCCTTTTACTCGATGACTTTTTTTTCAACTATCACTGACTCAAAACATTATGAAAAGTCTTCTTCGACATATCCATGTCCAATCTCGTATTCACGAGTTTGAATATGAATTTGTAAGAACACATTTTTATAATGTTTTTAGGTGGTGATTATTGCAAGAAGATGATTCATCGATGAAAATTGGACTCTTTTGTCTAACATCTCATTTATTTGTATCTTTCTCACACTGAAATAATAATGAAGAATCTACTCGGAGGTACGATTAAATATTATATTATGAATGAGGGTGAATATGCATACCTCAGAGAAAATTCTTCATTGTGATTTTAGTGAGATAAATTTGCAAGTAAATCTGATGTCAGACAAAATAGAAGTCGTCAATCCACTTGAAATTATGTCACACAAAATTAATGGTAATTATTAAGAAGTAGTTGTAATTATATATCTTCTTTTTTCAGATATTGTTTTTATAATTTCAAATTATTCAAAAATAGTGATGATTTTATATTTTTTAGAAAAATATAGAATAAGGAAATCGACATCAATCATTATTGGATGATCTTTCTTGGATAAATCAGTGCAGAAATCCAAATGGTTCTGGTTTAAATCTTGTATATATTGAGGGTGTTGAATCTTTCTTATCGTTTGAATCACCGGAACCCGAATATATTTTAGAAGGCACAATGAAATATCCTTGTAAAAAATGTGCTCTGAGAACATTGGACACATTTGACAAGGTTGGGGGACATCTTTTTCATTTTGGTATTCAAACAAATTATGATTCTTGGTATCAACACAGTGAACACAGTTCCAGAGAAGATACTAATAACTTGATTCCAGAACTATCACGATTTCAAAATTTAGTACATGATGTATCAGGTCAATATATTTAACAAACAAAAATTCAAGATGATAACGATTTAACTTCTAAGTTTGAACCATCTGAGTTTTATGATTTTGTTAGGTCTGTTGAGGATGCGTTATATTATAGTTTCAAGATAAGAAAATTAGAAGTAGTTCCAAAATTTATGTCTATTAAATCAGATAATGCAATGTCAAACAACTATTTTGATCAGATATTTTCTTTTTTTAAAACATTGTTACCTGAAGAAATGTTTTTCCTGCAAATTACTATGAGAGCATGAGGTTGTTTCATCATCTGGTCCATAGTTTTCAGAAGACTTATATATTTGAAAATGATTTCATCTTATATTCTGGTGAAAATGATTCATTGGATAGTTGTCCCACATGTAGAAACTCTATGTATAATGAAGATCAGCTAGTGAATTTTGAATCAATTATTGTATAATATTTGGGAAATTTTCCCCTTACACCCAGTCTGCATTGTTATTTATGTCTTAGAACACATCGTCAATGGTGTCATGGCACAAAACCAATATTTCAACCGATAAAAGATTGAATCATCCATCTGATGGTGTTTCATGGGAACATTTTGACCGTCTTCATCCATATTTTTCTTTAGAAGCCCGAAATGTGTGATTTGGTCTTTCTACCGATGATTTCTGTCTTTTTTGTTCTTATTGTAGATAGTATTCAGTTGGTATGTCTTTAATACACCGTACTATTTACCTCCATGGATATTAATGAAGTATCCTTATATCTTATTAACATTATTAATCCTAGGAAATCCAAAAAAATAATATTGATTTTTATTTTCCATGATTGATTGATGAGTTAAATGAATTTAGGAGTAATGGTGGTAATGCATATGATGTTGCTGCAAAAAAAAATTCTATTAAAAGATACATTGATGTGGACAATTAGTGAATTTCCGGCATATGAAATGTTATCTGGATGGAGTCCACATGGTCCGAAATCATGTCCTTAGTGTATGAAAGATAACAAAGCCTTTATGCTCGTCAATAGAAAAGAACATTTCTATGTTGATAGTCATCACAGATTTTTTCCAACCGATCATCCTTTTTGATGGAAAAAATCTCATTTCAGAAAAGGCATAATTGAAAGCGATGATCCTCAAAAAATAATCTTAGGTATAGAGTTAAAAGCAGTTGTATTTTCATTACCTCTCATTACATTTGGGCCAACAGTAAACCAACATTAAATTATGGATTTGGAAAAAAACATAATTAGATAAAACAAAGCATTTTTTTGGATCTTCCATATTGGTCTGATTTGTCGGTCCTCCACATGTTGGATGTCATGTATATTGAAAAATATTGTTATATAATTTATTTCATACAGTTTTGGATACACCAGGTTAGAACAAAGATAATTTAAATGCACGATTAGATCTGACCCAAATTTACATGAAACCAGAACTTGAACTGTTTAAAAATGTTACAACACAAAGGATAATGAATCCAAAAGCTGATTATACAATTTCCAAAGAGAGTATTTTATTATATTGATAGTGTATTATAGATTTGAGACTTCCCAATGGATTTGCTTCCAATTTGGGAGATGTGTTAAGAATGGTCATATTACCGGATTAAAAATTCATGAGTGTTATGTTATAATGGATATACTAATGCCAATTGGATTTAGAGGTATGTTGAATTCTATGATTTTGGATTTGATAACAGACATATCATATTTTTTGTGAGACATCTATCAATTGACAAAAAACTATGATGTGCTAGGAAAACTAGAAGAAGATGTTCTTGTAATTATATGTAAACTGTAAAAAATATTTCCAAAAACATTTTTTGACTCAATGGAACATCTGATATTACATTTTCCATATGAAGCTAAATGTGGAGGTCCAGTATAGTTTCAATTGACATATATATTCAATATATGGATGCAAAAATTGATGAAAAAGGTACGCAACAAAGCATAAGTTGAAGGCTCAATTGCTGAAGCTTATTTGCAAGAGGAAATTTATTTTTTCTTCTCTCACTATTTTGATCTGATTATCCCTCCAAAAAACCGTATGGGATAAAACGTGGAAAATGTTAATGATGAAATGGAAAATTCATTATCATTTTTTAATTAGCCAAATCTGGTCTTTACTGGAGTTCAAGAATGATGGATTTCAAAAGATGAACATCATAGACCTCAAACCTATGTTCCGCTCAACTATGAAAAAATACCATCATTTGTTCTATGAGTACCTCTACCACGTATTCTATAATTTATGTTACAGTATGTAAACTTATTTTATTTTTAGGTTATATGATAATAATATCAAGAAACACCTACCACAAATTACAGCAGCTTCTCTTGAAAAACACAGAAAAAAAATTCTTAACGGTTTCAAAAATTGGTAACATAAATAATTGATGGCTTAATATCTGCAATTCCCCGACCCCAGTTACCTAGAGTCGGTGAATTATTTTAATACATTGGCATGATTACAAGGAATCATGTCCCAAAGGACCGATTAGTTTAGCAGTCTTGGAAAATAGATTACATACATGAATGTTACATTACACTTCATAATATACAAAACCACATAAATAATCCTTTATGAATGCCATTATTCCCTTGTCTTAACCCTTCTTATCAATCAAAATATACATCTTGGAATCCTAGGAAAAATAAAACATAGAATGGGGTGAGCTCAAATGCTCCGTAAGGGTAAGCAATATAGCGGAAACATTCATAAATAAGCATAAACATTTAAGGAAATGTATAACTAAAACAAAATCCTTTTAAACTTGAACTTCAACATAGTATGGAAAAATTAAAATGAAATAATGTCATTTACTTATTCAAATGGATATTATAATAATAAAATAATCACATGAAATATCAATAACCACTTTTATAATGATGGAATGCATAATGCTAGACTATCATAACCACATAGCCAAGGCCTCATGCTAAGACTACAAATAAGATTTTTTCAAGGCCTTGTGATAAAACACTAGTTTGTCTCATGAGACCTCCTGATGCATCGAGGAGCTATAGTGGGCTCCACCCATCACTTACTAAGTCCAATGCATTCCCATATGAAAATGTTTAAACATACCATAAACATTCGTATTAAAACTAGCATACGAAATGTCAATAATTTCTCCATAAACCATGAATGGTATAAAAATAACAATCCAAAGTAAAACATATCACAAAACCTTCAATACAATACAAAAGTTTTGTATCATAATAAATCAACTTCAAATAAGCATAAAATCCTTCAAAGTATATTGACATGGATGAAATCAAAACAATTTGAGAGAAATATCTCTTTTCTCAAAATTATGGAAGTCACACATTTATAAATGGAGTAATTTAAAAGATATTTTTGAATCAAAGGGTCCCATACCAATTTGAAACATTTGAAAATAAATATCATTTCAGAACATTCATGTCCATATAAATAAATCCTTAAAATCATTTTGAAAACATGGAAATTAATTAAAAGATTAAGAAAGATAAATCTTTAAAACATTTAGAATTATGATCTTGATAAAGAGTACCTTTCCAAAATTCTTAAAATATTCATTTTGAAATCATTAAAAAGTTGCATAATTATAGAATAAAACATTTACTTTGAAAATATTCTTATAATATTGCAAGGGAAGCTTTGACGATTTTTAATCGGTGGAGAATAGCCGCACCCGCCGTATAAGTTAAAAAAACATTCTTACCATAATTATGTCAAAAAGGTGAAAGCACCTTGTTTCGAAAACGACGGAAAGATTCCTTTATAAACCTATTATAAAAATTCAAACAAGTGTATACATGTCTTTAATACATATTCTTTGTAAATAGTAAAAATGATTTGAAATACATTTCGAAGAAACATGGATGTGGATGATAAAGAAATCTCAGTAGATTATTACATATAAACAACCTCGGATAATGAAGATATTGCAAAGTAAACCCTTACCTTGTACTTTTACTTGGATGGGGGTAGGTTAAACTCATGTATAATGGTGAAATAATTGTTATTAAATTATAAAATAATCATATACATTCATATGATATCATATATGATCTTTTAAAATTGCTTTGTTAATAATATCTTAGATTTATCGTTGTTTCAGGTGTTAACTGACTCGTTTTCTTTTATATGTTTTGTTACGTAAGCCATGTTTGTAATGGATAGGTTGTATATTATTCATATCCATAATGATATCAAGTCCTTAAACATTATTTTTAAATCATAAAATGATAATTATACATGAATGGATAAGATAGAGAATGAATCTCATCGCGTTCGTGGAGACGGTAGTCTGTACGTACGCACGAGCGACAATATCATTTTTTTGATATTAAAATAATATATAATTGGATGTGATATCATATATACAGAATAATTATCATGTTATATTTATTATTTACATGAATTACGCATCATTTTTATACCCATACAAATAATAATTTATTGAATAACAATTACACCACGACGTGGAGACGGTAAGTTGTACGTACGCACGTATGGTGACTATTATTCAAAGGGTGGATTGAATACTGAATATTGTTGTAAAATATTTATAATAATATTACAGTATATAGGAGATACTGGATTCATTATTTTAGAATGGTAATAACCAGGAAAGAAGAAGTGGAAGAAGAAATGAATTTGAAAAAGGGTGGTGAAAAAATTACCTCTTCTTTGGGTTCTTCGTTTTGATTTGATCAAAAGGAATCCTTAGGTTGGATTTTTGATCAAAATAATGACTCTAGGTTATATTGTGAGATGTTTAGAAAGTATTTGGGCAGTGGTTGGCCAATCAAAATGGCTTTGAATGTGTGAATTGGTGAGAAGGGGGAGTGCCCTTTTATAAGAGGGGTGAGGGGCACCTTTGGAATAGCTAGAAATATTAATTTATAATAAATTCATATTCGGTTTATAATGGCTCTAAAGTTGATTATTTAAATTTTAAGGTGGGTATGGGTAGAAAAACAATCAACCAATAGAATTTAGACAGGTTTGGGTTACTATATTAACCTTATCATTAAGTATTAACTCTTAGTAAATTAGTTTGACACTTACCATGTCACTTTTTATTTTTATATTATATAGTTAATAAACTTACTATATGCATTCAAGATACCCCCAAGAGATCCATTAATGATACACCTATCATGATATAAGTCTCTTGTCCTAACATTAGATTTTTAAGAATTTAATATCAATAAATAATATAATGTTTGTTTTAAAAACTATTTTATGTCAATTTTGACACTATTCAATAATTGACTTTTGTAAAAATCATAACAGAATGATTAATTCGAATAAGATTAATTAAATAAATCCTAATATGTCATATTATCCTAAAAATTTATTTTAATTCATCAAAATTTTCAAATTATATTTATTTGGGTGTTTATAATATTAATTATTTTAATTTTTCACTATTATGGTAATTACTGCATCATTATTGTGTTATAAATGAATTAAATTATTTATTGTCTAAAAATTATAAATAAAATATCATTATGTAGGAAATAATTTTAGCTTTCTAATGAATATTTATAGTCGTAAATGAACAATATATAACCCTATGTAAAAATTGTTTTTCTAAATGATATATGCTTATGTCAGTTTTGTACTTATTTTAACTTTATTAAAATAAATTGTTCCTATCACCTTCATGGGGTCCCAAAATAGACACAAATATTCCCATGGTTGGCCATGTATCCACCAATACGGTTAGGACACGTTTTAGGGTAATTTAGTATTATTATAATATTATTTGTTTACCCTTATTACCAGATTTACCCTTTAACCATAGCAACTAAAATATTTACCTATGTAATTATTCAAAATGTCTAAAAATAAAAGTTACCTATTTACACAATTTGGAAATCCTGATTCCAAATATGGAATCCATTTTTCCAAATTCAAAACACATAAGTGGTAGAAATTAATTTAAAATTAATTCCCGCTGTCAAAACAAAAAGCGTATTTTTAAGATATAATAACTATCAAAAGATTGATACTTGTTTATGTACAGTTTAATTGTGAAATTATGTCCAATGAACAACATTGTATAAAATAGTAAAAATAAATTCTAAATATACTTTAAATCCAATAAAATTCATAATTTATCACTATTAATTATTTTGATTAAAAAAGTTTTCTTTAATTAAAATTTTGTAATTTTCACTATTCATCAAAAATATTAAAGTTATCCGGAAAGTACCAAAATTTCACCTTAGGATAAATTCTATTCTCTGAATCCAAAAATTAAGTCCATTTTGAGAGATAAAATTTAAAAAAATTCAAAAATTAGGTATTACTATTCATAACAGTTAGTTTGATTTTGTTATGGTGTGTGTTAGAACTCAAAGAAGCGTACAACACATGCTACTCTATTATTCAAAGAGAAGCGTACCATGGAAAATTGGGGTGTTACAATGTAAATTTTTTATGGCTCCATTGTAAAGAATAAATTTATTTAGTCAAATTTAATATATAAAAGATTAAAATATTGGACTTAAAAAGGGTTCACTATTAAAGATGATAAAAGTGCATTTTTGAAAAATACTTCTTTTATCTGAAAAAATGGATTTTGTTCTTAAATTATGTTCTAAGAAACTCATAATATCGATTATAAAATTATAAGGATTATATAAAGTTTAAAATTTAGTTTATACTATTCAAAGCCTCTTTTGAACGGCTTGTTTGGCAAGTCATGGTGCGCTTGAACTCGGTGTTGCGTGTAGTGCAATTTATTGAATTATTTTGAAGAAATAACACACTATGAAATCCTGGGGTGTTACATTTTCCCCTCCTTCAATAAATTTCATCATCGCAATTTGAAATTTTTCTTCGAAATTAAAAGGATGAAAATAGAAAATATCATAATGGGAAAACTCACATCGGAAAATGGGTTTCTAAAATTTAGTCTTAATATGAGGAAAAGAAAAATGAAAGGGTCACCCCCAAATTATGATATCGATTAGGAGAACATTGGTCGAAATTAGAGACATATAATTGGAGGAAAAACGTAAATATTTATAGGTAGTAAATGAGGTCATAAATCACAAACAAGTGTAAAATTGAGATCCTTAAATTCATCAATCTATGATGATTTGAAATACCATCGGTTCGACAAAACATGGGGTATTAGGATAACACATTTTTGGTTTTAGGATTTCTTAAATAAAGTATTATAATTAATATCTTCATTGAATAAGAGAAGAAGAAAAATATATACTTAACAAGTAGAGTCTCATTCTTTAACTAAGTTCTACCACAAACTCATCTTTCACACTAAGAGATAATAGACCTTAAAAATAATATTCTATTTATCCTATTAATATAGGGTTAAAAAATGAATTTATAAATCAACTAGAAATGCCATTAAAAAAACTACATTATTCAATCCAGGACATCATGTGGGTCAGTGGTAGGTGATACACCCTTGTCACCATTCGGTTGTGGGTTCAAGTCTCACGGCCTTTCCGGACACGACGGGTTGCCGCCCGACCTCCAGGTTGTCCTTTTATTGAAATCCAATATAATCCAAACTAGAACTATCCAAATTACTTCAGTACAAAATTTATAAGGAAGATAAACACAATAAAGATAATTTTTTCCGTGTAATAACATGTGAAAGCCTTCATCATGTATTCTTTTAAAACACTGCAACATTCTGAATTACCGAAAATCCTTATTGGTTAAATTCATGATCCCTTATTCCTTAAATAATAATAGATATACTCCTTCAATACAAAAATGTTTTAAACCCCAACAATGATGGAATATACAAATCATTAACCTGTTTCAAGGTATTCAAGAATATCAAATATAATTTATCCAAATCTATCATGTATTATTCTAAAATCACTACCTCGGTATCAGAACTATATTGTGGTTTATTATTCTCTCAACCATATATTTTCCAAAAATTTATCCTCCTATTGAGTCACTTTTCTTTGTTCCACACAATCTCAAGTCCTTAATGAAATAGTACTGCAGTACAATCCTTATATACTCCGTAATTTTTATAACAAGTACATTGTTGATACAACACTCAAATGGAATAATCAACATAAGAACTATAATCATTCCCCTTCATCTATAGTAGTATCATAACTTTATTATTATCCAATAGCATCATTTGAGGCATAGTCTTATGACTGGGACATAGGTTTGCGTAGTGTCCAAACTACTTGCAAATGAAGCATTATACATTTGAAACTATTTTCTTACCCTTGCAGTCACATACTTTGTTCCCTATTTCTCCACACTTATAACAAACTCCCATTCCATTCAGGCAAGTTCCATGGTGTTTCTTCCCACAGTTATCACATATGGTAAAATTCTTCTTTTCCCTCTTCCCTTTATCCATCTTTCTCTCTTCCATCCTTTTCATCTCTTGCTTCCCTTCAAAGCCATATGACTCAGTAAACTCCTTACATATCTTATCAACACATGATATTATTTCTTCATATGATGATAATACATGGGAGACTAATTCTCTTATAAATTCTTGATTAATACAATGAAAGATATGATCCTTCTTTCTCTTTGGATCATGTGCATTGCTGGAGTTCTCATTATTTCTACTAGGCGCCATTTCTAAACAATGGCATACACTAGATTAGTTTATGAATAACAATACCTAATCCCAAACTTCTAAAACACATAACATAAATTAAATAGTTTATGGATATAATCCATAATCATAAAAATGTCTCCTTTGAGGAATTATATATATTCATAAACACTTCAAAATGGTTTGTAATGAAAATGAGAATTATCCTAAGAATATCCCCCGGGAGTGTCGTAACAAATAGTGCAGTAAGCCCTGTTGTCATGCACCAGTTCCCGTTTGAGTCCAGCTCAAAGCGGTGTTTTCAGGTTTTACCCCTAGGTACATCTGTGCTAGATCCGCCTCTACCTTCTTGTATCTAGATTGGGATGTATTACTCGGAAAACTCACAAAATATTTACAATACCAAAATTTTAGTAAGTTCTTCTATATTAATCCTCAATGTCTATCTTAGGGCTATGTTCTCTAATCAAAGTTTATCTAAATCTAGTTTCCAAGGTTATTGATAAACTTCATCTTATACCAACTGTAATGCCCCGACCCCAGATACCCAGAGTCTGTGTATTATTTTAATATATTGGCATTATTACAAGGAATCAAGTCCCAATGGACTGGTTAGTTTAGCAGTCTTGGAAAATAGATTACATACATGAATGTTACATTACACTTCATGACATACAAAACAACATAAATAATACTTTATGAATGCCATTATTCCCTTGTCTTACCCCTTCTTATCAATCACAATATACTTCTTGGAATACTGGGAAAGATAAAACATAGAAATGGGTGAGCTCAAACACTCCGTAAGGGTAAGCAATACAGTGGAAACTTTCATAAATACGAATAAACATTTAAGGCAATGTATAACTAAAAAATCATTTTAAACTTGAACATCAACATAGTATGGAAAAAATGAAATGAAATAATGCCATTTACTTATTCACGTGAATATTTTACTAATGGAATAATCACATGCAATATCAATAACCACTTTCATAAGGATGGAATGCATAATTCCAGACTATCATAACCACATAGCCAAGCCCTCATGCCAAGACTACAAATAAGATTTTTCCAAGGCCTTGTGCCAAGACACTATTTTGTATCATGAGACCTACCTATGCATCGAGGAGCTATAGTGGGCTCCACCCGTCACTTACTAAGTCAATGCATTCCCATATGAAAAGGTTTAAACATAACATAAACATTCGTATTAAAAATAGCATACGAAATTTCAATACTTTCTCCATAAACCATGAATGATATAAAAATAACACATCCACAGTAAAACATATCAAAAAACCTTCAATACAATACACAAGTTTTGTATCATAATAAATCAACTTCAAATAATCTTAAAATCAATCAAAGTATATTAACATAGATGAAATAAAAACAATTTGAGAGAAATATCTCTTTTCTCAAAATTATTGAAAAGTCACACATTTATAAATGGAGTAATTTAAAAGATTCTTTTGAATTAAAGTGTCACATACCACTTTGAAACTTTTGAAAAGAAATATCATTTCAAAAAATTCGTGTCCATATAAATAAATCCTTAAAATAATTTTGAAAACAAGGAAATTATTTAAAAGATTGGGAAAGATAAATCTTTAAAACATATAAAATCATGATCTTGATAAAGAGTACCTTTCAAAAATTATTAAAATATTCATTTTGAAGTCATTTAAAAGTTGCATAATTATAAAATAAAACATTTACTTTGAAAATATTCTTATAATATTGAAAGGGAAGCTTTGATGATTTTTAATCGGCAGAGAATAGCCACACCCGCCGTATAAGTTAAAAAAACATTCTTACATTAATTTTGTCGAAAAGGTTAAAAGAACATTATTTGAAAAACGACGGAAAGATTCCTTTATAAACCTATTATAAAAATTCAAACAAGGGTATAAATGACTTTAACCCATATTCTTTGTAAATAGTAAAAAAAATTGAAATACATTTCGAAGAAAAGTAGATGTGGATGATAAAGAAATCCCAGTAGATTATTACATATAAACAACCTCGGATAATGAAGAGATTGAGAAATAAACCCTTACCTTGTAATTTTCCTTGGATGGGGGTAGGTTAACATCCTGTATAATGGTGAAATAATTGTTATTAAATTATACAAGAATTATATACATTCATATGATATCATATATGATCTTTTAACATTGTTTTGTTAATAATATCTTAGATTTATCGTTGTTTTAGGTGTTAACTGACTCGTTTTCTTTTATATGTTTTGTTACGTAAGCAATGTTTGTCATGGATAGGTTTTATATTATTCATATCCATAATGATATAAAGTCCTTAAACATTATTTTTAAATCATCAAATGATAATTATACTTTAATGGATACGATAGAGAATGAATCTCATCACGTTCATGGAGACGGTAGTCTGTACGTACGCACGAGCGACAATATCATTCTTTTGATATTAAAATAATATATAATTGGATGGTATATCATATATAAAGAATAATTATCATGTTATATTTATTATTTACATGAATTATGCATCATTATTATACCCATAAAAATATTAATTTATTGAATAATAATTACACCACGACGTGGAGATGGTAAGCCGTACGTACGCACGTATGGTGACATGTTATTAAAACGGTGGATAGAATACTGAATATGGTTTTACCATTTTTATAATAATATTAATGTATATAGGAGATACTGGATTCATTATTTTATAATGGGAGTAATAAAAATATAAGAAGTGGAAGAAGAAATGAATTTGAAAAAGGGTGGTGAAAAAATTACCTCTTCTTTGGGTTCTTCCTTTTGATTTGATCAAAAGGGATCCTTAGGTTGGCTTTATGATCAAACAAATGCCTCTAGGTTGTAGTGAGTGAAGTTGAGAGAGTATTTGGGCATGGGTGTGCCGAACCAAAAGGCTTTGAATGTGTGAATTGGTGAGAAGGGGGAGTGCCCTTTTATAAGAGGGGTGAGGGGCACCTTCGTAAAAGCTAGAAATATTAATTTATAATAAATAAATATTTGGTTTATAATGGCTCAAAAGCTGATTATTTAAAGTTTAAAGTGGGTATGGGTCTAAAAACACTCAACAAATAGAATTTAGACAGGTTTGGGTTACTATATGAACCTTATCTTTAAGTATTAACTCTTAGTTAATTATTTTGACACTTACCATGTCACTTTGTATTTTTATATTATATAGTTAATAAACATAAAATATACATCCCAGAGACCCAAGAGTGGTCCATTAATGATACACCTATCATTATATAAGTCTCTTGGCCGCACATTAGATTTTTAGAAATTTAATATCAATTAATAATAAAATGTTTGTTTTAAAAACTCTTTTATGTCAATTTTGACACTATTCAATAATTGACTTTTGTAAAAATCATAACAAAATGATTAATTCGAAAAAAAGTTAATTAAATAAATCCTAATATGTCATATTATTCTATAAAATTATTTTAATTCATTAAAAGTCTCAAATTATATTTATTTGGGTATTTATAAAATCAATTATTTTAATTTTTCACTATTATGGTAATTACTGCATCATTATTGTGTCCTAAATAAATTAAATTATTTATTGTCTAAAAATTATAAATAAAATATCATTATGTAAAAAATATTATTATCTTTCTAATGAATATTTATAGTCGTAAATCCAACTTATATAATGCTATGTAAAAAAATTTTATTCTAAAAGATATATGCTTATGTCATTTTAGTACTTATTTTAACTTAATTAAAATAAAGTGTTTCTATCACCTTCATGGGGTCCCAAATTCAACCCAAATATGCCCATGGTCGGTCATGTATCCACCAATAAGTTTAGGACACGTTTTAGGGTAATTTAATATTATTATAATATTATTTGTTAACCCTTATTTACCAGATTTACCTTTTATCCATAGTAACTAAAATATTTACCGAAGTAATTATTCAAAATGTCTACAAATAAAAGTTACCTATTTACACAATTTCGACATCCTGATTCCAAATATGGAATACATTTTTCCAAATTCAAAATACAGAAGTGGCAGAAATTAATTTAAAACTAATTTCCGTTGTCAAAACAAAAAGCGTGTTTTTAAGATATAATAACTATCAAAAGATTGATACTTGTTTATGTATGGTTTAATTGTGAAATTTTGTCCAATGACCAAAATTGTATTAAATAGTAAAAATATATTCTAAATATACTTTAAAACCAATCAAATTCATAATTTATGACTATTAATTATTTTGATTAAAAAAGTTGTGTTTAATTAAAATTTAGTAATTTTCCATATTCATCAAAATATTGAAGTTATCCGAAAAGTACCAAAATTTCACCTTAGGATAAATTCGATACTTCGAATCCAAAAATGAAGTCCATTTTGAAAGATAAAATTCATAAAATTTCAAAAAGTAGTTATTACTATTCATAACGACTAGTTTGATTTGGTTATGGTGTGTGTTAGAACTCGAAGTTGCGTACAACACATGCTACTGTATTATTCAAAGAGAAGAGTACCGTGGAAGCTTGGAATGTTTTATTTTAATTTTTCTATGTCCCCATTCTAAATAATTAATTTATTTAGTCAACATGAATATAAAAAATATTAAAATATTGTATTTAAAATGGGTTCACAATTGAAGTCGGTAAAAGTGCATTTTTGAAAAATACTTCTTTTATCTGAAAAAAAGAATTTGTTATTAAATTATATTCTATGAAACTCATAATATAGGTTATAAAATTATAAAGATTATATAAAGTTTAATATTTAGTTATTACTATTCATATCCTCTTTTGAACGGCTTGTTTGGTAAGTCATGGTGCGCTTGAACTCGGTGTTGCGTGTAGTGCAAGTTATTGAATTATTATGAAGAAATAATACACTATGAAATCATGGGGTGTTACAATATCAATTTAGATTACTTTTATTATATTGATAATTGTTTTAAAAAATTTCAAGTGTCTCAACATGATGAAAAAAATGATAACTGACTGTGTATAATCAGTAATCCACCATCCAAAATGGATAAACCTTATAATGCATATGTGGTGAATATTTTTCTATTTCATACATGTGCATATGGGGAATCAAAAAAACAATAAAAAATAGTGTTTGTATGAGAATATTTCATTATAGAAAACTGATGTTTTCTTTTTATGACATTCTAGATGAAATTATTGAGGTGTTTTATCTAGGATAGAATTAAATAATGATGTTTAAATGTTAGTTGTTTGATACTAATAGAGGATTGGATGTTCATCTGACTCATAGAATCTTATATATTAAATATAATAGTATTGTTGCAGTAAAGGATACATTTTTACTAACTCAACAGGAACATAAAATTTATCACGCAGTGTACTGTGCTACTTCAAGAGACCTGAGTGATTTGTAATTCATAATAAAAATGATATATCTATAAAATCAGTATACTCAAACTGAATGTGGTTCTATTGAAGTGGAAGGAATTGAAATTTTTCAAGAGACTACTCAAAATCTATCTTTTTCACAAAGAGGTGTGAATATTGATATTGGCACATCATAAATAAGGGTTGATGATGATGAAGATGTTAATGATGTTAAAAATGAATTTTAAATGAAAAGAGATAATGAAACTAAATCTCATATGGATATTGTTGATTACTATGATGAATATGAAGACATTGACATAGTCAGATATGAAGATGATAACAAAGGTGAACATTGACATAGTTAAATTCTAGTAATAATCGTAAATAATATATATCTATATATAATAGTTATTTTTAACTATCTTCTAAGAAAAATCATTTTGTGTTTCAGATGCACCCTGATCTATTTCGTGAGTTAAAGGAGGCTGAGCTACATTTAGATGGGGGGATTTGGTATCATCTGACCCTCAACCTACTGGCAGTTCCGGGGGTACATGGAGGGGGTGTGGTCTTGCACGACTGATGATTCTTGACCCTATACCTGAGCGACGTCAACGTCTTGGCTTCGATCTGCACACACGGAGGTATGGTAACCTATATATTTTAGTTAGCTTTAATTAATTTAATTATATATATACTAATTATTTGATTATATATTTTTTTCATTGTTTTTCACATGTTGTTGTTGGACATGGGAACACTATCTTGTGCAATTGTTTTTCTCAGTCATGGATCGTATGGGAAAAGATTCTCTTTGATGTGTAGCTCAGCATGTTCAATCATTTGCTGGTACATAAATAAATAATATTTATTTTTAAATTTATTTTATTAATAACTTGATATTATAAATTATTTAAAGGGATTATAGTATATCATTGATGATAGCATATGTGACACTATACACGCGGCATAGGAAGAGTCTATGCATGACAGTTTCCATCAGTTTTTTCAAAATTTTATAAGCACGATCATTAAGAAAGCAAGAGTGGCATATTTTGATGAGTCCTATAGATCCCACTGGCCATTGTATATTTCATCTCACCTTTGGGATGGATTATTTTTTCAATATTTGAGTGGTGGATTTCAGAGGAGGTATTCGGTGGGTCGGCAGAACCGGGGGAGACAGAAAAATACGCATCGAGCTGGTAGTCATACATTCAGTACGCATAAAGGGCATTTGGAAAGTATCTTTTTTAAATGTTTTATATATCTTCAAATTTAAATAGTTTATTTTATATTTTTATGGGAAGTAGAGCATCCCGATATTACGTAGTATAACGTTTATTAGAGGATTACAGGGATCCAACCATTGGAGAGATTAGAGGTGACCGCCAGCAATAGATTGTGGTTAGTATTGTTTTTTAGTTCAACAATTAACTGTATATAATATCTTCACAATTTTAATTTAAAAATGGAATTAAAGGAGTCATATGAGGCTGTGACCTCTCAGACACAGGATGGGAGTCAGGATGAGGCGACTGATTAGACCAGTGTCCACCATTTTGATGAGGTGACATGGATGCAGGCGACTAAGTATGGCTTTGAGAAGGGATGAGTAGTTGGTATCATATCTCATATGACTCCTTGTACTTATTATGGTACTACTGCGATGTTCGCATCCAGCTCAAGTGGAGATCATGGAGAGGCATCATCTTCTACCTCATAGTATTAGGAGCAGTTCCAAATATAGGCTGAGCTTATAAAAGGTTTGCAGAAGCAGCATGAAGAGATGTGTCGGCAGCAGTAGTTGCTGCTATAGCATAAAGAGGAGATACATCGATGGCAGTAGCAGCAGCAGCAATATCATGAGCATATTGAGTACATACGTCTTCTGACTCGTAGTTTAGGGATGGATTTTCCTCCACCATCTCCTATAGCTCCTCCACCTCTTCCAGAAGACGACCCCCACAGTTATTTTTTTATGATAAAAACATTTAAATTCAATATTTGTTTTAATATGAACTATTTTTAGTTTCTGTTATTTATATTGGTGAGAATATTGCATAATATAATTTTTTTTATTTTTAATATTTTATTATTTATTATTACTATTATAATTCTTTACATTTTTTATATTACTTATAACAATAATAATATTTTCGGAGTTTTTTATGTTTTCTTGTGAATATTGAAAAATTTAATATTTTTTTTTAATTTAGTAATATTAATTTTATTTTTTCATTAATCATAAAATTTTTAAATATATTTTTTTAGTATTATATTTTTAAATATTTTTTTAAATAAATAAAAATAATTATAATAATTTCTGAGTCATTTATATTTTTTGAGAATATTGACAATTTTAATATTTTTTATTTTTTATTTTTATTTTATTTATATTAATATTATTTTTTCATTAATTATATTTTAAATAAATATTTTTTTAATTTGATTATTATTTGAGACGAGATCTTTTGCGACATACCGTTGGTACCGTTACAAATACTATTTGTGACGGGCCCATTGCAAATACTATTTGCGACGGGCTCATCCCAATAAGTTTATCTATCTATAATGTATATAATCAGAGAGTTATTTGTGATAGGGATGTTCCATGTCGCAAAAAATGCTTTTTGTGTCACTATTTTCTGCAACAGACTATTTGTGACGGTAACCCGTCTTTAAAAGATTATTTGCGATGGGATCCTGTCGCAAATAGCCCATAAAAAATAGCACAAATTCTAGTAGTGCCTCAATGTTTGAAGTATATTTTAATCATTTGATAGGAAACATCATATGAGAGTATTTAGTTTAACATATATTTCATCATAATGAAAAATAGGATCATAATGAAATTTGTATCATAATAAAGAAATGTTAATAAGTATGAAGAAGGTTTAAGTAGTGAGAATATTCAATATGATTTTGGAATTATAGACAATAGTGGATAAGTGATTAAATAGCCAATGATGATTTCCAAAGGAATATGAAATTTGGGTTTGTATAAATTTAGTTGACCAAAAAAGTGAAATTTGTTTCAAACCCATACTACTGATGGCACACCTATATATATAATTGGATGTATGACATGATTTCTGACAAATAAACTATTCATACATGGGTGAGAGTGAGAGAGATAATGGTTTTGTGGGTGAATTATTTTTTCCAGATAGTGTTTTTCTAATTAATTTTTCCATAAAAAAGAAGTATATTGAAGAGGTTACTATATCATTATATGACATCAAAATAAAAAAATTAATGAAAGAGAGAAGTATTTCAGAATTGTTTCCAGATTATCTTTCCATATTCTTTTATAGTATTTAATAAATGAACTGGGTAATCGAACTGAATCACCAGACTTAGTTTTTGTACAATGTCAAGAGATGTTGTTCCTACCTGCTTATGTGTAAAAAGTTTATTTTTTCTAAATTCTAAAAAAGTTAATATTTTCGAATAATCATTGTGTGTTGCATTAAACCATGTGGTGAAGGTTTGTTATCTTTTTTTAAAAACATAGTTTATATCATTCATTATAGAAGAAGCACATGAACGGTTTTGTTGATCATAGTCATACAAAAGTGTAACGGTATTTTATACATGTTGATTCCATGAAAAAGTTTTATTTTTTAGTGGATTGTGTGGTTTTGGATTATTTAGAAACCATAATAGAGTTGTCTACTCATATTGAGTAGTGAACCTTGAAAAATATTTATATTCTTATGGATGTGTGAATTTTTTTTAAAAAGATATTTATTTGAGATGTGTTGAAGTTTGTTTTATACTGATTCAACCCCTTCCCCTCTCAGTGATACATTGTAATTGGTTGAACTTTTGTGAGATTATTCATCTAGTAATGATTTTTTAAGAATTATATATTTCATATAATCATGTGATAATTCTTAATTTTAAACGAATAATGTGTCTATGTATTTTTAACACCTATGAAACTTCAAAAATTTCAACCATTGTTCTCTTGATTCAATTTTTTAATACATATTCTTGTATCATGAAATATATTGAACAAATAAAGTATAGTTTTTTTAATTATATTAATGTTATGGAACACTAGAAAAAATTCATATTCACATGAAATTATTTATCATTAATATTTTGAAACAACATCTTAATATTGTTGAAAACATACTCACATAATTAATCTTACATTTAAACTATATATCTATATAAATTCATTTTTTAATGATGGTTTATTGTTTTTATATCAATTTTAAAAAGTGTTATATAGTGAATATTACTCTTCAAATATATAATAAAACATTTTTACTCTGCTAACTTGTATTCATCATTATTTAACCCATTTCATTTATCATAAAATAAGACTGTCAATTTCTTCATTTATGGTCATGTATAAAATAACTCATAGAAAAATTAATTTTTTTTATTTCATTTCTATAAAAATATAGTTTGTATATGGAATTCAAGTTTAACTCAAATAAAATCTATATGTTATCAATATTCCTAAATTCTTATCATATTTCTGATATAAAAATTTTATCCATTAATTCAATAATAACAATAAAATTCATATAAAAAGTTTAAGTATATTGAAATACTATCAAAATGGTATCTTCACTTACATATACATCGTTTACATCAATTGATTTATCATCATTGAATAAATCTATGGTATATTCCTATAATATGATTCATAACACCACATCACCAGACAAGGAAATGTTTTAGTAGAATCACCATTCCATTAGGTATAAAAAAACCAGTAAACACAAGGAAACCAATTTCTATATTCTCCTAGAGTGAGAATTTTTTTAATTCATAATTACATATGTTTTTAAAGATATGAGTCACAAAGTATTTATCTCTTATCTATTAATTTATAATCCTTTTAATATTCTTAAGGGATAGTTTGAATAATTCACATAATTAACTTATAATTGTTGTTTTTAGGACTATTTATTCATCTCATTATGGTAATTAATAGGAATCTGTAATATATTTTATGATAATCCTTAACTAAGGATCATGTTATTTCATTTCCTACATTATTTAGATATGAAGATTAAACTTATAGATATTGATAAAAAAACACCATTATCAATACATTGTTCTTCAACATCCCCCATTAGAGTTCTAGTAAATATATGATAATCATAAACCCTTATTTTATAGGTGATGGAAAAAAATCATAAAACAAGGTGATTATAACAAAAAAAATACATCCGCGGGTATTTATCCTCTTTGATATTACAATATTAATTTACCATTTTCTTATAGAAATAATTATTAGGATGTTGTTTTTTTTATTTCTCTTCCATTTGAGTATAATGTAATGATAAATATGAGGAAAGGGATAGAGAAATAAAGAATACTTCTTATGATGCCTTTTAACTAGAATAAATATTCCCAAGAGAAATTTTTCATATAATAAATCATCGTGCATTATATAATAATTCTGTAATAATATTCTACAACATAGAAACTTATTTTCTAGTTAAATATATTATAATTATTTAAATTTACATATATAATAAATTTAAGAATATTTATAAGTTCTTTTATTATTATATATGGATTTAGAAATCATTGATATTTGTGTTTCACTATACTACTCAAATAACTACCATCATCTACTCGACATCCCCTTGAGACATGTAATTTGGATTATAAAATTGTAGGAAATTACATGAAAAATAATTTAATGAGTTTTAAAATATGAGAAAATTCTTATTAAATATCCATTTATTCTATGATTTTTTATTTATAATGATTTTTTAAATTAATTTTTTCATTGTGTTAATGCTATTTATTCCTTCAATTCACATGATAATTTTTTTTTGGAACATATACATTTGTTCAACTACTATATAAACCATTTTTTGTAGTTATTATCAACCAAAAACATTATAGTATTAGCATGAATGAATTTAAATATACTGAAAAATATCTAAATATTTTGAGTTCACATAAATTTTATTCATCTATATTTTTTCAGTTACATATTAAATGAAAGTTTTTGTATTATTATTAGATAGTAAACATGTAGGCACATAATACTCATTGATATATCATTTATTTATTTTTTGTGGTCCTAGTTTGTTATATTTTTTAATAAAAACTATTTTTAGTTTTGATTTTTGTCATGTTGTGAATCATATTGACAAAGATGTCATTAATGCCACAACCTATTCTTTAAAAATGAAAATTTTATTATATGAATTTTATTCCATCACAGAGATATCATAAATGTATAGATGATTTTTTTTTCAAAATGAAAAAGATATTATATGATATGAACTCATAAAAGTTTATTGATTTCGTTTTATATTGTTTGTATACTTTCACAAACACTGATAAGTTTTAAATGAAAATAACCTCTTATAGTTATTTGATGACTAAACCATAATATTTTAGTTATTTATTAATTATTTTATTTTTCAAAAATCATGTTATTTAACACTGTATGTTTTTTTAAAATATACACTTCTATTTTATATAATCCTGATAAATTAATTTTTTGACTATTTAATTTAATAAAAATTTTCTTTTTTTGACTATTTGACTGTGAATAATTTATTTTCCAAAATAGAACTAATATTATTGATTTATAATAATATATTATATTTATTTATCTAGAAATTGTTTATTGAATTGTTTATATAAAAACTTATTTTTTTCTTAGATACCATAATTACATAGTTTAGTGTTTTGTTCTCATGCCTAAATGAATTATTCCCTAGTATACAAGGAAGCTACATTCCATTTCTTTTGATCCTCAAAACACCCATGATGCACCAAGAATAATCCTCACTTAATTGAATTTATATGTTTTATAATATTATATATTAAATAATATTTGTTCTATATTGTTGAATTTACATCACAGATCAAGAATCTAAATACAAATTGAATTATTCACATAATAATGGTAGAAAAAATATTATCTATGTTCAAAAATAATTTTCTAAATCTTGATAGTTTTTTTATATTTCATTCTTTGGAGTTTTTACTATCCCCATCACTTGATATTTTATTCATGATTGGAATGTCAACAATTCAAATTGAATTCTAAATAATTTTATAAAAACATTTGTGTTTTATTATCCTTTTATTTTTGAAAAAAAATAAATTTATCTAGTAATTTAATCACCATTATCATATATTTTTTTAAAATACCTTCATTAAATTCTTCAACTCAGGTCAATAAGAATCATTACCATTTTCACATGAGATTATAATATTTTCTATAATATATATTTTTTTACAGAAGAAAATTTTAAACAACATTATAATATTGAGTTTATATTTTTTCCTTTATTTTTCTTTTTTAATTTTCTTCTTAGAATCATCATGAAATGATATATACTTCATGATATCAATGAAAATATTATATATTTACTTATAAAATTTCATGGATCATTTATTATGATTGTATTATATAATGACATAGATTTCAGGAAAATATTATTAAACCATTTTCCAGTTAAATTAATTCAATAAAACAATTCTAGAATCATAAGGTTCATTTAATATATGAGACTAACTGCATAAAAAATTTAAAATGAATTTCAAATTCATTTATTTTAACCCATTATATAATCATATTGATATTATTATCCATTCATTATTAAATTGTTTATATTGGAGTTGGAGTTTTTTTCCTAGATCTAAATGAACTTTTACATAGGTTAACAGAATATAAATAATTATCCTATAAAATATTTATTTTAATTCTATATAACACTAATATGATATTATCCATATAATGTTCATTCATTTGGAAGGTTATATCAGTTCTATGATATAATTTTAACATGTACATTTTAAGATGATATAATTTAATAAATATATCATATTTTTTAAATATATCAATATAATGTTTCATGGCTACGATCTGACAAATAGGTTTTAGTGGATCATAAGAAATTGATACTAGTTATTAATTTTTTTACATAAATCCATATTAATTAATTTAGATCATGAAGATAGTATTTATAATAGAGATTATATATGTTTTATGTTGCACTCGATATACATATATATAATCATGTATATTATTCCAATACTTGATATTATTAGTGTTTGTCATGAATCAAATACATTGATGTGTGGATAATGAAAGTGATGAAATATTCCCACAATATGGTAAAATATTATTGGTGAATCATAAGTGATATAATTTTAATTAAAAAATTTATACAAGGATTTCCCAATTTCATACTAATGAAATAATATATCTTTTACATGTTGATTGAATTTAAGGTGTCATATGAAATTTAATATACATGGTATTTAATGGGGAAGATCATTTATGAATGTCAAACAATGATTAATTGGGAATGTAGCGTGATAAAAAAGTATACATAATACTTGATGATATATCTATAGAAAAATAGACTATATTATATCTCTCCATTCATGTTAATGTTGTTTTAATTTCAACATTGTCGTCTATATATATTGGTTCCTTGATATTTTTAACGAACTAAACATTGAAATGAGTTTTTCTACCTATTTCCATTGATAACAGGTCCTAAAGAGTCCCATGAAATGTGTTTCTACAATCTGAATATATTAAAATATATTTTTTATTTTTTATAACACTAAAAAAATTTATAGTATGAATATTCTTTGGTAAATTCAATTTATTTTATAGTCTATGATGCACAAACAAACCATGATATACTATTAAAAATTTGCATGACTGTTGTCATAGTAATATAACCCTTATAAATAGTAATGTGGTCATTAAAATAATAACCTCACCTATGAATGTATAAAAAAATTAGGTATCCAATAAATGAAAATATAATATATTTATATCATGGAATAAGTAAATAAAAATTTTAAAAATGATAAATTATGTCTTCGAATTTTTGTAAGTTATAAATATATCATATAATTTCATAATTAATATAATTATTTCAAATCAAATTCATATAATTGATTAACAGATAAATATTTTTATAATTATATGACAATTTTATAAGATATTAATTAATTCTTAAAAGTGTCATAAAATAAGTTATATGGTTAAAATCTATATTTTTTCAATAAACGATTATTTTAATAAAAAATTAAATTTATCATTTTTAGAAAATTATTTTTATAAAATGGAGTCTATTTTTAACTCATAATCTCTAATTTTTTAGTGGTGATTTTTTAGTAATTTTTTTGAAATATTTCATTTTTAGTAAATATTAAAAATACAGTTTTCACGTAACTAGTGTCACATAGATTAAATACATCATGATGTATTAGTGAAATAATTATTATTAGACATCATGTTTACTTATTATATATTTTATTTGAATATTTATTCATTAAAATACAATAAAATAAATTTTCTAACAAAAAATGTATTTTCTAAATCCTTAAGTCAAATGTTGTTCTTTAAAATAATATTTTTCCCCAATTATCATTTTAATTAACTAATTAATTCAAATTGTAAAGGTGTTTTAAATTCTTAAACCCACTATATTATATGAATTTTTTATTTTTATTTCCATAAATCACTATTAAAAGTTTCACCTTCGATATAATATAATATTTTATATTTTATTATAAAAATACTATTACCCCAATGTATAAATAAACCCTATCCATTACCTTGGAAAAAACACATCTCAACCATTCCAATGCCGAATATCTACCCAAATATTCTATCTTAAGACACTTAGAATCCATAGGCACATTATGGAGTAATCCAACTCCAAAAATCAATGGAGTTATAGTGACGTAAAAAGATAAACCACATCGAGGAAATAGTTAGTATCCATTGACTCTACCCCCTTTTCTTCTCATCCTTCATTTTCCCACTTAGCTTCAAAATAATATACTCTAAAATTATTAATAACATGATGCTAATAATTTTAACCTACTAAAGGTATCATATGTATGACAGATATACATTCTATATTCCCTTTTTCCACTCTTTCAACAACATCCTATTAAATTCGGTTAACCACCTACCGAGACATTGGATAGAAAATTCTTATTAACACCTTCATAGATTGATACAATGAAATATATATAATATATAAATATATAATTATTTTTAATATATTCTTTTGGAATTAATTATAATAATGTATTATTTACAATTTTCAAAATAGAGAAATTAAAGAAAAAATCGATTTTTTTAATAAAAACATAATAATCAAACCATTAAATTTCGACAAAAAAATTAATAAAGTTAATGAATAATTATAATTTATAAATATTTATATAAATTTTTAATTCACTTCTGGATTAGTACATTAATAAACATATGTTCATTTTTTAGGAGGTGTAAATGGGGTAAAATTAAGTATGAATTAAAGTAAGGGACTTCGTCTCAATTTTAATTTCATTGAGACATACCTTGTATTATGAACCTAATCATTCTTTTATGGTATATATACTATCAATTTGAGATTATTTTTCTTTTAAAACTATAATTCTATTAAATATCAAAATTTGTTGTATCATGGATATAATTATTGTCTAAGCTATATGTTGCTTTTACATATGGTTTTTTCTTTGAATGTTGTTTTAATTGAGAAAATATTAATGAATTTGTATCATCCACTAAATAGGAATAATTTTGTAAGTCATATTTTTAATGGATTAAATATTTTTATAAATAATTATTTAGACTTATAGTGATGGGTGTAGATTTCTTTATCCACTCAGTTCATCGATAAGTCTCATGAGACAAAACATTTAGAAAAACTATATTCTTTTTTGTTTCCAATCATAATCAATTGATTTTCTACCCATACATATAAATTATCCTGAAGGTATAATGATTTATATCCCAGATACATGATGTCCAATAATTAATCATTTTCATCATTCAATATTAATTTATTATGTTCCATTAGATTTTAACTATGAAAAAATAAATTGACGCATTTTCATTCTTATTTTATTGATGGAACATGTTTTCTAGTTATATATTATATTTCAACAATGCCTATTACTTATTGAAATTTCTTTACTAATTATTGATTCATGAAACTATTACTGAACCTTTGATGTCACCCCTTTATTTTTTCCCTTCCCCATGTTATGAAGATGAAATCGTTGAATAACATTCAATGACGTATATTATTTTTCATTGTAATGTTCTATGTTTAATTATTAATGTAATAAGGGAATCATATATGTATCCAGTTCTTAAATACATCCAAACTAATTGATCCTTGGTAATTTGATCTCTATTATCTAATCTATTATAATAAAAGGACCACTATATCTAGGCTACAATTTTCAGGGTTATTATAGTTGGTATCATAGATACTTTGGTAGAATCCTTCAGAACTAGATCTTAAGTAAGCATGAGGGTTATAATAATTCCTTATAGTTAATATTTTTCACAATAATCTTTATGAATTTGAGCTAATATAGTATGTGATATTATTTAGTGATGGTTCATAATGGAATAAATTGAATCCATAATCATGGATAATATATGGATTTCCCCACTGAGAATGTCAACATAGTTAGTTTTGGAGTTGATCAGATCATGTCCATATTAGGAAAACCTACAGTGGTTATAATGAATTACCATGTTAAACAAATGTTATATTTTTTCATGTCGTATGAGACCCCATATTTTAGTGTTAATACTCTACCATTGGTAGCTGATAACTAGATCGGGCCCCTTGAAATGATATTTCTAACATTGGGATACAATTAAATCAAAAAGGTAGTAATAGAAGTATAGTGTCTCAAAGAATATGTTGATTAGTGGTGGTATCTGATTCAGAATACTTAAGTGGAAGAAAAAATAGAGTACATGTAATGGGGAACTATTAATGAAACAATATTTGAAAAATATTTCCTTATGATTAATGACTATAATTAAAATAAAATTTCTTAACATAAAACTAAATTAATAAGGGAGTGTTTTAGAGTGTGAAGATACCTTCACAAGACTAGCCAGGTATTCTATAGAATACATATGAGATTCAAAAGACAAAATTGGTAATTTCATTAAATTTCTTATGCCATGCTTCAAATGGCTCTATATTCTCAAAAAATATAATAATATAATGAAATAGTCTTAAGTTACATCAAAATAGAGAAGGAATTTGCTATATCCTATATGTTCATAGAAAATCCACAGAAGAATGGGTCTTCTAATAACCATTTAAATGGTTATGAATGAATGAATAGGAGGGGAAAAAGGAAATTCATATTATATGTGAATTGTGGAAAGAGTCATCATGGTAAATGCATTAAAGGAATGGTAGTTTTTCATAAGTGTAGAGAAAAGGGACATTTACTAATGAATGAAAGTGGGAGAATGAAATCAATGATGTTAAATGCTTAGACTATAATAAAATTGATATTTATTAAAATAAATTTATTATGAATCAAGTAAATCTACCATAGAAGAAACAACTAGGAGATGACCAAGCTTATGAAATCACTACTGCTAAACTACAAGTAAAAAATGATGCCTCATTACACAAAAAATGTTTATCGAGTTTCCATTTGGGAACATAAACATGCTTTATTTACTGAAATTATCATCACACATATGGTTGAATGTGATATAATCCTTGTTATAGACTATAATTCAAAAAATGATGTGAATTTTTTTTTTCAAGAAGAACATAATTATGATTTTTGTGGAAGATATAGAATCCCTTATCTTTAAATAAGAAACTTCATCTTCTGATTATTATCTAGATCCACCCTAAATATCCCAATTGAATGAAATTATTTTAGAGGAATATGAATGAACATCTAGGTATGAAAAAATTATTTTTTAAATTTAGGATGTACAAACTATACAAGATTACATTGATGTATTTCCAATGGAATTATATGGTCACTCCCAGAGCGTGAAGCTGTGTTTACAATTGATTTAATCATTGATGAAATACCAATAACAAACACTCCTTATAGCTTTGAAATTTTGGAATTAATGGAGATAAAAAAACTACAGGAGTTGAGTAATAAATGGTTTATTCACTATAGTTTTCCCCATGGGGGTCCCCTATTATCTTTTTTAAGAATAAAGATTGGTCCTTGATGCTTTGTAATGAATACAGAGAAATCAATTATATTATAATAAAGAACAAATATCATTTTCATTACATTGTTGATTTATTTTATTAACTCCACAAAGAAAAATATTTTTTGAATATTGACCTCTGTTGTACGCATCATCTATCGAAAATAAAGAAGGAATATATTTTCAAGATAACTTTTCAGATTAGTTATGAATAATATGAATTTATAGTAATTACATTTGGATTGAATAATGTATCATATGTTTCCATTGATCTAATTAACAGAGTGTTCAATGAATATCTAGATGATTTTTTATAGTACTCGTTGATAATATTATGTTATACTCTAAAATCTATTAATACCGTGAGGAAAATATTATGGATTTGGTTACTCAAAAATTATTATTTCTCAATACACTACCAACTTGGAAAAGGAAATAAGTTAGTAGATACATTAAATATGAATGATTATAGACTTCTGACCTAAATAATGATTGATAAAGATCCTATATTCATGGATTAATTAAATCTAGATATGGTAATTTTTATGTAAGGTGAAACAATACTCATATTTCAAAATATTTATAAACCATCCTTAGTAGAGAAGATAAAAAAGTTGTCAATCTAATGAGGATAATTTTCAAAATTATATTAAAGCCTTCATGGATGGAAGACTGTAAGACTTTTTGAATGCGGATAAAATACTAATGAAATTGGTTATGTCTTTCATCAATACATGAGATAAAAATAGAACTATTAGATGATTCTTATAGCTGATTTTTTTATTCACCCCTTTAGTTCCAAAATGTATAGAGATATAGAGGAAAATTGTGTTTGGGATAATATGGAGTGGGAAATTTTTTACGTTGTGTCAACATGCCTAGTTTTTTGACAAGTGATGGTTGACAGACAACATCCAAACAGAGTAATGAAACCTTTAGCTATTCCTGTTAGGAAGGGGGATGAAATTATTTTGGACGTCATAAACGTATTACAAAAGACCCCTTTTAGGAATACTATGATATGTGTTATTGTTGATATCCTAAAAAATTTGTCACATTATCTTGGTATAAGATATAACTTATCTCTTTACCACCTAACAAGACTCTATATTAATGAAGTTTTTAGAATTTATGGTGAACCTATATAACTTTTATGTGATTGAGATCCACATTTTACATTAAAATTATAGAATATTCTATAAATTTTTTTGGATACTAAGATTTATTTATGTACTTTTTATAAACCGTAATCTGATAGACCATTTGAAAGGACTATTAAAATAATAAAATACATTTTCAGGTCAATCTAACATAACTTTAAAGGTATGTGGAATCATTATTTACCTTTGGTAAAATTTAACAATAATAATAGTATCCTTTCTAGTATTCAAATGACACCCTTTGATTAATTATATGGAAATATATTATTTACTCCAACTTGTTGGGATGAAGTTGGTTAGAAGAAAATTATAGGCCCAAAACATATTTGTTGGGACCTCTTTGTGTATGAAGATTGTATTTGTTGTTAACTGTTTTCAATACTGGTAAAAATGAAGAAGGATATGAAAAAGGACTAAAAAGTTAATAGAGATTGGATGAAGTGAGGTTTCCTGGAGAAATTTTATGGAATCATATCCTTGGATTTCATACTTGAGAAATTCTCTAAGAAGATCAATTAAAATGATTATTGAACTGATCCTATGTTTAGTGAACTTTTGTCAAAGGTGAAACATTGTCTACAATAATGAAGAATGGTGAAGTATCATACATCTAAATATTATTGAAGAATATTGAGTATTTGAAGAAGACCATGAAATGAGTAACCATTTCTTAAGAACCATGTAAGAGTGTACTTGAAGAAAAGAACCATATGATTTACATGAAGTAGATAATGACGGTTGAAGAAGAAGAGAGTGTGTGGAAGGGATTGGAATTCTTATATGGTCATGCATTATAGATTTCCATGAAACTAGACAATTTTTGCAATGTTCTTAAAGTTCAAAATAAAAGTATCAAAGATGATACATAGTCTACAACATTTAAGGTATTTTAAGAAACCTCAATCCTCCACTTTTGGATGAAGAGTTATGATTTGAGTTATTTATAATTAACACTCCAAATGGAATTGAGGATTTGAAGTAAGGATGAAGATACACATTGGAATTCATATTCCAAAAACAATGTCCAAAACAATGAAGATGCTTTGAGTATTTGTATTTCACAAATATAATAAGTTTGGTGAAATTTTGATGAAATCCTTATGATGGATAGGGGGAGTAATGAAGTATTTTTGGAAAAGGAAGTAAGGTGGTGCACAAGTCAAAAAGTGGTGAGAATATGTGGAGCACAAGTATATGTGACACACAAGTGTATAATGTGCGAAAGTCATAGTTCAAGATAAACACATCAAAATATGACAAAGAAAAAAAGTGGCATGCATGTTAAAGATTAGCGCGCAAGTGTGGCGTGCAAGTATAAGTCGCACACAAGTGTATGTTTCATGGAATTCATATTTCAATATCAGCTAATCAAAATATGACAAAGGAAAAAAGTGGAATGCAATTCATGTAGCAGCGCGCAAGTGATGGAGTGACGCACATGTAGGAATGGTGTTCAAGTGTATGTGGATTATAAGTCACCAAAATTCCTATAAATAGATGTCTACCCTCCTCATTTTCCAAGATCAACACATACGAAAAAAATTTAGTTCTAATCATGCAAGTAGAAGAAAGTGGTTTGCAAGATGAAGTGGAATGCAAGTTTGGGATTATTTTTAAGGCGTACAAGTAGGGTGGCGCGCAAGCATAGTGGCATGCAAGAATAGTGGCGTGCAAGAAGAGTGGCATGCAAGAAGTGGTGCACAAGTTGTAAGAGGCACTCAAGAAGGGATTATTGTGAAACTAGTGTGTTGTGTCAAACCCCTAAGTGGCACGCATGTTGTGAGTTGTACAAAATTGTGGCATGAAAGTAGTTGGTGGCGCGCAAGCATGGAGGTGCTCAAGTAGGGTGGCGTTCAAATAGGGTTTTCCATAGAATCTATGATTTGGGAAAGATGTTATTACCAGATTATGATGAAATGTGATGATTCTTTGTTGAGATGAACATAATTGTTTTAATAATCACAAAGATAACTAGTTATTATAGCAAGAAAAAAAGAAGAAGAGTTTAGTGAAGTTGGTTTTACACTAAAAGAGATTGTGTGAAGAAGAGTAGCTTTCAGTGCATCTTGTTTTGTATTGAATAAAAAGACTAGGAATAAGAGTATTCATCCTACATGTTTGTTGCAGACAAAGAATAGGTTGGTTATTTTCGTGCTGCTAATCATGTAACAATAAGAAGAAGAAGGTTGGGGAAGAACAAAGTAACACCGTAGAATCCAATAGGTCTCAACAAGTGGATGATTTTGTTAGTGTTTCAAACTCTTTGAACAGAAAGAAGACTGTCTTTAGAGGTAGTATAACGAACCAGCTTGAGGCTGTAAGAGACTGTCTACGCTGGATGTATAAATAACCATCGAGTATAAGGGTATATCTTACTCACTGCAAGTTGGAAAATGATTGTCTTCCTTCCTCAATTCCAGTGTAGGGAGAAACACTAAGAAGTGAATATTTCCTTCCCTCCTTGAATTGTTGGGAGCCACACTGACTAGAGGATTGATTTCCTAGTAAACCAATGTAATAGTTACTACATTATAGTGGAGAATCTATACATGGGTCGTTACCATAAATAGTAAAGACATAACAACTTATATTGAGTGGTGAACCTGGTTAAAATATCATGTTCATATTTTTACTAATTTCATAATATTTCATTTGATAGGGAAAAAAGAATAATATAATCAAGATCCTAACAAGTCAAGATGTATCAGGATTAAAAGAAAAAATTGTTTCAAAAAGGTCCCCAACACTGTTTCACTCCCCTCTCAGTGTTAGGAATATCCCAAATCAGTCCTTTCAAATGGTATCATAGGGACAGGTTTACCTCGATTGTATTCTCTACATTAATGATATTCTCTTTTGAATACTTGATATTATTTCTTGACTTAATAATGAAGTTCTTTTTTTGTTGAAGATTGTGTTATCTCTGAGTAGAATTCTGTATCATCCAAAACCATGATGAACAGGAAAAAGAAGGAGAAGATAAATCTAAGGAAGAATTCACACACATCTAAAAAAGAGGAATCATCTGGTTATCCATATCTAGATGACATTAAAGACACACCAAAATTGGAATCTAATGAGAAGGTAGATCAAGTTCCCACCAAGAATATGGAAAACCATCCTACATCAACTGATCAAGAGGACTGTGTTAGAACATTCGGGAATTATTCTCATGATGAAAATGTGAGCACAAGTGGTGATGATCAATCTAAAACATGCCATGAAGTATCAGTTGATAAATTATTAATGATTCTACATGGTATTCCTGAAGAAACTATATCCCTGGTTTGTGGCGTATTTCAATGCATGCAGGAAAATATTGCTCATTTCGATGAAGAAACTGATGTTTTGGAGAAAGTCTTACAAGAAAAAATTGTTGAATGTTTAAAGATCTCTAGACAGTTTGGAGAATTTGATGAAACAAAGATAGAATTTGAAGTAAGTTCTTCAAAGTTGCCCAATTATTTTGAATAAAATAAGGGAGTCAACAAGGCTCTATAAAAGAAGATACATTCACAGGAAGATGAGCTAAAAAGAGCACTGAAATCAAGAAGATATATTTGGAAGAAGACTCCAAGATGATATAATCACATGAATCTTTGTTACAAAACAATGTAAGGATGCATGAAGATGATGTTGAACGATTAAATAAATCTTGTGAAGATATAATGACTGTTATTTAACACCAAAAAGATATCCTCAATATGAGATATCTAGTGTTGGAAGCTTAGTTGACCAATCTTGAGAAGACACATATTAAGTCTCCACAAAAGATAAGAATAGTTGCTGCTAGTACTCAATGCTCACTGGAGGATTCTATTGTCCAAATACCTCTAACATGTGATAATACGATCACAGATTCACTCACTGATCTATCAAAAGAAGCCAATAAACTGAATGTACCATCAATGAAAACACGTACCAATGTATCTAAAATTGTTTCTATAAAAAGTTAAAGTTGGAACAAAAACTCTAAACAAGAATGGATGAGAAAGGGTGATGAGATGCATACTACTCTGGATAGGGTGGATATGAAAAAGAATATGGAATATGGTTCCTCAGATAGAGAAAAACCCATCAAGAATATGGCTCTGCAATCTAATATAGAAAATATCACGAAGTAAAGAATTGTGGATGAATTCTAGTGTTGCAACAAATTTGGGCATTGTGCACTAGATTGTTGGAACAATCACTTAAATGTAAAAGCACAGATAAATCCCACCTCAAGGGGGGAGAAATACAGAAAAGACAAAGCAACATCCATAGATCTAGATGCATCTGTTTACTGCAAACAGGTCTAGAATATTGGACAACATCTGTGATTTATTCAATGGGAGTGTTCACAAGAAGGGTGCATGCTTATCATAGAATTTATTCAAATCTAATATTAACAGAAGACCAAAGAAGCTAGTGAAGAATAAAGAAGCTATCTTGGGAAGTAAAAAAAAGTATGTTGAAAAAGAAAATTCTCCCATGTAAATTACAATGAGGATAATTGAGAAGTCCTTGGATTTTAAATCCAACAATTTTACGGGTAGTTCATCCAAAAGATCAATCAAGAAGGATGACACTCTGAAGAAGCCATGTGGAAATTAAAAAATTACTTCCACAATTCCTAAAGAAATATTTTTTAATTGGTCTAAATATTTGGAAAGAATGAGAAAATAGGAACATGCACAGGATAAGGCTAGTATCAAAAGTAATAAAAATATTCCACATGATGTAGAAAATGTGAATAAGTGGTTTCAAAAAAAGGCAACTCTCATGTTCAAGAATATTTGTGTGTATGGTGAAACAAGGCTAGTCACACTATTAAAAATTGAATTGAACTTATTGTAGACTAATAAGAATTTATCAAAAGTATTAAAATTGCACCAGGAGATTCTAATTCTTGGAAATATCTTGAATAAAGAAGTTTCACACAAAAATAAATGGAAGAATTATTGAGATCCACACAACCACAGTCAGAAATGAATATTATATGTGCATGTGTGAGGAGTGGAGAAAATGGAGCATCTTGGTGGAGAAAATAATCCTAGCCATTCTTCTCACATTGATGAAGCAACAAATATCCACCTAATTCCCTTAAATCATTCTGTATTTCATTTTTTCTGATAATACATGAAATTGAAGGTGAAGGAATCTCTAAGGGGGAGAACCTGAGAAGTAGTGATTACTATCAACTCATGATAGAACAGTTGATGAATTTTTCATCTGTGGAAGATTCATCAATTGATATTAACATATTAATATGATGAGGTATCACCATTTATGAAGATGATGAGGAGTTTTCCCTTAATAGGGAGACATATAAAGAAGCTTCTAGAGTTATTATTTCAATCAGTATCAACTTTAGCAGGTTTCAAATTCAATTACTTCGGAAATTTCATTAATAGAATGTCATTAGAAAAGCTGTGTCGTTTCTTAATCTCTCATCCTTGGTTACGCTAAATACATATATTTTTACAAATGAGTAGTAGCTAATTCAATCAGTGACATAAGAAGAATGAATGTTCCCCATGACCACTTATCCTACCAATTTCACTTGAATGTATTTGAATAATTTGTTTAAGTGAGTGCATGAATTTCAGGTTTATTATTTCTTATCACATTCAATGTATTCATCCTGGAATGAAAGTGGAAAAACCTTAAAGATAAGTGTATGAGATCTCATATCATGAGGTGTAATGATCAGTGGATAATGGGATGCCTTGTTGTCTATGTCAAATCCTATTTTTTTGTACATTGACCATTACTCAATTATACATAGAGTAAAATGATTTATTCCACACTGCTTAAGTAAGTATTGATAACCACTTATTAATAATCTTTCTATTTCATATCAATAAGTGGGAGAGAAAGTGAAATAAATATTTGAAATGTAAGGGGGAGATAAAGAAGTAAAGGGGAGATAGAATATTATCATTTTGACACTGACACATTCATATGAGGATACACTAAGGTATTGACAATGAAATATAAATGTGGATATTGTTGGGACCACATTGTGTGTGAAGATTGTATTTTTTTCACTAGTTTTCAATACTATTAAAAATGATGAAGGAGATTAATAAGGACTTAAAAGTTAATGGTTATTGGACTAAGTGAGGTTCCCTAGATAATTGTTATGGAATCATAGCATTGGATTTCATACATGAGAAATTTTATAAGAAGAATAATTCAAACGATTGTTGAACTTATATTATGTTCAAAGAACTTGTGTCAATGGTGTCACATTGTTTACAACAAGGAATAATAGCGAAGTATCACACAACTAATGATGATTGATGAAGAATGTTGATTAGAAGAAGACCATGCAATGCTTCACGATTTCATGAGAACCATGCAATAGCTTACATGAAGAAAATAATCATATTATTATCATGAAGTAGAAAATGATGGTTGAAGAAGAAGAGAGAATGTCGAAGGGATTGTCATTCTATGATGGTTAGGCATTACACATTTCATTGAAGTTAGATAAATGTTGCACTATTCTTAAAGTTCAAAATACATGTATATAAGGTGATACATTGTCTACAACATTGAAGGTGTTGGAAGAAGCATCGAGCCTACACTTTTGGATGAAGAAAGATTATTGGAGATCATTAGAATAAAAAATCCAAAAGGAATTGAGGATTTGAAGTGAGGATGAAGAGGTAATTTGGAATTCATATTCCAAAAAGAATGGACAAAACTATGACAATGATTGGAGAACATGTGATGCATCAATTATGGAGGTTATGGGGAGTAAAGAAGTGTTTTTGGAAAAGGAATGAAGGTGGAGTGAAAGATAAAAAGTGGCACGCAAGTGTCGCGGGCATGCCAAAAGTGGCGCGCAAGTATATGTGATGTAGAAGTGTATGTTGTGTGAAAGCCATATTTCAAAATTAAAATATCAAAATATGACAACAAAATGAAATTGGCGCACAAGATAAAGATTGGTGTGAAATTGTGGTGTGCAAGTATATGTGGCGTGCAAGTGTATGTTGCACACAAGTCATATTTAAATATTAGTTTATCAAAACATGAAAAAAGAAAGAATGTGGTGCACAAGTAATGTAGAGGTGCACAATTGATGGAACAATGCGCATGTAGGAACGACGCACAAGTGTATGTGATTAGAAAGTCATGAAAATGCCTATAAATAGACAACTACCTTCCTCATTTTTCCAATATCAACATGTAAAATAAAATCTGAGCTCTGATCACGCAAGTAGTAGAAAGTGGCACCAAAGCTGAACTGGTGCACATGTTGAAGGTTATTTTTAAGGCACGCATCTAGGGTGGAGTGCAAGTAGAGTGGTTCCCAAGCAGTGTGGCACGCAAGAAGAGGGGGGCGCAAGTAGAAGTGGAGTGCACGTTATAGGTAGCGTGCAAGCTTGGAGTTGTGTGCAATAAGTTTATACTGTCTTACCCCGAATAGGCGCGCATGTTTTGAGTTGTGCACCATTATGTCATGAAATTTGTTGGTGGCGTGTAAGAACGAAGGCACACAAGTAGGGCGGCGCGCATGTAGGGATTGGCGAGAAAGATATGAGTTGTGTAGAAGTTCTTACAAGATTCTGATCAAATGTGATGAAGCTAAGTTGAGTTAAACTTCATTGTTTTAACAATCACAATGAGAACATGTTATTTTAGCATGAAAAAGAAGAATAGTTTAGTGTTGTGGGTTTTTCACTGAAAGAGAATGTGTGATGAATAGAAGGTTTTAGTGCAACTAGTTTTTCATTGAAGAAACAGAAGAAGAAGAAGAAGAATAAGAAGTCTGTCTAGCCTAGATGTTTTCTGCAGACAAAGAAATAGTTGGTTGCTTGCATGTTGCTATGAAAGTAACAAGATGAAGAAGAAGGTTTTGTAAGAACAAAGTACCACTATATCATCCAACATGTCTCAATAAATGGAAGATTCTTTTTTTGATTCCAAATATTTGAACATAGAGATAACTGTCTTCAGAGGCAGTATAAAGAACCAGTTTGAGGCTATAAGAGACATTCTACACAGGCAGTATAAAGAACCAACGAGTGTAAGGCTATATACTACTCACTGAAACATTGAAGAGGATTGCTTCCCTCCATCCTTCCATTGTTGGGAGAAACACTGGTATGTTATTATTTACTTCCCTTGCCTAAGATTATAGAGACACAATAACTAGTGGATTGATTTTCTAGTCAAGAACTGTAACAGTTACTTCATTATAGTGGAGAATTTTTATACTGGTCATTACCATACACATTAAGGACGTATCTTCTCTTCTTGACTGGTGAACCTTGTAAAAATATCATGTGCATATTTTAATTTCTTTAATATTATTTCATGATATTGGGAAAAGAGAATAAGAGAATCACGATCCTAACATGTCAAGAGGTATCGAGATAAGAAGAATAAATTGGTTCAAAAATTTCCCCAACACTGATTCACTCCCCTCTCAGTGTTCGGAATATCCCAAACCGGCCCTCTCAATATTTATGATATAATGCTAATGGAAATAATTGTTTAGGCTCATGCTAGAGCATCCCAATGTAGGAAAAAATGTTATACTAACAATTAGAGAAAGGATTTGGAATTTCATGTGGGAGATCATGTCTTTGTGAATTTATCTACATAGAAGGGTTCCTTAAGGTTCGGATTGTAATAGAAATTGATTCCTATCATCATCATATCATTTGAAATTATTGAAATAATTGGTGTTGTAGATTTCCAATTAGAAATGACAACAAGTCTCTACAAATATCAAGATGTTTTCTATATATCGTTGCTAAAGAAGTACCTTCCAGACCCGATGCATGTACCCACCAATGAAAAAATTGAACTGGATACTAGTTTTTCTTACTAAAATAGTCCTATAAAGAATATTGACACAAGAGATAACATATTTAGAATATAGATGACTCGACTAGTAATGGTTCTTCTGAGAAAGAATAAAATTTAAGAACAAATGTGGGAGCTTGAGGATGTTTTGAAGAAGAACCACCCCCAAATATTTTTAAGGAAAAATTCATGAAAATTTTTGAGGATGAAATTACATAAGGATGGAATAATATAACACCACAAGATTTAATAGTTTGAATCTTCGTATATAAAATCAATCTAATCGATAGTTTATGCTGCAAAAAAACTATGATATTTGCTTAAATATTAACATGATGATTGTAATAGTAATTTAACGATTAGGGATTGCAATGTGAACATTAAAACAACAACTTATCAAATTAATGTACAAATAAAATTTATATATCTCATAAATAATAATATAATATATTTGTATCATAGAAGAAGTAAATAAATGTTTATGAAATGATAAATTAAGAGTCGTTATTTTCTTAATAAAAAAAATTTATTTAAAATTTTATAATTCATCTAAATATTTTGAAAAAATCACAAAATTGATTCATAGATTTATTTTCTATATTTATATAATTATTTAATAAGACCTTAATTAATCATTCAATGTGTCATAAAATCGTTCATAACTTTAAAATTGATATTTTTTTAATAAATGATGATTTTATTTAAAATTAAATTTTCACATATTAAGAATATTAATTTCATAAAATGTATTCCATTTTCAAAATCATAAATTCATAATATTCCTTGGGTTATTTTATGGTAATTGTTTTGAAATACATTTTTTTTAATGAAGAGTAAAAATATGGTTTTCATGTTTCCTATGTGACATAATTACATCATTCATTATGTATTAGTGGCAATCTGATATATAGAATTTAAATTTTAGATATTAAATATATTAATTTGAAAATTTTTCATTAAAAAAATTCAATTTCAAAACATATATTTTATTTTTCAAATCTTAAAGTCCAAACTGATTCGTTAAAGTTATTTTTTTTATTTTTGTCCAATTTACTTTTTTTATAAATTAATTTATTATAATTATCAATTTATTTTAAAGTATTAAAACCTTTATATTATATTATTCTATGATTTATATTTTAAAAAAATTACAATATAAATTCACACCTTTGATATAATATTTTATTTAATATTTTATTCTAAAAAATACACCTCTCCTTAAGTATAAATAACCCCACCCCTTTTTTTTTGAAAACCACTCATCACACCCATTATAAATACACATATCTACTCAAATATTTTCTATTAATCCTCTTATAATCCATAAGAATTTCATGGAGTAATACAACTCCAAAAATGAAAATATTTATAGTGTTGTACAAGATAATCCACACCAAAGAAATAATAAGTATCTATTAACTCTCACATCATTTTTTATTCTTCTTCTTCTTTTTTCTAATTATATTAAAAACCATACACTCTAAAATTATTTATTCATTAAATTAACATGATTATAATTATTCTAACCTACTTATAGAATCATATATTTGACATATATTAATTTCAAACTACATATTCCCACTCTTTTGACAACATCCCGTTAAAGGTCAGTTAACCACCTACATAGACATTTACAATATAAATATTTTAACCATCTTCGTGGATGTAAGTTATGAATTATATATAATATATATATGTAATTACAAGTATTTTATGATTATGGAATAAATTATAATAATTTTTTATTTACATTTAAAAAATAGTGAAGTAGAAGAAAAATTAGATTTTTTTATGAAGAACCTCATATCAAAAAACTTCAATTTCATAAAAAATAATAAGTTTAATAAAATGATTATCAGTTGAAAAATATTTATATAAATTAATATAATCCATGTCAGGATGACTATTTTAATAAAAATAATTTAATTATTCATGAGCTGTAAACATGAAAAAATTAAATCGGAATTAAGTTAAAGGATTTATTCTCAATGTACATTTCATTGAGACTTAAATAGTATTATGCACATAATTTTTTATTTGGGATATAATTTTTCATTTGAAATTATATTTCTCTTAAATTTTTTATTTTTTTTATCATGTATACGATTATTGTCTATGTCTTATACCACATTTACATATGGTTTTTATGATGAATGTAGTTTTAACTTCAGAAATATTGATGAATATATATACTCTAATCAGTGAAGATACATTAAAATGTCATATTTATCATTAATTAAATATATTTATTAATAATTAATTAGACTTCTAGTGATGGGTGGTGCATGTTAATACCCCTTGATGCATCAACATGTATCATGAGGAAAAATTATTTCTTATAAACCCTTTATGTTTATTTCTAAGAATAATTGGACTGATTTCTACCCTGACGCATAAACCATCATGAAGGTATGATGGTTCATGTTCCAGATAAATTAAATCTAATAATTAATAATTTTATTCTTTTATTATTTAGTTATTATGTTCCATGAAATTTTGATAATTCCAAAATCTATGGATTACTTTTATTCCTAATTTATGGATAGAATGTGTTTTTTAGTTATTAATTATCTTTTCATAATGCTTATGAATTTATGAATTTTATTCTCTTATTATTGATTCATGTAACCCCTAATAGGAATTTGATATCACCATTTTATTGTTTTCCTTCCCCATGTTATAAAAATGAAATATTATAATAAGTGTCACAGAAGCTGTTTATTTTTCGTTGTTATGTTCTATGTTTAATTACCAATTTAATAAGAAAACCATGTATGTATTTAGTTATAAAAGACTACTAAACTAATATATCCTTTGTGATGGGTTCCCTTTTAGCTATTCCATTATAAAAAATAACCTCTAACTCTAGGATTCTTGGTTCAGGGTTTTTTTGTTGGAATGAGATAATGCTTTGTAGAAACCTTGGGAACAAGATGTTAAGTAAACACTATAATTATAAAAAGTCACTATACTGATTTTTTGGCTTAATAATCATGTTGATTCTAGGATAAATTATTGTGTTCCATTATTTAGTGATAGTTCCTAATGTTACAAAGTTTATAAACACTCATGATCAATGTATGGATTTCCCCACTAAACAAGTCAACATAGCTAATGTTGGAGAAATTCAGATCATGACCATGTTAAGAAAACATACATAAGATATAATGAATAACCATACTACACCTATGTTGGATAGTTTGATGAGGTATAATCCCCCATCATTATGTGGTTCTACTAATCTAGTTCTAGCTGAGTAGTGGATCATGTCCCTTAAAAAGATATTTCCAACATTGTGATACAATAAAAAAAATAGTATTGTAATTATATTGTCTCAACAATGTTGCTGATCAATGGTGGTCATTGATATATATTACTATAGTGGAAGAAAAAATTGACAACATGGAATGGAGAACTTCTAAAGAATATTTTTTAATCTATATTTCCTTCATGAGTGACAAACTGAATGAAGATAAAATTATTTATCTTAAAAGAAGGAATAATAGAGTGTTTCATAGTATGAATCATACTTCATAATACTATCTAGGTATTCTATAGATTATATACGTGGCTCAGAAGACAATATTGATCTTTTATTTTAAACAATTTCACCATGTTAATGAAGGGAACTATATTATCAATAATTTTGATCATATGATGAAATAGTATTAAGTTCTATCAAAATGGAGAAGGAATATTATATATTATATGTGTTAAAAGTAAATCAAGATAATAAGATTTATTCTATTAAACATGGAAATTTTTATTCCCCAATGAATAAAAGTGGAATAAATAAATTCCCATTATATTAAAATTTTGGAAATAATCATCTTGGGAAATGCTTCAAAGGCTTAAGAAATTATTATAAGTGCGAAGAAAAATGTCATTGATCTAATTAATGAAAGAGGAAGATAAAAATCAACAATTTTTAATTAATTAACTTTATTGAAATGGGGATTTATTTGAATCAATGTACCAAGTGTTAAGGGAATCTACGAGAGAATATTCCAATGGGAGATGTCCATGATTTTGAAATCACTACAACTGATATAAAATCACCCAATGATGTGGTGGCATATAAAATAATATTATATTCATGACTATACAATTATTTAATAGATTTATTATCATCACACACAATTAAATCTACCATGATTCCCAGGAAAATTAGATATTTCCATTTTAACTTAATAAGGGATTTTTCAGTGAAAACCCATAAGGGATGCCTAATTACAACAATAATGCATCGGTAATTTCCCTTAATGAGATATATACATGATTTATTTTCAATTAATATCATCATACTTATTCTTTAATTTCATATAATCCATTATATAAAATCGCTTTCAAAATATGATGAAAAAATTTATTATAAAAAAAAGGAAATTATGATTTGTTAGGAATTTGTAGAATCTCATATCTTTATAGTATAAAATTCATCATATGATTATTATTTTGATGAACCCCTACTAGATTTATTAAATTAAATTCTTGGAGAGGAAGAGGAAACAATATCTAGTGATTAAAAATATAATCTCAAAATTTTGGATGTAGCATGTCTTCAATAATACATTGATTTATTTCATAAAAAAATACTTATACATCACCTAAAGTGTGATGTTTACTTTAAAATTGATTTAATATTTCATTCAAAACTAATATCAAACACTCATTATAGAATATCCACCATGGAATTATTAGAGAAAAATAAATAACTAGAGGAGTTGAGTAATAAAGGATTTAATCCCCCTAATGTATCCATATGGGGAGACCATGTTCTCATTATTAAAAATAAAGATAGATCCTTGAGTTTATTCATTTACAATAGAGAAATAATTATATTACAATAAATATCATGTATCATCTGCCAATCATTGATTGTTTATTTGATAAAATCCTCTAGAGATCAAATTTTTTCAATGATTGACCTTTATTTAGGGTATTATTGATTACCAGTAAAGAAGGAATATATTATTAAGATCGATTTTTTGATAATGTATATACATTACGAATTTACAGTAATTCCATTTGGATTGACTAATGCATCCTATATTTTAATATATTTAATGAAAATAGTATTCATGGAATATGTTGATTATTTTTTTATAGTATTAATTTTTAGAATTGTAGTGTATTTTAAAAACTATAATGACCAAGAGAATCACTTTTTGTATCATTGTTGAGACATATAATAGGGAATAATAATATAGAAATTTTAATAATTATTAATTTTGGATTTATGAATTTTATTTTCTTTGCCATATTTTCTCTTATAATGATATCTTAGTTAATCATGCAAAGGTAATGGAAATACAAGGATGGCCTACACCAAAAAAAACTTAATAGGGGTATGTAGTTTCAATTTTTTAGTGGGAAACTATCAATATTTCATTAATAACATTTCCAGATTTTATAACCCATTAACCATGGACACATATAAAAGAGTTATGTTCATACATACAAATAAATGTGTAGAACATTTTGAATAATTTAATAAAAGATTTGTAAATGTTATGATTTTTACTCCACAATGAGGAAATGATGGGTTTTTGATATATTGTGATGCATGTAAGAAAGTAATGGGTTGTGTCCTTATGATAAATGATAATGTTGTTGCACATTAATAAAGGAAGTTGAATACAAAGAAAAAAAATTATCTAACTCATGATCTTGAGTTAGGATCTGTAATCTTTTCTCTGATGATATGGATACAATATCTCTATGGTGAAATATATGAGATATATATAGATAAAAAGATTATGAAATAAATATCTACAAAAAATGAACTCAACATGAGGAAAATTAGAAGTATTGAGTTACTCAAAGATTGTGATTTCTCAATACACTACCACCCTAGAATAGAAAATAAGGTGGCATATACATTAAGAGTGAATTGTCATTGACTACTGACCTAAATGAGGATTGAGAAATATCCTATATTAATGAATTTAGGAAATGTAGATATTATAAATTTTTTTAGAAGGGGAAACATTAGTACTCTTTCAAATGATTTATAAACCATATTTACTTGAGAATATAAAATGTTCTTAATATGATGATGAAAATTTTCAGAAGACAATTATTTCCGTTAAGGATGGAATATTGGAGAACCTCGTGTTTGAGAATGGAATTATGATATTTTAAAAGATGTTTTGTGTTCTATAAATACATGAGCTAAAAATGGGACTATTTGATGATTCTCATAGCAAAAATTTCTCTATACGTTATGGTAGTACCAAAATGTATAGATATATGAAGGTACCTTTTTGTAGTATAATATGAAGTGGGAAATTTATGACTATGTGTTAATATTCCTAATTTTTTAAAAATTGAATGCTGATAGAGAGAATCAAATAAGATTCATGAAACATCTAGATATTATTTTGTTGATATAGGATGATATTAGTATATAATTCATCCCTAGATTACCAAATACCCCTAGATAAATGATATGATATGGGTTATTGTTAATCTACATAAAATACCAATACATTTTCATTCTATAAAATATGATTTACCTCTTGAGAACCTATAATGACTCTATATTAATGATTTTTTGAGACATTATGGTGCAACTATATGAATAGTATCCGATAAAGATACCTATTTTACATCAAAATTATAGTAGATTCTATAAAAGGATTTGGACACAAATATCCATGTGAGTGGTTCTTATCACCCTCAAACCCATGGAATGTCTGAAAAGTGTATTCAAACATTAGAACATATGATGAAATCATGCTCACATGACCTTCATGGAATGTTGGATTACAATTTACCTTTGGTACAATTTTCCTATAATAATATTTTCCATCAAAGTATTCAAAATGTTCTATATATAGAATTATATAGAAAGAGACGCCATAATAAAATTTGTTGGGTTGGAGTTGGTGAGAGGAAACTTATAGGACAATATGTTATTGAAAAAAACATCGAGAAAGGTAATGACTATTTTGGATCATAATAAAGTATCCCAATGTAGTAAAAGGGTTATACGGACAATAGGAGAAAGGAGTTGGAATTTATAGTGGGAATTCATATATATCTGAAAGTATCTCCACGTAAGTGTGTCATAAGATTTTGTAAAAAAGGTAAACCAAGCCCCAAGTACATCAGACCATTTAAAATTATAGAAAAAATTTGATTTGAATATTACCTATTAGAAATGCCAATAAGTCTCTACAAATACCATAATTTGTGTCACATATCAATGATAATGAAGTAAATTTTAGACCCAAAGACTGTACTCGTCTATGATGAAATATAACTAAACCTGGTTTATCTTATTGTAAAGATCCCATCAGGATTATTGACACAAGATATTAAATATTGAGAAATAAGAAGACTCGAATAGTAATGGTAATTTAGAGAGTCCATGGAATGGAATAAACAACATGGGAAACTGAGTATTTTATAAAGAAAAACCACCTTCATATATTTAGATGGAAATATTCATTAGAAATTTTGAGAATGAAATTTCTGAAAGTGGTAAGAATATAACAACATATGATTTTTTGGTATGTATATTCATAAATAATTAATTTATTTGATAGTTTATATTGCAAAAACGAAGCATGATATACTATTAAATATTAACATGACTTTTAGAATAGTAAGATAACCATTTAGAATAGTATTATGTCCATTAAAATTATCACCTCCCCAATAAAAGTATAAATAAAATTTTTGAATCTCAGAAATGAAAATATGATATATTTATATGATGGAATAAGTAAGTAAATATTTTAAAAATAATAAATTAAGTGTTATTATTTTTGTATGTAAGAAATTTCTATTTACTATTTTATAATTATCATAATGGTTTAAATTAAAAATAATGAAATATATTCATAGAATATTATTATTTTTTATTAAAATATAATTTTATAAGTCATTAATTAATTTTGTAATGTTTTATAAAATCTATTATAATTTTAAAAGAAGTGTTTTTTGAATAAATAGTAAATTAAATTTAAAATTAAATTTATCATATTAAGAAATTATATTCATAAATGGATTTAATTTTTGAAATTAAAAGTCCAAATTTTCCAAGGGTGATTTTCTGGTAATTTACTGAAATATAATAATTTTCCGATGTATAATGAAAATAGAGTTTTCAAAGAACCAGTGTAACTCATATAACATCATTCGTGGTTTATTATTGACATAATTAATTATAGAACATAAATATAGGATATAATATATATTATTTTACAAATTAGCCTTTAAAATAAAATAAACTCAATTTCAATTCCTAAAAAAGATGTTTCCAAATCCTAAACTCAAATGTGATTCCTTAAAATAACAATTTTTCTTTCTTTCCAGTTTCCTTTTTCATAAACTATTTAATTATGATTATAAAAGTGTTTTAATAAACCAGTTATATTATACTAGTATATGATTTATATTTTTCAATAATACATTATTAAAACTTTCCCCATTGATATAATATTTTATTCTCAAAATACCCTTCTCATAAAGGATAAATATCCCCTCTCCCTTCCTTCTTAAAACCACTCATCCAACCCAATTAAATGTCATATATCTACTAAAATATTCTTCCTTAAGGATCATATAACTTTTAAGTACATTCTAGAGTAATCCAACTCCAGAAATTAATGTATTTACAGTGTCTTACATCAGAAGCCACCATGAAGAAATAGTAATTTTCAATTAATTATTCCCTATTTTCTTCTTCTTATTCTATTTCCCAATTCCATTAAAACCCATATAAAATATAATAATTTATGAATTAATTTTTCATAATATTAATTATTTTGTCCTACTAAAAATATCATATATAGAGATGATATAAATTTTGTACTCCCTTTTCCCACTCTTTCGATAATGTCCTGTTAATGGTCGGTTAATCATATATGGAGACATTACCGAGAATATTATTATAACCACCTTCATGGGTGGATATTTTGAATTATATATGATATATAAATATCTAATTACCTTTATTTTATGACTATTTTATTAACTATAATAATGGATTATTTACATTTAATAAAATAGTGAAATTGAGGCAAAATGATTTTTTAAGAAAAACATTATATTAAAATGCTTCAATTTAATCGAAAAAAATTAAGAAATTTAATTTGATGATTATAATTGATAAATAGTTATATAAATTTATATAATTCAATTATTTATTAGTGTTTTAAGAAATATTATATTTTTACTCACTAGGTGAAAATGCACCAAAATTAAGCGGGAATTAAAGTAAGGGAATTCGTCTTGATTTTTATTTAATTGATACTCACCTAGAATTATGAATAAAATAATTCTATTGTGGTGTATATACTACCTCTTTATGATAATTTTTCATTTGACATTATATTTTTCATTAATATACGTAATTATTTTATCATGGATATGATTATCATCTAATCCAGATAGCAATTTTACATACGGGTTTTTCTTTAAATTTTGTTATAACTGGGGAAATGTTGATCAATATGTATCCTTTACTCAATACATATATTTTGATAAGTCATATTTTTCATGCATTAAATCTATATATTAACAATTAATTTTACTTTTACTAATTGGTCTGGCTCGTTATATCCCCTTGTTGCATCGATAGATCCCCTAAGAGAAAATAGTTAGTGACAAAAAATTATTTTTTGTTTCAAAGAAAAATCATATGGATTTCTACCCACAGACTTCATGAATTTTTAATGTATGGTGGTTTATTATCCAAATACATGAAGTATAATAATAATTAATTTTATTATTCATTATTTAGTCATTACATTCCATGATATTTTTACTATGAATAAATCTAAGGATGTGTTTTGATTATCAGATTATTGATGGCTTTTGTTTTTATTTATTTGTTATATTTCCATAATGATTATTAATTTTTGACTAATAATCACTTATTATTGATTCATATAACCCATACTAATACTTTTATATTACCATTTTATTTTTTTCTTTCCCTAGGTTTTTTAAATGAAATAATATAATAAGTTTCAAGGAAGCAGTTTATTTTCCTTTGTTATGGTCAATGTTTAATTTAAAATGTAATAAGGGAACCATGTATTTATTTAGTTCTTGAATAATCCTAAATTTATTTATCCTTGGTGATATGATATCTTGTATCTATGTTATTTCAATAAAATGACCACCGAATCTGGGATACTAGGGTCAGGGTTGTTACATTAAGAATATATTTATTCCATATTTCTAGAATATTATTCATTCAAATAATGTTGATCACATAAATCAAATCCCATTATATTCAATTATATAATATGTAAGATCAATTTTTTTTCTTTTTTAATAATTCAGATGGTAACAAAAAAATTATTTATTTACTCTATTTTGTAGTTGGTAAAAATATATATTTATTCAGGTTACATGAATATTATATTAAATCTATTTTAGAAATTTTAGTGAATATGAAATTATATGGAATGATATGGATTGATCTTATCAGTCTGATGAAAAAAATATATAATATTATTTAATAAAATATTTATTTATTTTTCATGAAATGATATTATATTTATTTCATGTCATGTTATATGTTAATTTCCTAATTTTATTATTCTTTTTCTTGTTGAACAACATTTGAAAAAAATATTAGAAAGTTTCATTTTCCAATTATCAATTAATAAACCTATTTTATATATTCTAAAATAATATTAGTTTAGATGGTTGTGTGTACAACATAATAAATATAAATCTAATGATATCCCAAACCCTAGAGATAAATTATGCTCCCTTATTACCTCTCCAAAATATTGAAGAAACAAGAGTGGTATTATAGATATTTATATAGAATGTCAAGAACCACATTATTCCTATATCCCAAGACATGAAATACAAAAAAATATACACTGATTTATAGAGCCAATGTATATATATATAGGAACATTTTTTAAAATTATATAGTATAATGATAATATAAAAAGTGTGGCAATAGAACAAGATCAAATAGACTAACAACATTGATTAAATTCATTATTTAATTTAAATATAAATTTAATTTTAGTGATCCTTTCATAATATTCCATCGAACAACACTGAAAAACTATAATTTACTAAAAAAAATAGTGACGTTTTTCACTAAATAAGTTAGCAACATTTCAAAATATCTCTAATGGAAAAAACATTACTCATTTTTATTTTTTAAGTGAATTTTTTATGTTCTATAGATATTATCCATTTATATTAATGTATAAAATAAATATTATACAAGTTTTATAGTTATGTTATTCCACAAAAAAAATAAAGTAGTATCAAAGGAATAATAAAATTATTTATGATTATTTATTTCTAATTTGATCATTTTCATTCAATTATTTGAGATTTTTCTTATTCAAATGTCATTTGTGAGTCCAATGATCGATATGAAACATTAATCCATGTTTGAATGATAATGAATGGGTCAAAACATGTGATTGACACAACAATATCCCATTTAGATGCTTCAAATTCATTATCAAAAAGATATAGTGCCATGAAATTTAATTGAAAATTATATTCCATATAATAGGTTTTCATTATACAAAGACCATTCTTCAAAAATATGGGAACATCCTATGTTTTAGTATGTGATGTCATTACATGTAGTGTATTAGAATGACACATATGTAAAGAGGGATAACAATATGTCTATATGGAATTTATTAACTATGAAACACAACATGATTTACACATCATAAAATTTTCAGAAAATAATATCAGTCACTACTAAATGGAATTACACATTGAATATTTACTTTATGTTGAAAAATAGGGTGAGACATGTAATACATGATGTATATCTAAATGTACATTTTTTTCATTGTAGAATAGGAACTCAAGGAATAATTTTTGGCTTATTCTCTGATTTTACATATGATATTAATTAATTCTATGTAATATATTCCATTTCCTAAAATTTAACAGTCTTTAATGATTATAAAAACATTAAAATATTAGAAATGGTTGAAGCAACATATATTTTTAAAATATAGTGTTATTATACATAAAATGAAGAATTTGTAGTTTGATCATATGGCTCTACACACTATAAATATCTTAAAATTATATATAGATTTATATACTATGCATATATATGGTAAACTATTTTGATTGCACACAATGATTTTCATTAGATATTTTATCATTACATGTTGTGTAAGTGTTAAATTCCAGAAATTGGATTTAATATGAAATACAATGTATATTCTATAGGGACTAAAAACTACACGTAATGTACACAAATTATTTTAAAAATGGATTTTATTTTATTTAATTTATCCAATTAATAATTTTTTGGATTAATATTCTTTCTCATGGAAAATTAGATGGATATTAGTCAAGATAAATAAATAATTTATTAATTCATTAATTAATTTAATAAATCGAGTTAATTTATATCAAATAGAATGATTTTAAATCAATAATTGAAATACAAAAAGCATTTGTCATTTCAGGTTGTGGTTGGTCATTCCCTTTGACTAAACTATGCATGTGTTGGATTTGTTAATTAATGTATTTAGTTATAAAATGGATTTATATAATATTTAATATTTAATTAAATATATGATCTGAAATTCATCCATTATGACATTGTTACATATATGACTTCATATTAAAGTATTGTTTTATGTTATATTAAATTCATTATTCATCTAATATGCATGTGAGTTCACATTTGTATAGAATTGATTTCCAAACTAGACGAGGCTATTCAGGACCCAAAATGAGATTAATATAACCATGATGAAACACATAAGAATAGTGAATGATATACCGCAACCTAAGATAAGTTTTAAGAGATAATTTCCTAATGGATATGTTTTGTTTATCACCACTTGACATACTAATCAGTGATTCAATGCTCATGAAAATATTAAAAAAAATAGTGCATGGATATTTAATAATTCATGAGATTTATGGATTCTTTAAATATTAAATATAAATAAATATTTCAAGTAAATTAAAAATATTTAATCGATAAGATGGGATATAATATATATTATATATATTATATTTTTTGTTTAATTACATATTTAATCATCATAATAATATTATGGACAAATATATAATGGAAAAACTATGATATCATATAAAAATTCAATTAATATGTGAAAATAATTTCACTATGCAATGTTGATAAATAATTTTCATTACATATAAAAATAAAAAATATTTTCGAAATAAAATAAAATATTTTTACGAATAAGTCAAGAAAAACCCCACTACTATAATATTAAGTCATCAAAATGACTTCTATTTTATATATAAGTAAGATAACATTATTAAAGAATCTGTTTGGTCATCATTGAGGGTATATTCAATTATTTAGGATTACTAGTAAATAATTTTTGTTGGGATAATAAAATTTTTGAAAATGTTAACTCAAATTGTCTAATTGATAATATTTTGAGGTAAATATTGAAAAAAATTGACTCTAGTATTTTAGGATTGTGTGTCTTCTGAAAAGATCCTAGAAGTAAAAGTTAATATATTTGGAATGTAAGTCCTATGTAAATTCTATAGGGTAATTTTCTTGACTATAGTCTATTTATTAGAAGGGAAATTTGTATCTTCACACCTATAATATATAATCTAGTATATATTCCAAATTATATGGAAAATGCTTTCAGGATTTGATAAAATAGTGATTGATATTGCAAATTTATTAATTTTTCATATCTATTAATAGGGATAGAATTATAAATTCTACTTTTGTTCATTGTAGGTAACTGAAATTGAATAATATACATAATTATTTCTATCATCAATCATAGAGAAAGATAATTTCATTATAAGTGGTCAATTAAAAAAGGAGTACACACATTTATACATTTAACTCTTCCATGAGATGATTTTTTATGTACTGGAATCCCCTATTTACATTGCTCCCTCTGAGAAGAAAAGTGGGTGGAGAAAAATGAATTTTTGGAATATGTGGATAAAGCATTGGATGCCCAATAACTTATATTATCATACATGTTATAAAATAATAAATTGATGTTTTCATTACTTTAAGGCTTTATATGATCAATAACGTATCATATATGAAATTCATAACTAAAAAGAACAAAAAACAATATATAATAGTAAAAATGTATATATAAATTTTGAAGTTAAAAAAAGTTAACATTATTATGAAATTTATTTATAATGAAAAATAAATTTCAAAATTAATAATAAGGCAATGGAATAATTATATTAGTGTTGCTAAATTAATAATAAGATTAGTATCTTATTTAAATTATAACAATTTTTTTAAATGTGCACATTATTTTAAGATATTAAATTTATTATGTATTAATTGCTTTTTATATAAATATTGTATTGTCATAATTATTATTAGAAATTGATTCAAATGAGAATAAGAGTAATTAACATATAAAGAATGTTAATTTTGTATAAAAATAAATTATTATTATATATTTTCATTTAAATTTTAAATTTTTAAAATCTATAATTTTAAGGTTAAAAATGAACATCATGTTTTATTTTAGGGTTCGATAATTATCTTGGGATAATTTTTTATATTTAAATACAATATTTTATTTTTAATTAAATAGTAAAAATTACGGATTTATCTAATATAAACAATTTTTTGACATATAATTTTTTGAAACGTTTTATGTATAAATATTTGATTTTATAAATAAATATGAATAATTATGAAATATGATTATGAATTTATAAAACCCCTGTTGAATGTTTTTTAAAAAATAGTAATATTTTATTGTTAAAACTATTTTAATTCACCTATATTAATAATTAGTCTCATCAATTTTATAAATTGAATCAATATTTCTCATATTCCTTATAGAAATTTTAATATTATTAAATAATGAAAATTTTATTTTAAGAGAAAAAATTATGATTACTATGGTTAAATTTTTGACCATGATTGTGGTGATAGGGATCTTTCATATAATGATTTTATTAGTATAAAGTTATTTTAAAGTAATAAATTTAATTGATGTAGTTTATAAAATTACAGTAATATAATGTTTAAAAATATACCAATATATATTATCACCAATTTAATTTGTAACTAATATTATATTAAATTACAAACCCTTTTTGGTGAAAATATCATTTTTCTAAAAAAACGGTTTCTATATGTTTTTAATGATTTAATTATAATTTAATTTTCAAATATTTTTAAATTTAATTGGAATACATTGATAATATATTTATTTTCAGGAAACCCAAATTTTATTGTATGCGATAACGTATATTTTTAGTAAAACATAGAATACATGTGTACAAGCTAGTTACCATGGAATAAGCTAGAATGGTAAAATGTTAAAATAAAGTGTTAAAATACTTGAAACCTATTCAAACATGTTAGAAAAAAACTTTTGAGGATATATTTACCTTATATAACCCCATAATCAATTATTTTACACTAATGAAACCATTGATGTTTGAATAATGACATAAAATTACTGAAATCTAAAGGCTACTTCAAAATTACACTACAATTTAGTTATAAAAGTGAACCAATTACACCAATTCATGAGACACATATCCCATTGATTTATTTTCAACAAAATTAAATTTTTAACCACATAGAATATCCTCCCATTTTCATAAGCCTTAGGTCCCAATTTCATAGAATAATACTTCCATTTAGAAGGATACTTTGAAATGAAATATCAAGTTCTCACCATGATTATTAGTTACTCATTATAGTTTTCTTCATAATATTTCTCATACAAACCATTTATAGAAACCCTAATGTAATTTTATAAGTATTATTAAAATATTAAAATATTATTATATTAATGTGTCATTTATTAGTTAATACTTCACATCAACTAAGAAAAATCAATGAATGTCAATTGTGTGTACATGCGGAGTACCGCCTTTGTGAATTGATGTAGGTAATTTTTCATATCCACCTCTTAAGGATGATAAAAATAAAAATTTATTAAATTAATATGTTTCATTTTTACCAATTTTTATTTCCAAAAAAATACATATACCTTAATTATATCCCATTCATTGAGAACTGAAAATGTTAACTTTGTGTACGTGTGGACAATTGTGTCCATGAATAGAGAATTTTATTTATCATCACTAAATTTCAGATATATTTATTTAAATGAATTTATTAAAGGACAATTATATTAATAAAAAAATTAAACATCATTAAAAGTTATAGTATCATTACATAATTACTTTTTTATCTTAATAAATAATTATAACATGCTCATATTGGGGTCAGTTTTACCACCAATGTGAACGATTTTAAAATATTAATATTATTAATGAATAAATGATAATATATAATTATTTCATCATGCGAAAATATTATATTTTATATTTATTAAATATTAAATAAATATTTTACTGAAATTTCATATATTTTCAAGTGTATCGCCTTTCAATCATTAAATATGCCAAAATTTGTTCGTTACATTATTTATTTTAAAAAACCACACATTTATCATTAACAAGAAAAAGGTTACGATTGATCATTGAAAATCCATGAAACATGTATCTTGGTTAATTTTGGAATGATGAAATTTTTTTTAATAAACAATAATCAAACTTGTTCTTAAGTAATAAGTAAAAAATAAGAAATTACGGTTTCTAGGAATCTATAATAAAAATAAACTATAGCTATAATGACACATACACTATCAATAATATTCTTTTCTGGAGTAAATGTGTTTAATATTATACTATATAGTATTATAAACATAAAACACATAAAAACCCAAAATCACATTATTTTAATGATAAATATTTTTACAGAACTCAACAGTTATACCAAAGAAAATTCCAAATAATATGTTAGGGTAAAAAAAGTAAAATTGAATATATAAAATGTGAAAACATGGATCATCACAATCTAATTTCATTACCGATCCCATGAACAAAATGTTGAGAATGAATAAAAATACTATAAAAAATCAATATTTTAGATAATGAAAATATAAAACATTGGTAGGAGTTGAAATAAATGATTTATAATGGAATAAAGATGTATTTATTAGAGATAATGGAATTTTTTAATATAAATGTGAATATCAGAATATATATGACCATTAAGAATATTAACCTGACCATTTGGACTAATAACATAACCATTGGAATAATAATATAACCAAAAAATATATAGAGATGCTATAAATAAAATTTATCGATAATAATTTAAGAAAATATTAATATTATAGTAAAATAAAATAATTTAAAAGTTTTTAAAAACTCTAATAAATTATAATTTTTTTAATAAACACTATTTTAATGTGATTACTAAAAATAAAAAATTTTGTGTTAATAATTAGAAATTACTATGATAGATCATTTTTAAAAAAAAATCAATTTCATTTTTTGAAATAAAAAATTTAAATTTTCTAATGGTTATGTTTTTGTTATTTATTTTTTTTGAAATACAGAAATTTTTAAGTGAATAATACACATATATTTTTTACATAACCAGTCTATTTTAATCAAATCATTCAATTTTTAATAATTAACAATCAATTATAGATTATGAAGATTGATTAATTACTATTTAATAAGTTAAATTATTCATGAAATTCAATGTCCAAAACTGGATAGTTTTTTCCAAAGTCTAATTTAAAATCAATTCCAATAATAAAATCTCAACTTTTCACATTAATTTTTATTATTCTAATATATCGATTTTATAAATGTTTTTAATGTCCTAAAAAATTTATTTTTATATATATGATTAAAAATTTCAATCATATCACTATTAAAAGGTTTACCTTAGAAATTTTATTTCATTAATTAATTTATCCTAAAAATTCCCCTCCCCTAAAGTATAAATAACCTTCAACTCTCCTATGAAAACCACTTAAGTTCAACATAGAATGAAAAATATATTCACATATTCACTCTCCTCAGTCCCTATGTATATTTTGGGACATTATATTTTAATTCAACTACTATAAATCAAGAATTTTAAGACCATTTAAAAGAGGAAACACCGATTTAAGGGGTTTTTCCATCAAATATTTCTCTACTTTTATTAATTTTTCCACATTTTATTCGTTAATTTCAATCCCAGTGCTTCTGAAATTGTTTATATAGAATTTAAATATTGAATTAATGATTTTAAACTTCTATAATGATAATAATTGTGATATTTTTATATTAAATACTAATATTTCTTCCTCTTTTAGTGATGTTCCATAAACTACCAGTTATCCACTTATGAGGACACTGATAAACCCCTACCATTCACCACCATCATGAATAAATACAATGAATTAAATATTAATTATCCAAAATTTATTAAATTTATTTTAATCTTTTATAATTATATTTAATTATATAAAAATTCCTTAAACGAAAATAATGAAATCAAAATAAGATTGTATAATATAATGAAATCATGACATCAAAAAACATAATATTTAACAAAATATATTATAAAGTATAATTTTATTATTATAAAGGATAAATAGTAAAAAATAGTAAAATTCACCTATTATTTTATTTTTTAACTACCATTTTCTTATTATACTATAGTTGTAAATAAGATGAATTAAATCGAGATCAAAGGAAGGGGATTCTCAAACACTACACCATCTTTTTTATTTATCTTCTATTTCACATTATTTTTTCATATTTGTTTCACCTATGTTATTAAAATATCATTTCATGATTCTTTTTCCTTTATCAAGGGATATAAATGTTTTTACGCCATAAAAACATTCTTAGTGACAATTAAAATTCCTTTTTATAGAGACATTAATTTCTAAAACATCATTGTGACACCTCTTGAGTTGTTTCTTCTCCAATCAAGAATGATGATCTTTTATACTAAAATAATATTTCGATTATTAATTTGGGAACCATAAAGGTTATTCATGAATATATTCATTATGAAATTATAATGAAACCTATTCCTTTACATGAGTTTATTTTCTGATAATGGTTGGTATATATTCGTTTTCTATGTGTAATGTATGATTATGATCACTTTATGATGTGATTGTTTGGTTGATAAATATAAATCCACCCAATGCCTTTGGTATTGTGATATATCTACGGATATTATGTGTATTATTTATGAACATGATGCTATCTTTTCCCAAAATTATGATGTTATTTTTTATGTACATGTGGTATGTTTGAACATGATGCCATCATTGTTCATATCTATGTGTGTTATTTGACCACTTTGTAAAGATGCTTCATTATTATGTATTGGACATACTCCATTTAATTTGAAATGAATCCCTCATATAAATGTTGATGATCTCATGATTATTATTTAATGATTCTGATTATTCGAACCCATTTACTACTAATTCATGTATCATTTTATTCAATTTCATCTCACCCTATATTGGGATTTTAGATCACCCATATCATTGATGTGTATCCTTTGGTGATAACATTCACCAATATTATTATTAGACATTATAGCAGTATAAATAATAAGTACTTAAAAATGTTTATGTATTATTATTTAGAAGTGATGTATGGATATAATTTCCCCATGAAAATGCACTTGTTGATCCTGGAATATATTATTATTATATTATTTATCATAGAAATGATGTAATATTCATGTAAGAAATATATTTGTGGATATGGTTGGTATTAAAGCATAGTTTAGGTAATTTGGTAATCAGGATTAAACTATGTTAGTGAAAACCATAAGGATAAATCAATGTATTTGTGAACATACAATTTTATGATAAAGTATAATAGTGTGTGGTTTTTGAGGTTTGAAATTCGTTTCTAGATAATTCATGTTGATGTGGAAACAGAACAAATATTCTTAGGGATAATAACCATGAAAGGTAATGTTGGGTATTAACTTGACTTGTACCTAGTGTACAACAATGTTTCCTTGATTCACATCTGATTTGATACTCTCAAGGTATATTTTACAACGAATCACAATCTATTTACAAACCCTTATCCTTGATATATTTCTATGATAATTATTCCTTTTAAATTTATAAATTATTATAGTAAATGATTCTTGAATCATTGTTTGAAAATAATTGTGAACTAAAAATATGGATCCAATATGATTTTATATTATAATTTATTGTTATTATAAAATAAATTATTTATTCATTATTGACTAAGGCTTTTTTCAACCCATTTTTATTTAAAATTATGGAGGAATCCAAGAGATATCAAACCAAAAACCAATGTGATGGATAATGCAATTTTCATGATACCAGAAAGGGTTCCATCCATCCTAGAAACTGACCCTTCCTATGGCCTATCTTTAAGGGAGTTCCTATTCCCCAAGGACTAGAAACTAGTTCCCATGTGACAAAAATACACATTTGGGAATGATTTCAACCATGATAAACAACCATGAACACATATTAAAAAAATCATCACACCAAGATCAATATCCACAACCCAAGAGATACAAAAACCTAAATTAAACATTTTAAAACGTAAACTAAATACAAAAATTCCAAAATGGGGAGGGGAAATAATTTCACAACTCAACCTCCATGAAACAATTGAGATAACCCCCACATACCACCACCGCCAACATATATAAGAAAAGGGATACTAACAACCTGATCTACCATAACCACCCCAAAACACCGTGCATGCACATGGGTAAAATATAACAAGATCTATATACACTTGAGGGTGTATATAAGATATGATATAAATCGTAGTAGGATTTCACCATAAAAAATGATTAATTTCTATAACATTACAAGACAAATTATCATATAGGTTTTCAGAATGAAATTTATAAAATATTTAATGAATACATTTTATAGAAGACATTTTCAAGAAATATATGCATTAAAAATAGAATAAAATAAACGACCACATTATACTGATGGTAAGAATCACATAATAAGAGAAAACTAAGGTAATCCCCAAATGCACTTTCACTAGTGGGACAATAAGAACCTTTTATCCCATTGATAATGGTATGGTAACCATGACCCACAACATCCTCATTCTCTAGCCACTTGAGATGAGTCAATCCAATGTTATAATAGTCAAAAATCATTAATATATTATAGTTAATGTTTCAGATTCATTCATTGTATAGGAAACCAAGCCTTGTCCCCATTGATCCAACTATCATACTAGTCCTTGTTTGTCTACCTAGGTACTTATAATTCCCTTTTTCCCCAATTTTCATTTCAAATGTCACATAGATCACTACATTCACAAACACACAGAGAAATGTAAATACACATGAAATACCATCATTTTTCATAGAAAACCCTTCTTTAAAATACACACTCACAAAATTCATTTAAAATCATAGTTATCACAACTTACATAATTTATTGATCACATTTAAGAATCCAAAAAAGGAATAACACATAAAACAAAACCAATTTCTTTTAAATCACCATATTTCAATCTACACGCTGCTCAAATACTTTTTAAAAAAACATATCAACATTAAGACAATATTTATCACATATTTTAGAAGAAAATAAAGCATACGAATAACATATAATAATGCTAAAACATGGTATCACCTACCACAAGCATAGAAACTTCCAAAAACCGATCTAAACCCAAAAGTTTACCACAAGATGAATCTATAAATGAATGATAAATTAAAAAACATCGATATATTAATGAAATAACAAAAATAAACCCTTATTAGGTCATCCAAATCACTAGAGAGAAAGGTTTCCACGAAAAAATTAAGAAGAATACTAGAATAAGGGAGAAACCAAGAGGAGAAGAAGATTACATGATGATTCACAAAGATGAAAATTAAAAACCACCTAATATTTGAGGGTCCAAGGGGGAAATTAGGAGAGGAGGAAGTTATTGGGGATGAAAATATTAAATGGGGAATAAATTGGTGGAATTGGGGTTAAATTTGGAGAGGTCAAAATGGTAAATTCTAATTTTTTAATGACATGGATAGGTCCAATGGTTATCCACACAACATTCCAAAATATGTAGAAACAATGAGGTATCCTATTTAAAAGAGTAAATAAACTACATGGTTTACCTAGGTAGGTAAAACTCTTATGCATTTTGTCATCATACCTAGACAATTCTACTTTCTAGGGTCTACATACTCTTCCGGGCTAGAGCATTGTTTCCCATAATCATGTTCCAACTGTGCACCACCTAATATTGGACCAAAACTCCATTTTACTCCGAAAAATATCAAGTAATAATGTGGATAACTAAAATAATGACAATAGATACATTAATAACTCAAGATAAAATCATGGATGTGACATCAATGAATGTTTGGGCAACATTCCAAATGAAATTGCTGGTGGAATTGAAAAATTCATGGCAATGCTACCTATCCATTTTATGCATTGAAAAATAATTTTAACCACGTGTATCATTCTCATTCTCCAAATATTTAACAACAAGATATCAATTATTTTATAAGGAAATAACAAATTACATTTAGTGTATATTATAATCAACTTATTTTTGAAGGTCGTGTTAACTTGATGGAGAAGATATTTTCCCTATCTACTATTTTGATAAGGAAAAAATTAATGTGGCCTATATAATTTAGATAGAGAGGATTATTAATGGTATTATTTTATATAGAATATTAATTCTAAGGATTAAATGGAAGAAATGAAGTAGGAATACTTAAATAAAATATTTCATAAGAAGTATTTCCATCAAACTGCTTAGTCAAATATGGAGAGAGAATTCATAAATCTTGTGAAAAGGATATTGAATCCTTGACATCTTATGAGACAATTTTAAATGTTCTTTGATTATATATCATAGTATTTTTTATCAATGATTATATGAAAATAAAAAGACTAAATTTTAGTTTAAAACTAGACCTCCAAAAGGATCTATTTATCCATGATTTTGGTAGTTATGAAATAGTTTTTCGATGAAATGTCAAATTAGACATGGAGTTTGGAGAATTATCCCATGGATAGAGAGATAAGAGGAGAATACCGAAAGTTCAAGACAGGGTATTGAATCAAAAAGGTTCAAGGAAGTTCAATACACCAAAATGTAAAATATATGGGAAGAAGAATCATGTAAATTTAATAAAATGAATGGGTAAATCCACTAATTTCAATAGATAAGTCCACCAAGCTCTTGAATTTTTAAGGTACTAGAAGAATCAAGAAACCATGATAGAGGAAATTATAAAACATCCCTATAAACCACTCATGGTTCAATTGTTCCACTATAATGTGTAAAGTGACTATAAAATCTAGTAAACTAAACCATGAATCATTAAGGATAATATACATACACAACCAGTAAGGATAAATGAGAATGGTAATGATTATTCCAACCCCACATCTAATGTGGACCATGAAAACGATTTCATACATGGTAAAAATCATAGTCACTGAATAATACAATATTCTATTTGATTCTATTTCTACAAATTTCTTTATTTCTTAAAAGATTCAAAGAAATACTTAATCATAACCTCAATATATATAATTATATATATATATATAAACAAGTAGTTATTTGATTATTTCCACTACTGTGTTGGAATCTTCGATAATTTTTCAATGATTAATCATAATATATATATATAACATAAAATTTTAGGGAAATGGAATACCTTTAAATATTAAAAACCATCCCATTACCCTATAAAAATCCCTGGAAGAATATAATCTTCATTATAAAATCAATCAATGGTGTGGGTGTTGATACCCAATGCTGAATATTATCCTTTAAAATTTTATTTTTCAAAAGAAAGAATCAACCATGATAAAATACCAATTGTATGGATATATACTAATATTTTTTGAGATATTCTCATCCATCCCCTAGATCTCATGGCTGGGTTCTCAATATAACGTTTACAAGGATATACTCTTATCATGAAGAAAACTGATAGTATGGCCCTAATACAACTAGTTGAGTTAATGAATAATTTTTAGTAAAATATATAAAATGTATTTATATAAACGAGTGAATCACATTATGACGTACTTGTACTATTTTTCATTTATTTAGTCTTTAGGGACTACATTGTAAAACATATTTTAGTATTTTTTAATGATATTCTCATTTAATTTAATGTAATGTGTGAATATGAAGATTATCCAATGATTGTGCTGGATAAATTAACAAAATAGAATATGTGCACTAGGTTCAAAAAATTTTACATTTAGATATAGTAATTCTAGATAATATGGTATGTGATCCCAGGTGAGAGAATTTATATGGGCCCATAAAAAAGGCAATTTGAGTGTGTCCTAGACCATCATGTTTCATGAAATTCATTAGGTTTCATGGATTAGGTTGGTACTACATAAAATTTTTGATATATTTTTCATAATTTACTATCCTAATAAATCATTTAAAATAAAAAGGTGTAAATTATTTCTAGATAGAATAATGTGTTACAAATGTCAAGGTCCATAAGAAGTGCATTATCACTATGCTTGCACTCATAATACCCTAAAGTGAAGAATAGATTGTGGTATATTGTGATTATTAAATGCATTTATTGGGTTATGTACTCATGAAAAATTAAAAAGTGATAGCCTATACCTTACAATAATTCCCAATCCAAGATTAAGATAACCTGATGCTTGCTGAGGAGTTATAAACCGTTATATTAACTTTGATGATTTAGTGGAATTACATTTATGGTGAGATGTGTAATGTATATACATATAAAAATAATATAATGTATATATTAACAAGATAAATTAGTGAATTTTGTTTGGAGATAATCAATGATTATGATTGGTCAACTCACTATAATCCTTGAAATTGGAATAAGGCTGTTGATTCTCATAAAAGAAAAAACATATTATAATATCTGTATTACATATAGAGAAATAACATATCTATGTGGATATGGAAAGTATTAATCTATAAATCCAAATAGTAAGAAAGACACCATACCAATCCCAAATGATTTCATAATAATCAATCAAATGAAATATTAAGGAGGAAAAAATGGATGATTTAAACCTATAAATAATGCGAAATAACTAATAGAAGGAGAGATTCATGAATTCCACATCTATTAAGTCCATATCATTTGGGATGAAAGTAAAATTGTTATTCCTTCAGCACTTGAGATAAAAATAGAGTTACTGTATAATGGAAATATATCATAATTATCCATCCATCATGTTTCTAAAAAGATATATAGTGATATTTAAGAGATCATCTAGTGGGACAACATCGAGAAGTATATAATTAAGTACCCCTCTATGTACTTGGTATATTAGTAAGATAAAGCATAGTGATATAAGTCTAAGGGGATGGTGATTAAATTTACTATAACAACATTGAAATCGGATAACATCACCATTGATTTTTCTCATTAGTCGCCCAAATACATCCAAAGGAATCAATACAATATGCACTATGGTGGATTGACACACTACAATTTCCCACATCAACACTATTCAGGAATATTTATCATTTTAAATACTTTCCTAGATATACATAATGGATGTGGTGATGTTTCATGGGGAACCACTTTCAGTCATATTTGATCATGATTCAAGGTTCACATCTAAATTATGTAAGAGTCGTTGGCATGTTCTGTATACTTAATAGAATTTTAGAATGACCATTACCCCCACCAAACAGATATCCAATTTGAAATGATAATTTAAAAAATTTAAGACACCAATGGAATTTAAAGGATGATTAAATCAATATATCCCATTATTTGAGTTATCATAAAATAAACACTTCCCCTCCAGTATTAAAATATTTCCATATGAAGATTTATATAGGATGAGATATAAAACTATTATATAATGGGAAGAAACCGGTGAAACAAATCTATGTGTACTCATCATTTTGTAAGTTATAATTGAAATGGTTCAATTCATATACCAATATATATATATTCTCATTAGGTTCAAATGAATATCTATGATTCCAACTGTCAAGGGGACCTAGAGTTTGAAGTTGGCGAAATAGTGTACCTTCAAATATAAACATTGAATAGATTTATATAGTATGGAAAGAATAGAATGATATCCATATGTATATTATCCTCTTTGAGATCATTGTTTATATAGTATGAGTGGCCAATTATCTTGTAAAGCAACCAAAAATTGTCATTTTCATTATTTTTTCATCATATCTATCCCGAGGAAGAACAAACTCAATCCATCACTTGTAAAAAAGAGGTGGCACCATAGGAAAATGACCTCTATTAGAAGATAAAGCTAGTGATGATCTTAGACCATATTGAATGTTTTCTACACAACAAGAAAACTTGCCTTCTCAAATTGATATGGCATAAACATAATTACCTAAAAAACATGGGAACCTAAAAAATGAAATATAAGTACCCATATCTATTCTCAACCAAGAATATTTGTTGAAATTACCAAGATTAAATTTTCAAATGTTGGGAGGATTTAATGATTGGTACATTATATATAATATTAATGTCCTCAATATTTGTCTATTATATTAAATTATATAGTAGTATACACATAAAATACATTGACAAACTAACAACACATTACATCATTAATGAATATTGTAAAATTAGTCAAAAATTAAAATCATTACAATTCTAAAAATTATAATGGGAAAAAATAGAAAATAGGAAAAGTCAGATGGGAAAATTTTGATTATTTCAATCTACTAAAAATATCGCACACATGAATTACCCTATAGAAGAGAAAAATTATTAGTAAACCAATAAAAATTTTAGAAAAGGAAAATATAAAAAATGGGATGAATTTTAGTGAATAATGTTTTAAAGAATTAATTGGTATTTATAGGTGTAACATAACCATTTAAATAATAATGTAAGAATCGAAATAGTACCCTAATGTCTAGGAATAGTAATTTTACTATTGATAATTGTAACGTGATCATTATAATAGTAACTTTTCTTCTAGATATTAAAATTTCAAATAAATAATATTAATCTAGAGTAATTTAATAAAATATAAACACTATAATACCATAAAATATAAATTATGATTAAAAAACACATTGAAATTATAAGCAATTTTTTAAAATACTATATTTCAATGTGTTTTCTAAAAATCATAATTATCATGTACATTATAAAAAATAACTATAATGAAAGAATATTTTTAAAAAAATGTTTTTTAATAATTCACATGATCAATTTATCTAAAGGTTATTTTTTGGTAATTTTATAAAATAAAACAATTTTCATGTGAATAGTAAAAATTTTGTTTTTACAAAACTAGTGTTTTAGTGGAATAATTCAATTGTTAATAATGAAATATTCAATATTTAATAATTAAATATTCAATATTATAATTTTATACTGAAATAAACCTGTCAAATAAGTTAAATTATTAATGAAATCCAATTTCCAACCTAATATGTATTTCAAAAGCCCAAAGTATAAAGTATTCCAATAACAAAAATATTACATTTTCAACTTTCCTTTTTAATAAAATAATTATTTTGTTTCATAAAGGGTATAAATTTACTAAATCCATTTTATTTTATTAATTTATGATTAATAATTTCCATGATATAAATATAATTTTGCTAAAATTAGATATTATATTTTATTCTTTCTTTTATCCTTAAAATTACACTCTCATTGAGTATAAATATCCTCAGACAACTCTATTGGAAAAAAATACCCTCCCTTAAGAAATCGATAATCCTTTGGTATGTTCTAGAGTAATCTAACTCAAACCATTCAATGATTTCAGTGTTCTATAAATGGAGAAACGCTGAGAAGAGTGTATGTTTTCATCATCTATTTGCCTAAATTTCAATCAAGTTCTCCATCTTCTCTATTATTATTAATCCCAAACCTTTTGAAATTAATTAATTAGTATATTGAAGTTATATTAATGATGTTAAAATAATTTAATTGTTATATTAATGACATATTACCATTTCATACTTATCTTTCATTCAATTTAGTTTATGTTCCATTAACTATTGGTTTTCCACCTATGAGGACATTACAAACTCCCTACTTATCACATCATTCATCGATGGATTGGAATAATTATAAATTATATATATATATATGAAATTATATGATATTTAATATTATTTAATTAATCTTAATTATATATTAATTTCCACCAACCAAAATAATAAAATAGAAACATGACAAGATTATTTTATGAAAACGCGACATTAAAACCCATCATATATAATAAAGTGTATTATAAAATAGAGTTAAATAATTATAATATAAAAGTAGTGAAATAAATAAATAGTATTTAATCCTATATTAATGTATAAAAAATAATTGGTTCATTGTACATGAGGTGCAATGAAGATGAAATAAATTAGGATATAATGTATGGGGAATCTTGATCCCAACTCCTTATTTTTCATTTATCGCCCTTTATATGTTAATTTAAGTATAAATTTGCCTCTTCAATCCTTAAATTATACGTTAACTATTCTTTTATTTTTCATTCTAGGTATATACATGTTTCTACCCAGTTGAAATGTTTTCTAGGACACATACATTGCTTTTTCAAAAAGATTATAATTCATAAAACCTAACATTGACCCCTCGTGTTTTTTTCATTTTCAATCATGAATGATAATTGTTTGTTTCCAAAATATTATTTGTATTCATAAATTAAGAACCATAAATTTATTTCATTCTTGTATACTTTTACATACATTTATGAATCCCATTATTTTCCTCATATTTATTTTATGACTATGATTTTTATATGTTCACTTTCCACATATCATATGTTAGTATAATAATTTTATGATGTGACATATGGGTATATAATTATATATCCTTCTAATTAATTGGGTAATTTATTATAGAAAATAACATTATGTTTATTATATTTTTACATGATGATAAATTTGATTATAATTATGAATTTATTATTTGTGTACATAAGTTATACATCAACAGGATTCTTGTATTATACACAAATATGTTGTAACATCTCAAGTAAATCAAAAATAAGATATTTTTATACTTATTAATATTTTTGAATTAAATATTAATTTTACTTTAAAAGGGTTTCTATGTTCGATTGCGTACCCGATACGTAACAACGGGATTCTTTGAAATCTTACGTTGCACACTAATAATATAATAATAATATTTTAAGTGTTAGTTAACTCCTAGACATTGTATTGGAAGTAATTAATGAAACTAACTACAATATGATTATAAATGACTGTTAAATGTACTTACATTATCCAATAAAAAGTTAGAGGTTTAAAATTTATATGAATCTAATTTTAAGGATAATTAAATTAAAAGGCCGATTTATCACCTTTTAATGGAGAACCCTTTTAAATCTAGTTTTGGACACTTTAATACAATATATATGACCAAATAAAATCCTTCTTTAGAATGGGGGCATCAAAATTTACCTTGTGTAAATTTATGGAATTTTTCCGATAATGTTCATTTTTAATGAATAGTGAAAATTTGTATTTTAATTCAAATCTATGTTTTAATCTAATTAATTTATATAGTTAGATTATCTTTATAATTGGGTTTAAAGTTTAATTAGAATATATTTTTACAATTTAATCCAATTTAAGTGATTGGAAGTAATTTCACATTGAAATTGGACATAAACAAGTATCAATCTTTTGATAGTTATTATTTCTTAAAAACACGCTATTTCTTTTAACAACGGGAATTAATTTTAAAATTAATTAATGACACTTATATGTTTTAAATTTGAAAAAATAGTAATCATTTTTTAATTTGGAATATCAAATATAGAATATGCTGAATTTATGGTATATTTCAGAAAAACATCAATTTTTGATGAATAGTGAAACCACCTAGTGGTAGTTAAAAAAAAATTCATTTAAATAAAATTTTACCACTTTTTTTAATTGAATTTTAAAAATACGACATACATGGTTGTTATCACGATGTAAAATGTGGTTCATTAAGATGAAAATTGTAACACCCCAGGTAAATAAAGATTATGACATTTTCATATTGATCCATATTTGTGAATAAAATATTAATGTGACTTTAAAGGGGACGCTATGCTCGATGGCGTACCCAAAATGCCACAACGAGTTTCTTGGGAATCTTACGTTGCACTCCAATAATAAAATAATATTATTTTAAATGGTAGTTAACATGTAGCAATTGTATTGGCGTGAATGGATAGAAATAACTAAAATACGATTATATATGTTTTTAAATGTTTTTACATTTATCCAATAAAAGATAAATTCTTAAAATACGGAAAGAATTCAATTTTAGGCGTATATGCCCTAGTTTTCACTAAAGGTTCACTTATCCCCTTTTGATGGAGAACCATCATTAAATATAGTTTTGATCACTCTTATACATCCTTTTGGACCAAATAAAACTCTTCTTATGAATTGGGACATCAAAATTTACTTTGTGTAAATTTTTGGTATCTTTCTGATAAAGTTCATTTTTTAATGAATAGTGTAAAATGTTGTATTTTAATTCATAACCTCTTTTTAATCTAATTTATTTATATGATTAGATTATCTTTTGAATTGGTTTTAAAGTGAAATTAGAATATATTTTTAACATTAAATCCAATAATGGTCATTGGAATTAATTTCACTTTGAAATTAGACTTAAACTAGTGTCAATCTTTTGATACTTATTGTTTCATTAAAACACGCTATTTGTTTTGACAGCGGGAGTTAATTATTAAATTAATTAATTCCACTTATATTCTTTGAATTAGGTAATATAAACATCATTTTTTAATTCGGAATATCAAATATATCTTAGGGTGAATTTTTTGGATTTTTCTGAAAAACTTCAATTTTTGATGAATAGTGAAACCACTAAGAGGTACTTATAAAAACTGATTTTTCCGTTTAAATGAAATTTTTCCATCTTTGTGTTTTGAATTTCAAAAATCCGACATACATGGTTGTCATTAAGAAGAAAAATGTGGTTCAATGGGATGAAAATAATTTTTTGGTGAATAGTAATTTTTATTCATTAATCGCGATTAGAGATAATTAGTGTAATTTAAGGTAAAAATGATATTATAAAAATGTGAAAACACCATGAAACTTGTCCTACCCCTATTGGATGAGTCATTTCCGACCAATACAACCCATGGGTCGATTTAGGGGACCCTATGGATCCTATTGGGTGAGATAATGACTTTAATGCCTTTTTTTAAAATAAAGGTGAAAATGAAACTAACATAAATTTTTTACTAAAACAATTTTTAGAAGGGGTTATACTAATCATAATTTTGTCTATAAAAACTCTTTGGAAAGATAAAAATATTTCCTACATCAGGATATTTTTTTTAAATTTTTAGACATTAAATAAATTAATTTAATTTTGACATCATCATGATGCAACGATGACCTCATTAATGAACAGTTTAAATAAAATGAAACGATAATATAAAATCTAAGACCTAAACTTGTACAAAAACTATTGGATGGGAATATTTCGAAGCCTTATCATCTTATCTTTGAAATATATCAATGTGGGACCTTAGAAATTCGAAACACGTTTGAAAATAAAATAATAGTTTCATGATTTCCAAAAGTGCCCCTCCTCTCCTCTTATAAAAGGCCCCCACCTCTACCACATTTCACACACTTTTAAAGCCTTTGGCTCGGTCATCCCGTGACCATTGGATCTCTCCACATCCCTCTCCTCATCCTAGAGGATTCGCTTTGGGCAGAATCCTTTCAATGGAAGCCTTTAGGCTCAAAATCAAAAGGAGTTACACTTTTAAAGGTAATTCATTCTCTCATGTTCATTTGTTTTATTTTGCTTCTCCAACCCCCTAAACTATTTTTATTTACTTATTTTTTAACAACAACAGTATCTTCAATATACTAGGATGTTGTTATAATATTTATTCGAGCTACACTCTCACACAACTACATCAAATGGTTAAAGAACATACGGTTTCCGTGGATGGCAAAATTCGGCCTCCCGAAACGATGATTGTTCAATACTCATTTAACACCTTCAAAGGTGGCCATTATGATGTCACTATTTTTATATATGATATATAATATGTTTATTCTTTTCTTAAGCTTCTTTATTTTTCATTTATGGAATACCATTATTGTTTCCATTATGGGTAAACACGATATCTTTATTTTAGGAAGTGTGGACTACCGCCCCCTGAAAGTGATTTGATTCGTTAATACAATATGTGGGATGTGTAAAGGATAATGTTAATGATATTATATATTTTATTATACTGTAATTATAAAATAATCTTATATCATTATGATTCCATTCGAGAAAATACGAAATAGAAATGGAAGTAGTGTTCATGCGTACGTACGGCTTACCGTCTCCATGAACGGTGAATTTCATTTCTTACCTCTATATGTGATTTAATATTATTAATACAAGTATATGATGAATATATATGATATACATGTTATCCAAATCATTAATATCATTCTGGATATAACGAACCTTTGACCAAATTAACAACAAGTAAGTGTAAGAAGTCTATTTTTGACTTAAGAACCAAATACCGACAAAATGAACATTATTAACTTAAATGATTACATGATGTTAATAACATGGTATAAAAGGAATTATGAACTTGAAAAAGGTTCTTAATCAAGTAGAGATTAACTCAAGTTTATTATTCAGGACGTTAAAGAACGATCAAGTCAAGTCGGACCCGAGGCAAGGGATCCTACTCCACTCTTTCTTTTTTAAGTAGACTCTTTATGTCATTCCTTTTAAAGCTCATCATTATTGTTATTGGGATATTCATTTATATTACTCTTACTGTAATATTTATGTTCATGTGATGAGAGACCCTATTCTCTCTCATCAATCCAATTTGGAAGTTTTGAGTGGCGCCGTTAGGCTGCCGAATTTTCGTAAGAGATCTAACCTCTCTCTTTCTCTTTAAGTACTCCCCTTTATGTCACTTCTTTTAATCTCCTATTTGTTATGATGGGGGATGTTCTTTCATATTCCTCTTTATGTACATTGTATTTTAATGTGATTAGATACCCTATTTGATCTCATCAATCCATTTTTGGATGTTTTAAGTGGCGCTGTTAGGCTGCCGAGTTTTCGTAAGTGGTTATTCATCTCACTTTTATTCCTGTGAGATTTATGCTACATTTGCCACAATTTCCATTGAGTGGTGTATGTACTGCCCATTATTCTACTCTTTGTGTAATATACATTCGTTTATGAGTATTTACATCAATGACTTATTTTCCTTCTTTCATGGGGTGTATGTTTTGAATGATACCCAAGTCGGTAAGGGAACCTTTCACCCTCCTCTTCTTTAAAAAGACTTCTTTTGTTGGGTCTTTTAATTTACATATTGTTATGTTGGGATATGTTCTCATATATCCTTATTGATGTAAATTTTATGTCCAAGTGATGAGATACACTTTTTATCTCTCATCAACTCATTTTGATGTGACGATGTTTGGCTGTCAAGGGAACATCTTAACCCAATTTTGATTTCTTTGGGTTCAACATGTAGTTATTGAATATGTCATCCTTTGAATATTTGTGAATGACCTTTGATTATTTTACACTTAATATCCACTTATATTTTGTGTATTCGTTTGTCACACATAATTATGTATTTGATTTATCCTTAAACCAAGGAAACCGTCTTTGTAAGGGACTTCTTCTCAATATCCTTTCATTGAGACATATTCTGTTTTATACACAACCTTCTTTTATATGGTGTATAAACCCCTTCGACTTTTAAGTTTATTCAAAAGGAATATTTTTTATACGAAGCGTTTATTAAACGACAAAAGGGAATGTTTTGTCATACGTATGTGGCGACAACGACTTCTCCGTAGCCCTAACCATTATTTGAGTTTCGGCTTCCTCTACAATCCATACCTTCTGTTTAAAAGAAAAATAAATACCATGGTTTACATTTCTTTTATCTTGGTATTGAAAATGGTTTTCATAATGTTTTTATATCAATGTGTTGTATTGATATCTTGTGATTGAAAGGTGGGAATGTTATGTTTCCTTTATGCATGTTTTATGTGATACGATTATGTTAAGGTTCTTGGGCATTATTATGAAGACGGGTGGTTCCGTGATAAACTAAGGGCGGGTGAGCCCGATATAGCTCTCTAATGCATTGGGTAACGATTAGGAGTGAAACGTTAAGGTTTCTCCAAAGAGATTTAGGGAATATACTGTGATGGGAATTCCAAACGTAACCAAGAGGGTTACTCCCTACGTAAGAATGTTATGAATGCCTCAAGTTACCTTTATGTCTTATGATTTCATTGATTTATTCATGGTTTGATGAGGTATGTTAAAGTGCCTATGTTTTGTGGGTAAAGTATGATTTCATTCTTATGTATATATGAACTCATGTTTCCTTTCCATATTTTTATAACCCTTACTGAGATTTTTATGCTCATCCCAAGTTTTTGAAATGTTTTCACATGTCAAGGGAAAGGTACAAGATGTGATGATAGTGTCAAGGATGTGTCAAGAAAGAATCCATGTTTTATTTTCAATATATTTCCGTTGATGGGAAGAATGAATATTGTCTTTTATGTAACCACTTTGTTTAAATGTGGAATGTAATGCAAGTTTCATGATCTAATTCTCTAAAACACTAAACCTGAATAGATCCTCAATGTGTAATCTTTTAATAACTCAAGATTAAGTATGGTTTAAGGCTGGGGCCTTATAGTTGGTATCAAAGGTCGGTTTAGATAAATTTAGAGGTTAGGGTATTCTTTAAGAATAAGTGGCATTACCACAATGGTTAGGATTTCAGAAAGAGTCCTAGTTTTAGATAATGTGAATGAGTAAGTATATCATAGTGTTTATCTTCCTCATTAGTACATGATGGTTTTTTTTATATACTCACACTGAACTTTTTGGTTTTAGTAAATTGTTGGATCTAGCAGGCAACAAAGTAACAGTGGATGTGAAGGAAACTGTGACAGTTTTTTAGCAAGCAACTGAATGATATGGGAGCTGCAATGAGAACTCTTGTGATTATCCTCAAACAACTATCTGTAGTCATGATTGACCACCTAAACCTTGGTGATTTCTCTAAGGAATCATATATGCGAGAAAAAAATCCCTACGGAAGTATAGGTAATAATCATAAAGGTAAGTGTGTTCAAAAACTTATGTGTCAAAGATGTGGAAAGAAACACCTAGGAAAATGTTTCAAAGGGGAGGAAATATGCTATAGATGTGGAAATGAAGGTCATAAAGCAAGAACATGCCATGGAAAAAGGAAGTATCCAGTTGACTCGAGGAAAGGGAAAGAAGTTCTTTCTGAGGGATCAATTGAATGTTTTAAATGTGGTGTGCATGGTCATTATGCAAACACATGTCCTATGAAGAAGTTTCATGAATGGGGTCACCAAGAGCGTACAAATGTTCGTTTACCAATACCTAATGCCATTCCGATTGAGGATGAAGAAACTGACAATGACCAATCAAAGGTATGTATTATTTCATGACTATTGTTTTCCTATTTTAGAATCTTAGGATATGATTCATGATTTTTTTTTGTAGGAAAGAGGTATTTCGGAATAAGTTGGAAAGGAATGGTTAATGGATCATGAAGAATGTTGAATGAGTAAGATGTCAACATATAAGGGCTTCAATAGTTATGGTGAAATTCTTAAGAGTATTAAGTCTCTTTTGATGATGGGGTTACATTAGGAGACTTTTCATATTATGTGTAACCCTGATGTTAAAAATAGGCAAATTTTATTCAAAGAATAGTTATCTTTGCTTTTGTGGACATAGTTATATAGAACCATTTGGGTTTATATGTTCCTTACTTTTGAGGTAATTATGGGTTACTATATGTTATGATTGAAGTGAAAGGCATGAGATAAAATTGAGGTTAAATTATGATATTGTTATTTTTGATGATTTTATCCCTTTTGGGGAATGATTTTAGAATTATATAGTTTTGGAAAAAAGACAACACGCAGACCGTGTGACAACCCGTCGCGTCGGGCAAAGCTGCGGGAATCGAACCCACAACCAAAGTGCGACTGGTATTTATCGCCTACCACTGGACTACGTGAAGTCCCTGGTTAGTTTGACTGATTCTTTTTAGTTATATGATTTTATGAATTAGTAGTAAGTTTATTTTGGGTTATTTATGAAAATGATTAACCTATCATGGGGGATATGTGATTAGGTTAATTACATTTCAATACGAGACATTAGAAGCAACTGATGTTGTTTGGAGATAAATGTTACGATTTAACTTGGAAGACTATGTGACTAAAACCTTCAAATATTTGGGTTTCAATATTAGTTTGGTTTACTTTGAAGGATTTTATGGACAAATTGTTTATCTAATGGTCCTCATTGAACTTTGGGTTTTGTTGGACAAATTTTGGAGATTAAGAATAGATTTTATTTTTAAAGGGTTATCCTTTTCTGGATTATCTGACCTTGTACTAACCTTTTTGGGTTTTGGTTTTGGTTAAAGACTAATGAAATGGGAAGTATATAGTTCTCTTTCGTGGATTAGTTGATTCTCTATAAGTTGATTATAGTACTCTTAATGCGAACAAGTCTCCCTAAAAACTCGTCTTTTGGAAAAAAAAAATATGAGTTTGATTAAGGAATCTAGTAAAAGTTGAAATTCAACATGATAAGTGATTATGTTTCCTTATGAATAAATTCCTCAATAAAAAGTAACTTAAAACAAAAATGTTGTCTATTAACATTTCCTACTGGGGAAATGAATACCGTTTAACCCATCACAAGTTTGTGATTTTCTCATGGTTAACATTCTCCTAGACATGTTTACTATTACTCTCCATCAGAACATGTCCCTTTGTTTTCTCCCCCATATCCATATTTTCATACTTTTAATCCTAGTATGGGTTAACTCGGGTGAAATTTTCACTTCACTTCCATTCTTTTAAAGTGATTGTTTTACCGACTCTTGTTCCGATGTGGGACTTTCAAGGATGTTTCCAAGCTCAATTTTAAAAATTGCGAGGACGCAATTCCCAAAAGGGGGAAAGGATGTAACACCCCAGGTAAATAAAAAATATGAAATTTTCATATTTATCCATATTTGTGTATAAAATATTAATATGACTTTAAAGGGGATTCTATTCTCGATGGCGTACCCAACACGCCACAGCGAGTTTCTTGGGAATCTTACGTTGCACTCTAATAATAAAATAATATTATTTTAAATGGTAGTTAACATGTAGCCATTGTATTGGAGTGAATGGATAGATATAAATAAAATACAATTATATATGTTTTTAAATGTTTTTACATTTATCCAATAAAATATAAAGGCTTAAAATATGGAAAGAATTCAATTTTAGGCGTATATGCCCTAGTTTTCACTAAAGGTTCACTTATCGCCTTTTGATGGAGAAACGTCATTAAATATAGTTTTGTTCACTCTTATACATCCTTTTGGACCAAATAAAACTCTTCTTATGAATTGGGATATCAAAATTTACTTTGTGTAAATTTTTGGTATCTTTCTGATAAAGTTCATTTTTTAATGAATAGTGTAAAATGTTGTATTTTAATTCATAACCTCTTTTTAAACTAATTTATTTATATGATTATATTATCTTTTGAATTGGTTTTAATGTGAAATTAGAATATATATTTACCATTAAATCCAATAGTGGTCGTTGGAATTAATTTCACTTTGAAATCAGACTTAAACTAGTGTCAATCTTTTGATACTTATTGTTTCATAAAAACACGCTATTTGTTTTCACAGTGGGAGTTAATTATTAAATTAATTAATTCCACTTATATTCTTTGAATTAGGTAATATAAAAATCATTTTTGAATTCTAAATATCAAATATAGCTTAGGGTGAATTTTTAGGATTTTTCTGAAAAACTTCAATTTTCATGAATAGTGAAACCACTAAGTGGTACTTATAAAAACTGATTTTTCTGTTTAAATGAAATATTTCCATATTTGTGTTTTGAATTTCAAAAATCCGACATACATGGTTGTCATTAAGAAGGAAAATGTGGTTCAATGGGATGAAAATCATTTTTTGGTGAATAGTAACTTTTTTTCATTAATCGTGATTAGAGGTAATTTGTGTAATTTAAGGTAAAAATGATATTATAAAATGTGAAAACGCCATGAAACTTGTCCTAACCATATTGGATGAGTCATGGACGACCAAGACAACCCATGGGTCGATTTAGGGGACCCTATAGAGCCTCTTGGGTGAGTTAATGACTTTAATGTCATTTTTTAAAAATAAAGGTGAAAATGACACTAACATAAATTGTTTTACTAAAACAATTTTTAGATGGGGTTATACTAATAATAATTTTGTATATAAATACTCTTTGGAATGATAAAAAGATTTCCTACATCAGGATATTTGTTTTATAATTTTTAGACATTAGATAAATTAATTTAATTATTACATCATGATGATGCAACGATGACCTCATTAATGAATAGTTTAAATAAAATGAAACGATAATATAAAATCTAAGACCTACACTTGTCCCAAAACTATTGGATGGGAATATTTCGAAGCCTTATCATCTTATCTTCGAAATATATCAATGTGGGACTTTAGAAATTGGAAACACTTTTGAAAAAAAAAATAATAGTTTCATGATTTCCAAAAGTGCCCCTCCTCTCCTCTTATAAAAGTTCCCCACCTCTACCTCATTTCACACACTCCTCAAGCCTTTGGCTCGGCCATCCCCCGCCCATTTACTCTCTTCACATCCCTCTCCTCATCCTAGAGGATTCCCTTTGGGAATAATCCTTTCAAAGGAAGCATTTAGGCTCAAAATCAAAAGGAGTTACACTTTTAAATGTAATTCATTCTCTTATGTTCATTTGTTTTATTTTGCTTCTCCAACCCCATAAACTCTTTTTATTTACTTCTTTTGTAACACCAACAGTAACTTAAATATACTAGGATGTTGTAATTATATTTATTTGAGCTACACTCTCAAACAACTACATCAAATGGTTAAAGAACATATAGTTTCCTTGGATGGCGAAATTCTGCCTCTCGAAACGATGATTGTTCAATAATCATTTAACACCTTCAAAGGTGGCCATTATGATGTCACTATTTTTATATATGATATATAATATGTTTTTTATTTACTTATGATTCTGTATTTTTCATTTATGGCATACCATTATTGTTTCCATTATGGGTAAACCTGATATCTTCATTTTAGGAAGTGCGGACTACCGCCCCCTGAAAGTGATTTGATTCGTTAATACCATATGTGGGATGTGTAAATGATAAAGTTAATGATATTATATATGTTATTATACTGGAATTATAATATACTCTTATATCATTACGATTCCATTCCTGAAAATACGAAATAGAAATGGATGTAGCGTTCATGCGTACGTACGGCTTACCGTTTCCATGAACGGTGCATTTAATTTCTTACCTATAAGTGTGATGTAATATTATAAATACATGTATATGATGAATATATATGATATATATGTTATCCAAATCATTAATATCATTCTGGATATAACGAACCTTTGACCAAATTAACAACATGTAAATGTAAGAAGTCTATTTTTGACTTAAGAACCAAATACCGACAAAATGATCATTATTAACATAAATGATTACATGATGTTCATAACATGGTATAAAAGGAATAATTAACTTGAAAAAGGTTCTTAATCAAGTAGAGATTAACTCAAGTTTATTATTCAGGAAGTTAAAGAACGATCGAGTCAAGTCGGACCCGAGGTAAGGGATCCTACTCCACTCTTTCTTTTTAAGTACACTCTTTTATGTCATTCCATTTAAAGCTCATCTTTCTTGTTATTGGGAAATTATTTTATATTACTCTTACTGTAATTTTTATGTTAATGTTATGAGAGACCCTATTCTCTCTAATCAATCCATTTTGGAAGTTTTGAGTGGCGCCAATAGGCTGCCGAATTTTCGTAAGAGATCTAACCTCTCTCTTTCTCTTTAAGTACTCCCCTTTATGTAACTTCTTTTAAGCTCCTATTTGTTATGATGGGGGATGTTCATTCATATTCCTCTTTCTTTACATTTTATTTTAATTTGATGAGATACCCTATTTGTTCTCATCAATCCATTTTTGGATGTTTTAAGAGGCGCAGTTAGGCTGCCGAGTTTTCGTAAGTGATTTTTCATCTCACTTTTATTCCTGTGAGATTTATGCTACATTTGCCACAATTTCCTTTGAGTGGTGTATGTACTTCCCATTATTCTACTCTTTGTGTAATATAATTTCGTTTATCAGTATTTACATCAATGATCTTTTGTCCTTCTCTCATGGGGTGTATGTTTTGAAAGACACCCAAGTCGGTAAGGGAACCTTTCACCCTACTCTTTTTTAAAAAGACTTCTTTTGTTGGGACTTTTAATTTACATATTTTTAACTTGGGATATGTTCTCATAAATCCTTATTGATGTAAATTTTATGTCCAAGTGATGATATAAACTTTTTATCTCTCATCAACTCATTTTGATGTGACGCCGTTAGGCTGTCAAGGGAATTTCTTAACCCAATTTCGATTTCATTGGGTTCAACATGTAGTTATTGAATATGTCATCCTTTGAATATGTGTGAATGACCATTTATTATTTTACACTTAATATCCACTTATATTTTGTGTATTCGTTTTTTCACACATAATTATGTATTTGATTTATCCATAAACCAAGGATACCATCTTTGTAAGGGACTTCATCTCAATCTCCTTTCATTGAGGCATATTCTGTTTTATACAAAACCTTCTTTTATATGGTGTATAAACCCCTTTGAATTTTATGTTTATTCAAAAGGAATATTTTTTATACGAAGCATTTAATAAACGACAAAAGGGAATGTTTTTTCGTACGTATGTGGCGACAACGACTTCTCCGCCGCCGTAACCATTATGTGAGTTTCGGCTTCCTCTACACGCCATACCTTATTTTTAAAAGAAAAATAAATAAAATGTTTTACATTTCTTTTATCTTGGTATTGAAAATGGTTTTCATAATGTTTTTATATCAATTTGTTGTATTGATATCTTGTGATTGAAAGGTGGGAATGTTATGTTTCCTTTATGCATGTTTTATGTGATACGATTATGTTAAGGTTCTTAGGCATTATTATGAAGACGGGTGGTTCCGTGATAAACTAAGGGCAGGTGAGCCCGATATAGCTCACCAATGCATTGGGTAACGCGAAGGAGTGAAACGTTAAGGATTCTCCGAATAGATTTAGGGAATATACTGTGATGGGTATTCCAAACGTAACCAAGAGGGTTACTCCCTACGTAAGAATGTTATGAATGCCTCAAGTTAACTTTATGTCTTATGATTTCTTTGATTTATTCATGGTTTGATGAGGTATGTTAAATTGCCTATGTTTTATAGGTAAAGTATGATTTCATTCTTATGTATATATGAACTCATGTTTCCTTTCCATATTTTTATAACCCTTACTGAGCTTTTTATGCTCATCCCAAGTTTTTGAAATGTTTTCACAGGTCAAGGGAAAGGTATAAGATGTTATGATAGTGTCAAGTATGTGTCAAGAAAGAATCCATGTTTTATTTTCAATATATTTTCGTTGATGGGAAGAATGAATATTGTCTTTTTTGTAACCACTTTGTTTAAATGTGGAATGTAATGCACGTTTCATGATCTAATTCTCTAAAAATATAAACCTGAAAAGACCCTCAATGTGTAATCTTGTAATAACTCAAGATTAAGTAAGGTTTAAGGCTGGGGCCTTATAAAAATAATTTTTGATGACTAGTAAGTTTTGACTTTTATTTAACGCAGTTAAAGGTAAATAAGGTAATTCAAGGTAAAAATAATATTATAATAATTAAAAATTACCTTAATACATTTACAAACATTATTGGTTGAGTCATTTATGACCATGGTAATCTTTGGGTCGATTTTGGGACCCCATTGATCCACTTGGGAGTGATAATGACAATTTAGATTAATTAATTTAACGTGAAGACAAAATTGACATTAATAAAGATATTTTAGTAATTAATTTTTATATGGTGTTATATATGTCTTAATTTTGACTATAAATATTCTTTAGAAACATAAAATGATTTCCTATATCATGGTCTTTTTTTATATTTTTTAGACAATAAATAAATTAAAATACATATGGAACAATAATGATGCAATATTTATCTCATTAATAAATGATTTAAATAAATAAGATTATAATGATTAAAATATTATCTAAAACATGTCCAATTCTGATTGGGTGATATTATTTAAACCATTACTCATATTAGATTCTACTATAATGATTTTTTGACCATTATAAACCGAATATCATTATATTATAAATTAATATTTTCACATATTCATAAAGAGCCCCTCCTCCCCCTTATAAAAGGTGACCACTTCTATCCAATTCGTCAAACCTATCACGCCATTTGGCTCATCCAAACTCTACCCAATTAAGCTCCATACATCCATATCCTCCCCCTAGAAGCCTTAATTTAAGAAAAAAGCACATTAAGTAGTTCTTTTGGTTCAATCTAAAGGAAGTTACCCAAATTAAAGGTAACAGTTTCCCTTAAATTGTTATCATTTATTTTACTTCTCCAACCCCTACACTCTTTTAATTTCTTTCTATTGTAACAAAACCATTATCCTAAATATACTAGGACATTTTTATAAGAAGTATTCTAACTACACTTACACAAACCTTCATCTAATGGATAAAGAATATATTGCTTCTATGGTTGGGAAACTAACACCTCACAAAACGATGATTGTTCAAATATCTCCAACCGCCTCTCATGGTGGAGATTATGGTGAATCTGAATTTATATATGATATATATAATGTCAATGATTTCATTATTCTTATTTACTTCCCAATTATATCAAGCCTTTATGGTTTCCATAGTGGGTAAATATGATAATCTCATTTGAGGAAGTGCGGACTACCGCCACCTTAAAGTGATGTGACTCATTAATGCCTTATGTGGGATGTATAAAGGAGAATGTTAATGATATTACATATAATATTATACTTTAATTATAATATACCTATGTACATTATGTTTTATTTCCATTAAAATAAGAAATATAAAGGAAAGTAGCGTTCATGCGTACGTACGGCTTACCGTCTCTATGGACGGTGCATTTCCTTTCTTACCTCTAAATGTTATGTAATATTATAAATAGTTTTATATACTAGATATATATTATATATATTATATCTAAATCATTAATATCATTCTTGATATAATGGACTATTTACCACATTGACAACTTGTAAATATAAGGTGTTCATTTTTGACTCAAGTGCCAAATATCGACAAAATGAATGTTATTAACTTAAATGATTACATAATGTTTATAACGTGGTAATAAGTGATATAAAAGTAATAATAAACTTGAAAAAGGTTTTTAAGAAAGTATAAATTAAATTTAGTTTATTATTCAGGATATTAAAGAATGATTAAGTCAAGTCATAGATGAGGTAAGGGACTTCGTCTCAATCTCCTTTCATTGAGGCATATTTTGTTCTAATACAGGACTTTCTTTTATACATTGTATAAAAACCTTTCACTTTTCATTTAATTCAAAGGGAATATTTTTCTACAAAATATTTTTCTAAATGACAAAAAATAATGTTTCTTTTAATGTACACGGGGACAACGACCTTTTCCGCCGCCACGAGTATTTTTTGATCTTTGGATTTCACAACAAGCCGTAATGTTCTTTAAAATATAATAAATACCTTATACTCTTTTACATATTTTTGTTATTAAAAACGGTTTTGAAAATAGATTTTTTATGTCAATATATTTAAGTGATATATTAAGATTGAAATGTGGAAATGTTTCCTTTCCTTTATATTTGTTGTATGTGATATGATTTTATTTTGGTACTTGGACATTTGACGGGTGGTTATGTGATAAACCAAATATGGGTGGTGCCATGAATATTAGGATGGGTGGTTATGTTATAACCTCCTATGCATTGGGTATGGATGTCAGTCATATGGATATTCTATTTAGTGATATGTGTGGAAGTCTACTGTATGGTTATTCCATTTATGTATGTATATGTCCCAAGTTACCTTTAGATGTTATGTGTTATTTATATGGGTTTTATGGTAATATTTTGGTTACAAAAGGGTAAGTAATGATCACTTATTCAGTGAAGAGTATTTACTACTTAATAAAGGTGAAATGTATTACTTATGTTAAAGTATTCATGGTTTACTTATTTTTTTGAAAAACTAATAGTTTTACTTTTTTGTGTATCCCTGATTGAGCTTTTTATGCTCATCCAATGTTTTTGAAATGTTTTTCACAGGCCATAATATGGAATATGGTCAAGTATGGGATCAAGGAAAATTAATTGTTTCTTAAACATGGAACTAGACATGAATCTTTTTTTCAAGAGTCCATGTTTTGTAAAAAATGGATACAAGGTGGAAGTATCTACTTTGTATTTTTTTAAATGTAATAGTTATGGCCAAATTCTCTAAAACTCTAAACCTGAAAAGATCTTCAATGTGAATTATTCATTTAATTCAATATTATGTAATGTTTAAGGCCGTGTTCTTATAGTTGTTATCAGAGGTCGGTTTAGATAACTTTAAGAGTTGGGATATTGTCGAATTAATATCCATAATGTAATTTATGTTAATATCGAGATCATGTAGAATTTACATATTACCATATTGCTTCTCCTAAGATGATTCTGTGTTCAGAATCGTTTTCTGTGGAGGAAATAGGGAATCTATGTTGGGACGACATCAGGAGGAAGAAAAACTTCCAAATCAGCAACCTGAGATGGTCGGAATTAGAACTGAACAATTTTTTGCAGTGATGGCACAATTGACTCAGGAAATAAATGGTGGTGCTATTCATGCATGAGATCAGCCAGATCAATCGCAGAGGAACATGTCACTAGTGGAACATTTTATGAGGCAACATCCCCCATCATTTATAGGATCATCTGACCATGTGCTAGCACAAGGGTGTATTACATCATTGGAAATGATTTTCGATGTTATGGGATGTTCAGAACATCAATAGGATAGTCTCGTTGTTTACCATTTTGAAGGTGAAGCTGATAAGTCGTGGTCGATGGTGAAAAATATCAGGGATATTGAGCAGATTGATACTCTGGACTGGGATGAATTCAAAGGTATGTTTCTTGAGAAAAATTTTCCTAAGGTGGTTCGTCTTAGGATGGAAAAAAATTCCTGTAATTGAGGCAGAAGGATGACTCAGTGGCAACTTATGAAGAAAATTTCACTCGACTGGCATGGTATGCATAAAATTTTATCTGAGATCTTGATAGTAAGATAAATCAATTTTACTAAGGACTAAAACAGCGATATCAAAGAGCATTATCCTCTCGTGATTTCAAATGTTATGAAAAACTTGTTCGATGTACAGAGAAGGTGGAAATAGAGTTTGCTGATGGTCATGTATTCTTTGACAAACAACAGAATAAGATGTAAAGTTTGTAGGAAAAGGGGAAGAGTTCATCAAAGAATCCTGTAGGTAAGAAAAATAAATATCCAACTTGTGAGAAGTGTGGAAAAAAGCATCCTGGAGAATTCTTATCAAAGTCTAGAAAGTGATTCTGGTGTGGTAAGTCTGGTCATATTTCTCGTAACTGTAAAGAAGATGATGAAGCAAGAAATGAAAACCCATCGATAAAATGTTTTATGTGTAATGAAATGGGTCATTATGAAAATGAGTGTCCAGCGAAGAACTCAATTGAGGGAAAGCAGCCGGACTATAAGAAGAAAGGGGTGGTGAAATCCCTTACAACAACTTCAGTAGATGTTGGGCAATCAAACGAAGTAGTATCAGGTACATTGTTTCTTTCTTCAGATTATGTTAATGTGTTGTTTGATTCAGGGTCTACAAACTGTTTTATTTCTGATAATTTTTCAAGTAAATTGGGAATTCCATCTCATGATATGAAGACTGAACTTATGGTAAAAACACCTGGAAGAAATGTTGAGGAAAAAAGAAAACATCAAAACATTCTTGTCCTTTTTTTCGGAAAGAATCTACCACCAAACCTTATTTTTTTTGCCTCTAGTAGAGATTGATGTTATATTGGGCAAGGATGGGATTTCTGTTTATCATGCTAAGAATGACTGTAGATCTAAAGAGGTTTCTTTTCAGAATGATTTTTGGTTTGAATACAAAAATAAACCCTTGTTGTTGATAACATATCAGGAAGCTGAGAAACTGGGTAAAAGATGGAAATGAATATTACCTTCCACATATTGTTGAAAAAAAAGTAACTCTTCAGATTAATGATGTGCCAGTGGTAAATGAGTACCTTGATGTTTTTCCTAATGAGTTGCCTGGTCTTATACCTGATCAAGAAGTTGAATTTACGGTTGACTTAGTTCCTGATGTTAAGCCAATTTCAAAACCCACTTATCGAATGGATCAAGTTGATCTTTTAGAGTTAAAGAAGAAATTGCAAAAGTTATTAGATAAAGGTTTCATTCAACCAAGAACATCACCATGGGGTTCTCCAATCTTGTTTGTTAAAAAGAAAGATGGTTCAATGAGAATTTACATTGATTATAGAGCATTGAATAACATCACTGTTAAGAATAAGTATCCATTTCTTCATATCGATGACTTGTTAGATCAGCTCCAAGGAGCTCAGTATTATTCGAAGATTGAGTTGAGGTTGGGGTACCCTCAGATGAAATTAAAGGAAGAAGACATTCCAAAGACTATTTTCATACTAGATATGGAAATTATGAATTTGTAGTTATGACTTTTGGGTTAACCAATGCACCTTCTGTATTAATGGATCTTATGAATATAAGTTTTCATTAGTTCTTGGATAATTTTGTGGTTGTGTTCATTGATGATATTTTGGTTTATTCCAAAAGTAATGAAGAACATGAAAGTTATTTAAGGGTTATCTTGAAAACCTTAAAAGAAAATAACTATTTGGGAAATTCATCAAGTGTGAGTTTTGGTTACAAAAAATTTCGTTCCTTGGTCACATTGTTTAAAAAAATGGAATAACTATCGATGGACCTAAAACAAAAGTTGATGAAGAATGTCCAAGACCCACAAATATAACAGAGATCTGTAGTTTTCTTAGTTTGGCAGGTTATTACTGGAGGTTTTTTGAAAATTTTGCACGTTTATCTAGTCCAATGACTATGTTAACTCGAAAAGGTGTTAAGTTTATCTGGACAAAATAATGTGATGATTGTTTTCATGAATTGAAAAAGAGATTGGTGAATGCTATAGTTTTGGAACTACCATACATAAATGTTGAGTTTGTTATCTATAGTGATGCTTCGTAGAAAGGACTGGGATGTGTCCTAATGCAAAATGATTAGGTAATTGCTTATGCTTCACTTAAATTGAATCCTCATGAGTTAAATTACCCTACAAATGATTTGGAATTAGCTGCTATTGTTTTTGCTTTAAAAATTCGGAGGCATCATTTGTATGGAGTGAAGTGTGAAATATATACTGATCACAAAAGTTTGAAGTATATATTTACTTATAAATAATTTAACATGAGATAGACTAGATGGTTGGAATTAAACAAGGATTATTATTGCGTGATCCATTACAATCCGAGAAAAGAAAATAATGTGGCTGATGTTTTGAGTCGAAAAAGTAATGCTTCATTAACCATGCTTTGTTTGGAACAAGATCCTTTGGTTTTTGATTTGATGAATTATGGAATAGAAGTTATTGTTGGAGGAAATTATTTTATTTTGTTTCAGGTGTCAGTGAGATAATCTCTATCAGACAGAATAAAGCAAGCGTCAAAAGAAGATAGTGAGTTACAGAAAAAGGTAGAGTTGGTTCAGAAGGGTAAGTTTCTTGATTTTAATCGTGATAATGACTGTGTATTGATGTTTGGGAAGAGATTATGTGTACCTTGTGATTCACAGTTGATGAATGAGTTGTTATGTGAATCTCATAGTTCTCCGTTTTCAATTCATCCGGGTAGTACTAAGATGTATGGAGATCTTCGAGAGTATTACTGGTGGGATGGAATGAAAAGAGATATTGATTATTTTACTGTGAAGTGTTTGACTTGTAAGAAGGTTAAAGCAGAGCGGAAGTTACCGAAAGGAATGCTTTAGCATCTACCGGTGCTAGAGTAGAAATGTGAAAATATATCCATGGAATTTTTTGTGGGATTACCAATGACATCTTGAGGTAATAATGCAATATGTGTCATAGTTGATTGATTGACTAAATCTACTCATTTCATTCCGATTCGGAATACTCATTCTTTAGATCAACTTTCTTTGTTGTATGTTAAAGAGATATTCAGGTTGCAAGGAGTTCCTCTCTCCATTGTATTTGATCATGATCCCAGGTTTACTTCTAACTTTTTGAATGTCCTTCAGAAGTCATTGGGTACTGAATTAAATTTTAGTACAACTTTTCATCATCAATATGATGACCAGTAAGAACGAATAATTTGACCGTGGAGATATGTTACGTGCTTGCTAGATGGATTATTAGGTATGTTGGGACCAATATCTTTCTTTGGTTAAATTTTCTTATAATAACAGTTTTCATTCCAGTATACGGATGGCTCCATTTTAGGCATTATGTGGAAAGCGTTGTCAAACTCCAACTTTTTGGGATGAAGTAGGTGAAAGGAAGGTGATGGGGCTAGAATTGGTAGACGAGATGGAAGAGAATGTTCAGTTGATTTAGAAGCACATGAGAACAACTTAGAGTATAAAGAAAAGTTATGCCGATAACCGGAGGAAGGATCTTTATTTTGAGGTATGTGATCATGTCATTCTCAATGTTTCTCCACGGAAAAGGGTGATGTGTTTTGGTAAGAAGGGAAAGTTGAGTCCAATGTTCATTGGACCTTATGAAATTCTGGAGAAAGTGAGATCAGTTGCGTATAGAGTCGATTTACCTCCAATTTTATCCCAGGAACACAATGTTTTTCATGTTTCGATGTTGTAAAAGTATATACCAGATCCATCTCATGTTTTGAGCCCATAGGTAGTTCAGTTGCAAGAGAGTCTCTCTTATGATGAACAACCAGTCCCGATTTTTGACCATAGAGAGAAAGTGTTGTGGAATAAAGTAATTTACCAGGTAAACGTTTTGTTGAAAATCCATTAGTTTGAAGAAGATATGTGATAATCTGAAAATTCTATGAGGGATAAATACCCTCCACTTATTTTGATAAGTGAATAAAAATTGCGAGGACACAATTTAAAAATGGGGGGAAGGATGTAACATCCCAAGTAAATGAAGAATAAGATATTTTTATAATTATTAATATTTTTGAATTAAATATTAATTTTACTTTAAATGGGTTTCCTTGTTCGATAGCATACCCAATACGCAACAACAGTTTTCTTTGGAATCTTACGTTGCACAATAATAATATAATATTATTATTTTAAATGGTGGTTAACTCTAAGCCATCGTATTGTCGAGAATGAATAAAACTAACTAAAATCTTATTATACATGATTTTGTAATGTATTTACATTATCCAATAAAAAGTTGGAGGCTTAAAATTTGAATGAATCTGATTTTAAGCATAATTTACATTAAAAGGCTGATTTATCGCCTTTTAATGACCAACCATTTTTAAATCTAGTTATGGTCACACTAATACATTATATATGACCAAATAATATTCTTCTTTAAAATGGGGAGATCAAAATTTATTTGTGTAAATTTTTTAAATTTTTCCGATAAAGTTCATTTTTTAATGCATAATGAAAATATTATATTTTAATTCAAAACTATGTTTTAATATAATTTATTAATATGGTTAGATTATCTTTTTAATTGGTTTTAAAGTGTAATTAGACTATATTTTTACCATTTAATCCAACTTTGGTCATTGTAATTAATTTCACATTGAAATTTGACATAAAAAAGTACCATACTTTTGATAGTTACTATTTCTTAAAAACACGCTATTTGTTTTAACAATGGGAATTAATTTTAAAATTAATTAATTCCATTTATATGTTTTGAATTTGAAAAAATAGACATAATTTTTTAATCCGGAATATCAAATATAGCTGAGGCTGAATTTTTGGTATTTTTCTGAAAAACATCAATTTTTGATGAATAGTGAAACTACTTAGTGGTAGTTAAAAAACTGACTTTTTCATTTAAATGAAAATTTTCCACATCTATGAATTTAATTTCAGAAGTCCGATATACATGGTTGTTATCAAGAAGTAAAATTTTGTTAATTAAGATGAAAATAATTTTTTGGGAATAGTAACTTTTGACATTTATTTACCGCAGTTAAAGTTAAATAAGGTAATTCAAGGTAAAAATAATTTTATATTAATTCAAAATTACCTTAACACTTGTCTAAACCATATTGGTTGAGTAATTTACTACCATATTCATCTTTGGGTCTATTTTGGGACCCCATTGAGCCACATGGGTGTGATAATGGCAATTTACATTAATTAATTTAATGTGAAGACAAAATTGACATTAACAAATATCTTTTAGTAATTAATTTTTATATTGTTTTATATAAGTATTATTTTCAACATTAAATATTATTTGGAAATCTAAAATAATTTCCTATATAATGGTTTTTTTTATAATTTTTGACATCAAATAAATTAAATTATTTATGAAACAATAATGATGCAGTATTTATCTCATTAATAAATGATTTAAATAAATAAGATTATAATGATTAAAATATTATCCAAAACATGTAAAATTATAATTTGTTGATTTTATTTCTACACTAAATCATCTTATCATCGACTATAATGATTTTTGGACCATTAGAAACTGAATATAATTATATTATAAAATAACATTTTCACACTTTCCTAAAGATCCCCTCCTCCCCTTAAAAAAAGACCACTTCTAACTAATTCCTCACACCTCTCAAGCCATTTGGCTCGTCCAAAATCTACCCAATTAAACTACCTACATCCCTATCCTACCCCAGGAAGTCGTACCTTAGGATGAAGGCAGTTCATGAAGTCCTTTTGGTTCAAACCAAAGGAAGTTACCCAAATTAAAGGTAACAGTTCCTCTTAAATTGTTATCATTTATTTTACTTCTCCAACCCCTAAACTAATTTTATTTATTTACATTGTAAAAACACCAGTATAATAAATATAATAGGATGTTGTTATAATAATTATTCTAACTACACTTACACACACCTCCATTTAATGAATTAAGAACATATTGTTTCTATGGAGGGCAAACTAACGCCTCATAAAATGATGATTGTTCAAATATATCCAACCACCTATCATGGTGGCCATTATGATGAAACTGTATTTATATATGATATATATTTTGTTTATTATTTCATTATGATTCTGTAATTCCCAATTATATCAAGCCTTTATGGTTTCCATAGTGGGTAAATACGAAAATCTCATTTGAGGAAGTGTAGACTACCGCCCCTTAAAGTGATGTGACTCGTTAATGCCTTATGTGGGATGTATAAAGGATAATGTTAATGATATTATATATGATTTTATACTATAATTATAATATAACTATGTATCATTATTTTTTATTTCCATTAAAATAAGAAATAGTAATGAACGTAGCGTTCATGCGTACGTACGGCTTACCGTCTCCATGAACGGTGCATTTCATTTCTAACCTCTAAATGTAATGTAATATTATAAATACATGTATATAATGGATATATATGATATATATGATATCAAAATCATGAATATCAATCTGGATATAATGGACTATTGACCACATGGACAACTTGTAAACATAAGGTGTTCATTTTTGACTCTTGTGCCAAATATCTACAAAACTAAAGTTATTACACTAAAGGATTACATAATGTTTATAACATGGTAATAAGTGATATAAAAGGAATAATAAAATTGAAAAAGGTTCTTAATCAATTTGAAGTTAACTTTAGTTTATTATTCAGGATATTAAATAATGATGAAGTCAAGTCGGACACGAGGTAAGGGACTTCGTCTCAATCTCCTTTCATTGAGGAATATTTTGTTCTAATACAAGACTTTCTTTTAAACGCTGTATAAAAACCTTTGAATTTTCATTTCATTCAAAGGGACTCCTTTTCTACGAAGCATTTTACTAAAAGAAAAAAAAATAATGTTTCCTTTAACAGACACGGTGACAACGACCTTTTCCGCCGCCGCGAGTATTATTTGATCTTTGGCTTCCTCACCAAGTCGTAATGTTTTTTAAAATAAAATAAATACCTTATACTCGTTTACGTATTTTTGGTATTGAATGTGGTTTTGTAAATGGATTTGTTATGATAATATATTTAAGTGATATATTGTGATTGAAATGTGGAAATGATTCCTTTCCATTATGTTTTTTGTATGTGATATGATTTTATATTGGTAATTGGACATTTGAAAGGTGGTTACATGATAAACCGAATGATGGGTGGTTCCGTGAATACCAGGATGGGTGGAAACAATATAACCTCCAATGTATTGGGTATGGAAGTTGGTCGTATGGCTATTCCATTTAGTGATATGTGTGGAAGTCGACCATATGGTTATTCCATTAATGTTTCTTTATATCCCAAGTTACCTTTATATGTTATGTGTTCTTTATATGGGTTTTATGGTAATATTTTGGTTACAAAAGGGTAAGTAATGATATTTTATTCAGTGAAGAGTATTTACTACTTCGTAAAGGTGAAAAGTATTACTTATGTTAAAGTATTCATGGTTTACTTAATATTTTGAAAAACTAACAGTTTTACTTTTTTGTGTATCCCTTACTGAGCTTTTTATGCTCATCCCATATTTTTTAAATGATTTTCACAAGACATAATGTGGAATAGGTTAAAGGATGGGATCAAGGAAAATTCATTATATCTTAAACATGGAACTATACATGACTCTTTTTTTTCACGAGTCCATATTTTGTAAAAAATGGATATTGGGTGGAAGTGCTACTTTGTATTTTTTTGAAATGTAATAGTTATGGCCTAATTATCTAAAACTCAAAACTGAAAAAGATCCTCAATGTGAATTATTCATTTAATTCAATATTATGGAATTTTTAAGGTCAGGTCCTTATATATGTGGCATGTCATGTCATGTTTTCTTTTTATATTCTCCCAACCAATGATTGGTTTGTTGGTCACCCATTTCATTGACATATATTATCAGTTGATTATATGCACTAATACAATAATTATATACTTTAAGATTAAAAATGTTGAATATTTAAATAATATATAAGTTCTATCATATAAAAGTGATTAATGAACCCAGTATTCCCTATATACTAGACCATATTCTCATAGGAAATATAATTATTTTGTTATTTATTATAAAAATGATATAATAGTCTTGTAAATAAATTTTTCTACAATAAAAAAATAATTATATTTTTAATGAATGGTTATAAATTATGTCTATAAATGGAAATATGTGTTAATTTATCATTGAAATAGGTGGTTAAGATAATTATTTTCTTATAAAAGATGTTAGTATAGATTTTTTCTAAAATAAAATTGTAGTAAGGGTAGTTTGTCTCTATTTTATATTTCCTAAGAAATGTTTGATATTTTGGATCATTATAGATTTTATAATTTTTATTCACTTCCATAATTTTCTTCAATTGTAGTTAAAATATTTCATTTTATGATGTTATAATTTTAATTTCATGGAATCTCTCTTATATTCCTATGATTCTTATATTAAAATTACCCTAAGAGTTTTTTATCTCTATTTTGTTTCACTGAGAAATGATTAGTCCTATGAATCTTATTTCATATAAAAAAATCATATAATACCAATTTTTTATATTATATAATAAATTATATTTCATTAATTATATTTTTTGTTCTATTTTATTCTCTCTCTTATATTATTTTAATGAAAATATTACCCTACCTGTAATGGTTTCATCTCCAATATAAATTTTAAAAACAATATTTTGGTGGATATATAATCCATATTTATAATTTAAATCCTATTATTTCAGAAATCCCAATAATTTCATTCTTCTATTCTTATTTTTGGTGTTTTACATGTGTTACTTAACTATTTATGTTTCCCTCAGACTTCTAATTGAACCACTATACGGATAACAACCAAAACAATTATTTTAATTTAGGAATATTATTATTCCCTAACCATATTGATTAGATTATTTAACTAATTTTTTTATCTATGACTATGTAATTAATTATGGTATTCTCATATTAATTTTTCCACCATAAAAAATATTTTATTCTAATATTTATAGGAGAAACAAACTATTATTTCATTTTCCATTCCAAAACATCGAATATTATAGGCATGAATTTTCTTCCAATGGATTTCTCAGATTTCACCATTAAGGGGTTCTTCTTATTATACTGTTACTTGTTTTTGTGGACTTATTTTTTCATTCCTTGTATTGTACATGGTATATGTAGTAATTAACCATCGACTTTATTTCTATAGAAAACATATGATTATTTATCGACATTAGAAATTATTAACATCATTTCTGATATTATTACACAATATACAATTATATATTACTATGTTAGGTTGATTGTATATTGTTGGCCCCTCCCAATTTTTTCATTAGATGTATTTTTGTAATGTTATCCCATATATTTTTAGGGAATGAATTTATATTTCATATGTCTGTTTCTGAGTAATGATATAAATTGATTCCTAAATAATGTTTATTATGCAGTTTAATAATATATATATATATTATATTTTAATGAATTTGAAATATATTTTCGATGGGTGGTTCTGAGTGTCATATATTGATGCATCATTTGGTTTTATGAGAATTTTATTTTTGGATTTTGGTTTTTTCATACCCAATGAATGTATGGTGACTTGGACGTGTCCATAATGGAATGTATAATGTATTTGTTATGAAAATGACATCAAGAATGGTGTACTAGTCATATCCTTAGTAACATGTATAATTTCTTATATGAGTTAAGTATGGGGAAAGTTTCAAACATTATATATTACATTATCATGATTTCATTTATTGTTATCCATATAATTTTTCATATTTTTAACACAATTTATTTATATCAAGATCAAGTGTTTAATGATATAGATATATTTAACTCATCTTTATTAATTATATAGTATTCATTACAAGATCTATTCTAAAATATTTTCTTTTATACTTGTCATTTTAGATCGCCTATATTTTATTTCAATTTCACCAGGTCTTAAAGAAATGTTTTAATCATGATGTCTTGAAGAAAAGAGCATGTGAATAGACTTTATATAAGATTTTTAAGACATATTATAGATTATGTAGTACCAAATGTAGTGAAAAAATGTCTATTATTTGATAATTATGAAGTATTTATTAGCTAAATTATTTTCCTATTGATCTAAATATCTAAACCTAAATGTCACGGTAATCTGTCTAATGATATTTTTTATATATGCCATATAATTATGTGATGTTAAATATAGGCTATCAAAATATATGACTAGTGAATTTTGATGCTATTGGAAGATGTTTAATCTCATTCCATGTTGTCTCATATCCATGATTTATATCAAGTAAAATCCATACAAGAAATGTTTCAGATATCAAAATAAATCTTTACCTAAAATTTTGGACAAGGAGATCTAGATGGACCTCATATAGTCATAATGATGGGCTATTATTTTTTTCTAAAATCTTAGATTCATGGTTCCTAAACAACTAAATATGTACTATTTCCTCCAATATCTATATTTATAATTCATATATATCATTTTAAATTTTTACATGAATAATATTAAAAATTCACTTATAGAGAATCAAAAATTGATTCACCAAGTGGATAAAGTAATGAAGTTTGAAAAAAATCATTTTCTTATTTGAAAAATGGAATTTCAACTCAAAAATTTATATAGGATCCAATATCAAGAAACCTTTACAAAACTCTTCAATTAACTGAAAGATTCATAGATAGAATAAAAGTGTACGATGATATATGTTTTTCTATTAGTTTGAAAGTCAAATGGAAGAAGAAATGTACCTTCATAAATAAGAAATAGGAAACTTTAGGTGAATTTATTATCATATGTAATAATTATATTTCTAAAAATTTGGTGTTGGATATAACCTATTATTCTAACATTTATATCCAAATATATAAACCATGGATATATTGTAAGATTAAAAAATATGAGGGGGGCTTTGAGATTACAATGGAGTTAGATATGTTATGCTAGCTATAATTGACTATCATCACACATTTCTAACCATACTGATTTTAGTTTTTAAAAATAATTATTTCTTTATCAGTGTTAGAAGTAACTTCATCTATTTATTAATTATAGACAAATATTTTTTATTTTTTTGTTATAAAATATTGTTTTTGTTATTTATAGTGGTATCGTATAAAATTGTATGAACCAACATATTAATCATCATTAAATACTAAAATAAAAATGAAAATTCTTGAAATTGGAAATTAATAAGGTTCACATGACACATATTACATATATTTTTTAAATAATTTATATGTTCATGTAAATTAGTAGAATTTGAAAAAATAATATGAGTAAGTCTATTTATATTTTTTTCATGGAAACTGATATATATATATGTCATTCTAGTTCAGGAAGTAAAATAAACAATGACTCTTTTAGTGGAGAGTATAAAAGTGACATGAATCTTCCATAATCAGTCCAAAACATATGCATATAGAACTTTTCGGGAATAATAGGTCATTAATTTTAAAAATACATTTAGTAAATATTTAAAACAATCATAATGGTATATGTGTTTGATTCCTTTGATAAATTTAAGGAATAAAAAAATAGAGTAGACAATTATAATTATATGAGGATAAAAAATCTTATATCAGATAGTAGTGAGTAATATCTCAACCAAGTATTCAAATATACCCTTAATGAGTATGGCATATTATATCAATACATTATTCTTTATACACTATAACATAATGATGTCTGTAAAAGGAAAACCCACACCTTGTAAAACATGTTGAGATCAATGATAATCTATTCAGATTTTATATTTTTTAATTGTGTACATCAATTAAAAACTATAAAAAATCCCCAAAATTGTGTGAGAATAAATTTTTGGTGCATAAACCTATAAGAGTTATTATATGGATGTAAACCCTCTCTCCCAAAAAAATAAATTCTGGGTATATGATGATTTTTTTAATGAAAATACCTATATAAAAATAACATTATGCTTTATAAATTACATCTATATATGATATCCTAATGAAATTATAGGATAATATATATATAATTCCTTATAAAAAATTTTATAGTCAATATATTCTCCATGATTTTAAAAAAGGGAATTGATCTCAATGATAGATAGAGAAACAAATATATAATTTCATGGAGTAAAATATCATGATTCAAAAGCTTTTTAACAAGAAAAAATTTCATTAGAATAAGTTTAAAATGGTATTCTTGAGACATAAACGCCTTGTATGAGTACTAGAGAGGAAAGAGAACTAGAGAGATATGGTTTCCAATTATCTGACGATGGTGACACATTATTATTTAATGATATTGGACTCATATCCTGTACGATGCCAATATATAAGTCATAGTTGAAAATATGTATTGACGTTATGAATTCAGATATGAATTCCATGTACCAAAATCATATCATGGTTTTAAAAGATTCATTATTGAATTTAATGAACATTTGGTAAAATAGGCTATAAAGAATAAAATAGACCATGATGTTTATTTTAGTACTTATAAGTCATGATAGGTTACTATATTTCTCATGAATCATTAAGGAATAATCTATAATATAAAAATTTCATTATAAAGTGTGTAAAAAATCATTAAAATTTAATATTCCATTATAGCATTACATGATTATAAAATTTGGAAATTGTATTAAAAATATAATTTTTAAATGGATATTTTGTAGAATATTTCCTCATGGAACAACCAAAAGGTATTGAGACAGAAAATAATTCCAATAAAGAATGTAATATACCAAGACCCATTTATTAGTTGAAGTAAAAAATGTAGATTAAGTCGTTTTTTACTTTGACGAGTCCATTAGAGAGTATTATTTTATTAAGAATAAATTTTATCCCTATTTCAATAAGTGGTTTGATGCATGTTTGATATTTTTATATTAATATATTTTAATGATATATTATATATGGTAAATTAAATTTTAATGTTAAAGGTTATTTATGAAATGGTCAAACAAAATACTCTACACAACACTTATGTGAAGATGGCTATAATCTAAGGATCGAGATTCACTGAGATAGATCTAAAATTATATCTGTACTAATTACTAGTAAATATATTTTATTGGTATTGAAAATATAATAAATATACCAATCTAAGAGGATATGTTTTTAATTTTTAATATATTTTACATCTCACCAACAAAAATGTGTCCTCAATCATAAGAAGAGATGGATACAATAAGTATAATACATTACACTTCTATGATTGGATCAGAAATTTATGCCTTTTATATATAAATATTTATATTAAATATTATTCGATAATGGTATGAAGATATTTAGTAGACATAAGAGATAATAAATCTGCATCTGTAAATACTTTCCTATAATATATATATATATGTATGTATATATGTATAATCTGATTTTTTTTGAGGATATGAGGAACTATTTGTGATCGTACAACAAAATTCTAGTTTCAAAAATTATTAAAATGATTTGAAATTATATTCTGGATGTTTTTTATAAATAAATATGGTATTTATGAAATGGTATAGATTGAAAAACCCTAATATCACTGATTCTATAGTAGAGTTTGACTATATTTTACCTTTTAATACAATTAATGAGGTAGTGTGCATGAAAAAAATAATATATGTGATTGGTTTTTTACCTTTAATAAAATATTTTAATACATTATATGGTTATAATATTGTAATAGTGAACCTAGATAAATAGCCCCGGTAAAAAAAGAATCATACACATTTGAAGAATCACCTCTTTGGAGATTTTACTAAAAGGTGTAAATTCAAAGTTAACAAATTAAGAATGTGTTAAAATTTGGAAACCCCGTTAACTAAATCCATAAATTATATTGAACATGAATATAATGAGAGTGATTTTGGGGTAAATTTTTTATTTTTTGGTTGTGGTGAATTATATATTCTTCCATGTTGGGTGGCCTAGAAATATAAGATTTTGTACTTCTGATTAACAGAATATAAATTAATATCTAATAACCCAATGATTGTTCTTTTATATTTCACTAATGTGATAATTTCATTATAATATTCAACACATTGATGGTTTATTTTATTTACCTTATATAATCAGAATAACGAAATATTGTGATAATATTCATAAATAAATTTATCTTATGATCAAGATAAGTCAATCTTACAGGATATAATTTATTTGAGACTATCAAGTTCTGGAGGCTCATAAGATATTGAGGGTTATTTTCTAAGGTTACATGAGAATAAAGGAAAAATACATGAAATAATTTTAGATGAATATGAAATAATTTTAGATGAATATGAAATAAATTTTATACTAATATATGGTTGAGGACCATAAATTTTCACTATCATTGATGAATAGATACATAAAAACATTATTTCAAAAAATAACTTCCACATATCCACTAAATTTATTCTCTCATAGTAACCTTATTAGAAATTTCTTATAAAATTAATTTCTTCATTACATATGGAAAATAGAAACATAAGAATGTATGATCGTAGATACTCGTTATGGAAAAATAATTGAGACATCAATATGTTAACATAAGTGTGTATATACATAATGTTAAGAGAACATAATCATAAAATAAGAAATTTATATGCAATCACTCAAAGATAAATAATAATGAATCATGATATAATGCTTTTCAATAAAAATATTAATGAAATTATAGTAAGTAATCATTAATAATAAATCTTGTCCCATTAGATAAAATCATAAGTAAATAAATTAGTTTATGGAATACATATAATAATATACAATCATTTTCTTTAGTAAAGACTCACTTCCAAGACAATAATATTGTATTAGTTTTAATATTTATTATGTATTTACATTAGGTATTTTTATTCCCAATAGTATCTATTTGTAAAACATACCTTACTGAATTATGCATACTCCACATTATACTCATTATTATCTCATGTCACAACTATCACTAACCAATGAATTAAAGTTATATATAATTTTATTCTCATCCACAATATAATTAAAACCATACATAGGTTCTCCAAAATGTCATAAAAATTTCAACATATCAGAATATAATAACCCATGTAAATAAAATAGGTTTTATAAACATATAATAGTTTTATCAGAGCATACCTAGTGGAAAAGAAGTGGGTTTAATAAAGGATTCATCACAACTTAATTAACCCCTGGGAAAACAACACGTTTCATATAATCGTGCTTAATTCATCATCTTAATAAGATATATGGTGAAGGAAATGTAATAGAATCAAAAATATGTATCTATAGTGAAGCATAAACATATTTAATGCATTTTTACATAGTTGAAAATTCATGAAAACTTGAATTTAAAATATTTAGTTAAAAATAAGGAAATACATAATTATTTTAGAACAATTTATAACTATAAATTCAAAAAAACATTGTAAATTTTATTTCTCTTGAAAATAAGTTGGTAAATTTTTAAGGAATCTTTAATTAAATTAATATTAATGGTGGTGGGGAAATATTTTCATACATTATTTTTTAAAATAGAACATTATTCTAATTTTCTCCAAAAATCCCAAGATAATTTGATCAAAAAATTAATTCATAAAAATATTAACTTTCATAATTTTTACATCATTTGTAATTTCATTAAAATTATCACTTTAGAACATTTTGATGTATAGGTATGAACTTCTATGAAACAATACTGAAGAGTATGGAAAGGAATAAAAATATCATCAACCAAAAAAGAAATCTAGTAAACTTTTATTTAAAAATATTTTTTTGGTTAATTTTATATAAAAAACTGTAAAAATTAGTATCAATAAATAAATATTAAATAAATATCTAGAGAAGAATAAAATATATAGGATTTAAATTATTGGATCCATATAATTTTCCTCACAGGAAATTTTGAATATACCATCACAAAGAGAATGAGATTGTAACATAAATCTCTTACATCAACCTCCTTCTTGTTTTATAGGTGTTAAAACATATTGTACAATAAATAAAATTTTAGATAAATTTATTCTAGAACCATATACATATATAATATACTTTTTATTGTTTCATTATAATTTTCATTTTTCCTTTTATAAATAATCTCTTTTTAAAAATAATCATTCAAGTGAATACATGTCTGTTTTCATTTTTTTTTAGGTTCTATGGTTCCCGAACATGACCCATAGTCATTATTTCATTATCAAAGCAATCTTAATAATAAAATAATTATTATATTTATTCATTATATATACCTCTATAGTAATTCATAAAAATAAGTGATGAAAATTATTTAAATCACTCCATGGTGACAGTAGTGAGTACGTACGCAGGAGTGATCTTCCTAAATTTTTATGGTTAGAATGAAATAAATGTAAATAATAAAATAAAAAATAAAAAATAATTTTTACATCATTAATATCATATATACTCAATAAATATATCTTTATTTTGAATCTTGTGAATATAAAATTGAAAATAAATCACCCCTCTTCATGGAGGTGGTAGTTCACACGTGCTCACAAGAAAATTCAAATGTTTTTATAGATCAAAAATTAAATAGGTAGTTAATATTTTATATTTAAAAAATAATAATTATTTAATAATTATAATATATAATAAGTAAATATATAATAATTAACAATATTGATTATTAGTGATTAAAAATGAAATACATCGTTTTGTGACGCGGTAGTCCCTACATATGCATGAATGATGGTTTTAATTTCCATTTGATAGAGAAAGAGATGAATAAGAGTTTAAACATAGATATAATAATAAAAGTATATTGTTATCACATTATTCATATACAATAAGTTATGTAAAGGGGTGATATTAAATAAAATGGAATGTACTTGATTAAAAATATGTACTTCTTCATTTAGAAACCTCCTTTGACATACACCACAGGCCTTGAAAGGATGATATTTTTTTAAATCATGACATATATAAAATTTGTAGGGATGTTAAGAATGTAAATTTTTTAGGTTTTGGATGATCTTAAATTTTCAGGAAGAGTAAGGAAGATAAGAGATTGTCATCCTTTGATAAGTGTGAGATAGGACATGTATTGAAATTATCAAAAGATTAAAAATAATATTAATGTCTTTCTCTAGTATAATACTTCTTGAATGGATATGTTTTACTTTTATGATATTATGATGTCCAAGTATCCTCAAATAATATGAATTTGAGAGTTCTATGTTGAAATCATACCCTTTTATCATATTTTAACCCCCGATAAACCCATTTTAACCATAATTAAAGAAAACATATTTTTACTATTTGTTATGAAAAAAATGAAAGTGGAATCATTAAAAAATTTGGAAATTATAATTAAAAAAATTTCTTTTTTATTAAATTCAGTTTCTATAAGGGGTGAAAATAATTTTATAATATGCGTGAAATAGTATTGAAATCACATTATTAGAAAAAGAATTTTAAAGAATAAAATAAAATTTATTTTTATTTAATTCCTAGTAAAAACAATCAAATGAATTTTCAAATATATTTTTTAATATATAATATATAAATTTCTTTAAAACTATCCATAAGTTTATATTAGGATAATTTATTACTATAATAGTAAAATCCATTCATAAGTATAATTTTTTTAGAAAAAAATAACCCTTTTAAATTTCAATAATTTTATTTCATTACTAAATAATTAGTAACTAGTGAATTCATATGATAAAAGGGTAAAAAGTAACTTTTAACAATTTTTTTATTTCAATTCATAAATTATAATCACAAAAATAGGTGATAATTATCACATAAAATAATAATAATTCCTTAATATAACACTTTTTGTTTAAACTCTATGTTTCCTATTAGGTACGATATCAGGGAAGTTATATGTATATAAATAGAAATAGATCATAAATTATTAGGGTTTTACATAATAACATCCTTATAAGATTTTAACCATTTAAAATTCATCTGTATAATATAAAAAACTAAGGATACTTCATCCACATTACATCTTTGGGTTCCGATATTATTTCCTTAATTTTATGATTCCTCAAAAAAATAACTATATGAGTAGTCTTGTTCCATAACACCTTTTCATTATGATCAATGATTTCAACTGGTTTTTCTTCAAGGGAATTATAATGTTCAAATAGTATAGATTTATAGTTCATTACCTTTGAATGATTGGGAATGTACTTCTTTAAGAAAGACATGTGTAACCCGTCATTATGTTAAGATAGTTTTAGTCGAAGTTCCATTTGATAAAGAATTATAAATCTACAAACTAGAATTTTAAGGCAGGGCATATGACTATCACTATTAATTTCATTCCTTCAATGTCTCAATACATTATTTGAATGACTAATTCAATGGAATAACTTATCATTAACATTAAATTATAGATCTCACTGATGATTCTCAGCATATTGTGTCAATTGAATTTATGCTCTCCTGATGTACTTATTCATAGGAATACCTTATCACTGACATTGAAGATGATCATATTTCACACTATCTTATAGAGTTTCATATCTTTTTTTCTACTCTTCATTAATCCTTTCATGGATGGATGGTTTTATATTCATTTGAGAAAGATATTATACATCCCCTTCCTAACTGATTTCATGATCTATATTCTATAAATACATAAATATTTGATCTATTTAAATCCAAATAATTGAAAAACTAGCATGTTCTTTCAAAATGTATGAACAAACCATCTTGTCCACCATCCCTAGGTGGGTTTTTAATGAGTCTCCATAATATTTAATATATTATATCCATATCTATTTGTTCATATTCAACTATTTCTATGGAAAGATATTCTATAATCATTTAGTATTTGTATATATATCACTACATTCACTATAATGATAATTCCTCTATATATCCAATGAAAAATTTAATATTAGTACCTCCAAATAATGATTTAGGAAATTTTTTCGATGAATTCTAAATTTGAGTGAGGCATAATATGTTACCATATAATTTTTCATAGGGATTCTTCATAATACCTTATTAAATGAATCACTACTAATCACAATCTTTTTTTTCTAAAGGGTAGTTCAATCAAAGATACGCTGACCAAACATAACTCCATGAAATTTTTCTCACATTTATTTGTGCAGTGGAGCTCAATTCGCTTCAATGTCAAATTGGTTATTGGATTAGATATCCATGAAAGACCCTATATAATGTTTTCATTGCTTCCAAAAAACCTAAAAAACTATATATTAAAGTTACCATGGTTATTCAAGGACATTCATTAATAACATCCAACATTGAATTACCCACCAATATACCCTCACTTGAGATTTATGACCCAATAATGGGACTTTTTATAGACAAAATCCACACATTATGATTTTGGAATATATTATCTCCTTAATAAAGTCCTTTAATACATTCCTCACATGGTATTAATTCTCTTTCTTTCTTAGTAAATATACAATAATATCTTCTGTAATGAAAACCATCAACTAATAGATGTAATATTTGAAGATAGTATTCAATAAATCTATAATGATAGTGGGGAGATTGGTATGTTTAAATGGAATCATTATAAATTCATAATGACTATATATTTTATGAATGGATGTACAATGTGTATACTACTTCATTAACATCAATTTATGATATCTTGAATGAAGGAATATATCTGAAAAGTATTGGGATCAAATAGTTGAAAAAGCAATTCATCAATATTAGGTATATTGCACTTTTTCTTGAACATGATCTCGTTATTTAATTTATAAACAATGAAATTATGAAATTATTAATATTTAATCATAATAGAAAGAACATGTTCATCCCATGGTGATGCCCAAGATCATATGAACCCATTTTCCATATTTCCCTTGGGTCAATTCTTTATTATCGCAACTCAATTGGGCTTATTATATAAAAATTCATTGAAATAGATGTAGAACTGGGTATGAGTTTTATTGAAAACACAACTTCATATATCATGGTTAGAATATGATGTTCTTTACAATAGACCTCTATATAATACAAAAAAATATGAACATATTCAATATTGAGTTTCTCCCATACCATTTTTGAAAAATAACACCCATGAATAAGTAGTAAAACATTTTCAAAATAAGAAACATCCCTTGAAATTTTATATTTATCACCACATATATTGATGATCATTGGTTGATTCATAACATAAAACATGACATCCATTACTAGAAAAGTCACATGGGTTGTATATAAAGGGCCCCAATCCAAGACCAAAAGTACATCAAATTCAACTTGATGGAGAAACACATGATTTTTAGGATGAAAAAAACATAGAATCATACTATAGAGGAACCATAAACATGATATGTGATCAACTCACCATTATAATTTTTTTACTTATAACTCAACATATAATCCTTGAAGATATGGATAAAAATATCAATATGATTTTCATGGTATAGAGGAATTCATAACACCATACTCAAATTAGATAAGTAAAATTTTTGTCATCTCCTTCCCCACCCCCATCACCATTGATCCATACTAATTCCCCTAATAAAATTAAGAAGTTTAGAGAGAGAATCAATCATCAGATTGAGAAATTATATAAACATGAAAATAATTGACTACATGAATGAATCATCTAACATGTTTTTTCCATATTTTACAACTATGGTTTATCATAGTCCATCCATAGACCTTATCTATTCTAATTAGTAATAATGGTTCATAAAGAAATATGAATTAACCATGGAATATCCCCTAAGAGTGTCTATTTATGTATACTTACTTGGTCCCACCCATTATGTATCAGTTAAGAGAAATTTAATACCCAATATTCTTGCAACAACATGGACCTTCTACCATGTTACTTTATGATAATAGAGTAGTATAGATGATTGGGGGAGTCCTAATGAGTTTCAAGGAGAAGGGATCCACTGGTAGGCGATTCCTATTGAGAAAAATCCCCATCGAAAAGTTTCGAGGGTTGTGACAGAAAAGAGGCCATTGTGGTGTTAGAAAGTTAGTTTTTATTTAGGTTGGATAACTTCTATGACTGTAGAGGATAGATTTACATCATATATTTCTCTCCATGATATTTAGTGTTACTTCCATTTGGGTTGTTCCTATATCATGGATGTTGGCATCAATATATCCCATTCTCAAAATTCAAGCCACATTGGTGTAGTAGGGATAAATTTATTATAGTAAACATTTGGAGGTTTTTTCCTTAGTTGAAAATAGGCACCACTACTCCATAGAGATAGGGTTGTGGTTAAACATTGTTCATTATTTTTTGGTGTTTTGTTGAAGTGGTATGGGATACAAAATTTCATTCCCTTATTTTATTTGATCTATGATATATTAAAATCCTTGAATCTAGTAGTATTTTTATACCTAATATATGTGGTGTGGTAGAGGTAACTACACCATAATCCACTAAGTTTTCATTTGTTTTCAACAAGATCCTCTTGGCTATGCTGTGGTTTTTTGTTTTTTAGTATACTTTCATAGCCTCCCCCCCCCCAAATCCACCATTCTTCTAGTAATTATATCATTTCTTAGGTAACCCAAGTGTGTCCCAAATATCTATTTCATCTCCCATGGGTATTTAACTGCAGACCACATGGATTAATTAATATAGGTATATGTGTGTTTTCTCTATGACATACATTGTTTTCCTCCTAGTTTCCATTCTAGGAGAGGATGATGTCATGAGAAACTATTATTTTCATGTTCCATTATAATGTATTGGTGACATTATTTTTTTCATGATCGGTGAGGGTATTCGCCCATATTGTGTTGATTTATGGTGGACTTCCTCTTCTTCCAGCCTTGTGATGTGAATCTGAATTCTCTATTTGAGGTATAGTTCCTTCATTTCTCATCTAGTTGTATCATGCGAGAGGGGTTTTAATCTCGTTTATATATGGTAATATTTTTTTCATTTATATTAAAAAGATAATAAAATTGTTAACTAAAATTTAAGGGTATGGTATTTGGATCATATTTTTTATATCCTTTTGATATTATTGATATTGGGATTATTAATTGTTAATTTTTAACTAAAAAACATGCTTGTTGATAGACATTGTTTGTGCATAATTTACATGTGATGTGGAACCTTTTTTTTTGTTATTATTAAGAATCTACATAAAATTAGTTTAATAATCACATATATTAAGTCAAAAAAATTACTTCACCTAGAGATATGGCATGTTTGATAAGTCCCCTAAAATAAATAAGTGGACAAGTTAAAGAATAATTTTATAAATATGAAAAAAATATTATGTTTATAAGACATTAATTGTGTTGTGATGTGGGGTTAGTGTGTCTAGGGATGATGTTTTATTGTTTCGTTTTACTTTTTGGTGGTGATGTGTAGTTGAGATATGGGGGGGGGTTATGTGTTGAGTTGTATGGACATGTTATGGTGTTATTGTGATATAAATGTTGTTATGATGTGTCTATGTTGTGGTGTATGTGGTCGTGGATGTGAAGGAGGATGTTTGGGAAGGTTGGAATGGGAATGATGGGTATTTTTTGTGTGGTTTTGTGCTATTCCAGTGGAATGGGTGCTATTTCAGTTAAATGATAATGCTAAAATTGAATTTTATTGGTCATTTTGGTAAGGGGTGGAAATTGATAATCAATTAACTAAAAATAATAATTAAATTTAAATATAAATGATGTTTAATGTGAACTTTAATGGCCAAAACAATTAAATCAATGGGTTAGATAATAAATATTTTTTGTTATGTGAATTCTATAGAATATCATACATTGATATTGATGTTGAAATGTGAAATGTGGTTTGTGGATGATTTTTTGGTGTTGTGAATATAGTGGTGGAAATGAACGTGATAGTTTCATATGGTTGGGTATGGATGTTATGATATGGTTAAAACTTAATTTTAATCTCATACGTAGTATTTTTGTGTCAATTTATATATATGCATACTATGTACATTCCTTAGTATTTTATAAACATCCCCCACTAGTGTTGAGCACCATCTACTAACACCCATATATTGGGGGGGTGGGTTCCCAATATCATTGTGGTGATTATGGATATTTGGTTATAAACACTTTTATACTCTATCTTCTAGAATAAAATTACATCCATGGGACATGATGTCTAAATGTCATAAATTTCCTAGTGATGTTTGGTGAGGTGATGATGTGGAATATGGTGGGGGTTGCACATGATAGGAATATGACATGCAGTTGATGGCCTTTATGTTAATGATACCTAATTACTATGGTTAAAATTTTAGATTAAATAATATATGATGGACCATATTCCTTTGGGAGAGATGTATTGTTACATTCGAGGTGTCTTCTAGAGGCAATTTATGTGACAGAATGTTTCAAATGTGGTTCTCCTCATGATGTGATATTTGGAAGAGATTGGGGAACATGGACGTATGATGTTGGGGTTTGAGAGAAAAAATAATAATTTGAAATAAATTTTTGGAACCATTTATAGATATGATTCTTATCATGTTTTTAAAATTAGATTAATTATTTAGTGAACATGCCTCAGTGAAGATGATATTTATTAGTTCACCTTCTTAGGTGTTTTCGGTTCTTTTTTTTCTCAAAGGAGTAATAGTATGATCGTTTCACATGTGCATGAGATACTCGGTTAACCTATTGAGTGTAACTGAATGAACAAACTGAATACATAAAATTTATGTTTCTGTTTTTTGGATGACTATTTATACCTATATGAACATTTATAGCTCATGATGTTGACTTATTAATATGTTGCTGCCTTATTTTCCTTATGGTATTTTTGTGGAGACTTATATCTTATTTTTATATTTTTTAATAAATTGTGGGGTTGTTTTGGTTTTGTTTTAACACTATGTCATTGAGTTTTTGAAGTTTATTTATCATATGAGATTATTCTATTATTATATAGGGTAATGCCTCCCATTTTATGAGTTTTTGATACCTTTCGTGGTACCTACCAACTTAGGGCCAATTTGAGGTGGGACTCAGAGGTCATCATCTCTAACTATATAAAAATAACTAGAATTGAGGGGGTTATTTCTCATTTTAGAGGGACATATAACCCCCTATAAATACATTAGTAGCAGTATTGAGGAACCGCCACTAATGTGCCCACTAAGTAATATTATATGTGGTTTTGAAAAACCACTGAAATGTAATAGGAAATCTTGTGATAGTTTTTTTGTTGGTCATTTAAACCCCCACTAATATTGGTTTATATTTATGGACGTGTATAAATTATAGGAAGATTTAACAACCTCAATTATATCTATAAATTTAGAATTAGTTAGAACCCACCGTTAATTGAATAGTAAAAACCATATTAGGGGAGGTTTAAATAGCCTTTAATATATATCTATTTAGGGGAGGTTGTGAAAATTTACCCTAGTATTCAAATTTTTTATTCATCCTATGAGCCCCCCCACCCATCCTCTTTGGTTCAGCCCTTATGTGTCCCCACTCACCATTTTCTTCCATTAACTCATGTCTTATACCCCCCCCCCCACCTTTGTCATCCAATGCCCCTGCCTCATGTCATTTACCCCTCACCCTTATCATCCAGTGCCCCTCACCCATGTCGTCCCTCTCGTGACTTTTTTCCTATTTCCCCCACCCTTCCACGGTCCCTCCACCCTATCCAACCATTTTAATAAGATAAGATTCCATCATGAATTGATCCTGAGCTCTCTATCTACAGAACATTCTTCTGAACCACTATGGCAATTGATCCTTTTTTATATTATTCAAATAGTATTCTATTTATATACACACATATATTATCTGTTTTTTATTATGTCATTCATATATATATATATATTATTTTAATAAATATACTACATATATATATTTATATAAATAAATATACACTTGTTTATATTATTTTTTATGTATTTATTTCTTAGTGTATTTATATTGAATTCAGTTTATACATTTATATAGACAATATATTTTATATGTTTATTTACATATAGCAGAGTAAAAAACTATTTTCATAAATTTCTAATTATATTAATGTTATGTATTTACACATGTATTTATATATTTATAAATATATTTATGTTAATAATATATATACTTAAATAAATATTTATATAATATATACATGTTTATTTATAATATATAGATATCTATCGATTTATTTAATATATTTATATAATGTTTTTAAAAATATATTTATATAATGTATTTCAATACATATATTTATTACTATATACATTAAAATATATTTATTTGTATAAATTTTATAATATTACATATAATTAATTGTATATGAAATACATATATTTAAAATAAAATTTATACAAATATTTATATTATATAAAATTACTATAACATTAAATACAATTTATACAAATATTTTATATGAAATATAATTTATTCTATTCTTAATATAATGTTATATAAAATAAAATTTTATGTTATATACAATTAATATTTATATTATATAAAGTTAATATTATATGATATAATATTTATAAAAATATATAATTAATATTATATGCAATAAAATATATATATATATTTATATAATTTATTTTAAAATTTATTATTATATGGATTAATATATATTTATTTCAATAAATATAACTGTATAATACTGTGTACATTGATATTTATTTATTTATATAAACTTAATTTCCTATAATATTAATAATATATAATATAAAAGCATAAACATGTTATTTTTAGTAATAATAATTATTATTCTAATATAGATTATAAAAACTATAATCTTATGTTATTATATGATATATACTTTAAATAATTTATATTTATGTATATATTTATATAATATGTTTCTAGTTTTATATTATATATAAATAATTTTATAAGAAATAAAATTTATAAAAATAAATTTATATTAATCTACATAATATTATACAATTATATTTATGTGTATATATAAATACATTTAAATTCAATCATATAAATATTTTATATAATGTGTTTATATATTGTATTTAAATACATTTATATATTGTTTATTGATTATATATATGTGTGAGTGTGTCTGGGTGTGTGTGGAGTTTTTTTTAATAGCGGTGTTCATAACCCCCTCAAATCAATTAAATTAGACAGTCTTTCAAACCCCCTATAATTTAATGACATTATAGGGGTTTTCAACCCCTATAATTTAATACATTAGTGGTGGTTTTCAATACCCACCATTTATGATATTATATGGGGTTATAAACTAGAACAATTATCATTTATTAGTGGCGGTTTTTAATACCCACTAATTTATTCAATTAGTTCAGGTTCAGAAACACCTTTAAAATCTATCTGGATATTAAAAAAATGATTTTAAATAATTTAGAGGGGGTTCACAACAACCTCCATATTTGATTATGGGATAGGGTTTCACATAACCCTCCATAATTTATCCTAAAAATGAATTTATAGGGATCCCATAACCACATCTAAATGAGATGATTAGAGTGGTTTTTTATAACCCCCTCTAATTATACTTTATTAGGGCTTGTGTATAACCACGTTTATATAACTACCTCTAATATGTTGTTTTTTTGTAGTGTCATTGCCTTTATTTCTAGACCACTGGGGGTACCTCTAGAGGTAGGGGTCATAATAGAGTGGTATAAAAGTTGATGGCTAAGAGATAAGGTGGATTTTGGACATGGGATTTGTTAGGATTTCATGGGTTTGTGAGGAAATGATGTTAGTGGATCTTGGTGGATGAAATATGATACAAAATGCTCACATGGAAATCGGATTTAAGTCCCTATGATCTGATACAAGGAATTTGAGCATACCATAATACCAAGTTATTTGGCATCACTTGTAAGGTAGATATCATGGAGAGGTACATTCATCGTGATTGACTTGTTTTCTTGTTTGAATTGGTTGGTCTTGGGAATGTTAAATTTGATTAAAAAATATTTACAACAAATATTATGAAATATTTATTTCCCATTTATTAATGGACCTCACTATTTTCATTGTGTGGTTTACATAGTTTAGGTTATCCATGATGATTTGTTTGTTTTTAACAAGGATGATCTGGAAGGGGTGTATGATAAGTGGAATAGAGAATTGGGTTCTTTTCAACAACATGTTTTATGGAAGTACTAGGGTATAATTTCTGATCTAGTGACAAATACCTGGTTGGAGGAGCACGATTTAACATTCTGTTTGATTTGGGATCTGATGGAGTATTGTGTCCTGCTAGTAGCTAGTCAGATGTGAGGAACTATGCATCAGTGGTGGGAGATGTATCTTAGTGATTAAAAGGCGGATATTGTTTCTGGGATGACTTTTAGATTGAGTATTGTAGAGAGTTAATTTTTTGATTATGAAGGCAATAAAGTGGTTGGAGATACTCTATATTTGGTTGGAGAGTATGTTTATGTGGGTTATTATGATAAAGTTCAAGGAAAATTTCATTTTCCATAGACCTTTTTCTGAATGTGTATTCCCGATTATAGGGTCTTAAGGAGGCACTCTATCCTTCTATACAGTATGTGGTCATTTAAGCAGTAGTGGTAGTAGGATTATGCTCTGTCGAGAAGATATTAGATAGGTAGAGTCTTGTCTTAGGATGATCCCCATCATTAGGGGCCTCGACTTGAGAATGGATGTGGACTAGGACATTAGCAAAAATATAGAATATATGAGTGTGGTTAGTTACATGATGTGGAGGTGAAAATTATAGAGCATCCAAATATAATTATAGATATGGTAAAAATTTTATCTACCATTAATTTTTATTTGTTTGATTTGGGTTCTTTACACACCATTGTTTCACCCCCTCTATTCTGTACTCAGGGACTATACCTATTGTGGCATCTCATTCCGCTAGTGTTGAATACTCTAGTCGGAGTCTAGATTAGAATGTTTTATTTGTGTGTGTTGTGTAGATTAATGAATGGGAAAATAAATTCTCAAGGGATATTTTTATTCTTCATTTTCACTCATACAATTTCAGTATATGAAACTATTGTTTGTATCATGTATGTGTTTTTTTACTACATCAGGTGGAGAGTCATGTTTTTGGTTGTGGATTGTACTCATAATATTGTAATTTTCGAGAAAATTTTTCTGGTGGGAAGTAGATGGGAATCCCATTATTTCATTAATGGATTATTTGCCTATTCAACAAGTGGAAACTATAATAGATGAGGCTCCTATGGTTATTAGTGAGATTATGGATTTTTTCCCATGGTTTTTTGGACAATACCTCCTGAACGTGATGTTGAGTTCTAAATAGATCTATATCCTATTGATTATTTGGTTTCTTTGGATTTTTATTTGATATAACCCTATGAGTTTTAAGAGTAACGAATTTATATAGATGATCTGATATAGAAGGTCTTCATCCAGGCATGTGTGCCACTATGGGGTGCTTTAGTGTTATTCTTCAAGAAGGAGGTTACTAGTCTAAGGTTGTATATAGTCTACCAAAGGTTGAACAAAGAACTAATCAAGAATTGTTACAAAATTTTGAGGATAGAATAAATTATTAAGTAGTTGAAGGGTGGTATTTGGTTTTCTATGATTGATCTATGATCGGGGTATTAGTAATTGATGGTGAATGAGGGTGATATTATAAATTCTACCATTAAATACATGTTTATGCACATGGAGAATAGGTAATTGTTTTTTGGTTTCACAAAATCACAAACTATGTTCATCGAGCTTATGAACTATAAGTTATATAAGTTCATAAACCCTTTCATTGCTGTGTTAATCGATAAATATTGATATTGATAAATTTATGGAAGGAGCATATCAATCATCATATAGTTGTCTTAGAGGTAAATCCATACCACTTTCTATATGGGATCTCTTAAAATAGTATGTTATAGAAATGAGTGGTTAATTTTTATGGAACATAGTTTTCTAGTAGTATATAGTCATGGAGACATTATAGTTCCTGGAATTTGTTTCTTTGGAAGCAACCATGAATGTTTTATAGATTCATTATATCCATGGTCATGTATGATATTATAAAATGTTTGTATCATATTTTTATTATATTTTATCCTCTTTTACATATTTTACTGGGAAATACCAGAATTTTATATAGAAAATTCTATATTAGTAAGTGTTTGACTACCTAAAAATGATGTTATTTAGTTCTTTACTTTTCGGAGATAGTGGTGGTGTTTGAGGTGTTTTGTGATGTGTCATGTCTCAAAATATTGGATTGATCTCCTATTTTTTTATTCAATTACATATCCATGTGCATAATTATTTCACACAGGATATTTATGTAGTATTTTCTGAGTTTTTACTCACATTATGGTGAAATTGACTCATTTAAGAGAACATTTTGTTCTTCATCAATCATAAGATTTTGAGGTATATATTTTCTTAACAAGATCTAAATATATTTATATGGAGGTGGATAGAGATTATTCATGATTATGACTTAATGATTTCATGCACCTTAGCAAAATTATTTTTTTTCCAACTTCTTGATTAGGATGTCACAGAAGGATGTTTCTTGGGAGTTTATAGATTTTTAGAGGGATATTGAGGAGTTGGAATCCCCCCACCCTAATGTATGGGTGTATAATGGTGGAGTTTTATTATTTTATATGGTAAATATGTATAATCTAATGATGAAAATTGGAGGATACTCAGGTAGGAGATATATCGGATTAAGTGAAGTGCGATCATTTTTTTAATAGTGATACACTGAAGGGAATATTAGAGGATAGTTAGAACCTGATGTTGTTTTTAAAGAGGATATGTATTATGATAGAAATTCATTAGGTATTCTATGATAAATTTCATAGATATCATTTTGTGGTATAAATGGGGGTATCCTAGATGTACCGTAGACTGAGTACATAGTTCTGGTGGCTCGATATGAAAAAAGAGGTTGTGGAGTTTGTGGATCGATGTTTATTTTTCCGATAGGTAAATGATGATAATCATGATCATGGAAGTTTATTGAAACTTTTGGATGTTCAAAAGTCTAAATGGGATAAATTTTATGTAGTCATGTACATAAGTTTACCCAGAGCTTATAGAGGATGTCTGGTATCTAAATAATCATAGATTGGTGGATTAAACCAGCTCACTTCCAAGTAATCAACGAGTTAAGAACTATGGTTGAGAATTAAAATTTTGACGAGGTTGAGTGATTGTATGGATTTATAAGGTATATTTTATTTCAGAATGGGATTACCATTTGTACTCATGAGTCTAGAGGGAATAACAATATTATTTTTCACTCAATTACGTCTCAATACTATTTTACACCACCTGATGAACATGAAAACAATGTGGACCATCCAGATGATGGAGGATATATTCCACGCATGCACCATTGACTATAATGGATCATGGGAAAATAAAATTACTTTTTTGGGTATTCTTATAATAACATCCATCCCTCATTAATCATCATGGATATTTTTGAGGATTTATATTGGAATCCATTTATTTTACATTGATATGGGCTGAGGTTGAGGATTCATTAGTTCTCATTCCCGATATGGGGAATAACATGAAAATAATGTTTAAGATATTCATGATGGGATGGGGAAACACATGTCAAAATGAATTCATAATCAAAATATAGGATGAGGCCCTTTATAGTTCAAGGTTAGTGACCACATTTTCATGATTGTTTCCCCTCAATGTCGACAGTAGAGGTTTGGCAGGGGTAGTATGCTCTCACCAACAAAATTTGCTATTTTTGGGGTGTTGGGACACATTGGAAATGTGTTATATCAGTTGGAAATTATATCATAGATAGAATGTATTCATGATGTATATCATTTCACATTGCTACATTAGTATCTTTTTTATCACTCCCATGTCAATGACAAGGGATTGTTGAATATGGAGGATTTAATGAAATTTTTGGCGTGGCCAGTGGAGGTCTAGGATCCTTAGGTGAATTTTCTACATGGATGGCTCATTCATTTTTTGGGTGTTATAGAGGCATGATGTCGTGTAGGAGATTACATTGGGTTGATATTTTAAAATACATTCCTAGTACTCTATGTTCTTCTAATCATGTATGTTTATTCATAGTTTCTTTTTCTCAATGATGTGATACTTATATGTACATTTTAATAAGATGTATTATTTCTTGAAAATGTGATGTTTGTTAAAGAGAAACTAATATGAAGAGGGGATACCCAATTCATAATAAGGATAATTATAACATGACACAATTAAAATAGTGCGGGTTATTTAGCACCACTTGAAATTGATAATATATTGACATGGGATATGGAATTTCTAGATTTTTTTCTTGGGAAAGTAATGTATGGTGGCAATGTTAATTAGATTTGGATTTTAGGGGAAGGTATGGTGTTATGTATGGATATGTGAAAAGGTGGTTGTTTGAGGCTGAAATAGAATAGTGTGGTATTTTCATTGGTTGGGTGGATGATAATGGATGTGGTTGTGTGAAATTTCAATTAAATGATTCCATTTTTATGGTGGTTGTGTTCCATTATAACAACGCCCTTAAGAGGCATATTATGGTATAGTTGTTTGAATATTCATTCCTTTATTCTTTCTATGTTGGTTTTTATTCACAATAGATAAAGAGAGAGGGGAATAGATAATACTTGTATAGCTATCTAATGTATTATGCTGGACCTTCTGGATCATTACATTGTGAGAATCTATTGTTTGAGTTAATAGAGGGAGTCTCGAAGATTTTAAAGGAGAAAGGGAGGAGATATCTGGAGACTCAAAATGGGAAGGGGTCTTATGGCATAGATCTGGGGGATTCAACATAATAGAGGAAATTTTGATGTAGGAAATCAACATATGGAATAGGATGGATAACTTATGAAGAAATGGAGGTGGGGGTTGTGGAATAAGAGGCATGGATTGAGATTTGGCACTACTACTGTTGTGGGGGTTACAATACCATGGATCTTGGTCATGGTGTAGTAATTTATTGGTATTCAAAACAATGTAGTATAGGACTTTGGGTTGTGGTATAGTGAATGGAAGGATGTCTTTTGAGACTTTTTCCCAAAGCAGCACCATTTTGCTATAGAGTCTTGGTTGTGACACAACCTTCTTCATAGTTGCAGGGGGTGTGAAGCATTGTTGGGAAGGCTAATTCATAATAATACCTTAAATTATAGGATATATGGTTATTTAATATCCATAAATATCTAAATATAGATTTAATTAGAGGTTACTATGTGTTGAGGGGTGTGGGGCCATTTACACTTCTTTTTTCGGTGGTTTTGTCACATGTTCTCCTTGGAAACACTATGTTGTTATATATTTCAGTATTGGTTAAATTAATATAATGTATTTAACCCCCTCCCACAATTATTCTAGTATTTATCTGGTTTCTTAAGTGACTCAAATGCTTCTGGAAGAGAACTCTCATTCACCATTTAATGTCTTTTGACCCTAACCCTTGGTGGATCAATCTGGAAAAGTTTAAGTGAATTTCATGTATTTATTCTTCTATTATTCAAACTTTTTCTTGTTTAGGTGTTTAACACCCTATGATATTGCAAAATATTGTTTTTCTAATAAATATAATCATTTCGATATCATACGTTACATAAAAAACAGGGTAAATCTTGTGTAACACAGTGTTGAGTTTAAAAGAAACATGACATACAATTAAAATATTATTATTTAATCTGATAGTTATCACCAATCCATTGGAAAGGGGCGTAAGATTAAGATAAATGAAATTATAAAAAATCTATATTTTACACATGTAGTTAATATTGTTACATTAGTTTCCAACTAATTATAAATTAAAATTAAATGTACTTGAGAATAATAAAAAATATTTTCCTAAAAACCTATTTTTATAAAATCAAATGTTTTTATGTCAAACAATTAATCAAATAACTTTTGGAAAATTATTTTAAATAAATTTATATATTATAAATTCAATAATATGTTTAAAATTTATTTCATTTTTTTCTATAAAATTTATACTAATCAATCCAATTTCACGCTTAAAACTGTGTTTTTCTATAAAAAAATGTTTTTTCGCCATTTGTGAAATTATATTAAAACTAATCTTTTCACTTTAAAAAAATATCCATTACATAATAAATATCATTTTTTAAATAATCATGAAAAAAATATCTCATGGTGAATTTTTATTAATTTTATGAAATGATAAATTTTTCAATCAATAGTGAAAAATGAATGTTTTTATTAATAATTGAAATATATTTTAAAAAATTTAAAAATATAAATAAAATTAAGATGGTTTTAGAAGATAAATTAGTTAAATAATATATTTATTAGCCCAATTTATTTCCTTAGAATCATTTTAAAATTTAATTTTGATATTAAAATATTTTAAACTCTTGAACATTTTCTCTTTGAAAACAAGCTTTCTCATCTCGAATGTGAGATTAAATTTCAATTGAATATTTAAAATTATATTATTTGAATAATTAAATAATTATTTCATATTTTTAATTACAATACATTATATTTTATAATTATTTTAACTTAACTTTTTACCATAATGAATAAAAAATTGTTAAAATTATTTACCATGGATAAGGTAAAAATGGGTTTATCGGGGTCATTAACTAAAATTATAATTATTAGAACTAACCATTAAATTTCCAAAACCATTTTTGGATATATTTAAACAATATATATTCTAGGTTCTATAATTGACCATTTTGCATCCTTGAATCATGTGAAAAAACATGGGTACACCTTTTTCGTTTCAAAAATTATATGTGCGCCACTAATATCACTACCCCTCTACCCTCCTCTTTATATAACAAAAAAAATTCTGGATAATAACTACCCAAATAACATAACTACATATATAATATCATCCTAGAATCGTTATTTTTTGTCATAAATAAAACATATGATGCCTTTTGGTTCATAATCACGAATGATGTTTTTTGACGAAGAGGTAATGTCTCTAATCAAGTCTTTTCTTTTATTTTATCCTCCACTTACCTAAATTATTATTATACCATGATGATATAAAATCATATGTATATTACATATGATTATACATTATTATTTTAATGTAACAACCTATATCCTTCCCATCATCACTGAAATGGGTTACGAAATTATTATTTGTGTTTATGGTAGACTACCACCTCATGAAATGATGTTATTCATTTTCCATCACCAACTCTCGTGAATGGATATAATGATTGATGTATTTTTTATATTTTATTTTAATGATATTATTATTCTTCTTGAATTTTGATATCACATGCTCCTTATTACTTTCCAATTTTTTGGAATAAGATAATGTGACTCATGTGTATGTAAGACAACTCCATCACAAAGAGATGTGATTTTTTCTTCACATATGATTGAAATATAAGTGAATAATGACAAATATAAATAAAAATGTGAAATAAATAAAATAAAAATTATTTTGGTAATATGATATATTAGTTAAATTCATTTTATTTCATCTGTGAAGTTAATAGAAATATAATTCTGACATACGTACGGCTTATCATCTATAGGAATGGTGTATCTGATTTTCTATCTCTAAATTTTATGAATTACTCAAAATATAGATCTAATTAATATATATTATATTTATATAATAAATTTGAGGTATGATAAAACCATGATCAATATAAGGGGACCAAAAATAACAAATCAAAACTTATATGAACAAGAAAGAAGTTATTATCCAAAATGTGACTTTAACATAGAATTATTAATAATGTGTAATAAAAATCTCACGTGAGACATGATTTTTGTGAAGAAAAATGGGTAATATTTCAATATATTGATATGTGAGATGGTTCATAATAGGGAATATGAAAAGGTATTCACATTTTGGTAGGAGAGAGGAATTTCACAAAAATTTGGTTGTCATCGATGGAATTACTTGGGATTGATAATGACACATGATTGGTGATGAAATTGATGATCTAGGTATCATGTAGTTCATAAAAATAACTATCCCCACATAGATTTAAATCATGGGCAGGGTAGGAGAATTTTATTATAATAATGATTCTAGGATCATGATTGATGTCATGAGTGTCACTATGTATCTAGTGATAATAGGAATCAAGCCACATGTTGTTCTGATATTGAGGTTTTTTGTTGAGATTCCATCCTCCAGAACATGTAATTTTATGGAATAAATATCCGGGTCATTCATTATCCCTATTGGATGTGGGTAAAAATTGATGAAATTTATCATGTCCTTTAGTGTATCCAAATGGATTTCATATATCAAGGGTGTTATTTATTAATAAGAGATTTAGACCATGAAATGAAAAGGGTATAATAATGAGATTTATTAATCTTTCATTGAACATAGTTACAATGTACAAATGTTTAAAATTGAGAGCATCAGAATCTATTTGAAAATTTGGGCTATAGGAAATTAAAATAATGAGCTAATAATATGTGAGTTAACTAGAGTTGGAAATAAATCATTATTTATAAAACATTTATAATTTCAGAGGCCTATATTCTAGAAAATTAGGATAATACCTTATCGATTTAAGCAGCCCTCTCCTCTAGGATGAAAACCACAACTAGATGCAATATCTGAGGCATTGTTTTATTCACAATTTAATCACAGTGGCATCCCATCAGATTAACTATACCCTATTACTAGTTTTCTATAGGGGATAACTAGGATCTGGGGAGACCAAAGCACATGGGATTCTAAGAGAAGGATATCATATCAAGTAATCAATTAGTATCAACTCATGTATCAAAGATACGTGATTGGATCATAGAGAATTTAAGATTCAATAAGGGTTTATCCACCCTAAACGATATAATGTATATTAGAAAAATGTTGAGGTGAAGGTATAAAACATGTGATTTTGAGTAGGAAATACTGATATGGGATGATCTATTTAATTTGAATACGTTTTTATTGTGTAGTTTAACGCCATGTAACTAAAAACCTAGTGTTCATTTAAACGTCATGCGACATAGATATTGTCATATAGTTTAATACCATATGACTAGGATATTTTTTATCTTGTTTAACATCATGTGACTATAATGTTTTAATATAATTTAGCATCATGAGACTAGGACGGTGTATTTAATTTTAACATCAAGAGACATGGATGTTGTTGTGTAGTTTAACATAGTGGGATAAGGATATTATTCCTTACCTAGATCATGTCTTTTTTTCTAATTAGAGTGGATTTCTGGGTTTTTAAGCTCACATGAGTCGTTATCGGTGTGGGAAACAAGGGATGAATGGCAATTGTGTTAATATTCACAGGAATGAATGTCTATGAATATGTGGGGGTGGGGGGTTTTACAATTAATTTTGTATTGGTAAATATTAACAAATATGAATCTTGTGGATATGCATGTTTAGGTGTTCTGGAAACTCATGGATGGTCCTAAAATGGTGGGTCCAGAAATCACTATATGTATTATGATGGTAAGAATCAAGATATATGTAGATCATAGATGTCAAATTCCCTACACATCTCAAGTTAATTTATGAGAAAAAATTATTTTTATCACACTATATCTAGGCTTGATATTTGGGATTTGGATTTCACTATATATACTATAGTAATATAAATCAAGACACACATAGTTCTTAAAAAGGTATTCACTCTACAAAGTTCCCCTCTATACCTAGAAAAATATGATTTTTTTTATTTCAATTATTTTTGGTCCAAGAATAGTGATATGGGTTTTAATAGGTATATTTTGGTATCATTGATCAAGGCACATGTTTTTATTGAATGGAAAATAACATATTGAGTTATGACCCATAAACAGGTTGAAGGGGAACTATTTTCTGTTTCTAATGTGGTGGGGCTAAGGATTTGGGATTTGGGAATCATGATGTATCATGTGATTGTATGAATAAATCCATACATAGTTATTTAGAACGTTTCTTTTATATGAAAAACCTATATATAGAAAGGGATAATTTCTATATATGTAATTGATAACCAAATTATTTTGGATTCTGGAACTCACAACATATCATATTTTAATTGTAATCAGGCCTCACATAGTTCATCAAAGTGATAATTTACTATTCATGCCTAATACATATGGATAGAGGTGTAATTTTATAATTTTAAATTTGAATGGACCCAATATTGGATATCTATGAATCAATATGTATGTTGTGGTAGTAAAAATCAATCAATTTTTAGTTCATGAAGGGAAACTTTCATGCAAAGGACTAACCCATACATGGAGGGTATTTTATATTATGGTTGTATATTGGATTGAAGATCCAAGAATCACTATATATCATATGATTAATGGAATCAAGACACATATATTTCTTCTATAGATGCTCCTTGTGTAGTTTGGACTCATATGTATAGAGGGGAGGTATTTTTTTATTGCAGATGGACCTAGTATTGAGCATCAATGTGTCAATATGCATCAAATTGTAGTTATAATTAATCCACATGTAGTTCTTGAATGTAAAACTTCCTATATAGGTATTATTCATATCTTGAGGAGGATTATTTTTCATTTATATTATTGTTGGACCTATGATCATAAATCTTCGAATTTTTGCATATCCTATGGTAATAGGGAACATTACACATGTATTTATTAACTATAGAATTATCTATATAGGTATAACTAAAAAATAGTGATGGGAAAACATTATTTTTCTTTCGCACAGATATAGGTCATGTGTAGTGAATTGTTCATGAAGTAGAATTCTATTTATTGTTTAACATAATGCTGTAAGGATGTCTTATGTATAGTCTAACATAATGCAATAAGTATTAATTCCAAATAGATTTAACAGCATGGGGTAAGGATGAATGATTTTACATAGTTTAATTTTTTTCATCGAGGTTTAGTAAACTCTGATGGTATATATATACTATACTTTTTTAGAAACCAGGAATTAGGGGTGTGTGAGGCATTCCCCAATGATTGTGGATAGTTTGTTATCCCTATTTTAATTGATATTATGTATGATTTATGTACCTTACTACTAGGATTAAAAATATAGAGGTCTATTTCCTCATATTATTAGGGTTATCATAACTAGTAAATGTTATCCTTGAAGGAACAAGTTAGGTGACCATTTTATTGAAGGATGACACAATATGATTCTAATGAACATCATGGTTATGCACTACAAGAAAAAAATTTCTCATCAAGTCATTCTATCTCGTTCATACACCTTTGTGATTGATCTTTGTATTATATTATTAAATAAATATCTATAAAGAGAGACATGAAATATACATCTATAGTAAATATTACTTCCAATCCATAAACAAATGAATATGGAGTCTCTTGTGTCGTAGTGTGCATTGTGTTATGGTAAACCCATAAATCATGAAGGAGCTTTCTCATCTAGGACTTATTATCCCTGCCCACTATTTTTTAGACTATATTTTAGAGATCATTTTGGATTTCCTCTATCTATCCATTTGTTGTCGCATGATAGAATGATAAATGGTTAGAATAAATTTTGTACTCCTAGTAAAATTTATTCAATTCAAAATGATAGATGTTTGTACCATCATCCATCAGTATAGTGTGAGGGAAATTTAATCTACTGATTATATATAAATTTATGCTAAATATTATATCCTTCATCCTAGAATCCTTGAGTTTTATGGAGTCATTCCATTTGAAAAAAAACAATAATAGTAAGGATATTCATAAACTTCTTAGTTATATTTATGGAATAGATCCCAACAAAACCCATTCCTCATAAATTAGAATACCATCAGTATCTTGTTTTATATAGAAAATTTGGGAGTTGATGGATAAAGTATACATGAATCCAGCATGTATAAAATTTTCTATTGAATTCCATATAATATTTTTTTCATTATTTTACAGTATAAATTAGTCCCCCTAATTTGGTGGGAGTGTCTAGTCCCAAACTGATGAGTGTCATAGGAGCCTATATGGACATCTTCCATGAAAATGGCAATCCCTCATTATATAATGCATTTGAGGAGGACTCCATCGAAGCTTCATTTATAAAATGATCTATTCACATTTCTCATCCCAGAGGGTAATGTTTTCTACTCTGCATCATGACTAATCTATTTTAAATTGATAGGATATGAGGTTTCCATTTTGGATGTAATATACTATGGGATCCATTTATCTATGGTTGGATATCTGTTCAACATACAATAGGGAATTGTTGTCCAGATTGATTTCTACCATATCAAAGAAGATGAATAATGATACGACCCTTCAGTGCATGATGTACCAAACCACTTCATCTTTATTGGGATTGGCTAGTACTCTAGATTTATTAGATAGTGAATTGGAGTGATCATTTTTTGGATCATTGTATATATTAAATATTATTATAAAAGATTATTCTGACACGAATCACTTGATGTTACTAATGATAGAGGCCAATCCATCCTTCTTGATAGCATACTCACAATTTATTTATTTGATCACTAGAACTAATTCCCCTTTTATGTTCAGTTATACTATATATATCTATAGAGATAGATCCAATCTTTCATTGAGGGATTGATATTTTATGCTATAATTATTTCAACCATTGGATAATGAAAACGTGTAATAAAATTTTCCATTGTATGAGAAAATTTAAAATCCCTAGACAAGTCCAGTTGGGATTCATGTTTTCCAATAATTATTCAAAATTATTTGGGAAGGATCCATCAAAATACATCTCCCACATTCAGGGAGTAATGTGGTTATTAAAAACTTCCACATCTGAATGTTTGGTGTCTACTTACATTCATTTCAGGGAATATTTTCAATAAAGAAATTATATAGGGACTTCTATTTTACTACCCTCAATGAAAAAATTGAAACTCATACTATTTCAAGATAACCACCCATCAGGACAAACACTTAGACATCATTGGTATGCCAAGGATATACTTGGTTGGTTCAACATGAGAGACAAATTAGACATTGTGATGCTGCTGGTAATCATAGAGCTTCTGCACATAAAAAATGAGTGTGGGGGAGTTCTTCTCGATATCAGAATATCATGTCTTAATATCTATAACTATTCAACTATGATGGTATAATATTTTTTCTTTCTGAAAATCATTTTAATACATTAGGAGAGTACCAAAATATTATTCTATGGCAGAAACATATAAGATAAGTGGTTTTCATTCAACGATTGGCATCAATACCATTTCGCGTAGTGTGTATTTTTTGATGATATCAAGATTATATTTTCTGTCCCTGTCCCACTAGTGGGGGATCCCTTCATTATTAATATAGAAAAGGGAGTGATTTTCCATCAGGTTTGTCTATGAAATTTTGAATATAATTAATTTTCCCTTGGATCCACCTTACTTCCTTATGATTTCAAGGTAGTTTCATTTATAGGATTTTACCATTATTTTCATGATAGAACACGGTGTAATGTTCGCAAACCACAAAACTAGGGAATTGATCTGACATTACTCTGGAAGAACACATTTGAGTATTTATCTTCAAACATTTATATTGAAACATGATAAAATATTAGTTGAATATCCATTAGGTGATTACTCAACCATAAAGATTTCATGAATATCTCATTGACATAACATTCTAAGATTCATCCCAAAAAGGGTTTAAGGATATTATTCCTATAATATTGGTAAGTAGTTATAATTTTCATTAATCTTAATGGTATAACCTTATAACAGAAGATACCCTAAGGTTCTCTAAAGGTGATGGATTCCTTGTATTTAGGTAAATTATTTATCTGATTATACATTGAATATCCATCCATGATGAAAAGTGATTTAATACATGTAGTTACATCGAAGAAAATTTCATTAATTGGAAATGGGAAAACATTCCTCAATTTGGGTTTATTGAGGTATCTGAAATCAATATAGATCCTAATAGTACCATTCTTTTTGTTTATGGGGAAGATGTTGGTGATCCATTTTGAATATTGTACTTCCTAAACAAAGATTCATTTGATCAATTTTTTCACATGTTATTCTAATTTAATATCATAGTAGGTGTTCATTATCATTGAATCATATTTGAAATCGAGATAATATTGAAGAAATACTAGCTGATGAGTAGGCTCATCATGATTTAGCCTCTGAATTTCTATATAATTCCAATAGAAGATGTATCGATGCTACATTAGAAATGTAATTTAAATCTCCTACTCCTTGAAAGGAATGAAAAAATTAATGAATATATGTGGAGGGCCTTCTTCTATTCCCATATTCACCTAACTAAACACATTGATGGAGGTGGATAGGCCTTTATCCAATGTAGGTGGTGCATTCCTAAGGTCGTCCTCTTCTTATTCTATCTTTGTGTCTGTTGAGGAATTTTCAAACACGGTGGGTAATTTGCTGGAATCCCTATAACTATTAAAATAATAGAATCCATGAGAACAAACATTGACATCTTGAACTTCTATAGTCATCTCAGATAGATTCTAGGGATTCTTGTCCTCCTATTCACTTCTACTATGGAAATGAAAGATATAGACGACCTAAGTTGCAAATAATATCTTGGGTAAATATTTAATAAATGCAAATGTTTTAAGAGAATCATTGTATCCCAAGAGAGTATTAGTCTAATTTTTCATGATGAATAAATTTTTTCTGACATGATTTTGTTCACATGTACAAGAGATAAAATAGATCTTAGTTCATGATTGATTGTTAGGATGGAATATAATACCTTAATCAAGTTTATAGGATACATTTAATCACTGTAATGTAAACTCCCAAGATTTTCATGGGTGGTTCCCAATCCATTAAGTATAGAAGCCTATACATCATCATCCATTATTGTTATTTTACCCTACCTAATATTGAAAAATGCATCATCTTATTTTTTATCACAAGAAACAAAGAGGTTGTTGAAACCATGTATTATGAAAACCTTTCTATTTACAGGGTTATTCAATCATTGATTAAATGTTGAAGGTACTACTATATAGATATGAATAAAATGTATACCAAATAAAACATTATATAAAATTTCTTTCTAGATAACCCAAAAATCAATATTTTATTTGAGATCCCCAAACAGAGCCTTGAGATAGATCTTCTAGACTAGCCTTTTATCACTCTTTAAATACCATTGGATGGATTGATTCATCGTTGATAAGTCCACTTCTCTGACTCCAAAATGTTAGAGGGTTTGGATTGGGATATGGTTGATACCAAAACTATTTTCAATCAGTTCCTCTCATATTTTGACATTATTGAGTATTCATAAAATATATAGGGGTTTAATTTATCTGTAGATAACTTCTTCATGATCCTATTCTATGAACGAGATGGTGAGATGAAATGTCACGACCCGTCCTCGGGGCCCGTGTCGTGACTACCCCAGGCCCGCCTTCCATAGGCCAGGGGCTGGCGACTAGCACCAAGGCGTAAAATCCCAGTAAACAGGGAAGGCATTGCCTTTATAAGTAACAACCACACAGAGTCAGAAAGCGGAAAGTGAAGTGCAGAAAAGTAAAGGGGGCCGGAAATACAAGCCCAACTGTAAAGTACAACTGGAAAGTAAAGTACAGCAACTGAAGAAAAGACGGCGGCCTCGTGTCGTCCACTGGCAATCCCACCTGAAGGGTGGGTACAGATAGCCTCCAGGCTCCTCGGGTCCCACGTCCGCTCCGAGCACGTCCCGCCCAGTGGTCCACCTCCAGGTACCGTCCTGCTCCACGCCCCAACCGTGATCAGCGCTGTCCGTCGTCTGCAACCAACACAACAAGGTGCGGGCATAGCCCGTGCAGGGGTGAGTACAACTACTCAGTAAGGACCCCGAGACCCCCGAAGGTCTCCCGAAATCCACAAAGGATATAGCACAAAAGAAAGATGCAATCTCGAAGTAACATCTGACTCGACTTAGGTATATTCCCATACATATACCTAAGTCCCCAATTCTAGCTCTGCTCACGAGCTCAAGAACAACTCAATCCACAAAGGAAAGCAAGACTCAAATCCACAAGGAGAGTAAACAGTAGATCCACAAAGGATAGTTCAACACAATCCACAAAGGAGAGTAACATACGATTCAGCTCAACCAGGTATACTTTTTCAGATGACGTCAAAGATGATCACTGATCCATCTAAGTCGTCGGACCCACGAAGGATCGATAGGTACTAACCCCCGCAAAAGACCCACACAGGATCGGGATCACACAGAACCTGTAGGCAGTGGCTCACACAGAACCGGTAGTAAGGACCCACATAGGATCGGGCTCACACAGAACCTGTAGGCAGTGGCTCACACAGAACCGGTAGCACTGATCCACGTAGGATCGCTGAGTGCAGTAGTCGACGCAGTCCACAGAGGATCTCTGCTCTGTCGTTGCCGCAGTCCACGAAGGATCTCTGCTCTGCCGTCGTCGCAGTCCACGGAGGATCTCTGCTCTGCCGTCGTCGCAGTCCAGGGAGGATCTCTGCTCTGTCGTCGAAGTCATAGCCAGCGCTAGGGTTCCCGCACAAAGCGAGCTCGTTTAGGAGGGTCCGCTCCACGAGCTGAGAGGCTGATACATCAACTGACACGTAGTCCGAAGTTGATGTATCCAAAAGTTCCGTATCGACAACAGGATCTCAACGCGACAGACGGCGCGTCAATCGGACGCCCGGTCTGAGAGTTATTGGCATTTTCGTCCGAGGGGCCCGGTTGGTTTTTAGGGCAAAACCAACCCGACCGTACTCCGCCTGTATCCGATCCTCGGGCGGAGTATGCCAAAAGTTCTGTCTCACTTAGAGGAAACTACCACAGCTGACGGTACGTCGTTCGGACGTCCGTAGCTCAAGTTATGAGCGTTTCCGCTCCGAGGGCCCGGTTGGTTTCGTGTACGAACCAACCCGGCCGAACCCAAAGTCTCCCGAAACCTTGAGTATAATATACCGAAACGACCGTCTCGATCCAAGGATCGTGTAGCCGCTGACGGTTCGTCAATCGGAGGTCCCAGGCCCAAGATATGGGCGAAAGACCGAAGAGGGCCCGAAACGGGGGTTCTGGGCCCGGGGCGACCCGGCCCGAACCCCCCCTGGGGTAGGCCGCACCGGGTCGGCCCGAACCGGGTCGGCCCTACCCGGCCCGACCCGGCTAGGCCGGGTCCGGTCCGGCCTGGGCGCGGTGCGGCCGACCGGACCGGCCGGCTCGGCTTCGGCCGAGCGGCCGAAGGAGGGCGCCGCGGGCCGCCGGAGATGCTCCGGTGGCCCGATTCCTTTCCCGTCTGCGCCGTTGCTCCTCCCGGGGGCCGACCTTCACTGCGGGATCAACAGATCGCCCCTGCTGCGCGGTTCGTCATCGTCCTCCATATCCGCACAACAAAAGAGATCGGCGGAGGGTTGCCGGGTCTTGTTCGTTAGACCCGCACCCTCCGCGTTAGTCATAATCCACGGGAGGAATAATCAACAACAATTTTAAATAAATTAAAATTGTCGGAGATCATGTTCTTCACTTTAAAAGAATAAACACGGGGGAAATAAGATAAAATAATCCAACATCCCTTACCTTGTCGTCGTCGTCGGACGAGAGGTAGTCGCGGAATCACTCGTCGCGGAAGAAAGAGATCGTCGCGTCGTCGCGGTATCCGGCGTCGCGTCGCCAATCTCCGGATCAAGATCAAACGGATATAATTAGTTTAAATCCGTTGATATTGAAATTAAAAAGGGAGAAGAAAAGATCCAATTCTCACCTTAGTTGCCGAACGAGGATCGGCCGCGGAATAAGAGGCGTCGCCGAAGAACGTCGCGGGTAAAGCTCGTCGACGTCGCAGATCTCGGTGTGCGTCGTCGAATTTCGGTCGCCGGCGTTCTTCGCGTTCTTCGTGTTCTTCGCATTCTTCGCGTTCTTCGCGTTCTTCGCGGGGAGAGTGGAGGTTCAGAGGAATTGCACAACGATAGCAATCCTCCAAAATAGACAAGTTGTCTATTTTATTATTTTGCCAACAAACGCAAAACGCGTAAGTAACGACCCATTTAATTCGTTGAATTAATTCAACGAAATAAACAGCCCATTTAATTCACGAAATAAACCGCCCAATTAAATGGTCTGTTAAGAAATTAAAGAAAACGCGTCGGTTGACTTTTCAGTTACTTTGACGGGTTTTCGCGGGTGCGTTACTTAGCGAAAGAAACGGCGGGGCTCGTGCGGGCCCTGCCTCACAAATATCCTACCAAGGGGATAGGATATTTCTGGATAGCATCCTATCCAGTTCAACTCAGTTCAAACCGCCTTTAAGTGGCTTCAAGTGGCTTTCAAGCAGCTTAAGTGAAATAAAATAATGTTGTCGCACAAACTTTATTTTATTTCTGACTTAAAGCCGCAAAATTTAAAAACCACGTCTGAGAAAACGCAACTCCGGAAGAGGCATTTCTAAGCAAATACCGGCGCTGCGATTTCATCGGTGCCCTCAGAATTCGATTCCGGGCACCGGTTCAAAAGATAGAAAAACCCGCTCGTCCGTTCACTGAACGTACCCGAGCCAAACTTCGGAAAATGATTCCGGGCACACCGGGCCTCGGAATTAGGTTCCGTCTGAAGATGCGCTCTTGTAAAATTCCAAAGAAAATTAAGAAAAAAATTTCCTTGAAATTTGCGGGTCTTTACATTACTCCCACCTCAGGGCTTTACGTCCCCGTAAAGATACATCAAAAACTAGGGGAACAAATGGGGGTACTGAGCACGCATCTGAGCCTCCCGCTCCCAAGTGCTCTCCTGGAAGTTCCCGTGCTGCCATCTGACGCGCACAAGAGGAATCGACCGCCCACGTAGGACCCGCTCCTGTCGATCCTCGATCTCCACTGGGACCTGCGCAAAAGTCGCCCCATCGTCCACGTCCAGCTCCCCAAAGTCGATGATGTGCGTCGGGTCGTGCACGTATCTCCTCAGCTGAGACACGTGGAAGACGTCGTGCACCCGGTGCAACTGAGGTGGTAGAGCCAGGCGATAAGCCACCTCTCCTATCCTGCTGAGGACCTGGAAAGGCCCGATGAAGCGTGGAGACAACTTGCCGCCTCGGCCAAATCTCCGTAAACCACGTCGAGGTGAGACACGCAAAAAGACGTGGTCGCCATCCTCGAACTCTAGTGGCCTCCGCCTCCTGTCAGCATATGACTTCTGCCGGCTCTGATCTGTCCTCATCCTCTCCTGGATGATCTGGACCTTCTCTGTCGTGGCTCGGACCATCTCTAGTCCCACGAGTGCTGACTCCCCAGGGTCTGTCCAGCACAACGGTGATCTGCAGGGTCTGTCGTACAACGCCTCGTATGGTGCCATCCTGATGGTGGAGTGGTAGCTGTTGTTGTACGCGAACTCCACCAAGGGTAGGTGGTCCTCCCAGCTGCGACCAAAGTCGAGAACACATGCACGGAGCATGTCCTCGAGTGTCTGTATTGTCCTCTCCGTCTGACCATCCGTCTGAGGGTGGAAGGCTGTGATCAGATGGAGCCGCGCCCCGAACGCCTCCTGCAACCCCTTCCAAAGCCGGGAAGTGAAACGAGCATCTCGATCGGAGACGATAGACGATGGCACACCGTGAAGCCGTACGATCTCCTGGACGTAAAGACGTCCCAAGCTCTCCACTGAGCCCTGCTCTCTGATGGGTAAGAAGTGTGCCGACTTGGTGAGTCGGTCGACAATCACCCAAATGGAGTCGTGACCTCTGGAAGTGCGTGGAAGTCCAGTCACGAAGTCCATAGATATTCCATCCCACTTCCACTCCGGGACCTCCAAGGGCTGTACCAAGCCTGCTGGTACCTGATGCTCTGCCTTCACCTGCTGGCAGGTGAGGCATCGTGAAACGAACTCTGCCTCAGCTTTCTTCATGCCCGGCCACCAGTGATGTCGCCTGAGATCCTGGTACATCTTCGCCACTCCAGGATGTACCGCCAAGGGAGAAGTGTGAAACTCTCTCAGCACCTCCTCTCGTAATGCGACTGGTACGAAGGTACGTCCTCTGAAAAGGATGTCGTGCTCTGCTCCAAGGGAGAAGCCATCAGGCGCCTGACCTGAGGATATCAGTGCACGCCGGGTCTCACAGTCAGCGTCCCCACGCTGAGCCTCTCTGACCCACTGTAGAAGTGGAGGAGAGACTGTGAGAGACTGAAGAAAGGCTGCTCCGTCTCTATCCACGAAGGATATCTGCAAGGAGGCTAGCTGCTCCGTCGCCTCCTCAAGTAGCTGAATGCCCGTCCTCCTGCTGAGGGCATCGGCTACCACGTTCCCCTTCCCAGGAGTATAGACTATCTCAAAGTCATAGTCCTGGAGGAACTCAAGCCATCACCGCTGTCTCAGGTTCAGTTCCTTCTGAGAGAAGATATACCTGAGACTCTGGTGGTCAGAAAAGACTGTGAAGCGCTCGCCCATCAGATAGTGCCGCCAAGTCTTCAGAGCGAAGACCACTGCTGCCAACTCCAGGTCATGAGTGGCGTAGTTCTTCTCATGCGGCCTCAACTGACGTGATCCGTAGGCGATCACGGCCCGCTCCTGCATCAGGACTCACCCGAGTCCAGTCCCTGATGCATCGCAGTAAACTACGTCACCAACTCCCTCCTCAGGCAACCTCAAGATAGGTGCGCTGGTCAGTCTCTGTCTCAGCTCCTGGAAGCTCTGCTGACATCTGTCTGACCACACAAAGGGTTTCCCCTTCTTCGTCAACTCTGAGAGTGGTGCCGCAACTCTGGAGAAGTCTGGCACGAATCTCCGATAGTATCCGGCTAGGCCCAAGAAGCTCCGCACCTCTGTCACGCTCCTGGGTGGCTCCCAAGATAGTACTGCCTCGATCTTCGCGGGATCCACTGCAACTCCCGCCTCAGAGATGACGTGCCCCAATAAATGGACCTCACGTAACCAGAACTAGCATTTTGAGAGCTTGCCATAAAGCTGGTGCTCTCGGAGTGTGTCTAGCACAACTCGCAGGTGGTAGGCATGCTCCTCCTCAGTCATCGAGTATACCAAAATGTCGTCAATGAAGACCACGACAAATCGGTCAAGGTATGGTTGGAAGATCCTGTTCAGGAGGCTCATGAACACTGCTGGAGCATTGGTTACGCCGAATGGCATAACCAAGAACTCATAATGGCCATACCGACATCTGAAGGCCGTCTTCTGCACGTCCTCGTCTCGAACTCTGAGCTGATGATAGCCTGACCGAAGGTCTATCTTCGAGAACCACCGCGCTCCCTTGAGCTCATCGAAGAGGTCATCAATCCGTGGCAGCGGATACTTGTTCCTCACTGTCACCTGGTTCAGGCGACGATAGTCGACACACAGTCGCAAGCTCCCGTCCGCCTTCTTGGCGAACAAAATCGGGGAAGCCCAGGGTGAAACACTGGGTCGGATAAACCCCTTGCTCTGCAAGTCCTCCAACTGTACCCGCAGCTCCCGAAGCTCGGCAGGGGCCATCCGATATGCTGGAGTAGATATCGGGGCTGTCCCGGGGTACAAGTCGATGTAAAAGTCTACCTCTCTACGAGGAGGTAGCCCTGGAACGTCGTCGGGAAAGACGTCCACGTACTGGTCCACCACTGCAGGAAAAACCGGACTCCGCACGTCCACTGCTCCTAGGATGAGGCTAGCCAACTGATGAGAGATGGGCTGCACTCTCCTCCGCGGAAGTCCATCCTGTGCTGCAAAGGTTCCCTTCTCGCCGGTGAAGGTAAACCTGCTCCCGTCGGTGCGAACACATCGCACCTTGCGCCTAAAACAGTCGATCTGGGCATGAACCGTGGATAGCCAATCCATGCCCAAGATGACGTCGTAAGGCCTCGACGCTGCTACAAGGAGATCCCAGCCGAAGCTCTCGCCTCCTAGAGTAAGCTCACACTGCCGGCACCAGTGCGTAATCGTCGAGTCTGCTCCCGTAGGAGTCTCTAGCCGTACGGATCGAGCCAACGGCTCAGTCGGAATCTCCGAGCTCCGAACAAGGGCAGAGGCTATGAAAGAGTGACTCGCTCCTGTGTCTATAAGTACTGCAGCAAGGGTGGAATAGACACAGATCGTACCTCGAATCATCTCTGGCAAGTCAGGGTCGTAGGCCTCCACTGCCTGGAGCTGGGCCTGCCCCTGCCCACCAGCTCCCTGTGGTCGAGGTGGCCCTCCTGGTGGTGGTGGGGGTAGAGCCTGGAAGCGTCGCCCACCACCCGCTGCTCGGCCAGCTCCTCTGCCTCGTCTGCCTCCTCCCTGCGGACCGCCACGGTCGACCCTCTGCCTCTGCCTGGGTGGCCCCTCCACCGTCTGCTGCTCCTCTGATCGGCGAGTCGGGCAGTCACGAGCCATGTGACCCTGCCCGCCACAGGTGTAGCACAACCTGCCTCTTGGAAGGCTGGCACTCCGCTGTGTGCCCTGCACTGCTGAGCCAGTGTCCCGGGGTCGCCTGCCGGAAGGTCTCGTCCGCCTGGAACCCTGGGTCATCCGTCGGCTACCTGCTGCCGAAGACTCAGCTACCTGCCGCCCTGCGCTAGGTCTCGCCGCTGAAGAAGGCTCTGCCAGGAAGCTCTCGATCAGGAGGGCTCGCTCCAGCACTCCCGCCTGGGTCGGAATGCTGAGGGAGATCAGCGACGCCCGAATATCCTGTCGCAAGCCCTGCTCGAAGGTCCGGGCCCGGAAGAAGGGGTCCCGTACCATGTCGGTCGAGTAGCAAGATAGGTCAGTGAACCTCGCCGCGTACTGAGCGACCGTCATGCTGCCCTGGCGCAGCTGGAGAAGCTCCTGGATGCGCACCGCTCGGAGGGTGGCCGGGACGAACTCAGAGCGGAAGAGGCTCTCGAAGTCCGTCCAGAGCAAGGATGCCTCATCGTGAACCAGGAGCATCAAGCTCCACCATCGTCCTGCCGCCGCCTGCAGGAGGCTCGCTGCGAGAATCACCATGAGATCCGCTGGTGTCCTCACTAGCCTAAAGATCTGTACCACCGCCTCTAGCCAGTCCTCGGCGGCCTGGGGGTCCGCCTCACCGTGAAACCTGGGCGGTCGCTGGCTCTGAAACTCATGCAGTGCCCTGAGGCGACGTGCATCGTCAGCGTCTGGTACTGGCAGCATCGGTGCCTCGGCGGGTAAAGCTACCGCCGGTGCCACTGCTGGCAAAGGGCCCTGCACTGAGGCCTCGTCGCTCGGTGGGCTGCCGTCGCGCCCTACACTCGGAACCCTAGTTGGCTGTCGTCGCGGGGCCATCCTGAAAAGGAGAACAAGAGCACCATAGTCAGAACAGTATACCTGGTGAGCTGGCACAAGTAATCACAAGGAAAACTTGAGACTTTCATAAAGCAGATCAGTATACCCGGTGAGCTGACACAAGTAATCACAAAGAAAACTTGAAACACACACGCAATCAATGTTTTCATGCATTAAGTCGGAAATCATGAGTCAGGGTCCTGGTGTACGGATACGTCAGCCGCCGCACCAACACTGGGCTCCCTGAACTGATAACCACACTCAATACACTAAACACTATTGCTTCACATAGAAAAGAAAGACGATCAGAGTCCGCGGTAGAACCGACCACCTCTGATACCAATTTGTCACGGCCCGTCCTCGGGGCCCGTGTCGTGACTACCCCAAACCCGCCTTCCATAGGCCAGGGGCTGGCGACTAGCACCAAGGCGTAAAATCCCAGTAAACAGGGAAGGCATTGCCTTTATAAGTAACAACCACACAGAGTCAGCAAGCGGAAAGTGAAGTGCAGAAAAGTAAAGGGGGCCGGAAATACAAGCCCAACTGTAAAGTACAACTGGAAAGTAAAGTACAGCAACTGAAGAAAAGATGGCGGTCTCGTGTCGTCCACTGGCAATCCCACCTGAAGGGTGGGTACAGATAGCCTCCAGGCTCCTCGGGTCCCACGTCCGCTCCGAGCACGTCCCGCCCAGTGGTCCACCTCGAGGTACCGTCCTGCTCCACGCCCCAACCGTGATCAGCGCTGTCCGTCGTCTGCAACCAACACAACAAGGTGCGGGCATAGCCCGTGCAGGGGTGAGTACAACTACTCAGTAAGGACCCCGAGACCCCCGAAGGTCTCCCGAAATCCACAAAGGATATAGCACAAAAGAAAGATGCAATCTCGAAGTAACATCTGACTCGACATAGGTATATGCCCATACATATACCTAAGTCCCCAATTCTAGCTCTGCTCACGAGCTCAAGAACAACTCAATCCACAAAGGAAAGCAAGACTCAAATCCACAAGGAGAGTAAACAGTAGATCCACAAAGGATAGTTCAACACAATCCACAAAGGAGAGTAACATACGATTCAGCTCAACCAGGTATACTTTTTCAGATGACGTCAAAGATGATCACTGATCCATCTAAGTCGTCGGACCCACGAAGGATCGATAGGTACTAACCCCCGCAAAAGACCCACACAGGATCGGGCTCACACAGAACCTGTAGGCAGTGGCTCACACAGAACCGGTAGTAAGGACCCACATAGGATCGGGCTCACACAGAACCTGTAGGCAGTGGCTCACACAGAACCAGTAGCACTGATCCACGTAGGATCGCTGAGTGCAGTAGTCGACGCAGTCCACGGAGGATCTCTGCTCTGTCGTCGCCACAGTCCACGAAGGATCTCTGCTCTGCCGTCGTCGCAGTCCACGGAGGATCTCTGCTCTGCCGTCGTCGCAGACCACGGAGGATCTCTGCTCTGTCGTCGAAGTCACAGCCAGCGCTAGGGTTCCCGCACAAAGCGAGCTCATTTAGGAGGGTCCGCTCCACGAGCCGAGAGGCTGATACATCAACTGACACGTAGTCCGATGTTGATGTATCCAAAAGTTCCGTATCGACAACAGGATCTCAACGCGACAGACGGCGCGTCAATCGGACGCCCGGTCTGAGAGTTATTGGCATTTTCGTCCCAGGGGCCCGGTTGGTTTTTAGGGCAAAACCAACCCGACCGTACTCCGCCTGTATCCGATCCTCGGGCAGAGTATGCCAAAAGTTCTGTCTCACTTAGAGAAAACTACCACAGCTGACGGTACGTCGTTCGGACGTCCGTAGCTCAAGTTATGAGCGTTTCCGCTCCGAGGGCCCGGTTGGTTTCGTGTACGAACCAACCCGGCCGAACCCAAAGTCTCCCGAAACCTTGAGTATAATATACCGAAACGACCGTCTCGATCCAAGGATCGCGTAGCCGCTGACGGTTCGTCAATCGGAGGTCCCAGGCCCAAGATATTGGCGAATGACCGAAGAGGGCCCGAAACGGGGGTTCTGGGCCCGGGGCGACCCGGCCCGAACCCCCCCTGGGGTCGGCCGCACCGGGTCGGCCCGAACCGGGTCGGCCGGACCCGGCCCGACCCGGTTAGGCCGGGTCCGGTCCGGCCTGGGCGCGGCCCGGCCGACCGGACCGGCCGGCTCGGCTTCGGCCGAGCGGCCGAAGGAGGGCGCCGCGGGCTTGACCCGCGGCTCAAGCAAAACGCGGCCCCGCGGGGGGGGGGGGGGGGGCGCCTGTCACGCGGACGCGGCCGGGCCGCCGCGTCCGTTCCCGGTTCCGCGCGGCCGCGGCGGACTTCCTCCACGGCGGCGCGCCGGGCGCCGCCGCCGCCTTCCGCGGGCCGCCGGAGATGCTCCGGTGGCCCGATTCCTTTCCCGTCTGCGCCGTTGCTCCTCCCGGGGGCCGACCTTCACTGCAGGATCAACAGATCGCCCCTGCCGCGCGGTTCGTCGTCGTCCGCCATATCCGCACAACAAAAGAGATCGGCGGAGGGTTGTCGGGTCTTGTTCGTTAGACCCGCACCCTCCGCGTTAGTCATAATCCACGGGAGGAATAATCAACAACAATTTTAAATAAATTAAAATTGTCGGAGATCATGTTCTTCACTTTAAAAGAATAAACACGGGGGAAATAAGATAAAATAATCCAACATCCCTTACCTTGTCGTCGTCGTCGGACGAGAGGTCGTCGCGGAATCACTCGTCGTGGAAGAAAGAGATCGTCGCGTCGTCGCGGTATCCGGCGTCGCGTCGCCAATCTCCGGATCAAGATCAAACGGATTTAATTAGTTTAAATCCGTTGATATTGAAATTAAAAAGGGAGAAGAAAAGATCCAATTCTCACCTTAGTTGCCGAACGAGGATCGGCCGCAGAATAAGAGGTGTCGCCGAAGAACGTCGCGGGTAAAGCTCGTCGACGTCGCAGATCTCGGTGTGCGTCGTCGAATTTCGGTCGCCGGCGTTCTTCGCGTTCTTCGCGTTCTTCGCGTTCTTCGCGTTCTTCGCATTATTCACGTTCTTCGCGGGGAGAGTGGAGGTTCAGAGGAATTGCACAACGATAGCAATCCTCCAAAATAGACAAGTTGTCTATTTTATTATTTTGCCAACAAACGCAAAACGCGTAAGTAACGACCCATTTAATTCGTTGAATTAATTCAACGAAATAAACAGCCCCTTTAATTCACGAAATAAACCGCCCAATTAAATGGTCTGTTAAGAAATTAAAGAAAACGCGTCGGTTGACTTTTCAGTTACTTTGACGGGTTTTCGCGGGTGCGTTACTTAGCGAAAGAAACGGCGGGGCTCGTGCGGGCCCTGCCTCACAAATATCCTACCAAGGGGATAGGATATTTCTGGATAGCATCCTATCCAGTTCAACTCAGTTCAAACCGCCTTTAAGTGGCTTCAAGTGGCTTCCAAGCAGCTTAAGTGAAATAAAATAAAGTTGTCGCACAAACTTTATTTTATTTCTGACTTAAAGCCGCAAAATTTAAAAACCACATCTGAGCAAACGCAACTCCGGAAGAGGCATTTCTAAGCAAATACCGGCGCTGCGATTTCATCGGTGCCCTCAGAATTCGATTCCGGGCACCGGTTCAAAAGATAGAAAAACCCGCTCGTCCGTTCACTGAACGTACCCGAGCCAAACTTCGGAAATTGATTCCGGGCACACCGGGCCTCGGAATCAGGTGCCGTCTGAAGCTGCGCTCTTGTAAAATTCCAAAGAAAATTAAGAAAAAAATTTCCTTGAAATTTGCGGGTCTTAAATGAAATTATAATGAAATAGTAATAACTTGGTAATTATTTACTACAAAAACCTATGTATCAAACTTCTATGGGATATGGTGGGCCTATATGACTTCTTATTTGAGTTCTTCTGGAATATTGATAGAATTCATGATTTATCATTTGGATGGGAAAATCACCAACTATTTCAAAAATGAAATAATTTCTACCATTGGTATATAATTCCCAAGGGGTTTATCTATATTTTTTGTCTCAAGAACTATGTAATTTTATTATGATGGTACTAGTTATTGAAAAAAGAGTGAGGTGGCATCCACATGACTTGTTTTAGGTTGCATCAGCCTTCTGATTTTCCAAGGGTGATCATACAATCAAACCCCCACCAGTCATTCATGGAATATTATTGGCATTTAGTGACCACTGAATTTATATCTAAGTCATATCCATGATTCTATTGTGATTTAAGAAGTTAAAAACTATAGGTCTTATATGAATATATTGTTTACATAGGATGTGTCAAGAATATTATGTTCATCTATGACCATGCCATTTCCAATACCCTATATATCTATATACTCAATTATGATATCCTTCATCAGGTATGGTAAACACATGCTCAGATGAATATTATTCATCAAATAAGGGATATATTAAGTTAAATATTTTAATAGAAAAAAAATATCTTCATTCGATGAGGGTTTAGTTTAGTGGGGTGGCTACCTTTCATTAGATGTTAAACTAATTATGTTTACCAGATTTAATGATTGTGTGAGAGTTAGATATTAATGTTTATCATGAATCTATTAATTTTTCATTGATATTATGTCTGTCTCTAGGACGCATATTGAATGAGACCTCTATAGATGTTGGAATCATTATAGGTTTGTGAATATGGGATTTCAAGATGACATTATCTCAATAAACTTCCATTCGAGTCATATCATTATCAAATATTTGTCCATATCTGGATAGAACATCATTCTAGTCACCTCTTCTCTATGTATAATGACAATTATAGAGGTCACCTTTTCAATTAACTTTCCAGTATCACCCATCCGGAAACAACCATACTCTAGAGGACATATTTGAAGAGAACACAGTATAAGATGGTATACCCCAGTCTCTTATAGAATGGTACATATTCAGGATTGTCAATGAGGTTAAACTCATTGGGTTTTATGAGTTCTGATAGCATGATTAGTTTTTAACATTTTTTCTCAAATTATTAACGAACATCTTATTTCAAGAGAATTACAAATTACTCATTAATTCCAAAAATTTCTAAGAACTCATATCTTTATTTTCTTCTAATTGAGGAAAAAAATTATTTTTACTCGTCAATGGGAGGTTCTGGAAGATTTGAGTCATGCCTTGTTTATGGAATAGAAATAGCTACTATTATGAGGGTAAAATTAGTTATCACTCCCTTTCAAGGACTATTTCTCTATAATGAGTGTATGGTATAAGATTTATCCTAGTTATACTGAATGAATCTTCTAGGCATTATGATGTATCTAAAAAATCAAGGAATCTACCTGGATACCTCATTTGGATCAAGGAGCTTGTATCTCATCTCAAATATTATCAGAAAAAAGATCTATAAATTTCTATTATGGGAGAATGATACTAAGTAAATGGTTTAATCCTTTCTATATAGTGACGAATTCAAAAACCATCTATTTTTTCAATTATTTATTTTAAAACGTTACCTTTTCTTTAATTTGGAGTCGAAATGGTATTGGAATTAATGAGAACAGTATTCACATCCCATAAAAGGTCCAACAACAAGGTTGTTTTTTCAAACAAAGTTCATCCCTAGTAGAGTCTATACAAAACACATTTTTTTTGTCACATCCTACATATCTCAAGGACCCATCATTAGGCCGCATCAGGACATGATCAGCAAGAGATGCTATTTTGGATCTCTCATGCCATCAATGATTGTGAATATTTGACTTCAAAAATTGGTCAAGGTAAAAGTTTAATCCACCCATTCCAGATATGGATTTTGTTCAGGATATATTTTGATAAAAGTCGCTTATATAGATTCCCTTTAAATATCTTTGGAGTTTATATCAATTAGTTATTCTAGAGGTATCAGGTTCTGAACCACCTCCCATTTCCAAAGAGAGCGAGTGGAATAATTGTGGTGCCCCATTTTTATACCATGGTGATTCTCATTATATTTTAGGCCTAGATAATCTCCCTAAATAGGTAGAGGGTATATCCATAAAGGATTAATGTCATGATAATCCTCAACATCCTAATTTATCTAAACTGGTTTCCAAGATCTATATTTGTCCTGATGCTCAAATTCCCCCTTACAAGAGGATTATCTCTCTCATGAGGTGTAATAGGAGGGATACTCATTTCTATTATTTGTAAATTTCCAATGGAAATTTTGCCCCTAAATAGTTTTTTATTGACATTTCTGATATTCTTTTTCTCACTCCCGTTATAACAACCCTGCGCTTTTATTACACAATTAAAGATAATTTATTACATAAAAATCACATGATAAGACATAGAAGATCGAGAGGTCTAGTTTATTTGGGGATTAGGATCATTACATAACCACTTAAAACATGAAAAAAACACCTTTAGTGAAAAATTCTGTTACATGACCACTATATTCCCTCGTACTTAGCATTGCATGGGATAACCTCGGGACATATATAAAAAAGGGTGAGCTATAAAGCCATGTAAGGGAACAATCATTGAATAACATGAGGAATAAAATAAATGTTAGACAATAGTAATATAAATAGATAATAAGAGAATCATAAACATAAAGTCATGATAAAGCCTGATAACCAAAACATGGAAATATGAAACAACAGTTCACATAGAATTAGAATGAGCCAAGTCTCATTGCACATAGAGCATGAGAAAATCTTCATTACACATGAATCATGATTAAAACCTTGTTTCACTTAAATTGGAATGAGTCAACACCCATTGCACAAGACGTTTCATGACACTATACTTTACCCAATGCATTGGAGTGCAATAAGGGTGTACCCTTCTTAAACCTTTCATTTCATGCATATGTGTGTCAAATGGATCATATAACATGGATTAATATAAAATCAAAATTTATTACACGATATAGGAATGATGAATTCATGCATGTAACTTTATAATTAATAAATAAATGTTCATAAAGGCTAATACCCTTGATAGAGAAATTTTCATGGTATTCACTACACAATGGCATTAACTTGGAAAATCGGTGCAATTTCGGCAGCGTAACGGCGTGATAAAAGAATTCATAAAAATGGTTGATGAAAGAGAAAGGAGTGTCTCATAATATTTTCATGACTTTAATAGTAATGGGTTCATATAGATACATGTCCCAAAAAATTTAATTGAAAATTGAATCATGATAAAAAAGAATTTCTTGAATGTAAATAAGGAGAAATAAATTTCGTTCAGAATTTCAGCATAGTAACGGGTTTACATGGGTGGCATTTAATGAGAGAGAAAGGGGTCTCTCATCATTCAAACATAAAGAGGGCAGTATGGGGAGATACTAAACCATACCCCAATATTTATAATTGATATTAAAAGGGAATAACAACATTAATAAATTTGGACAAAAATTAGAAAGGAAGAAAACCCTAACATGGAAGTGTGCTTCCAAAGGCTTGAGAGATGCTTGAGAGAGGCTTCTTGGGAGCATGGGGAAACTTTGGTGGATTATAGAAAGAGGATGGAAGTGGTTGGACCAACTATAAAGGCTTTGAGTGAGGAGGAAGAGGGAGCTTGGGGGGGTTTATATATGAAAGTGAGGGAATTATTTATTATTTATGTTTGGGACCCTCACATTAAACTAATCCAAACCACAAACCAGCCCATGGTTTTTGAAAAAGGTATTTTTAAAACAATAATTTATATGTCCAAAGTCTTAACTTCTTAGAATAACTGTGTTTCTTATGTGGATGTGAGTCACAATCTCAAGGAAAACAATTTAAAAAGACAAGATGTTTATTATGTCTTGAAGGGTCCATTAATGCTTTCAAAACAAAGTCAAAGAAACCCAATATCACATTATTTTAATTTTACAACATATATTGGACGAACTTAAATCTTATAGTATTTTATTACATCACTATTGGAACATTATGATGTCATAAAAAACATTATATATTTAAAGGGTATTTAATTATTACATAAAAATTTGACTGTCTCGGAAAATTAGGAAAAATTCTCCGTAGGATATTTTTGACACCCTAATTCTAGAAATAATATTATTTTAACTAAATAATTTCATAAATATGTTAATTTCCACTTTTAAAATAAAAACAGTCATTTATCAAAAATTCACGGGTTTTGACAATAAGGGATTTTGAACCTTAATAAAATTTACAATTGAATTCATAAAATTATACAATAATTTATATTTAATAAAAATAATTTTAATAATAATTATAATAATTTATAAAAATATTATTTAATTTAAAAATCCATTAATTCATCAAAATAGATTTCTTAGTTTAATATTAAAAAAAACTATTTGGGATTTAAAAAATATTTACAAGGTAATAATAAAAAAATGAATGTATATTCATTATTATATAATAAAAAATAATGTACATAACCATTGTACTAAGGTCTTGTAACATAACCCCTTATAATACCCACATAAGACTGAAGAGTAAGGTGTGTGATGGTGACAGACTCTTGGGGTGGCTCGGATAACATTGCTCGGGTGGTAATCTCTATCAACTTATAATTCTCTCATAGGTGGTCCCGCTAGAGCATAACATATTCAAGTTCGGATTGGGATTTTTCAAGAGCAAATACCAAAGATGCGACCTCCTTTTCAAGCTCTAACAAATGGTCTTCGTATGGGGCATGTCTACTAGATGAGGCCATTGCTTCCTTTGTATGAGTAAATTTGGATTTTTTTAAACCCTCTATTTATAAAAATAATGTGATCACTGTTCAAAGACTATATTAGAAATGATCACAATTCTTAAAATAAAACCAAAGAAGTTGTCATTTTATATAAACATTTTACATAAATAGACCTTTAATTAGATCATGAGGGATTTCCATTAATAAAAGTTTGGGTCGATACAATCTTCCCCATTAAGAAATTTTGACCTTGAAATTTCCTTTTCCCACACTAAAACAGATATGGGTAACTCTAATTCATCATTTCCATTGATTCCCACTCTGCTTCTTCAAACTTATGGTTTCACCACAAATCCTTGATGATTGGAATTGTCTTATTTCGTAGAACTTTTTCTATACGATCTACGATCTTCACTAGTTGCTTCTCATAAGAGAGATCATCCTCTAACTGTACCTCCTCTGAAAAGTGTATATGTGAAGGGTATGGTATGTAATTCTTTTATAGGGATACGTGAAATACATCATGTACATTGGTCATAGTAGGTGGAAGTGCCAGTCGATAGGCCACAATCCCGACATGATCAAGAATCTCGAAGGGGATGGTATACCTTGTACTTAACTTCCCTTTCTTTCCAAAGCTCGTGACCTTCTTCCCTATAAATATGCATATAAATAACATGTCTCCAACCTTAAACTCAAGGTATCATTGGTGGTTATCTACAGAGCTCTTTTGTCAACTTTGGGCTTCTTTGATATTTTGTTGAATGGTTTTCACCTTCTCCACCATTTCTTCGACCATTCCTGGTCCAAGCAGCTTACTCTAACCGACCTCATCCCAACACGCTGGTGTTCATCCCCTTTTCCCATAAAGGGCTTCATATGGTGACATTTGGATGCTCGAGTAGAAAATATAATTATAATATAACTCAACTAGAGGAATATGTTGATCACATCCTCCTTTAAAGTCCATTGGTAATGCTCTCAACATGTCCTCAAATTTTTGGATAGTCAGTTGGGATTGTCCATCAGTTTTAGTATAATAGGTCGTAGTAATGTTTAGTTCAGTATTCATAGCATGTTGAAGACACTTCATGAACATAGAGGTGAATATTGGTTCTCGATCAGACACAATAGATAGTGGTACTTTATGCAGCCTTACCACTTCCCTGATATATATCTATTCCAATTGATCAAATGAGAAATTCTCCCAAATAGAAATGAAGTGTGCAGCCTTTGTAAGACAATCCAAAATAACCAATATTGCATTTTTTCCTTTGCATGTCCTCGTAAGTCTTGTGAAAAAGTCCATGGGGATGTTCTGCTATTTCCATTCTGGTATGGGAAATGGTTGCAACATCTCTTTAGACTTCTTCCTCTTTACCTTCACTTGCTGAGACACCAGGCACTTTGATTTATATTCAGCGATCTTCTTCTTAATATTATCCCACCAATAATGCCCTCAGAGATCTCGATACATCTTTTTTTTTCATAGGTGAATCGATAAATTTGAACTATGTGCATCAGCCTAAAGTTATTTCATCAGCTCTGGACTTGATGGAACACATAGTCCTTTCCCAAATCTCACAATTCCTTCTTTCATTAACATTAATCTCTGAGGGTTTACCTTTTCCAATAGCTTCAAATTTTTTCTTGAATTCCTACATCATCCTTTTGGGAATCCTTTAACCTTACCAAAGGTTATATTTGAGCAATCATTTGTGAAAGGATTGATGATGTTCCTTTCCTTATGATTCCCATGTCCATCTTCATCAAATCTAAGAGGATTTTATCCCTTTCAATTCTTATCCATAATAGAATCACTGGGTTCTTTCTACATAGGTAATCCACCACATTGTTCTCTATCTCGGGGTGGTAATGGATTGAGAAGTCATAGTCTTTGATTAGCTCTAACCATCTTCATTGGTACATGTTTAGATCTTTCTGTTTGAATATATACATGAGGTTTTTGTAGTCTGTATATATTTCACACTTCTCCCCAATGATATAATGTCGTAATGTTTTCAAAGAGAAGATCACTGCAGCCAACTCGAGGTCATGTGTTGGATAGTTCTATTCTTGAAATTTCAATTTCCTTAAAGCATAGGCAATGACGTATTCATTTTTCTTCAGCACACATCCCTGACCCTTCTTTGAAGCATCACTGAATACGTTGAAATGTTTTCCACTTGTGGGTAAAGTGAGCACGGATGTAGTGATAATCCTTTTTTCCAACTCCTTAGAGAATTATTCGCATTAATCATTCCATGAAGATTTTACTCCCTTCTAAGTTATCATGGTAAGAGGGTTGGAAAATCGTGGGAAATTTCTCACAAATCATCAATAATATCAAGCTAGTCCCAAAAAGCTATAGATATTTGTCACCAATGTTGGCCTCGGCCATCCCTCAATTGCATATATTTTGGAGGGTTCTATAGATATCCCATTTCATCTAATGATATGGCCCAATAATGAGACCTACTTCAACCATAGCTCACACTTTTTGTACATTGCATAGAGTTTCTCTTTCCACAAGGTCTCTAGTACAGTTCATTGATACTCCTCATGATCCACCTTGGTTTTTATGTATATCAGAATATCATCTATAAAGACTACCACAAATTTCACTTGGTAATCTTTAAATACCCTATTCAAAAAATCCATACTGATTTTTAGATCATTAGCGAGTTCTAAAGGCATTATAATGAATTCATATTGCTTGTATCTTGTACGAAAAGAATTGTTGTGGATATCTTCCATCTTCACCCAGACTTGATAATATCCCGACCGCAAATCCACCTTGGAGAAGTATTGTGCTCGAGGAATCTGATCTTACAAGTCATCAATTTGTGTGAGATGATACTTATTCTTTATCATGATTTTGTTAAGATCATGATAATCGATGCAAATGCACATCTACCAATCATTCTTCTTGACGAAGAGGACTGATGCACCCCATGGTGAAGCACTTGGGTGTATAAACCCGTTATCCAGATTCTCCTCTAGTTTTTTCATCAGCTCCTCAAGCTCCAAAATAGCCATTCTATACATATTATTGGATATTATCAATTCCCCTGGTATAACATCAATTGAAAATTCAACATCTCTTATTAGAGGAAAACCTGGAAATTATTTGGGAAATACTTCAGCGAATTCCCTCACAATAGGAATGTATTCTAGGATTGTTTCCTACATAGACTCAATCATATGAGTGGGATATGCTTGCTCATAAGGCAGTAATATCCACACTAGAGATGATGGATCTAAATATGATTCATCTTCCTCCTTTCACATGAAAATAATCAGGGGTCAATTTTCCACATAGAGAGTTATTTCCCTCTCACAGAAATTTATAATGGCTCTATATAAGGAAATCCAATACATGATAAAAATTGCATCAAATTCTACCAGAGTGAGTATGATGATCTTGGCCAGGAAGTTTAATCCACAGATTATGATATAGGGGTAGTTATATTAATGGGATACAATGATATCCCCATTTGTCGTAATCACCGACATCTTCACTTCCATGATTTGTGGTGGTGCTGGGATTGTTCTACTAAACTTTTGAGATATCAAAGAATGCGTAGAACCTGAATCAAAATGTATGTTCTCCATTCTTTAATGAATAAATATTGTACCTATCACAAATTTTTTGGGGGGTTCACTTCGACAGTAGTGATGTAAAAAGAATTCCCTTTCTTCCTTGGAGGTTGTTGGTTGCCACCGAAAACCCCAGCCTTAGGGAACTAATTTGCAAGATTCCCTGGTTTTTTGCAATTGTAGCAATGAACCACGTGTTGAGATTCGAACGGAGTGTTTCTTTCTTCTGTCGCAGCCACGGGTCTTTCTTGATGAATGTTAATAGTCAGGAGCCCTTTTCTTCCTCACCAAAATCATTTCCTCATCCCATTTAGACAATTTTTAGGGTGCTTCTCTCCTTAACTTTGGCAAGTGGGGTGATGGATCTTCTTAGCATTGTTGGATTTATCCATCAGACCGCAAGCATTGAAATCCACCTTACGCTTCATATCCCCATGATACCCCTAAGATTCTCTTATCTCCATTTCAACCATGAGGGAACATTGGACAATTTTCTCATAGTTGTCGAAGTCATGGATCACTAGCACTATTCGAAGGCTAGGTTTCATCCCAACAAAGAAGCAGTTAGCCTTGAAATCAGGGGTAACAAAAAATCTGGAGTTGTATCATGGAATCCTTCATAATTTTTCCTCATATGTTCCAACATATTCTTCATCTTTTTTCTTGAGGGAAATGAAGCCCCTTTATATCTTAATCCGGAGGGTGCACAAAAAATATTTATCGAAAAAGATCTTCTAGAAATCATTCCATTCCAACGCCTCTATCTCATCCTTAGGCCTCGTATTTTTTGTCAATGTCTACCATTGATCAGATTTACCCTCAATATGATAATATGATAGGAGAACTTTCTCTTGTTCATAACATTGTAGGATAGAGAAGATCTTCTCAATGGTTTTGATCCACTTTTCCATGATTGAGGGATCAGATGATCCATTAAAAGTAGGAAGCCTTTGTCTAATGAATCTCTCCATAGAGACTTGTTCTTTATTAGGGGGGGGGGGGTTGGATGTTTCTCTTGACCCATGTTTCTATTCAAAGCTTGAGTTGGATAAGAGAAAAGTGTGACAAAGTTCCTGATTCCCCCTCCCATTTGATTGGGAACCTCATTAGTACATTTATCACATTAATCTTCACATCGATTATTAGCCTGAGTCCTCCTATTACAGGCCATTAGCTCGAATAAAAGGAAAGTTAGGGGTAACACATAAAGGGTAATAAAAGACAAAATAGATGAGATATATATTACTTTTATTTCCTTAACTTATGAATCTATAGGCTTCAGTCAATGTTATCAATGATCTACTTTCTAACATATATTCTTAGGTAATTTTTTTGTCCCTTAATAATGGTTCGTACTAATCTGTGAATTCACCAAAGCATATCCCTCAGGAGTTTCGTAACAAAGAGTGCATCAAGGCATGTTTTTGTGCACCAATTCTTGTTTGAGTCTAGCTCAAAGTGGTGTTTTCGGGTTTTACCCCTATGATACATTTGTGCCAAAGCCGCCTCTACCTACTCGTATCCAGACAAGGATTTATTTTCTTGATAAACCAAATGATCAATACTCACCAAAACATAGGGATGTTTTTATTATACATAGTCTTTTATCTAACTATTTACTAGGTTTTTCTAATCCTAATCCCAAAAATAGCTAAACCTATCCTCTGATACCAACTATAACAACCCTACTCTTTTATTACAGAATTAATCATAATTTATGACATAAAATTCACGAGATACAAAATATTAGATCGAGAGTTATAGTGTATTTGGGGATTAGGATCATTAAATAACCACTTAAAACATGTAAACAACATATTTATTGAAAAATTTCTTTACATGGAAACTACATTCCCTCGTACTTAGAATTGCATGGGATAACCTGAGGACATGCATAAAAAAGGGTGAGCTATAAAGCCCAGTATGAGAAAAATCATGGAATAACATGAGGAATAAAATACATGTTAGATAATAAGCATATCAATAGAGTACAAGATAAGCATAAACACAAATTCATGATAAAGCAAGATAATCATAACATGGAAATTTGGAAACAACACTTAATATGGAATTATCATGAGCTAAGGCTCATTGCACATGGAGAATGAGTAAATCCTCATTGGGAATGAATCATGAGTAAAACCTCATTGCACTTGAATTATTTTAATTCAAAACCCATTGCACATGATGTATCATGGCACTATAATTTATCCAATGCATTGGAGCGCTATAAGGGCGCACCCTTCTTAAAACTTTCATTTCTTTTGTAAGTGTTCCACATGGATCATATAACATGGATTCATAAAACATCATCATTTATTCCATGATAAAGGAATGTAGAATTCATACTTTTAAATTTATAATCAATAAGTAAATTTTCATAAATTTGAATACCCTTGATATAGAAATGGGCATGGTATTCACTATACAATGGCATTGGCTTGGAAAATTGGTGCAATTTCGGCAGTGTAACGACATGACTTAAGAATTCATAAAAATGGTTTATGAAAGATAAAGGGGTGTATCATAATATTTAAATTACTTGGATAGTATGGGGGTCATATAGATACATGTCCCAAGAAATTTAAATTGAAATTAGATTCATAATACAGATGAATTGCTTGAATGTAAATGAAGAGTGTGAAATTTCTTTCGGAATTTCGGGATAGTACTGAGTGTACATGGGAAGAATTTAATGAGAGAGAAAGGGGTCTCCAATAATTAAAACATAAAAAGGGATGTATGGGGGAGGTTTAAGACCATACCCCAACATTTATAATTGAAATTAAATGGGAATAACAACATTAGGAAAATTTGAAAAAATGAGAAAGGTAAAAAAACCCTTACTTGGAAGTGTGCTTCCAAAGGATTGAGAGAGGCTTGAGAGAAGCTTCTTGGGAGCTTGGGGAAACTTGGGAGGATTATTGAGATAATAGGATAGAGGTGAGAAGAACTAAAAAGTCTTTTAGTGAGGATTAAGTGGAAGCTTGGGTGGTTTTATATAGGAAAGGTGAGGGAATTATTTATTATTTAGGTTTGGGACCCTCACATTAAACTATTTCAACCCGCAAACCAGCCCATGGTTTTTGCCCTTGGTTTTTAGAAAAGGGATTTTTAAAACAATTTTTTATAAGACCAAAGTCCTAACTTCTTAAAATAATGGTGTTGATTATGTGGAGGTGAGTCACAGTCCCAAGTAAAACAATTTAAAAAGACAAGATGTTTAATAAGTCATGAAGGGTCCATTAATGCTTTGTAAACTAAGTAAAACAAACCAAATATCACTTTATTTTAATTTTAAAACATATATTTTCCGAAAATAATGCTTATAGTATTTATTACACAACTATTGGGTCATTATGATGTCATAAAACACATTATTTATTTAAACGGTATTCAATTTTTACCCAAAACTTTGATTGTCTCACAAAATAATGAAAAATTTAACGTTGGAAAATGTTGAAGTCTTGAATCCGTGAATAAATTTTTTTTTATCTAAATAATTTTATAAATATGTTAATTTTTAATTTTAAAATAAAAATCAACATTTATTGAAAATCCACAGGTTTTGACAAAAATGGCTTTCGAACCATACTAAAAATTAAAATTGCATTCATAAAATTATAAGATCATTTATATTTGATATAAAATAATTAAATAATTAAATAATAATATTTTATAAAATAATATTTAATTAAAAAATCCATTAATTCATCAAAATAGATTTCTTAGTTAAATATTAACTAAAAACACTATTTGTGCTTTAAAAACTATTTACAAGGTAAAAATAATAAAATGAAATTATATTCATTATTATATAAAAAAATATTGTACATAACCATAGTACAATGGTCTTGTTACATATCCCCTTATAACACCCGCATAAGACCGAAGAGTAAGGTGTGTGATGGTGATAGACTCTTGGGGTGGCTCAGATAACATTTCTCGTGTTGTATTCTCTATCAACATTCAGTTCTCTCATAGGAGGTCCCCCTCAATCATAACATATTCAATCTCATATTGGTATTGATCAAGAGTGAATCTCAAAGACACAACCTCCTTTCCGAGCTCTGAAAAATGGGCTTCGTATGGGGCACGTCTACTCGATGAGGCCATCATTTCCTTTGTATGAGTAAATTTGGATTTGTTAAAACCTTATATTTATACTAATCATGTGATCACAGTTCAACATCTATATTAGAAAAAGTCACAATTATTATAATAAATCCAAAAAAGATGACCATTTATATAAAAATTTTACATAAAGAGACCTTTATTTAGATCGATGGGGATTTCCATTAATGAATGTGTGGGTCGTTACACCCGTATTGTTCCATTCATTACTCAATAGATGGAATTTCAACTCCTCTTGGTGGTTAGTGGGATATAGCCACACATATCCCTTTATCCTTGGAACATTTACACTTAGGAGGTGGTAATTATTAATTTTTAGGTGTTAGGATCTAAAACATTCTCTAAATCTACTATATCTAGATACATTTTATGCATCTAAATATCCTACCTCTCAAAAAATGATTCACAAATTTCACCCCTATGCATTTATACTTTAGTTCTCAAAATTTTATGGATTCATAGTGATGTCATTCAAAAAAGTGTATCATGAAATTGTAGTTATCCCATTAATCTCCATGAAATGGGGTGGTTTTTCACTGCATACTCCTCTATAAAGAGATTCATCAAGGTCATTTCTCTATCCTATGGTCATATTGGACCATATTGGTTTATTAACAATACAGGTATTAACCAAATTTGTTGTATTTTATTCTATTTTTAATTTTTACATAGTAACCTTATGCCAATGTCCGATCATACCTATCGAGTGGGACTAAAATGAAATATGTGTGTCTCATTGTGGGAGGAAAGACTAGGACAACAACAGTATATATTTACCTACCAAACTATAGATGAATGAATCCTTTTAGGGTGATGATAATTATTATAATTACCCTATCACTATGGAATGTGAAGGATATATGGGTATTATTGGCACATTCTTATCTTATTTCTGAGGATCTAAGGACTCCAGTCAAGGATTTTATGTCCCCATAGATGGAAATTGAGATATATATTCCCTCATAATTGTGGGATGTGGTTGATCTGGAACCACCTATGGTTTCTCCAGAACATTTTCTTGGTGGAATGAAACTGGTGGTTCCAATAGATTTTAGAATGATCATTCTCTATAAGATGGGGTTTGATCACAACCACTATTGATATTTTTTAGAATCCATAAGGGATTGATAACCCTAATGGTGAATGTTGTCGTAAAATTTCCCAAATATCTATGGTATGGGTTTATTTCAAAATGGATACTATTTTAGTTGCTAGTACAATCCATTCGATTTGAAAAAAGTGTACTCATGTGTAGATTATGTGCAATGGAAACCAATGATGGTGGTCACTTCTTATGGGACGATTTAATATCTTGAAAAAATTCATCATACATGTTTGGTATGTGTTCCCATTTTTGTGAGAGGCCTAACTTTGGAGTCAATTGGGGTCCCTTTCTTTCTCTTTGTTTGCAATTTCATTGAGTCCTCAGGGTCGAGGAGTCCCTTAGTATTGACCAAATAGCCTACACATTACATAGTCCTCAAATTTCTCCAAATGGATATAACATTACAAGATTATATATCTATGGATATTTATTGTTATGGAGACACAGTGAAGTCCAATTAATCATACTTTTACTATCATCGAATATGTTATTTTGATGAGGCTATAGAAATCAATAAATATATTTTTTATTATATAAAGACAAACATGGAAAAATTATTTATTATTCTATTCTAATCATGTATTTGAGGATATGTAGAATAATAATATGATTATCTAACAACTGGGTGTATTTATGATCTTTATGTTACACTCTTATCCTTGTTAAATGAGGTTTTTAGCCTTAAATGTCTTATGAGTCTCTCACATTTTTTTGAAGAAGTAAGACACGAAATTATTCTCTAGATAATTTGCGATCTCATAGTTGGAAGTGGACATGGTATAAAACATAATTGGGAGGTTTTTTTACTAAACATATTTTTATGTCCTTGTTTGCCTCTTCTTAATCATGGTTCATGTCTCCACCAAGTTAGACCACAACAGTTTATTCCCTGGGTTTCCTACTGACTATGGTGAATTGCTAATGAACCTGATGGTGAAACAATTAATGGTTAACCTCGGTGTTTCGAAAAAAATAGATATCAATATTTCTAGTAATGGGGTGTATTTAATTTTCTATGATACATATTACTGTGGAGTGTTTTTCCTTGGTGGACATCAAGAGTAGTGTACCTATGATCTATCTCTAAACTACCATAAGGTGGACTACCATGTTATTGATCTGTTTATGCTTTATTTTAAGATTTTAATGATTGTTGAGGTGTCATTGATATGTTTTTTATATCCTCAAGTACACTGTAAATGAGAATATATATGATATAAGACATATTCTATGTCATGGTTGGAGTTTATAAAAATAAATTTTGGGGTTGAAAAGAGATATAAGCCTTCTGCATGACAGTTTCAATATCATGTTGATAATTGTATAGTGTTTAGGGGTTATGATCCCACCACATAGAAGATAATATAATATATTAGTGAGATTATTTATCCTAGGTAGGAAAATGATCCTACTCATGATAGTTTTCCAAAATATGATGATCAATCTTAGATGAAATGGGGGTATGAGGCTTTTTCTTATGTACTTCAAATAGAATGACTAGGTTTGGGCTTTTCAAAACTTCCACACTAGGAAACCCCCTCTACATGAAGGGATCACCCTAGAGAGATCCCCATTCAGGAATGAGATGTGTCCACTAAGATAGAAGAGCATCTCAGAAGGTGAAAACCTAATATGTGAATGTTTGACATAGATGTCTGTCATCATATGTGGGTTGTGACTCATTTTACCTACCTGGTAAATAACCATGTGACCTGGAATGATGATTGGATCTTAGGGTAAGGAGAAATTATCCCATGAGAGGACTCCTAGGATTTAAACCCCACACCTTCTATTGGTCAACATTGATGTACCCCTCTCCTTCACCATTGTGCCACTATTGAAGCAGAAGGTAATTTTTTTTTAAATATTCATTCCCCATCAGAATATGTCAAAGACCTCCAGAATTGGATAAAGGATAGGATAGAAATTCTATAAAGTCTCTAAATAAAACTAAATCATTCATTCATTGATGGAAGTAGTTGTATGATCCTTTCTTTTGTATTCACCTCGAATATGTCTATTATCTTAGATAATATTTATATGAGCCCTCTCTACGGTGATTTCCATACTGTACCAGTGTAAATCAATTAGAAAGGTAGTATACGCATGGTCTTTACCCTTTGGAGTATGCCACTTTATTTCATTGAAAGGAATGTATTTATTTCCTGATGCATGTTCCAAACCAAGTTACTGATTGAAATTCAGAACATGAATATCAAAATTATCTTGTTTCTCTTCCTTTACTATAACAAACACATATTCCAAATGGATGGGAGAAATAATGTCTTCTTACTCTCAAGTATCCACGTTTTCATATTGATCATGTTTATATGATTTTATGGTTGTTGGGATAGGAATATTTTAATGTACCTATATCTATACTAGTACAAAAATATGATGGATGAGATCTTTTTATATTTATATATTGCAGTGAAACTTTATCATAGTGTTTGTAGATGTGTAGGCCTGTACATTCTTGGTCTCCATGATATACTTGAAAATGTCTTCAATTAAATTGCGGATATAATCCCACTTTTATACCCCTTATGTCATTGTAATATGTCTATGGGAATAATGGGTATCATAAGGGATATGATCACCCTATTGTAATATGTGTGATCACTTGATCTGAGTGGGTAGGGTTATGATCATGCTCAATATCAACCACTGGAATATTCTTATGGGATTAATAACTTGATGTGGGAATGTGAACCCACTAAAACTAATCCATAACTTTCCACAACTTATGATACCTCTTTGGTAGATGTGCATGAGTGTACATGGTGTAAGTTTTTAGGGTGGTACCCTTTGTAGGTGATTTGAGAGAACTGGAGAGATAATAATAGTGATTTTATTTGATAGGATACCTCCTTGGAAATTTATAAAATGGGATGGAACCATAAATGACATCATATTATACCTTCCTAAGGCAATTATGGTGTTGATTTACTTTCTCTAGGGATAACCATCTAAAGAAGTTAGTGACGGTGATAGGTGAAACTTGTATCATTATAGCTTACCCTAATAAAAAAGAATATTTCATTTATAATAATGTGACAAATATGTGTGGAATCAAGAATCAGATTCATACATTGAGGGTATTTTTTCCAGACTATCATGATCACCACCCTAAGATAATTTCATTGGGTGGGTGAGGTTGTTCTATAACCCATGAATGTTACTATCATAACTGAGGTTCCAGAACAGTCACTTGATATAGACAAGATATCAGGTTAAGGATGTATTTGTGGGAGTAGTATTCATAGTCAAAATGAAAATAAGGAACAAGGAAACTAATTATATCATCATCTCATGTACTAAACATGATTAATAATATCTTAATAGGTTACACAATGGTTTATTCTGTTTATCGATTTTACCATTATTCTTGGGTGTAATTTCCATTGTTATAAGAACCTATTTCATGGGACCCTCATATATTATTGAAGATTCCACATCATTCCTATCATTTTTTTTCATAGTAAATTAAAAAAATGACCTAATTCATGGTCAATAAATCATTGTTTATAGAGATTCATGTTGGGATCACCATTTTTATTTCCAATTTTATTATAATATAGAGAAATAGTTCAATAATAGCTAGGATATATATCATATTAAATATATGAAATAAATGAAAATTTTATAGTATTTAACGTCATGTTATAATTTCAATATTCCCATTGAGTTCACCATATTTTCATCTGATGAAAATTGGATGCCTTTGAATCATTATAGGGAGATTCGAGTATGGTTGGAGAATGATTCATGTAAAATTTTCCATTTTCATTTCTCATGGAAAATAACAATGTCTCTAACAGAAACAATGAGTCAAGATCTTACTTTCCAATGGTAGGTTCTCTCTTAGGTTTTCAAACCTAATGACACTAATAAATACATATTGGTTGAGAGAATGTGAGTTTGGTCTCATCGCACTTTGTTGTGGGTAATTATTGGGAAATATTATTAGTTTTCATCAAGATAGGTAACCCTTTAATTTCATTTTATTTCTTTAGTTTTATCTTAATAATAAATACCTATTGAGTTTATAGAAGAATTGAGGGTGTTTTTTTCTTGTTCAAATCCCATTAACCCAAAGTTTGGAGGAAAAAACACAACCTCATGGTTGGTATAAACCATGACACCCAGTACACATGGTAATAATATCCAATGTTGGATGATCCAATGCACTGTGAGGGGTCACATGGTATGGTAAAACAATGTAAACTAGGATACAACACTATTAAAGGATGATTAAAATCATGATCATTTTTTTCACATTTTTTTTCAAGTTGTCTGTTTCATGTTGAGTGGATGTGTCCCTAGTAAGTGGGGTGTACACGGTTGATGTAGGCATTGGCCAACCATGAGGCCAAACCATGAACCCTTTAAATTTTGGGTGAAAAGGCTATTTTACACATCCTTATATTTAACTGAACCCATATATTTATTTTCTCTTACAAACATAGAATCCTCAATTCCATGAGAGCTAACACATGGCCTATAACTTGGCTTAAAATTAGTTGCTCTATTTGTACATAGATTCGAGTTTCATCTCACACATTGGATCACCTCTGATAAGATCTCCATTCTATTAGATCCTTTTATCATTCATATTCCTATTGATGGAGTTCTTTTGGTGTGAACACATATGACATATTTCATGATCATTTTTCAATTGTTCTATTTTCTTTCTATATTGGCCAAAATAAAGGCCAAAATTGAAAATGTATTCTACTATAGAGATAAGTTAGGTGGTCTATACCTTTTCTATAATGTGCTATTTTCTATTTAATTATATTAGTTTTTCTTTACACCAATCATTATGAGTGTTAATCATAAATTATTAAATTCCATAATTATATTTTTTTAAACGTTAAATGAGTTTTCCAATTATCTGTTAGACTTATTTGGAGGTCTTCAACCTCATCTTGATCCACCTATGAGTTTTGTTATTTCATTTTATGTTTTCTAAATTAAACCTTTAGGTGTGTGACCTCACCATCCTTATACTCAGACCCCTTAAAAAATTAAATGATTTAATTTGAGATTGAAATACCTCCAAATCCTAGATATTTAAATGTTATTAAATAATTTAAATGTTTTTATTAAATGATAATGTGTAATGAGAGGGATATTCTCATGGATTTTTCCGCTTTATGTTGATAATTGTAATAGAATATGGAGACTACAATAACCAATAAAACATTATATATATGCTTGATGTTAAAAATTTTGGTATAGTACTAACCTTTTTTAAGGAATGAAACATGTTACATCTCAGTATTACATTGAATTAATATGATGTTATGGAGATTGTTACATCTTGGTATGAAACTGACACACTATGAAGTCATGGAGCTTATTGAATTATAGTATGACACTAACTAGGGGATCAAGATATGGAATCTATGACCCATTGTTTTGATTATTTACATTTTGGAACCAATGAGTCAGTTTTAGGTATAGAACCTATGATCTTCATACAATTTCACATCTTCAGATATATGTCCCCCAAGTGATAAACATTGAGAACTAGTCCATGAAGGTCGGTTACACTTTTCACATGTCATGTATACCGAGCACATTCTAACCTACTATTGAAACATTATATATAAATATAAACATATATATATATATATTGATTCTCATCTGTTATAACCATTTTTTATTTAGATTGTTCTATTTACATGTTTATATTTATAATTTATTATATAATTCCTATTATAACTGTACTCAACTATAGTTTATATTAATAGGCTGGATTTGTTATTTAGATTGTTTGTGGTGGTCTAATGAGATTCTGTTAAACCATATTCATGAAATTCATGGTACTGAAAAAAAACATTATTATTGTTGGTTGGGATAAGAAAAAGATCCTAATCATGGATGACTGAATGACTATATCATGGGGGCACATGATCGAGTATTGGCTCGTCATTCTATGAAAATTGAGATTTTTTGTTTTTTTATAAATATATTGTATTTAATGAATAGGGATAGTTATTTCTTACTTTTTTTATAAATTCATAACATAATTATCATTTTTAATATGAAAAAACCTATCAATTTGATTATTATTACCATTGTCTGGATGATTTACTTCCATTGTTTTTCTATTGTTAGTTTCCTTATGATATTTATTCCTGATCTTAGAGTTTTGGTACTTTGGTTATATGGGTATAGTCTCCACACTTTAACACTATGAACCCTTACTAAAATTCATCATTCTCTTGTGTATAGGTTTGTGAATGTAAGTCTTTGTGACCAATCATCTTGTGGAACCACATTGTGGTTTATGGGTCATGACATTGCAAATTATAATCAAGAGTTTCTTTTCATTGCCTAACTATTTTGGGGTGGTATAAAAGAGACTAGGATGTGCCCGAATTTATTAATGGGCCTATACTTATGAGTAACTAATTAAAATATGGGGAAAATGATGAATTACTTGGGATATGAATTGATTTTCTAGTTTATAAATGTTATAGTACTTTCTATTCCACTATTGTGTGACACGCATATATATGATGCTATTATTAAAAAGATATTGGATTATATTTTATCATTTACCCAGTATGTTAATAAATCATTTATCATGAATAATTTTAGGCAACATATAGGATTAATATCTCAGGATTATGAAATTACATGTAGATTACATTGCTTGACAACATGATACTTATTGTATGTTCCTTGAGTGGCATACTTGTTATGGAATAGATTTCTATTCTAGAAAATAGGATAATGAATTATTGGTTATTAAAGTGTTGACATCAACTAAAATAGTGTTTTACTATATTTTTTTATGATGAAACCTTAATTATCCAATAATCACATGATTTATTTATGTAATTGAGGTTACATATAATGAAAAAATAGCCAATTTTCAATACATGAATGTAATTTTTAATTTGAATATTCATGTACATCTATAAGATGGGAATGATTATTTATTTAGAAAATGCATCTTGTAACAAATTTCACATTTTGTTATAAAATGTAAAATTTGGGATAAATACAAACGAAATACCAATTTTTATCTATAAAGCATGTAAATGTATAAATTGGGAATTGTAATTCAGTTAATTGGTCTATTATATAAATTTATGACATCATAAATATAAAAAATTCTAATATGGTTTCCATGAAATGGGAATTCTTGTTAAAACATAAATGTTGATTTTTTCTATAACATTCTATTGATGATCCATATAATGGGACACTTATAGTGAAATAATGATCCTATAAAATACCTAACCATAGTATTTCGTAGTAGGTTGCATCTATTTTTTTCTCTATAATCATTTCAATCACCCACACATAGCTTTAGGAAAAGGCAGGGGGTGGAAATTTTATATAAAAATGCTCTTACCTATCATATTTTTTATATAAAAATTTGTCTTGTTAAATACTATTTGAGGCTTGTTCATTGTTTCGTAGAGTTATTAAACCATTATTTCCTCATGTAATGCACCATTATGGTCATGAAGACCATACTTTAGAGGAGGTGGGACCTGATCAACAAGTGTTCCCTCCTATAGTGAAACCTGTGGGACCTCCTCTTATTCATAGTGTGGGTAATTATTTTTATTTTTATTGGAATTTATATGGATTATTAAGACTATAAATATATATATGTGACATTAACTTTATATGGAAGACATGACATGATATTTTCAGCATCAACATTCACCAACATTTTTAGGGGATGGTGGCCCCTTGGCAGTACAGTCATGGATAAAGTCCACATTGTATATTTTTGTGAACCCGAAGAGAAATACTAAGAGGAGTGTAATGATTTATCTCTATATTCATAGAGATTATTCCAAGGTATTGTGGGATATATCACATTATAAGTCCATCATTAGGGTATGGTCATGCTAGATTCCAAAAAATATTTTCATGACTACCTTTTCCATTAAACCATGAGGACTGATCATTCAATGGAGTTTATAAACTTTTAGAAATGTTGAATTATTGTTACATATTACTAATCTAATTATATATAGATTCAAAACATTGTGCCTATCTATACCACTAATGATCTGGGGAAAGAGAGATGTTTTAAGGATGTAATCAGGACACTTAATCATTCATAATTGAATGTTTTCTGATAGAATATCATGTACAATATAGTAACCAATGTATTATTATTGAACGTAACCTTTAAGAACCTGGAGAAATATATTATAGTGGACCAACTTATCGACCTGGTATTGTAGTGTCCTGTGGTAGGATAGGTCACTTAGATATATCTAATGAGTTAATTACTTGTTAGGGTGCACATACGGGTTGTTTGGTAGTTTTTCATTAGTATAGGAAGAAGGGTAATATGAAACAAAATGTGAGAGATACCTAATTAAGTGTTTATCCTTTGGAAGGATGAGTAATTTATAGTGGTTTGTAAAATATTTCCTCTTGTTTCTAGTGACATAGGATCACAAATATCTCTATGTCTAGGAGTAAAATCAACAGATCAATGTTAGGGATAGAGCTTCAGTGCAATCGGGTGGTTAGGCTAAGGAGTTGGTCATTGAAAACGAATCTAAACACCAGTTGCATATAATATGTACAGTGAACCAAATGAAGTCATTAATGTTGTTTCTCAGCTACACAGAATGGAAGATTTGACATGAGAGTTTCAACATCAACATCCACCAACATTTTTAGGGGATGGTGGCCCCTTGGTATTAGAGTCATAGATAGAGGTCACACTGTCTATTTTTGAGAACTGAAAGAGAAATATTTAGAAGAGTGTAAGGATTTATCTCAATATTCATAATGATTATTCTAAACGATTGTGATATATTATCACCTTGTAATGTCATCATCAGGGTATGGTTGAGCTAGATTTCAAAAAACATTTTTCTGATTACCTCTTCCCTTAGACCATGAGGATTGATCATTCTAGGGTGTTTATAAAACTGTAGCAAGGTTGAATTTTTGTTACAGATTAATAATCTAATTTTTTAGAGATACAAAACATTGCGCCTATCTATACCACTAATGATCTGGGGAAAGAGAGATGTTTTAAGAAAGCGATCATGACACTTATTCATTCATAGGTGAATGTTTTCTGATAGAATACCAAGTACAATATAGTAAACCAATGTATTATTATTGAACATAACCTTTAAGAACATGGATCTCTATATTAGAGTGGAACAAGGTGTTGTCCAAGTATTTTAGTGTATGTGGCAGGATATGTCACTTAGATACATATAATTAGGGAATTACATGTCAGGGTGCACATACAGGTTGTTTGATAGTTTTTCATTAGTATAGGAAGAAGGGTAATTTGAACCCAAAATGTGAGAGGGACCTAATTAAGTGTTTATCCTACGGAAGGATGAGGAATTTATAGTGGTTTGTAAAATATTGCCTTATGTTTATATTAAGAGAGGATCACAACTATCACTATGTCTGAGAGTCAAATCAGTAGATCAATGTTCGGGATAGAGCTTGAGTGCAATCGGGTGGTTAGGACAAGGAGTAGGTTATGGAAACCGAATCCAAACACAAGTTGCATAGAATTAGTAGAGTGAACTGATTGAATTCATCAATGTTGTTTCACAAGTCCATAGGTTGGGATATATTTTTTGTACTATAACATCTATTGGGGGAGAATAGTCTCACGTTTTTTATAGTTTGAGGTATGATTTTAGTATCATGTACTGTGGTATCTATTTTTTGACATAGGGGATTTAAGTGATATTATCACTTTGGGAATCATGGAATGCCTCATGATTGATATTTAGTAATTTTATGGGGAGATTACCATTGAAACTCTTTTGGGAATGAATTATAATAGTGTATGACAATGTAAGGTGTTCTCATAGAGATAGCTGGTTATCATATTTTGTGTAACTTATTTTTCCTTAAGGTGAAGGGATTTGATGGTATAATTCGGATGGAATGGTTTTTTCATTATCATGACTATGTCAATTACTATCACCAATGTGTTTTTTCATATCAGAGGACTGAGGTACATACATTCACAAGGGATGATAGGATGTCCAAACTGGTAGAGATTGACCAGAGCATCCTGGGATAGGTGGAGTGGCCGCTCATATTGATATCCTCAATGCGGATTATTTGGGAATAAATTAGGATAAATTACCTCCTATATTAGATCATATTAGGGATTTCTTCCCATATTACATTTATGATATAACTCATGTGTGAGAGGTTGAGTTCTCTATTGATCTAGTTCTAGGAGTGGTACTAGGGTTCATTCCTCCTTATTGGATGACCACTACTATGTTATATGGTGTCAAGAGATGTCTAGAGGACATGGAATATAAGGGTTTCATATAGACCAATTCTTATCCCTGGGGTTCAATTCAATTTTCCAATATCTAGGGAAATACCCACTTGCTTTTTTGGATTAGCTAAAGTTGAATAATCTAAAAATGGATAACCGGTATCCCTTTCCGCATATATATGTCCTTTTTGTTCAGATATGAGAAGCTCAAGTTTTCTCAATGATTAAAAAGAGTCCATGATATCACATGGTACATTTCATACCTTCATAAAAACATATTTTTATGTTATATTGCGTGTATCATATTTATGAGTTTCTAGTTATTCCATTCGGTCTCACAAACACGCCCTCCATTTTCATGGCCTTTATGAATCTATTTCTCAACAAATATTTGGACTCATTTTTGTTATTCTTCATAGATGATATCTTGGTGTATTCTTTTACTCAACACGAATATCCGAAATATGTCTATATAGTTCCAAAATACACTATCTGTGAAATATATATATGAAATGCTCTCTAAATGCAACTTTTGGATCAATAAGGTTCACTTACTAGGTCACATCATCTTAGAGTTTGGTGTATTAGTTTACCCAAAGAAGGTGAGAGATGTAGATACATGGGAGAATGAAAAAAATGTTTTTGTCATAGTATTTTTTTAAGGATGGTTAGATATTATAGGAATATCATTTAGGATATATCATTCTTAACAGCACCACATACCAGATTGACTAAAAAGGGTGTGATTTTGGTATGGTCAGAAGCCTGTGAGATAGATATTTAGAAGCTAAAAGGGATACTAACTTCCATGCTGATGCATATTCATCCAAAATTGGGAAGAATCTATAAAATATATTATGATGAATCAGTTATGATGTTTAGAGTATTTATGATGTTGGATGATCGAGTTGTAGCAAGAATGTCTTAGCAGGAGAGATATAATTAGTGTAATTTCCAAATGAATGATCTAGATTTTGAAGCATGTAATACCCCAATATTTTAAGGTTTGTCTATATTTTCAATATATTAAATCACTTTGATATCTTGAATTGCATGGAACACTGAGCTTAAACAAAATCCAAAATATTATTATTTTAGCACAACCATTATAAACTAACTGTTAAATTTGTACGTGTGAATATGATTGACTACATTAAGATATATATTAGTTTTATATTCAATATAAATTTATTTATACTTATTAAATAAACACATTAATTTTAGTAAGGTCATTTTTTTCTTTAAATGTAAGTTATCTTCAAAAAGAGTTATTTATTGATTTTTATGGGAAAATAAATATAATTAATTTTTTCACTTTTGTAAAATGAATTTTATAAAATGAACTTTATTTTTTATTCATAATTTCAAAATCACAATAGTATTAATTTCTTATTATTTTCTGAAAGGTTTGATTTTTTGGTGAATTATAAAAAAATAATGATTATTATAGAATTGTCATTTTATTTATATTTAACAGTAATTTTATGATTTTAAATATACATCAATGTAACATATTTACTTTTTAGTTCAATAAAATCTAGTTAATTACATTCAAAAATATTTTGATGAGATTTAGGTATAAGAACATTTTTTGTCTTAAAAACACATTTCTAAACAAAACAGTTTTTATTTCATTTTGAGCGTTTAATTTTAAATGTATTTTTGAAACTTATGTGTTATGAATTTTTTCAAATAAAGTAAATATTTGAAAATAGTATCTCAAAATTATTTTATAAGATCATTTTTATTTTTTCATAAAAATTGTACCCTATTAAAAAATTATTTAGCATGTTATAAGTAAAAAAAAGCATCCAGATAAATTTAAAAGGAAGGCAATTAAAATAACTCAAAACTAAAACATTAAATGGCTGATTTATGTGTTTAATAACCGAAAAAAATAAATTATGAAATTAGTTACATACAAAATATTTTTAAAATAATTCAATAGAAATGTGGTTGGATTAAAATTTAAAATAATATTTACTTAATCACTTAAAACCACCCCTCCAAAAGTATTACTGCAACTCATCACCACCCTTTTCTCATAAAAATAATTGAATCTCAAAAAAAACATCTGAAAATATCTATTCCCCTCTCTTATAAAATCCATTTACTAATGGTCTTATCCAAAATCCAATTCCATGTTACTTAAGGGGTCCTTCAATATGGTGATATTCAGGATGTAACTTTCTAAAACAACCACTCTAAATTTCATTTTTTTCAATATTCATTTCACCCACATAACTAAAAAAATTATTATAACTCCATTATAATTTATATATTGAAATTATTTATTTATAATGGAATATATTTTTTCATCCCTTCTCTCATATACTCTTATTCAATGAAACGAGCCCATTTTCCAAATTATGGTGGTTAACCATCTCCATGGATAATGATTTTTGTTTTTCCATTACGACCGTCAACGATGGTTATAAAAGTATTATTCTAGTTAAATAATATCTAAATATATATATTATTACATATATAATTTTATTGAACTAATATATATACATAATATTAAATAAAATGAAACTAGTTTATGATGGTAAAAAATGCTTCCAAAATAAGATAAACATTTATTATTAATGTTTTATGAAACGAATCACCCTCATACTAGAAAGAAAAATGATATATGAGACCATTAGAAATTATATATTATCATGAATACCATTTAATTTAACTTCTATAGTATTATCTCCATTTGAAAAGAAAATATATTATTATACCCAAATGAACTGACTATGATAACAATACAAATAATTCACCTTAAATAATGAGAATAGTGAGATATTATTCATGAATGTTTGGTATTAAATATTAAAATTATAATATAACATATTATAAATATGATTATAATTTTGGAATGAATTAATAACATTCATTACTCATGTATAAAAAATTTGAAATATGAAAACTAGAGGGAAGAGTGAGGTAAGGGTTTCTCATCTCCCATTTACTTATGTGAAATATATGCCATATTCAGCAATTATTTCATTCATGTGGTGAATAGACTATCCTTTTATATTTAAAATTAAAAATATCACTATATTAATGGTATTCAATATATTATTTGATAATTATTAAATTTATGTTGATTATGATTTGACTTGTTACAAAGTTCTAATGGATTTCGTAACTCAATATCCATTCATTATGTTAAACCTGAATTTCATTAATTATGAAATGTTAATATAATGTGTGAGATGAATATTTATTATCTTATTCTTTATTTACATATATTTTATGTGGGTTCATAGAATATAATCATAATTGATTCATTTTATTAATTCTCACATCGATGATGTGATACATTTAAGTGAAAATATTTTAAATTTTTTGTGTTTCCATTAGAACTATTTTTTTCTTAAATGTCTATTTTTTATTAAATTTTATATAAAAATACTATTAGTATTATTTTATTATTGTTAATATTATTTTTTATACATATTTTAATTAAATGAAATGGGTTTTAATGAATTCATTTTCTTGATTTCTAAATGAGGTTCTTTGTGATTTTTTTAAGAAAATATGAAAAAATGTTTTTTTAACTTATACAACCTAAGGGGATATTCACATTGTTATAATTCCATAATTATTTGATGGTTCCATTAAAATAATAAATGTATCTTTTCAATGAAAAAGTGTTCCTTTATAAATTTTTGACTATTTAAAATTACATGTATTGAAAATGGAAATGTTATTTTTTCAAAAGTTATTTCAAGTGATATATCAAAATTATTTTACATATAAGATAACATTTTTTGATGTTACATGTTCATGATTAAGAATATTAATAAAGGTTACTATCCTTATTATTTTTATGGGTGGTTTTTGTTTATTATTAAATGATATCTATGGAACCCTTTTCTTTTCCCTCAGTAATGTTGTGATGAAATGTGTATGAAACCCATTTCATTTCATGGTTTCTGATGTGATGAATGACTTATGTTATTGTGGTAGAAATATGTATGGCTTTTATTATATGATGGGTGGGACCAATATCTCCACCCAATCATTTGGGTAATGATTTATATCTTATGAGATAATAATGGGAAGCAATTCAATGGTCTTGATCCACTATAGAAACGAGGTGCATCCTCATCCACTGTGGGAAGAAAGTGAGTCCCGATCTACTATGCTGATGGTATTGGTAGTCAACCATGATATATGATATGATTTTCTATATATTATATGTTTACACATTTTTTTTACATTAGAATATGGATCATGATTTATTTATGATTATTACTCACTATTATGGTCCATATTTTCTAAAATGATCATGTTTATTCCCTAAATTATATTTATACTCTGTGATATATTATGTAGGATCTTCATAAGCTATTTTATTGGTTATATAACCTTATTCCTATCTTATTATTTCCTATGATGATGGATTTATATCTTCTATGATTATCCTTAATGAACATCTGATCTTACCCTTTCTTATTTTTCTTTTCCCTACGATATAAAGAAATTTATTGAGTATGATTTGTAAAAAAGGGTTATAATTATGAAGTAATAAGTAGGAAGGTATGTGAATGTTTTATAATGAAAATTATGTATCAAATTTTCCAAATACACTAAATTCATATGGTTATGGTGTTTTTTGGTTATGATATTTAATGAACATTCTTCTATGTGGATGTAACATATATGCATGAAAGAGTGAGTCTTTATAGTTGGCATCAAAAAAAAATTAGTTATACATTGGAAACTATGATGATAAAATATTATTAATAGCCATAAGGGTTACTAATAGTTACAATCATACAGTTTTGGTAATGGTCATGAATAATCTAGGATTAAACATAAGGTGTAACAGTTTGAAATTTTATATGAAATTTGACTTGATAATGTAGTTTCCCAATATGATTATTGTTTCTCACACTATGGTTTATGGTATTTAGACAATGTATAGAACTAAAATATAATGGACAATGCATTTCATACAAAGATATTATAAATAACTAGATAAATATTTTTTACTTAACATAAAAAATCATGCCAAAAATGTATGGGTTTATGGTCTTTGTAAACAAAGAAACATAAACCATTGGTTCACAAAACATCTAGATCATATTCTTATAATTAAATCATAACTATAACCCCTTTTTAGATATTATATGTAATACCTTTCATCATATCCTAGGGAAAGGAAAGATAAGAAAATGGTGATCTCTGATGTGTGGTAATGTTAAACCAGGGAGATATCAATGATAATATAATAAAAAGTAGATAATAATATGAGAATAAAATTAGAAAGTTATACCCTTAAAATAAAATATCATAAACATGTTCTGTGGAAAAAATCAAAGATGTTCATAAGACATGAATCATAAAAGAACATGATCCATAATGGGATAACATTTTCATAAGACATGGAATATGGAATATATATAAACATGAAATATTTTGAGTATTTAAAAATAGAAAAAGGTTCACCGATTATGTCAAGGACATGAAATTAGTCCCCTACATAAACTTATGTATATGAAACTAGGTTAATTCATAATCTTAAGGGCATGGAATCTAGGTCCACAAATAGATTTTAGAACATGAAATTAGTTTCATGCATAAAAAATTTAACTCATGAGTGATCAATATTTACCCAATTAATTGGAAGGGGATATCGGTCCCCCCCATCAAATAATGATAATCATGTATTTTTTTCCACCAAAATATAAATTAGTCATCGTATCTGAATTCTGAAAAAAATGGGTTTTTTTAACATCTTATCATAGAATATCTCATGGAAATGTAATTGGATATATGAACATCAAGACATTATAAACATAAACCAACCATAGGAAGAACAATATTAGTATCATTGAATAATAAAACCAAAAAAGATTGAGTAACATCCAATAATGTTACCAGATATTGAAAAAAGATATTTTTAAGGACCACTTGAAATAATTTTTGGGGAAAATAGAATTTCTGTGTTAATGTTTTTTAAATACCATGTAATTATAAATGAAAACATATTAATTTAAAATAACATTTAATTCTTGTGAAGGATAAATCATGTAAATAATGAATCATGATGGAGGTAAAATACACTCATTATGTATAAGTTATAAAAAACAGTCATTCCTTATTTGGAAAAGACATAAAAAACAACTCTTAGAAAATGAAACACTAATCATTTCAAACCATTTTTTAGAAAGTGAAACATGATAAAAAATGATTTAAATCAACAATAATATAATAGTAAAAAAATTGTAAACAATTCATGAAAACATTGGCATATATGGAAAAGAGAGTTTTAAGGTAATCTTTAAAAAAACTAATTTTTAAAAGAACGTACCTTATAAATATCGTATAATTGAAGTGAGCATTAATAAAATTAATCGATTATGTTTATTTTATTTATATCCACATAAAAATATTAGAAATAAAATCATAAGATAATCAAATTTCCTTTCAAGATTAATCTTATTAAGTCATAATCAACGAATTATATATTTAACCCAAATAAAGAAAATTAGGTTAATAATTTCCTTACCACTTTGTAATCAATCGAATCATATTCCCCTTAAAAGTATTAATTATCAGATTAAAAATTTAATAACATTTAAATAATGAGATTAATGATATGATGTATAAAAGAAAATTATATATACACAATACATAATAAATAATTTTTGAATAAGGAATATATCACATATGTGTAAAATTCATATGAGAAACCCTTACCTAACGTTTCCCTTTAGTTTTTTTGCACATTATATATATATATATAAATGTTTAAATACTATTTTTAAGTCATTATAAAAATATAATTATATATATAATACCTTATGTAATTATTGAATAACATCATACCACCCAATCATTAATAATATTTCATTATTTAAATTTTTTTGGTGCATTCATTTAATTGTATCATCATTGTTTCATTTTTGTACTATTATGGAATATATTATCGAATGAAAATAAAATAATATAAGTTAAATGAAAAATATTTATTTCATGTCCATAATTTTAAATGGTCTCATATATAATTATTATTTTTTACATGAGGATGATTCATTTAATAAAATGTTAGTGATAAATGTTTAGTTTATTTTTTTCAGGTTTTACAACCATCACAAACTACTTTTGTTTTATTTATTATTATATATATCAGTTCCTGAACATTAAATAATTTTTAAAATAACATTTTTAATTTAATTTAATCATATCAATATTTAAGTAACCATCTCTAAAAGTGATAATGGAAAATTAAATATCATTATTCACGGAGATAGTTATGCATCATAATTTGTACAATGCATTCGTTTCTTTGAATAAGAGGTAGTAATAAAATAGATAGATATATGATATTGATTTTTCAACATAAAATTTTAGTATTTACATTATTATGGATTTTTTATGCCTTGATGGATTAATTATGTGAGGATAAGGTATAAGAATAAAATAAAATTAGAGGGGTGGTTTGAGAAAATTACTTATTGAATATCACATCCTTGAAAAATCCCTTAAATACCTTGGAATTAGTATTTTGGTTCGAAAAGAATCACTTATACATGGTTAGAGTTGGTAAATGAGAATTTAGTATATATTTTAGGATCATCCATTATTTTGAGGAGAAAGGGGGTGGTGAGGGTGGTATTTATACTTGAGGAGGGGTGGTTTTATGTTATTGAATCATGATTATTTAATATTTACTGCCAACCGCATTTGGGCAGCATTAACTATAATGAATTAGATTGATAATAAATATTTTATACTCTGTTTATGGTTGTTAAAAACATCAACCACCCTCATAATGTTTTGGTTTTAGGTATTTTAATCTTTTGACTTTTCACTTTAATGTGTTTTGTTATTATACATTCACTATAGTAAATCAATTTTTTTACCACGTTATCATTATTTATGAATAAAAATGAAAATAAACATAAAACATAATTTGGTTCTTTTGAATAAAAATTTGGAATCCATTTTACAAATTTTATTTCAAATAATTGGAGAAATTATATTTAAAACAAACCCACATATGGGACGAAAATGATAGTTTTCAGTACGTTTATTTTTCATGAAAAATATAATTTTATATTAACTATATAATAAATAATTATAATTATATTAATTAAAATTAATATTTAATGATATAAAATCTATTGATTTAATTTAAAAAATTCCCTATTTAGTTTTTTTATTAATTAAAAATAATAAACATAATGTACTATAAAATAGTTTTTAGAAAAAATCCCATTTTTAAACCAAATAATAAACCTATTATAAAATGCAATATATATTTTTTTCAAAATAACATAAATGGATTAAATATAAATAAATTATAATTATGTTACTTTAAAACATATTCATAAAATTATTGTACTTTCTAATTGATTAATTTATTGAAAAAAATGAAAATTTTACCAAAAATATATATATATTCACTATTCATTAAAAAATTATTCTTTTTAGAAGATTCTCAAAAATTTATCCTAAGTTAATTTGTACATTATGAACCAAAAAATTATTTTTATTTTTTAAAATATAGTTTATAAAGTTTTTCAAAATTATTTATATTTATTTTATCCTGGAAAGAAATAAAATTCTTTTTTTGAACAAAAAAATTAATTTTATGAAAAAAACAACATTGCTAAAGATTATGTGTTTATTTAATATAAAAGATTTAATACATAAAAAACGTTTTGGAAGATTATATATTTCAGAATTTGGTTTATAATATTTATTCTCTCCAATTTAATTACTATTTTATAAGGGTATTGTTAAAATAATAATTTTTTTTGGAGTTTGATTAAGATCGATGTGTAGTTAAATTTAATCTATAAAAGTGATTAAAAATATTAACATAAAATAGTTGGGTGTTTCATTATACACACCATAAAATTAATTTCACTGACAATATTCACTAATTGGATATAAATATATGAAGATAACTCTTCCTCATTACATCATCAGGTTCCCATGTACTTTTCTCAAATTGGTGGTTTCACCACAGAACATTAATATGGTGAGTTATCCTATTTCATAGAACATTATCTATATGAAATTGAATCTCTTCCATATTTTCATCATAAGAAATACCATAATATAGTGGTATAACGTCAGATTTTATTACATGTGAAGGATATGTTATAAACTTCCACATAATATATTCACGGAATATATCATGAACATAAGATAAAATTTAAGTAAGTATAAATTGATAAGCTTCCATATTGGTATGATCAAGAATTCAAAAATTTATGTCTTCACAATTTGAAATTTCAATTTGAAAATAAATGGTGGTTATTTGAAAATTCTTTTGTGTGGAACCCACGTCATAAAAAGGGTATTTAAAATTTTTTCCTCAAAGGTGGAAATTAAATAGTGAAGATCTCCACAATACAAGGATTATAATTTATGATAATATTAATGGGAGGTGAAAATATTGAAAAAAGATAATATTTATAACCATAATTTTCTTATTAATAAATGTTATTGAGAATTACCATTATAAGTTTAATGACTACAAATACATGGACCAAATAGGTAGGAAAAAGTCTATCGATATCATTAGATATGATTGAAATATAATAAAATTTTATTTCAAAAACATGTGACAAGATATAATTACATTATTTAATCTCAAAAGTACAATATCACTCATTGGTTATGCCTTTATATATATCCACTTCATTTCGTACTCCATGAAATGTAGTTGAAATGGTAATTCCTATAGAACTAGTGGATTGTAAGATCCATAATGGGATGCCATGTCATTTTTTCTATCTCTAGTTATCATAAAAATGATTATCATATATCATCCAATATGAATAAAATTTTATATGGTTATATAATAAATTAATATCTAAAAACTCATCTATAGATCAATGTAAAAAAATATCATAAATGGTTACGCATATGAACCTTCCAAAATTTGAAATACAAAACATTCAAATGATGGTCAATAAATTTTTCAAATAAACTTATCATTAATCCACCAAAAAAATATGATATAGCTCATAATTTTTACACACAACCCATGTGAAGATAATTATCTTGTATTATATTGAAACAAGATAATAACCTTAATTACCCAAAAACCATAGTAAAAACATGTATGGTTTCAAAAATTATCTCTTTACTCACACTGTAAATCCCAAAATTATATAAACCAAATTCATAAAACACCATATCATTATATTACTTATCATTTGGATGATTATCAAAACTATCCCATTTATTTAATCATAATAAAACATTTATTCATATCACTATTATCCAAACATCATACACATATTAAGAGTTATTGTTTCCTTAATCATTTGTTCTCCAAAACTATAACCTAAATTATTTTTCATTGTTACCAGTACCATTCAACAAATACATTCAAATACATAAGTAAAATTGTAGTGTAAAATCGTTAGTTGTTTCATTATTCCATAATTTGTGTATAGGGAGATAATAGAATGAAATTTCACTAAAGGATGAATAATAATATTTTTATAGTGATCACTTATAAAAAAAATTACCAACATAAATTGTTTAGATAAATGTTTCCTGATTAGCATGATTTACTAATTCCATTATGATTTTATAAGATTTCCATATTTCCATTTCCTTCATACGATATTTTGGAGTATCCTACATATTATCCCTTATTTTGGGTCATTGATCCAAATAATTCACAAACACTTTACATTTATATCATTGAACTGTGAGTAGAGGTTTTTTTTAGATTTCACTCCATTCACATCATTGAATACCTCTTTACATCACTCTGACCCAATTTTTTTCAATGGTTAGGCTTCACAAACATGAAACATCTTTTTGTTCCTTTGAAAAATTATATTAAGTGATCCTTCCCATATTTTTGGCATGTAGGAGGTTGAATATTTTTCTTACCTCCATGTGGAAACCCACTAGTGTTGACATTAAACTCCATATTTCTTTTCTTATCACTAGAACCTAGAATGATACCAAATTCCATTTCCACTTTATGTTCACATCTAATTATTTATTTATAGATTCCATAAACCATTTTTATAATTATTTTTAAAACGTGGATTAAATACACTAATGAATCGATACGTTTTTCATTTAGACCGAATTGTTAATCCAAAATCATTACATTCATGTCTTGTAAAATTTTCCTCAGGTGCCAATGGATTTATTATCCTTATACATAAGCTCATGAAATTAATTCACCATATTTTTACGTATAATACGAGGGGAATAAATTCAAATGAATATCCCATTAAACACATCCCATTCTATTGATTCAATTTATACCTTTTGTACTGTATTCCTACAAAGATTCACCTATTGATATATTTCACCATCGAGGGAATAAATATCAACGATATATTTTTCTTATACATAACATTTAAGAACATAAAATATCTTCTCAATGGTTTTGATCAATTTCTCCACCGCTGGTGGACTAGAAATTCCACTGAATTAAGGTGGATACTTCCTCATAATGGACTCAGTAGAATTTTTCCATCCTTTTCTCATTTAGATGTCCAGTATGAACCATAGCCTTTATGAGTATAGAAATAATATTGTTCATCCCATATCCTAAAAAAATTCAAGCATTAATGTTGAAAATCATTTAATTCCCCATTTTATTACACATTTAAATTGTTCTTTCTGGTTCCATCCATTAATTAAAACAACAAATAATAGCATGAGAGTACTAATAATATTAGGAAAACCACATTATCAAAGTAATTTACTCATAAAATTTCAATCTACAAAACTATAGTATTATAATTGGTTATTAATGATCTTTACCAAAACTATCGTATTTTAACCTAGAAATAAATATATGTTTCATACTACTTTTTTTCTCATTCTTATTTCCATAGGATGGAAAAACCATTCCCTAATTCCAACGATAAATAACCTTACATTTCATATATAGATAATACGTCAAAATAGATGAATATTTATTAAATAAAATAACAAAACCATGCCAAAACTATATGAGATTAGTATATTTAGAAACATGTAAATGTAAATAATTTTTTAAAAAAATAACTACATCATATTACCCTTATGAATTCAAAAAAATAACCCTATTTTAAATATCATACTTGAAAACATTGTTCACTGCATAGGTAAAATAAATATAAGAAAATGGTGATCTCAGATAGTCATTAAGGAAAAACAAGGGAAATATTACCCATAACATAATCATAAGGGAATAACAACATGATAATAAAATCTGAAATTTATACCCTACATATTAAAGATCATAATGTTGAGTCATTGAAAAATCATATAAGATCATAAGACATGAAAAAAAGAACATGATCCATGAGGGAATAAAATTGGAATAAGACATAGAATAAAGCACACATACGAAAATATAATGGGGTGAACATTTAGAAATATATTGAGGTTCACTAATTAAGTTAACGACATGAAATAAATCCCTTTCATAAACTTATGGACATGAAAACAGGTCCATGCATAATATAAAAAACATGAAAACTACATCTATGTGTAGATTTTTGAACATGAAATCTGGTTCACACATAACACGTTTACCTCACGAGTTATAAATATTTACCCAATAAATGGGATGAAGATATAGGTCCCACATATAACTTACTGAAAATCATACATATGCATTCCACAATAACAGAAATCATTAATCATAAAAAAAATCATGAAAATAAATGGGCTCTATAAACATTTCATCAAAGCATACCATATGGAAAAGTAAAGGGATTCGTAATCGTAATTAAATAATGAAAAAAACCAAACCTAGAAAGAAAAGTAATATTATAATTGAATAATAATCCCACTAAAGAATAAGTATAATCGACTAATGTCATTTTAGATGGTAAAATTAATTTTTTATACGGATCACTTGAAATAACTCAATTGAAAAATATCAATTCTATTTTGAAATCAATTCATTAAGTGGTCATGTAATTATAAAAGAAAACATTTTCATAAAAAATAACCATGTATTCTTATAAGGTAAGCCTAAATTCACTATCATTTCATGATTTCAGGAAATATTCTCATTTGATATAAGTTTAAAAATATTCCTTCTATATTTTTATCAAAAAATTCCTAAATAAAATTTCATAGAAGATAACAAACATAATCTTTTCAAACCTTTTTTAGTACAAAATGAGTTAAATATATATTAAAAAATTAATAAGTGTATAGTGAAAAAAATTAAAAAAAATTACAATACACGGGCATGGAAGAAAAATATATTTGAAAGAAAACATAAAAAATTTAAATTTTAAAATAAAAACTATTTTAATATCATATCATTAAAGTGAAAATTACTAAAATAAAATGAATTGTTGGTATTTACTATAGGTACACATACAAAAAATGGAAATAAAATAATAATATAATGAAAATTAATTTCTCAATGAATAATAGTATGACACAATCAATGAAGAGGAATTTTAAACTATAGATTGGAAGTTGGGTTAAGAATTCTCTTACCACAATGTAATCAACTCAATCATATTCCACATAAAAGTAATAATTATTAAATGAAAAATTTAGTACCATGATTATAATGAGATTAATTAGATTATATATCAAAGGTTAGTATATATACAACACTCATAATAAATAATTTTTTATAAGAAATATATCTCAAATAAGTTAGAGTAATATGAGAAACACTTACCTCATGATTCTATTTAGTTTTTCATACTTTATTCTTCTATATAATGGATTAAATAATGTTATTAATTTATTATATAACTATAATAATATTTATAATTCCTTATTTTATAGTTTTATAACACCTTACCACCCACTCATTAATAGTATTCCATTATTTTAATTGTTTCTAGCGCATTCATTTCATGGATTCAAAATTTGTTCATTTGTGTATAACTACAAATTTTAGTTTCAAATGGAAGTGAAATTAAATGGTATTAATTTACATATATATGTTTAAATGGTAAAATATATAATTTTTAATTATTATATGAGGATGATTCATGTGATAAAATTTCAATGATAAATGTTTAGTTATTTTTGGCAGTTTTTTCAATCATCACAAACTAGTTCCATTTTATTTAATATTATGTGAATATATTATTTACAAAAAGATAAATAGGTTAAAATATTACATTTAGAATCTGATTTTATCAGAATAATAATTTTGTGAGCATCCGTTAATATGGTAATGGAAAATGAAAAAACATTATTCCTGGGGACAATTTATCTCCATATTTTAGAAAATAGTTTCATTTATTTGAATTAGAGGAGGTAATAAAAGAGATGAATATAATATATTATATTATAAATTTAAATGTTAACTATGTACATGATTATGGAGTTATTATTAATTTATAGATTAAGGAGTTGATGATAATGTGGAAGGAAAAAAATAAGGGTGGTGTTGGGAAAAATTACCTCTTGAATATCACCTCCTTGAAGGATCCCATAAAGACATTGGCATTGGTTTTTGGTGAGAAAATAAGACTGTGGATGTGGGGGAGTGTGTGGATGATATTTTATTATGGATATGTTAGTTTATTCAAGGATTGTTATGTGAAAGGGAATTGAGGGTAGGTAATTATACTTGAGTTTGGGTGATTTTAAGTGATTAAATGATGATTATTTTATTTTAAAATCTAAACACATTTGGGTGGAATTAATTAAAAAAATATTTATAATTAATATTTAAATGGATGGTTATTTTATAAAATAAAATAAAATAACCATTTAAATTTATATTTTTTACATACATTAAGCTTTTAACTTTTATCTTTAACTCATTTTATTATTTAACCTATACTGCTATAAATAATTTTCTACCGTGGTAAATTTTTAAGGACTAAAAATTAAAATGAACTCACAACCAAATTTGGGACTTCTAATTAACAATATTGATTCCGTTTTATAAAATAAAATTCATAAAATTCTCAAAATTATATTTAAAACAACGCATATAGAAGCGACACGAATGAATGTTTTCTAAAAGAGTATTTTTTAAGAAAAAGATCATTGTTTATTAACTAAATGAATAATAATTATCATTTTACTAACATAAATGAATAATAACTAATATATAATATCTATATTTAATTTTAAATCTTTCCCCAATTATTTATTAGTTTAATTATTTATAATTGAGATACATTATGTACATTAATTTGATTTTTAGAAGGAAAAATGATTTTTTAAACACAAAAATAATCTTATTATAATTTACAATATAAATTTTATTAAAAATAATTTGAGTGGACAAAATATAAATAAATAATACTTATTTTTATTTAAGTAATATTCAAAACACAACTAGACTTCGAAATTTATTAATTTATTGAAACGAATTGACATTTTTACAAAAATCTATATTATTCACTATTTATTGATAAATTAATATTCTAAAAAGATTCTAAAAAATTCGTCATAATGTAATTTTGGAATTATGAATCCAAAAATAAAGGTAATTTTATCAAATAAATTGTATAATTTTTTGAAAAATCAATTATATTTATTTTCCCATATAAATAAATTAAAATCACTTTTTGAAGAAATCATATATCTGAAGAACAAACTTCCTTTACTAAAATTTATGTGTTTATTTTCTAGGAATAAATTTATAAATTAAAAATGAGTTGGAAAATGATACATTTAATAATTTGGTTAACAATATTTAATTATTATAATTTAATGGATATTTTATAATTGTTGTGTTAAAATAGTACTACGTTGTGGAGTTTGTTTGAGCTATGTTTATTATGAAACATAAGATATATAAGAGATTAAAAAAAGATATATTGTAAAATAATTGGGTGTTACATAGAATTATTCATGTTAATAGTGAATTTTATAGATAATTTAATGATCTTAACCATGAGAAACCAAATTAAATGAGAGCTATAATGTGAAATCATTTTATTTTTCCTATTCAGCAATCTCATAATATGATCAATAATCTAAACATGGGTGAGTATTATTACCCATATAATAAGAGAAATATGGAGTTTCATGGTGAAAATAGAGATACAAAATTCAGTTTTCCTCATGTAAATCATGTGGGGGTAGGAATCAAGGATAATATTTCAGGGGAACTAGATAATGTGTTGGGTGTGTAAAAAATGGAAAAAGAAAGTAATTTCAAAGGAAAAGTGAATGGTATAGTTAATAAAAAAGATGACAATAATTGTATTCCTAAGAAATATTCAATAGTTAAATGATTTAAATATGGAATGTATGGGAATTATTAAATTATATTCCATATGGTTAAAGCTGTAATACCCCAAGCTTCCATGATATGTTTCCCTTTAAATAATGTAATAGCTTGCATTGTACGCAACTTCGAGATTCTAACACACCGCGACCAGTCAAACTAGCTGTTATGAATAGTAATACCCACTTTTTAAAATTCTATAAATTTTATCTTTCAAAATGGTCTTCATTTTTGGATTCGGATTATCGAAATTAGATTAGGGGGAATTTTTGGTATTTTTTTGAAAACATTCAATTTTTTATGAATAGTGAAAAACACTCAGTTATAGTTAAAAATTGAAATTTTATTTAAATAAATCATAATTATATTTATATTTATTTTAGATCAAAATAGATACATAATACCTATATATGTTCCATGTAATTCATTGTATTCATTTTGTTAAAATATAATATATATATATGTTTATTGAACATTTCATTGTTTTATACCCACCTCCTAGGTGCTTTTGCAAATTTACATAAAACATAATTTTACTACTTCTGTGAGTTGAATTTCAAAATTCAAGAGACACGGTGAATATCAAGGATTAATATTTTGTTTAATAAGATTAAAATAATTTTTGGTGAATACTAACTCTTAACATTTATTTACCACAACTAAAAGTAAATAGGGTAATTAAAGGTAAAAATGATATTATTATTACCCTAACACATGTCCTAATTCTATTGGATATGTATAATTCGACCGAAAAAACCTTTGGAATAATATATAAACCTCTTTGGTCCACTTGGATTAGATTACGACGTTTATTATTATTTAATTGCATGAAAAGTTAAAAGAGTTAAAATTAACATTTAATTAATAAAATATTTTTAATATAGGGTCAGACATAAGATAAATTCGATTATAAATATTAATTATAAATGTATGAATATTTTCAACATAATGGTATTTTATTTATATTTTTATACTTTAAATAATTTAATTTATTTATGATACAATCATGATGCAGTAATTATCTAAATAATGAAATATTAAAAAAATTGATATTATAAATATCCAAATAAATGACATTTCAGACTTTTTATGAATTAAAATAATTTTATAGGATAATATGACATATTAGGGTTGGTTATATGAATTTTTTTCTAAAAAATAATGCTTTTATGAATTTCGAAAAAAACAAAATACCAAATAGTGTCAAAATTGACATAAAAGAGTTTGAAAACAAATATTATATTATTAATTTATATTCTATTCTTAAAAATATAAGGTTCGGCCAAAAGACTTATATAATTATATTTGTATCATTACTGAATCAATTTTGGTTCTTTTGGAAGTATATAGTTATTTATTAACCATATAATATAAAAATGCAAAGAGACATGGTAAATGTCAAACTATTTAACTAAGAGTTAAATCTAAAAGATAAGGTTAATATAGTGACGGAAACCAATCTAAAACATCTTGGTTGAGTGTTTTTTGATCCATACACACCTTAGGCTTTAAATAAGCCACTTTTTATCTATTATAAACCGAAATTGATTTTATTATAAAATAATATTTCTAGCTTTTCCTAAGGTTCCCCACACCCCTCTTATAAAAGGGAACTCCCCCTTCTCTCAAATTCAAACATTCAAAGCTTTTTTTCATGGACAACCACTACCCAAATAACCTCTCAACTATCCTCCCTTCACCCTAGAGTCCTTCCTTTAGTCATAAAGATAACCTAAGGAGCCCTTTTGATCAAATCAAAAGGAAGAACCCAAATAAGAGGTAAATATTTCATCACCTCTTTCAAGTTCCTTTCTTTTTCCACTTCTTCTTTCTTTGTTGTTTTCATTATAAAATAATAACTCTAGTATCATATATAAACTATGATGTTATTATAATTATGGTACAACCATATTAATTATTCTATCCATCCATTGAATGAAATGTCACCATACGTGGATACGTACGACTTACCGTCTCCACGTCACGGTGTAATTGTTATTCAATACAATATTATTTGGATGGTTATAATAATGATGTGTAATTCTTGTAACTAATTAATATAACATAATAATTATTATTTATATATGATATATAGTCCAATTATATATTATTTTAATATCAAGAGAATGATATTGTCGCTTGTGTGTTTGTACGGATTACTGTCTCCACGAACACGATGAGATTCATTCCCCATCGTAATACATTCAAGAATAATTTTCATTAGATCATTAAAAATATTGTTTAAAGACTAAATATCTTTCATAATATTAATAAGATACATCCTATTCATAACAAACACTCCTTATGAAATAACGAATATAAAGGAAAATGAATTAGTTAACAAAAGAAATGACGATAATACTAAAATATTGTTAACAAAGAAATATTAAAGGATCATATGTGATATCATATTACTGTATATGATTTTTTTTATTTTAATAACAATTATATCACCATTATACAATAGGTTAACCTAAAATCGACCAAGGAAAAGTACAATGTAAGGGGTTTCTTGTCTCCCAATAATTATTGGAGATTTTTATTTTTCGCCACTTATTTATTGGATGTGGGGTATTGTGTACTGCAATTTTATATATATTATCATGATTATTTTTATATTCATAGTATTATGTGATCCATTTGGTTGTTATTAAAATTTGGATATACAACTCAATTGATTACAACGAAGTAAGGGTTTTTCATCTCACTTTTTATTATCGTGAGATTCATGCTATATAGGCCACTATATCCTTTTGTGTGGCATATGTATTATCAACAATTGTATTCTTGTTGTAATATATGTAAATATATTAATATTTACATCTTCATTATATGATTTTCTTTCATAGGTTTTATGATTCATTGGTTACAAAATTGGTAAGGGAATTTCAAATTTCAATTTCCACTTAGTGGGCTTTACGCATACTTCATCTTTTGTGATCATGCCAATGATACGTAATAATGCACTGAATCTGGGCTTCTGGGGTTGGGGAATTATAGTAGGTATCAAATTAAGTTTAGTACAAACATTGGAAACTACATTTAGATAAACACTGATTAGATCACATAGCCCTAAGATAGACTTTTTAGATTAGTATAAAAGAACAGCCTAAAATTTTGGTATTGTAGAGATTTTGTGTGTCTTCCAAACAATACTTCGCTGTCTGGATACAAGCAGGTGAGGTGGCTCTAGCATAGATGTACATAGGGGTAAAACCCGAAAACACTATTTTCAGCTAGACTCAAGAATAGGTGCACGACAATGGTCCTTGCTTCACTCTTGTTTACAACACACCCTGGGGATATTCATAATATAATTTACATTTTTATTACAAACCGATTTGAATTATTTTAATATAAGATGATAATAAATGACCATGTTTAATCCTACGGTGTTTCAAATTAAAAATATGGTGTCATGCTATTCTCTAAATGATTTTATGAGTACTTTTACTCACAAAATGAATTCTGGTTTTAGTCGAGGGATGGATTCCAAGGAAGTCATAGTAATTTTGAGCATGATGTACAAGGTGGGAATGGTGGTGGAAATGATAAAAAAAATGGAATGTTGATAGGTGTAAAAGATATCGTGTTCATGCAAAATCAGTTTTCCAAAAACATCATCAACATCATATATATTAACCAACTCTCAGACTCAACAATGTTGAGAAAGGTGATGAATGACAAGAGCTCCAGCAGTGGAGACCATGGAGAAAAGAATCCTCAATTTCCATCATGCAAAAAATGTGGAAGGAGACACCCAAGAAAGTTTCTCAATGGAACAAATAAATTATTTAATTGTGGGAAACAGTGAAATTATGTAAATAATAGCTGAGGAAAAATGATGAGTACTAGGGAAGAAAATAAAAATGGTCCCAAGAATCCATTTAAAGTCATTTTCCATAAATGTGGGAGACCTGTCCATTACCTGAATGAATTCTTTATTATATAGGATATTTTCTTGGTCAAAGAAGAATCTATGTGGAAATTAATGGTTGGAGAAATGTTAAAAATTATTAGTGCTCCTTGTTCATGGGATTACATTGGAATAATATTCTCTTGTATTTTTAATCCTGCAGTTTTTCATGGGAAAATGATATTTGATGAAGAATTTTCTTTTCTATTGTGGAGAGAGTTATAAATAACCATTTGGTTTAATATGATCATTGGGTTTGAGGAAATTAAAAGTTATTATATTTTGGGATGAAAATGAAAGGTATGTGGTAACATTTGTGTTTAAATTATGTAATGGTTATTTTGAGGAATTTATCTCATTTTGGTAATGTTATAAATAATGTTTTTGTAATGGGGCAACATGCAGACCATGTGAAAACCCATTGCGTCAGACAAAGTTGTGGAAATCGAACCCACAACTAAAGTGCAATTAAGATTTATTGCCTACCACTAGACTATGTGAATTCCCTGGTTAGTGTGACTAAATATTTATAGATAAATAATTTTATTGATCAACAATAAGTGTATTTGGGATCTTATGTCTTATCAAATGGATACCCTCAGTATAGAAAAATGATTTGGAGAATATCTGATAAAATTTATTTTAGATGACGTTCGCTATGTTGGGAACACTATATGCCTTAGAAAAATAGAATACTATGGGATTTATTTAAGGAGTAATAGTGGATTTTTATCTATGTTTTTATTGTGGATTTAATTTTTTTGGGGTTATTCATGGAAATTATTAACCTATAATAGATAATATGTGATTAGGTTGATTGATTTTAAGTATGTTACTTTAAGAGTAGTCGATGTCATTTGGAGATACAATTCAACGGGGAAGACTACATAACCAAATTCTTCTATGTTTTGGGTTTCAATATTAGTTTAGATTATATTGAAGTATTTTAAAAAAATTATTTATTTAATGGTATTTATTTAACTTTGGGGTATTTTTTGTTTAAGTTTAATTTTAGAAATTAAGAGTATTGTTTCTTTCTCTAAAAAAAATATCCTTTTGGGGGATCATCTGAACTTGTACTAATCGTTTTGGTTTTGATTAATCTATAAAGACAAGGTAAATATATAGTTTATCTTTTGTATATCATGTGATTCTATAGATGTTGATTCTAGATCTTCTGGTGTGACTAAGTCATCTTGAATACTCATCGTTTGAAAAAAATGTGTTAGTGGTAGATATTTATTAAAGAATGAAACTCTACTTAAAAATTAATTATATCTCTTTATGTTCTTAGTCAATCTTATAAATAAATTCTTTATATAAATGAAATCTAACTTAAAAAAAACGTTGTTCAATTACTTTTCCTACTGGGAAACTAATGACCATTTGTCCCATCACAGGTTTGTGGTTTTCTTCTTGTGAACTTTTTCCTGACCATTTTTTATCCCTCTCCATCAGAACATGACACATAGTTTATATTCCATATCCATGTTTTCTAACATGAAATAATACTATGGGTTATCTGGGTGGTGTTTGTACTTCTCTTTCTTTCTCTTAAAGTGATAGTTTTATTGAATCTTTTTCCGATTTGAGACTTTCAATTTTGTTCCCATGACCAATTATAAAAATTACAAGGTTGAAATTTCCAAAATTGGGGAAAATGTTAACACCCCAAGCATCCACGGTATGTTTCCCTTTAAATAATGCAATAGCTTGAATTGTACGCAACTTCATGATTCTTACATACCTAGACCAATCAAACTAGCTGTTATGAATAGAATTACTGGCTTTTTCAAATTTAATAAATTTTGTCTTTCAATATGGACTTCATTTTTGGATTTGGATTATCGAAATTAGCTTAGGGTGAATTTTTGGTATTTTTCTAAAAACATTAAATTTTTGATGAATAGTGAAAAACACTAAGTTATAGTTAAAAACTGAATATTTATTTAAATAATTAATTATTGTATTTAAATTTATTTTAGGTCAAAATATAAACATAATACCTATATATGTTCAAGTTAATTCATTGTATTAATTTTGTAATAATATTATATATATAATTTTATTGAACTTTTCACTGTTTTTTACCCACCTCCCAGGTGCTTTTGCAAATTTATATAAAACTTAATTTTACTGCTTATGTGATTTTAATTTCAAAATCAAAGAGACATGGTGAATATCATGGAGTTAAATTTGGTTCAATAAGATTAAAATAATTTTTGGTAAATAGTAACTCTTAACTTTTATTTACCACAATTGAAAGTAAATAGGGTAATTAAAGGTAAAAATGATAGTATTATTACCCTATCATATGTCCTAATTCTATTGGATAAGTATAATTCGACAAAAAACAACCTTATTAATATAATATAAACCTCTTTGGTCCACTTGGATTAGATTAGTACATTTATTATTATTTAATTCCAAGAAGAGTTAAAAGAGTTAAAATCAAAGTTTAATAACTAAAATATTTTTAATACAGGGATAAATATAAGATAAATTAGACTATAAATATTAATTTTAAAGATAATAATATATCCTACAAAATGATATTTTATTTATATTTTTATAATTTAAATAATTTAATTTATTTACGACACAATGATGATTGAGTAATTACCTAATTAAAGAAATATTAAAACAATTGATATTTTAAATATCCAAATAAATGTAATTTGAGACTTTTTATGAATTCCACTAATTTTATAGGTTAATATGACAAATTATGGTTGGTTAAATGAAATTTTTTCTAATTAATAATGCTTTTTTGCATTTAGAAAAAACAAAATACCATATAGTGTCAAAATTGACATTAAAGAGTTTGAAAACAAATATCATATTATTAATTGATATTATATTTCTAAAAATATAAGGTTTGGCCAAAAGACATATATAATGATATTTGTATCATTAATGATTCACTTGTGGTTCTTTTGGAAGTATATCATTTTTTTATTAACCATATAATATAAAAATTCAAAGAGACATGGTAAATGTCAAACTATTTAACTAAGAGTTAAATCTAAAAGATAAGGTTAATATAGTGAGGAAAACCATTCTAAAACCTCTTTGTTGAGTTATTTTAGACCCATCCAAACCATAGACTTTAAATAATCCACTTTGGATCTATTAGAAACCGACTATGATTTTATTATAAAATAATATTTCTAACTTTTCCTAATGTGCCCTTCAACCCTCTTATAAAAGGGCACTCCCCCTTCTCTCTAATTCACACCTTCAAAGCCTTTTTTTTCTTGGACAAACACTGGAAAAATACCCTATAAACTATCCTCCATTAACCCTAGAGTCCTTTCTTTAGTTAGAAATCCAACCTAAGGAGCCCTTTTGATCAAATCAAAAGGAAGAACCCAAATAAGAGGTAAATATTTCATCACCTCTTTCAAGTACCTTTCTTCTTCCACTTCTTCTTTATTTGTTGTTTTCATTATAAAATAATAAATCTAGTATCATATATACACTATGATGTTATTATAATTATGGTAAAACCATATTCATTATTCTATCCATCCTTTGAATTATATGTAACCATACATGCATACGTACAGCTTACCTTCTCCACGTCGTGGTGTAATTGTTATTCAATACAATATTATTTGGATTGTTATAATAATGATGTGTAATTCATGTAAATTATTAATATAACATGATAATTATTCTTTATATAAGATATACCGTCCAATTATATATTATTTTAATATCAAAAAAATGATATTGTCGCCCGTGCGTACGTACGGATTACCGTCTCCACGAACCCGATGAGAATCATTCCCCATTGTAATACATTCAAGACTAATTTTCATTAGATGATTATAAATAATGTTTAAAGACATAATATCTTTCATAATATGAATATGATACATCCTATTCATAACAAACACTCCTTATGAAACAGTGAATATAGAGGAAAATGAATCAGTTAACAACAGAAACGACGATAATACTAAAATATTATTAACAAAGAGATATTAAAGGATCAAATGTGATATCATATTAATGTACATGATTTTTTTTAATATAATAATAATTATTTAAAAATTATACAATAGGTTAACCTACCATCGACCAAGGAAAGGTACAAAGTTAGGGGTTTCTTATCTCACTATAATTCTTTGATATTTCTATTGTTCGCCACTTATTTATTGGATGTGGTGTATTTTTTACCGCAATTTGATATATATATTATCATGAGTATTTTTATATTCATGGTATTATGTGTTCCATTTGGTGGTTATTAAGATTTGGACATATGACTCAATTGATTACAATGAATTAAGGGTTTTTCATCCCACTTTTTATTCTCGTGAGATTCATGCTATATTGGCCACTATTTCCTTTTGGGTGGCGTATGTACTATCCCTGATTATATTCTTGGTGTAATATAATTTAAATTATTTGTATTTACATCTTCATTGTATGATCATTATTTCTTGGGTTTTATGATTCATTAGTTACAAAATTGGTAAGGGAATTTCAAATTTCAATTTCCACTTAGTGGGCTTTACGCATACTTCATCTTTTGTGATCATGCCAATGATACGTAATAATGCACTGAATCTGGGCTTTTGGGGTTGGGGCTTTATAGTTGGTATCAAATTAAGTTTAGTACAAACATTGGAAACTACATTTAGATAAACTCTGATTAGATCCCATTGCCCTAAGATAGACTTTTTGGATTAGTATAGAAAAACACCCTAAAATTTTAGTATTGTAGAGATTTAGTGTGTCTTCCAAACAATACTTCGTTGTCTGGATACAAGAAGGTGAGGTGGCTCTAGCATAGATGTACATAGGGGTAAAACCCGAAAACACTGTTTTCAGCTAGACTCAAACGAGAATATTTGCACGACAATAAGACTTGGTACACTCTTGTTTACAACACTCCATGGGGATATTCATAATATAATTTACATATTCATTGCAAACCGATTTAAATTATTTTAATATAAGATGAGAATAAATGACCATGTTTAATCCTACGATGTTTCAAATTAAAAATATGGTGTCATGATATTCTCTAAATGAATTTATGAGTACTTTAACTCATACAATGCTTTCTAGTTTTAGTCAATGGCTAGATTCCAAGGAAGATATAGTAATTTTGAGCATGATGTACAAGGTGGGAATGGGGGTGGAGATGAGCAACAAAATGGAATGTTGCTAGGCGTAAAACATATCATGTTCATGCCAAGTCAATTTTCCAAAAACATGATGATCAACATATATATTAACCAACTCTCAGTCTCAACAAAGATGATAATGGTCATGAATGACTAGAGCTCCAGTAGTGGAGACCATGGAGAAAAGAATCCTCAATTTACATCATACAGAAAATGTGGAAAGAGACACCCAAGAAAGTGTCTCAATGGAACAAATAAATGATTTACGTGTGGGAAACAATGACATTATTGTAATAATAGACGAAGAAAAATGAAGAGTACTATGGAAGAAAATAAAAATGGCCCCAAGAATCTATTTAATGTCAATTTCCATACATGTAGGTGTCCTTGCCATTACCCGAGTGAATGCCTAATTATATAGGATATTTTTTTTTCTCAAAGGAGAATCTGTGTGGAAATTAACAGTTGGAGAAATGATTAAAAGTATTAGTGCTCCTTGTTGATGGGATTACATTGGAATAATTTTCTCTTGTATTTTTAACCCTGTAGTTTTTCATGTGAAAAAGATATTTGATGAAGAATTATCTTTTATATTGTGTATAGAGTCATAAATAACCATTTGGTTTTATATGATCAATGGGTTTTTGGAAATGACAAGTTATTATATTTTGAGATAAAAATGAAAGGTATGAGGTAACATTTGTGGTTAAATTATATAATGGTTTTTTGAGGAATTTATCTCATTTTGGTAATGTTATAAAATATATTTTTTGAAAAGGTACAACATGCAGACCATGTGAAAACCCATTGCATTAGATAAAGTTGTGGAAATCAAGCCCACGACTAAAGCGCAATTGGGATTTTTTGCCTAACATGAGACTACGTGAAGTCCCTGGTTAGTGTGACTAATTATTTATAGATAAATGATTTTATTGATCAATAATAAGTGTATTTGGGATCTTTTGTCTTATCAAATGAATACCCTTAGTATAGAAAAAGTATTTGGAGAATAAGTGAAAAAAATTATTTTGGAATACATTCGCTATGTTGGGAACACTATATGCCTAATAAAAATAGAATACTTTGGGATTTCATTTGATGAGTAATGGTAGATTTTTATCAATGTTTTTATTGTGGATTTATATAATTTTGGGTTATTCATGGAAATGATTAACTTTAAATAGATAATATGTGATTAGGTTAATTAATATTAAGTATGTTACTTTAAGAGTAGTCGATGTCATTTTGAGATACAATTTAATGTGGAAGACTACATAAGAAAATTCTTCTATGTTTTGGGTTTCAATATTAGTTTGGATTATATTGAAGGATTTTAAGGAAAAGTGTTTATTTATGGGTATTTATTTAACTTTGGGGTATTGTTGGATTAATTTTAATTTTAGAAATTAAGAGTAATGTTTCTTTCTCTAAAAAGATATCCTTTTGGGGGATCATCCGATCTTGTAAAAATCGTTTTGGTTTTGATTAATCTCTAAAGACAAGGTAAATGTTTAGTTTATCCTTTGTAGATCATGTGATTCTCTAGATGTTGATTATAGCTCTTCTGGTTTGACCAAGTCATCTTGAATACTCAGCGTTTGAAGAAAATGAGTTAGTGGTAGATATTTATTAAAGAATGAAACTCTACTTAAAAAGTAAGTATATCTCTTTGTGTTCCTAGTCAATCTCATAAATAAATTCTTTATATAAAAGAAATATAACTTAAAACAAAAAAACATTGTCCATTTACTTTTCCTACTGGGAAACTAATGACAGTTTGTCCCATCACATGTTGGTGGTTTTCTTATTGTGAACTTTCTCCTGATCAATTTTTTTATCCCTCTCCATCAGAACATGACACATAGTTTATATTCCATATCCATGTTTTCTAACATGAAATCATAGTATGGGTTATCCGAGTGACCTTTGTACTTATCTTTATTTCTTTTAAAGTGATAGTTTTATTGAATCTTTTTCCGATGTGAGACTTTCAATTATATTCCCAAGCCTAATTATAAAAATTAAAAGGATGAAATTTCAAAAAGGGGGGAATAATGTAACACCCCAAGCTTCCACGATACATTTCTCGTTAAATAATGTAATAGCTTGCATTGTACGCAATCTCGATATTATTACATACCACGACCAATCAAACTAGCTGTTATGAATAGCAATACCCACTATTTGAAATTTTATAAATTTTATCATTCAAAATGGACTTTATTTTTGGATTCGTAATATTGAAATTAGTTTAGGGTGAGTTTTTGGTATTTTTCTGAAAACATTCAATTTTGGTGAATATTGAAAAACACTGAGTTATAGTTTAAAACCAAATTTTTAATTAACTAATTAATTATTTTATTTAAATTTATTTAAGGTAAAAAAATAATACCTATATATTTTCAATGTAATTCATTGGATTCAATTTGTACTAATATTAGATATATAAAATTTTATTGAACATTTCACCGTCTCTTACCAACCTCTTAGGAGCATTTGCAAATATACATAAAACTTAATTTTACTGCTTTTGTGAGTTGAATTTTTAAAATCCAAAAGACACCATTAATATCAATGAGTAAAATGTTGTTCAATAAGATTAAAATAATTTTTGGTGAATAGTAACTTTCAACTTCTATTTACCACGGTTATAAGTAAATAGGGTATTTAAAGGTAAAAATAATAATATTATTACCCTAACACATGTCCCAATTATATTAGATAAGTATAATTATACCAAAAAAACCTTACTAATAAAATTGGAACCTCTTTGGTCAACTTGGATTAGATTAGGACATTTATTATTATTTAACTCAAAGAAGAGTAAAAAGGGTTAAAATCAATGTTTAATTAATAAAAAAATTTAATATAGGGTTACATATAAGATAAATTCGACTATAAATATTAATTATAAATATAACAATATTTCTTAAGTAATTTTATTTATTTATTTATTTTTGACTTTTAATGATTTAATTTATTTATGACACAATGATAATGTAGTAATTACCTAATTAATGAAATATTAAAATAATTTATATTATAAATATTCAAATAAATTTAAATTGAGAATTTTTATGAATTCCACTAATTTTATAGGTTAATATGACATATAAGGGTTGGTTAAATGAATTTTTTTCGATGTAATAATGCTTTTATGATTTTATGAAAAACAAAATACCAAATAGTGTCAAAATTGACCTAATAGAGTTTTTGAAAAAAATATTATATTATTAATTGAATTTCTATTCATAAAAATCTAAGGTTCTTCCAAATGACTAATTTAATGATATTAGTATCATTAATAAACCACTTGGTATTCTCTTGGAAGTATACAGTATGTTTATTAACCATATAATATAAAAATGCAAAGAGACATGGTAAATGTCATTCTATTTAACTAAGAGTTAAATCTAAAAGATAAGGTTAATATTGTTACCAAAACCTATATAAAACATATTGGCTGAGTGTTTATATACTTATAATCACCTTATACTTTAAATAATCCACTCATTATCTATTAGAAAATGAAAATGATAATATTATAAAATAATATTTCTAGATTTTCCTAAGGTGCCCCTCACCCCTCTTATAAATGGGCACTCCCCTTTCCCTAAAATTCACACCTTAAAATCCTTTTTTCTCAACCAACCTCTACCCAAATACCCTCTTAAATTTCCTCCATCAACCTTATAGGACTTCATTTAGTCATAAATCCAACCTAAGGAGCCCTTTTGATCAAATCAAAAGGAAGAACCTGAAGAAGAGGTAAATATTTCATCATCCCTTTCAAGTTCCTTTCTTCTTTGACTTTTTATTTCTTTGTTTTTTTAATTATAAAATAATTACTCCAGCATCAGATATACACTATGTTGTCATTACAATTATGGTACAACCATATTCATTATTCTATCCATCCTTTGATTGACATGTCACCATACGTGTGTACGTACGGCTTACCGTCTCCATGTCGTGGTGTAATTGTTATTAAATACATTATTATGTGGATGGGTATAATAGTAATGTGTAATTGATGTAAATAATAAATATAACATGATAATGATTCATTATATATGATGTACCATCAAATTATATATTATTTTAATATCAAAAGAAGGATATTGTTGCTCGTGCGTACGTACGGATTACCGTCTCCATGAAAGCAATGAGATTCATTCCCCAACGTAATCCATTCAAGGATAATTTTTATTAGATGATTAAAAATAATTTTTAAATACTTAATATAATTCTGAATATGAATAAGATACATCCTATTAATAACAAACACAACTTATGAAACAAATCATATAAAGGGAAATGAATCAGTTAACACCCGAATCAACGCTAATACTAAAATATTATTGAAAAATAAATATTAAAATATCATATGTGATGTCATATTAATGTATATGATTATTGTATAATTTAATAACAATTATTTCACCATTATGTAGGAGGTTAACCTACCACCAACAAAGGAAAAGTACAAAGTAATGGGATTATTATCTCACTTTAATTCTATGAGAATTCTATTGTTCGCCACTTATTTATTGGATGTGGTGTATTGTGTACCGCCATTTCATATATATATTATCATGGTTATCTTTATATTCATTGTATTGTGTGATCCATTTCGTGGTTATTAACATTTGGTCATACTACTCGATTGATTTCAACGATGTAAGGGTTTTTCATCTCACTTTTTATTCCTATGAGATTCATGCTATATTGGCCAATATTTCCTTTTGTTTGTAGTATATACTATCCATGATTTTATTCTTGGGTTAATATACATTAATTTATTAGTATTTACATATTCATTGTATGATCCTTCTTTTATGGGTGGTATGTTTCATATGTTACCAAATCGGTAAGCGAATTTCAAATTTCAATTTCCACTTAGTGGGATTTACGCACACATCCTTGATTATTTTACTCCATGATTATGTGTGGAATCAAAATTTTTTATTTATGTAGTAATTTCCACTCCCTTTTTTGTTGATATAAATTTGATACACATAATCACTCCATTGATAATTTCTCAATTAATTGATATCAACTTGATCTTAACTCAATTTGCGTACATTGAGTTAAACATCCAAGTCATTGGTGTTGTTTTTTTCAAGAATATGTGTGAATGTCCTCTGATTTATTTTCACTAAATATCCAATAATATAGAGTGTATTTATATTTTTCATGCAAAACTATGTCCTTGATTTATCCTCAACCTAAGTATATGGTCTTTATAAGGATTTCATCTCAATTTACATTCCATTGATACTTCTTTGTTGCTATACGCCAATTCACTTTTATATGGTGTATATAATTTAATTTGGAATAGTATATAATGAATCCATTTATTCTCATGATATTATAAAAATTTTCTAACCTCAATTATTTGTATTCAAGTGTCTCTAATTTGGTTATAAACTCTAACTAAAATATCATTTTAAATTTTTTAATGATTTATTCTTCCAAATCTTTCTCATTAATGTCAATGTATAAAAAATGGTTTTATGGATTTATTTATATAGACATTAATGTTTAAAAATTAAAATTACTTTTAAATGTTTCAAAGTGGTATGGGATACTTTGATTCAAAAATCTATTTTAAATGGCTTCTTGAAAAATAATGTGACTTTTAAATGAATTCAAGAAAAAGGAGGATATTTCTGTCAAATAGTTTTGATGATTATTTTCATCTCTATCAATATCCTTCATTAATCTAAATTGAGGTTAATCTCATACAATAAAATCTTCCATATTGTATTGAATGGTTATGTTTGAATGTGGATGTTCTATTTTTATTCCATTCAAGGTTTGTGGATAATGTATTGACATTTTGTATGCTAGTTTTAAAATTAATCTTTATGTTATGTTTCAAACTTTTCATATAAGGAATTCATTGGAATTAGTATGTGATGGGTGGAGCTCGTTATAGCTCTTTGATGCATTAGTAGGTCTCATGAGACAAACTAGTGTCTTGGCATAAGGCCTTGACAGAATCTTATTTTTAGTCTTGGAACAGGTCCTTGACTATGTGGTTATGAAAGTCTGGTATTATGCATTGCATCATTATGAAAGTGGTTATTGATATTGAATGTTATTATTCGACTGTTAGAATATCCATGTGAGTAAGTAAATGGAATTATTTTGATTTATATTTTCCATATTAAGATGATGCTTATGTTGAAAAGGCTTTTTCATTAGTTCTATACATTACCTTAAATGTTTATTCTTATTTATGAATGTTTCTCCTATATTGTTATCCTTACTGAGAATCTGAGCTCATCCCTTTCTATGTTTTATTTTTCCCAGGATACGAAGAAGTATATTATGGCTGATATAAATGTATAGACTATGGGATCTCAGTGTTGTATATAGAAACAACGTTTTTTGTAGTTTTCCATATTATGATGTAACTTAAACCTTATGAATATATCTAGTACTTCCAAGGCTACTAAACTAATCAGTCTTTTGAGAATTTATCTTTTGTTATCATGCCAATGATACGTAATAATTCACCTACTTTGGGATTCTGGGGTCGGGGTGTTACAGTTTGTATCAGAGGAATTTCAGTACAAACCTTGGAAACTAGATTTAGATAAACTCTGATTAGAGCACATAGCCCTAAGACAGACATTGAGGATTAGTATAGAAGAACTACCTAAAATTTTGGAATTGTGGTGATTTTGTGTGTTTAACATACAATACATCCCTGTATGGATACGATTAGGTAGAGGCAGCACTGGCACAACTGTACATAGGGGTAAATTCCAAAAACACCACTTTGAGCAAAACTCAAACGAGAACTGGTGCACGACAACGAACCTTGCTGCACTCTTGGTTACAACACTCCGAAGGGGATATATATAGGATAATTTAAATTTTCATTAAAAACCGATTTGAAGCATTTTAATATAAGATTTGAATAAATGACCTTGGTTAATCCTAAGGTGTTTCAAATTAAAAATATGGTGTCATGGTATTCTCTAAATGATTTTATGACTATTGTTTCTCACACAATGCTTTGTGGTTTTAATAAATGGATGGATTCCAAGGAATTCATAGTAACTTTGATAATGATGTACAAGGTGGGAAAGGTGGTGGAAATGAGAAAAAAATGGAATGTTGATAAGTGTAAAAGTATCTTGTTTATGCCAAATCAGTTTTCCAAAAATATGATCAACAATATATATATTAACAAACTCCCGGACTCAACAAAGAGTAGAACATTGATGAATGACAAGATCTCCAGTAGTGGAGACCATGGAGAAAAGAATCCTCAATTATCATCATACATGAAATGTGGAAGGAGACACCTAGGAAAGTGTCTCAATAGAACAAATAAATTCTTTATGTGTGGTAATGAAGGATATAATGTAACAAATTGCCGAGGAAAAATGAAGAGAATTATGGAAGAAAATAAAAATGGTCCCAAGAATCCATTTACAGTCATTTTCTATAAACGTAGGGGACCTGGACAATACTCAAGTGAATGCCGTATTCTATAGGATATTTTCTTCGTCATAGATAAAGCTATGTGGATATAAATGGTTAGAGAAATTTTTAAAAGTATTAGTGATTCTTTTTGTTGGGATTTCATTGGAATAATTGTATCTTGTATTTGTAACCCTACAGTTTTTCATGTGAAAAATATATTTGAGGAGGAATTATCTTTTATCTTGTGGATAATGTTATAAAAAACCATTTGGTTTTATATGATGAATGGGTCTGGGGAAATTACATGTTATTATATTTTGGGATGAAAATGCAAGGTATAAGATAAAATTTGTGGTTAAATTATGTTATTGTTATTTTGAGGAATTTTACTCATTTTGGTAATGTTATAAAATATTGTTTTTTAAAAAGGACAGCATGCAAACCGTGTGACAACCCGTTGCATCAAAAAAAGGTGTGAGAATCGAACCCATAACCAGAGTGAGATTGGGATTTATCTCCTACCACTGGACTACATGAAGTCCCTGGTTAGTGTGAATAATTATTTTTAGTTAACTGATTTTTTTGATCAATAATAAATTGATTTGGGATCTTATGTCTTATCAAATTTGTACCCTTAGTATAGGAAATTGATTTAGTGATTAAGTGATAAATGTTATTTTGGAAGACATTTGCTCTTTTGGGAACACTATATGCCTAAGGAAAATAGAATACTATGGGATTTCATCTGAGGAGTAATGGTGGATTTTTATCTATGTTTTTAATGGAAATTTATAGTGATTTGGGTTATTCATGGAAATAATTAACCTATAACAGAGAATATGTGATTATGTTAATTACTTTTATGTCTGTGACTTTAAGAGTTTTCGATGTCATTTGGAGATACAATTTAATGTGGAAGACTACATAACCAAATTCTTCTACGTTTTGGGTTTCAATATTAGTTTGGATTATATTGAGTGATTTTAAGAAAAAAAATATTTAATGGTATTTATTTAACATTGTGGTATTGTGGGTTTAATTTTAGAAATTAAGATTAATGTTTCTTTCTCAAAAAGAATATCATTTTGGGGGATCATCTGATCTTGTACTAATTATTTTGGTTTTTCTTAATCTCTAAAGACAAGGTAAATAAATAGTTTATCCTTTGTGTATCATGTGATTCTCTTGAGTTGATTATAGCTCTTCCGATGTGAACAAGTCATCTTGAATACTCATCGTTTGAAAAACATGTGTTTGTGGTATAAATTTATTAATGAATGAAACTCTACTTAAAAATTAATTATGTCTCTTTATGTTCTTAGTAAATATCATAAATAAATTCATCTTTTTTATGAAATGTAACTTAAAACAAAAAAACATTGTTTGTTTACATTTCCTACTGGAGAACAAATGACCGTTTGTCCAATCACAAGTTTTTGGTTTTCTTGTTGTTAAATTTCTCTTGATAATTTTTTCTATCCCTTTCAATCAGAACTTGACACTTAGTTTATCTTCCATATCTATGTTTTCCTACATGGAATCCTAGTATGGATATTCTCAGGTGACATTTGTACTTATCTTTCTTTATTTTAAAATGATATTATTATTGACCCTTTTTCCAATGTGGGACTTTCAATTATGTTCCCAAGCCCAATTTTAAAAATTTTTAGGACACAATTTAGAAAAGGAGGTAATAATGTAACACCCCAAACTTCCACGGTACATTTTCCTTTAAATAATGTAATAGCTTTTATTGTACGCAAATTCGAGATTCTAACACACTACGACCAATAAAATACTCCATTAGGAATATTAATACCCACATTATAAAATTTTGTAAATTTTAGCTTTCAAAATGGATTTCATTTTTGGATTTGGATTATTGAAATTAGCTTATGGTTAATTTTATGTATTTTTCTGAAAACATTCAATTTTTGATTAATAGTAAAAAACACTAAGTTATAGTTTAAAACCGACTTTTTATTTAAATAAATAATTATTTTATTTAAATTTATTTTAGGTAAAAATAGATACATAATACTTCTATATGTTCAATTTAATTCATTGGAATCAATTTGTAATAATATTATATATATAAAATTTTATTGAACTTTTCACTATTTTTTACCCACCTCTTATGAGATTTTCCAAATTTACATAAAAAATAATTTAATCATTAATGTGAGTTGAATTTAGAAAATCCAAGTGACGTGGTTAATATCATGGAGTAAAATGTGGTTCAATAAGATAAAAATAATTTTTGGTGAATAGTAACTTTTAACTTTTATTTACCATGGTTAAAAGTAAATAGGGTAATTAAAGGTAAAAATGATATTATTATTACCCTAACACATGTCCTAATTCTATTGGATAAGTATAATTCGACCAAAAAAACCTTAGGAATAAAATATAAAAATCTTTGGTCCACATGGATTAGATTAGAACATTTATTATTATTTAATTCAAAGAAGGGTTAGAAGAATTAAAATAAAAGTTTAATAACAAAAAATTTTAATATAGGGTTACACATAAGATAAATTACACTATAAATATTAATTATAAATATAACGGTATTTCATACATAATGGTATTTTATTTATATTTTTAAAACTTTAAATAATTTAATTTATTTATGACACAATGATGAGGCAGTAATTACCAAATTAATGAAATATTTAAATAATTGATATTATAAATATCAAAATAAATGAAATTTCAGACATTTTATGAATTACACTAATTTTATAGGTTAATATGGAATATTATTGTTGTTTAAATGAATTTTCTTTGATGTAATAATGGTGTTAGGAATTTAGAACAACAAAATACCAAATAGTTTCAATATTGACATAAATTTTTTGTAAAACAAATATTATATTATTAATTGATATTCTATTCCTAAAAATATAAGGTTATTCAAAAAGACTTATATAATGATATTTTTATCCTTAATGAACCACTTGGGGTTCCCTTGGAAGTATATTGTAAATTTATTAACCATATAATATAAAAATTCAAAGATACATGGTAAATGTCAAACTATTTAACTAAGACTTAAATCTAAAAGATAAGGTTAATATAGTGATCCAAAACAATCTTAAACTATTTTTTTGAGTGGTTTTAGACCCATACTCACCTTATACTTTAAATAATACACTTTCTATCTATTAGAAACCAAAAATTATTTTAGAATAAAATAATATTTCTAGCTTTTCCTAAACATCCCCTCACCCCTCTTATAAAAGGGCACTCCCCTTTCCCTCAAATTCAAACCTTCAAAGCCTTTTTTCTCGGCCAAACTCTTCCCAAATACCCTCTAAAATGTCCTACCTTTACCCTAGAGGCCATCCTTTAGTCATAAATCCAACCTAAATAGCCCTTTTTATCAAATCAAAATGAAGAACCGAAATAAGAGGTAAATATTTCATCACCTATTTCAAGTTCCTTTCTTCTTCCACTTCTTATTTCTTTGTTGTTTTCATTATAAAATAATAACTCCAGTATAAGATATACATTTTGATGTTATTATAATTATGTTACAGCCATATTAATTATTTTATCCATCCTTTGAATGACATGTAACCATACATGTGTATGTTCGGCTTACAGTCTCCACGTCGTGGTGTAATCATTATTCAATACATTATTATTTGGATGGGTATAATAATGTTGTGTAATTTATGTAAATAAAAAATATTAAATGATAATGATTCTTTATATATGATATTACATCCAATTATATATTATTTTAATATAAAAATAATGATATTGTCACTCATGCATATGTACGGATTACCGTCTCCACAAACACGATGAGATTCATTCCCCACCATAATACATCCAAGACTAATTTTCATTAGATGATTAAAAATTGATTTTAAAGACTTAATATAATTCTCAGTATGAATATGATACATCCTATTCATAACAAACAATACTTACGAAAAAAATCATATAAAGGAAAATGAATCAGTTAACACCTAAAATGATGATAATACAAAAATATTATTAACAAAGAAATATTAAAAGAACATATGTGATATCCTATTAAAGTATTTGATTTTTGTATAATTTAATAACAATTATTTCACCATTATAAAATATTTTAACCTCCCATCGACCAAGGAAATGTACAACGTAAGGGGTTTCTTATCTCACTTTAATTATGTGAGATTTCCATTATTCACCACTTATTTATTCGATGTGGTGTATTGTGTACTATCATTTGGTATAAATATTATCATGATTATTTTTATATTAATGGTATTCTGTGATCAATTTGGTGGTTATTAACATTTGGTCATACAACTCAATTGATTGTAACGAAGTAAGGGTTTTCATATCACTTTTTATTCTCCTGAGATTCATGCAATATTGGCCACTATTTTCTTTTGTGTAGTGTATGTACTATCCATGATTGTATTATTCTGGTAATATAATTTAATTTATGAGTATTTACATCTTAATTTTATGATCCTTCTTTCATGAGTTGTATGTTTCATATGTTACCAAATCGGTAAGGGAATTTCAAATTTCAATTTCCACTCAGTGGGCTTTACGCATACTTCATAGATTATTTTTCTCCATGATTATGTGTGGAATAACTATTTATTATTTATTTAGTAATTTCCACTCCCCATTTTGTGATTATACATTTGATACACATAATAACTCCATTGATAATTTCTCATGTTGTTGATATAAATGTGATCTTAACTCAATTTTCATTCATTGAGTTAATCATCCAAGTCATTGGTGTTTTTTGTCAAGAATATGTGTGAATTTCCTATGATTGATTTACACTAAATATCCAATCATATAGAGTGTATTTATATTTTTCACACATAATTATGTCATTGATTTATCGTTAACCTAAGGATACAGTCTTTATAAGGGATTTCATCTCAATTTACATTCCATTGAGACTTCTTTGTTGTTATACGCTAGTTCACTTTTTTATGGTGTATATAATTTACTTTGACATAATATATCATGAATCCCTTTATTCTCATGATATTATAGAATTTTTATTACCTCAATTATTGGTATTCAATTGTCTCTAATTTGGTTATAAACTCTAACTAAAATATCTTTTTAAATGTTTTATTGATTTATTCTTCTAAATCGTTCTCATTAATGTCCATGTATTATAAATAGTTTTAAGGATTTATTTATATAGAAATTAATGTTTTAAAATTAAAATTCATTTTAAAAGATTCAAATTGATATGGGACACTTTTATATAAAAATCTATTTTAAAAGGCTTCTTGAAAAATATTGTGAGTTTTAAATATTTTCAAGAAAAAGGGGATATTTCTCTCAAATAGTCTTGATGATTATTTTCATCTTTTTAAATATCTATCATTATTCTCAATTAAGGTTAATCTATTACAACAAAATCTTTTATATTGTATTGAATGAGTTATGTTTGATTGTGGATGTACTATTTTTATTCCATTCATGGTTTGTGGATAAAGTATTGACATTTTGTATGCTAGTTTTAATACGAATGTTTATGTTATGTTTCAATCATTTTATATGAGGAATTAATTAGTCTTAGTAATTTATGGGTGGAGCCCACTATAGCTCCTAGATTTATCGGTAGGTCTCATGAGACAAAGAAGTGTCTTGGATCAAGGCCTTGATAAAATCTTATTTGTAGTCTTGGAACAAGTCCCTGACTATGTGGTTATGAAAGTTTGGTATTATGGATTCCATCATTATGAATGTGGTAATTGATATTTCATGTGATTATTTGACTAGTAGAATATCCATGTGATTAATAAATTAGAATTGTTTTGATTTACATTTTCCATATTGTGATGAATTTTATTTTGAAAAGGCTCTTGTTTTATTTATATACATCAACTTAAATGTTTATTCTTATTTATAAAGTTTCTTCTATATTATTATCCTTATTGAGCATCTGAGCACACCCCTTTGTTTGTTTTATTTTTCCCAGGATACGAAGAAGTATATTATGACTGACCTGAAGGGATAGACTATGGGATCTTAGTGTTGTCTAGGGATACAATGTTATTGTAGTTTTCAATTTTATGATGTAATGTAAACATTATGAATGTATCTAGTACTTTCAAGGCTAGTAAACTAATCGGTCTTTGAAGACTTGATCTTTTATGATCATGCCAATGATACGTAATAATGCACTGACTCTGGGATTATGGGGTCTGGGCATTACAGTTGGTATCAGATGAGGTTTAGTACAAACCTTGGATACTAGATTTAGATAAACACTGATTATATCACATATCTCTAAGATATAAATTGAGGAATATAATAGATGGACTTCTTAAAATTTTGGTATTTTAGGTATTTTTTGTGTTTTCCAAGCAATACATCCCTGTCTGGATACGAGTAGGTAGAGGCGGCTCTGACATAAATGTACAGTAATTTTCCCTAAATGCAGGGGACCTGACCATTACCCGAGTGAATGCCCTATTCTATAGGATATTTTCCTGGTCAAAGAAGATGCTATGTGGAAATTAATGGTTGGAGAAAGGTTTAAAAGTGTTAGTGCTCCTTGTTATTGGGATTACTTTGGAATAATTTTCTATTGTATTTGTAACCTTACAGTTTTTCATGTGAAAATGATATTTTAGGAAGAATCATATTTTATTTTTTGGATAAAGTTATGAATAACCATTTGGTTTTATATGATCATTGGGTTTGAGGAAATTACAATTTATTATATTTTGGGATGAAATTGCAAGGTATGAGCTAATATTTGTCGTTAAATTATGTTATGGTTATTTTGAGGAATTTATATCATTTTGGTAATCTTATAAAATATAGTTTTTGAAAACTGATAACACGCAAACCGTGTGACATCCCGTTGCGTCAGAAAAATTTGTGGGAATCGAACCCACAACCAGAGTGTGATTGGGATTTATCACCTACCACTGGACTACGTGATGTCCCTAGTTAGAGTGACTAATTATTTTTAGTTAAATGATTTTATTGATCAATAATAAGTGTATTTGGTATCTTATGTCTTATCAAATTAATACCCTTAGTATAGGAAAATGATTTAGTGATTAAGTGATAAATATTATTTTGGAAGATGTTTTCTATGTTGCGAACAATATATGCCAAAGAAAAATAAAATTCTATAGGATTTCATTTGAGGAGTAATGGTAAATTTTTATCTATGTTTTTATTGTGGATTTATATTTATTTGGGTTATTCATCGAAATGATTAACCTATAATAGAGATAATGTGATTTGGTTAATTAATTTTAAGTATGTGACTTTATGAGTAGTCGATGTCATTTATAGATACAATTTAATGAGGAAGAATACATTACCAAGTTCTTATATGTTTTGAGTTTCAATATTATATTGGATTATATTTAAGTATTTTATGGAAATATTTTTAATTAATGTTATTTATTTATCTTTGGGGTATTTTTGGTTTAATTTTAGAAATTAAGATTAATGTTTCTTTATCTAAAGAAATATCCTTTTGGGGGATCATCTGATATTGTACTAACCATTTTGGTTTTTATTTATCTCTAAAGACAAGGTAAATATATAGTTTATCCTTTGTGGATCATGTAATTCTCTAGAAGTTCATTCTACCTCTTCTGGTGTGACCAAGTCATCTTGAATACTCATCGTTTAAAAAAATGAGTTGGTGGTAGGAAATTATTAAGGAATGAAACTCTATATAAAAAGTAAGAATATCTATTTTTATTCTTAGTCAATCTCATAAATAAATTCATCATCTTTATAAAATCTAACTTAAAACAAAAAAACATTGGTCTTTTACTTTTCCTATTGGGAAACTAATGACCGTTTGTCCCATCACATGTTTGTGGTTTTCTTATTGTTTACTTTCTACTGATTATTTTTTCTATCCCTCTCCATCAGAACATGACACATAGTTTATCTTCCATATCCATGTTTTCCAACATGGAATCCTATTATGGGATATCTCAGGTGACCTATGTACTTCTCTTTCCTTCTTTTAAAGTGATAGCTTTATTGACTCTTTATCCAATGTGAGAATTTTAATTATGTTCCCAAGCCCAATTTTAAAAATTTCAAGGACATAATTTCCAAGAGGGGGGAATAATGTAACATCCCAAGCTTCTGTGGTATGTTTCCCTTTAAATAATGTACTAGCTTTCATTGTAATCAATTACGGGATTCTAACACACCGCGACTAATCAAACTAAATGTTATGAATAGTAATACCCACATTTTGAAATTTTATAAATTTTATCTTTCAAAATAATCTTCATTTGTAGATTCATAATATCGAAATTATCTTAGGGTGAATTTTTGTTATTTTTCTGAAAACGTTAAATTTTTGGAGAATTGTGAAAAACATTGAGTAATAGTTTACAACAGAATTTTTATTTAAATAAATAATTATTTTATTTTATTTTTTTTATGAAAAATATATACATAATACCAATATATGTTCAATGTAATTCATTGGATTCGTTTTGTAATAATATTAGATATATAAAATTTTAACGAACTTTTAACTATCTTTTTCCCACCTCCTATGAGAATTTGCAAATTTAAATAAAACATAATTTTACCGGTTTTGTGAGTTTAATTTATAAAATCTAAGAGACATGGTTAATATCACTGAGTAAAATTTGGTGCAATAAGATAAATGTTTTTGGGTGAATAGTAACTTTAAACTTTTATTTACCACTGTTAAAAGTAAATAGGGTAATTAAAGGTAAAAATGATATTATTATTATCCTAACACATTACCTAATTCTATTTTATAAGTATAATTTGACCAAAAAAACCTTAGGAATAAAAAATTAACCTCTTTGGTCAACTTGGATTAGATTATGACATTTATAATTATTTAATTCAAAGAAGAGTTAAAAGTGTTAAAATCAATGTTTAATAACTAAAACATTTGTAATATAGGGTTAAACATAAGATAAATTCGACTATAAATATTAATTATATATATATAAATAAGTCCTACATTATTTTATATTATTTAAATTTTTTAGACTTCAAATAAGTTAATTTATTTATGACAGAATGATAATGTAGTAATTACCTAATTAATGAAATATAAAGATAATTGATTTTTTAAATATTCAAATAAATGTAATTTGAGGGTTTTTATGAATTCCAATAATGCTATATGTTAATATGACATATTATGATTGGTTAAATGAATTTTTTTCGAATTAGTAATGATTTTATGAATTTAACAAAAATAAAATTCCAAATACTGTTAAAATTGACATAAAAGTGCTTTTAAAAACAATATTATATTATTAATTGATATTCTATTCCTAAAAATCCAAGGATCGGATAAGAGACTTATATAATTATATTTGTATAATTAATGAACCACTTGGGGTTTTCTTGGAAGTATATAGTATGTTTATTAACCATATAATATAAAAATTCAAAGAGACATGGTGAATGTCAATCTATTTAACTAAGAATTAAATCTAAAAGATAAGGTTAATATTGTGACCAAAACCTATATAAAACCTATTGGTAGAGTGGTGTTCGACCCATCCTCACCTTAGACTTTAAATAATTCACATTGGATCTAGTATAAAAAGAAAATGATTTTATTATAAAATAATATTTCTAGAGGCATTCCATTAGTCAGAATGTCAACCTAAGGAGCCCTGTTGATCAAATCAAAAGGAAGAACCCGAAGACGAGGTAAATATTTCATCACCTCTTTGAAGTTCCTTTCTTATTCCACTTCCTCTTTCTTTGTTGTTTTCATTCTAAAATAATAACTCTAGTATCAGATATACATTTTGATGTTATTATTAATATGGTACAGCCATATTCATTATTCTATCCATCCTTTGGTCGACATGTCACCATATGTGCGTACATACGACTTACCGTCTCCACGTCGTGGTGTAATTGTTATTCAATACATTATTATTTGAATGGGTATAATAATGATTTTGAATTTATGTAAATAATAAATATAACATTATAATTATTCTGTATATATGATGTACCATCCAATTATATATTATTTTAATATCAAAATATTGACATTGTCACTCGTGCGTACGTACGGATTACGGTCTCCACGAAGGTGATGAGATTCATTCCCCATCAAAATCCATTCAAGACTAATTTTCATTAGATGATTAAAAATAATTTTTAAAGACTTAATATAGTTCTGAATATGAATAAGATACATCCTATTCATATCAAACACTACTGACGAAAAAAATCATATAAAAGAAAATGAATCAGTTAACACCTGAAACAACGATAATACTAAAATAGTTTTAACAAATCAATATTAAAATATCATATGTGATATAATATTAATGTATATGATTTTTGTATAATTTAATAAAAATAATTTCACCATTATACAAGAGTTTAACCTACCATCGACCAAGGAAAAGTACAAAGTAAGGGGTTTCTTATCTCACTTTAATTCTGTGAGATTTCCATTGTTCGCCACTTATATATTGGATGTGGTGTATTGTGTACTAACATTTGATATATATATTATCATGATTATCTTTATATTCAAGGTATTTTGGGATACATTTGGTGGTTGTTAACTTTTGGCCAAACTACTCAATTGATTACAATGAAGTAAGGTTTTTTCATCCCACTTTTTATTCTCGTGAGATTCATGCTATATTGGCCACTAATTTCTTTTGTGTTGAGTATGTACTATCCATGATTATATTCTTTGTGTAATGTACTTTAATTTATGAGTATTTTAATCTAAATTGTATGATCCTTCTTTCATGGGTTGTATGTTTCATATGTTACCAAATTGGTAAGGGAATTTCAAATTTCAAATTCCACTCAGTGGGCATTACGTCTACTCATTGATTATTTTTCTCCAAGATTATATATGGAATCACAATTTTTCATTTATGCAGTAATTTCCACTCACCTTTGTGTGGATTTACATTTCATACACATAATCACTCCATTGAAAATTTCACATGTCTTTGATATAAACTTGATCTTAACTCATTTTCCATTCAATGAGTTAAACATCAAAGTCATTGGTGTTCTTTTTTTTCAAGAATATGTGTGCATGTCCTCTTATTTATTTACATTAAATATCCAATAATATAGAGTGTATTTATATTTTTCACACAAAATTATGTCGTTGATTTATCCTTAACCTAAGGATAAGGTCTTTATAAGGGATTACATCTCAATTTACATTCCTTTGAGACTTCTTTGTTGTTATATGCCAATTCACTTTTATATTGTGTATATAATGTACATGGACATAGTATATCATGAATCCCTTTATTCTCATGATATTATAAAATTTTTATTAACTCAATTATTGATATTTAAGTGTCCCTCATTTTGTTATAAACTCTAACTAAAATATTATTTTAAATGAATGAATGATTTATTCTTCTAAATCTTTCTCATTACTGTCCATTTATTAAAAATCGTTATAAGGATTTATTTATATAGACATTAATGTTTTAAAATTAAAATTATTTTTAAAATTTTCAAAGTGGTATGGGAAACATTTCTTCAAATATCTATTTTAAATAGCATCTTGACAAATAATGTGACTTTTAAATGTTTTCAAGAAAAAAGGGGGATATTTCTCTCAAATAGTTTTGATGATTATTTTCACCTATGTCAATATTCATAATTATTCCCAATTGAGGTTATTATATTACAATACAATCTTCCATATTGTCTTGAATGAGTTATGTTCGACTGTGGATGTGATATTTTTATACCATTCATGGTTTGTGGATAAAGTATTGACATTTCGTATAATAATTTTAATATGAATGTTTATGTTAGGTTTTGAAATTCTCATATAAGGAATGAATTGGACTTAGTAAGTGATGGGTGGAGCCCGCTATATCTCGTAGATGCATCGATAGGTCTCATGAGAGAAACTAGTGTCTTGGAACAAGGAGTTGACAAAACTTTATTTGTAGTCTTGGAACAAGGCCTTGATTATGTGGTTATGAAAGTCTGGCATTATGAATTCTATCATTATGAAAGAGGCTTTTGATATTTCATGTGATTATTCTACTATTAGAATATCCATGTGAGTAAGTAAATGGCATTATTTTAATTTATAGTTTCCATATTAAAATGAATTTTATGTTGAAAATGCTGTTTATTTAGTTCTATACATTTCCTTAAATGTTTATACTTATTTATGAAAGTTTCTGCTATATTGTTATCCTTACTGAGCATCTGAGATAACCCCTTTCTATGTTTTATTTTTTCCAGGATGCGAAGAAGTATACTATGACTGGCCTGCAGGGATAGACTATGAGATCTCATTGTTGTCTATGGAAACAGTGTTGTTGTTGTTTTCCATTTTATGATGTAATGTAAACCTTATGAATGTATCTAGTACTTCCAAGGCTACTAAAATAATCAGTCTTTTGAGACTTGATCATTTGTGATTATGCCAATGATACATAATAATGCACCGACACAAGGATTCTGGTGTCGAGATGTTACAAAATCTTGTGAGGATAATTGAAAACATTGTATGAGTTACAGTTATATTGCTGATGTTGAAGATATTATGAATGACATGTGAGATGGAAGAAGTGTTAAGGAATAAAACAATGATTCCTAGTTAATGTTTTGATAAATAAGTGGAATTATTGAATATTTATTAGAATTCAATAATAATGTTATAGAATTAATTTTATGGTACTATGGAATAATGGAACATCTCAATATTGTTCCACCATATTTTTTCCTGAAGTATTTGAAATTATATGATGAAATGTACTAGAAACCATGAAGTGTGACTTGGGTGGTTAGGTGATATTTTGGATGAACACATGATTAAGGGAAGGATAACCCTTAATATTTTCGTGATGTTTGGATAATAATGAGATAAATATATTTCTAATTATGATAAACTAAATGGGATAGTACTGATAACCATGGAAATAATTACTAATATTATGATATTGTGGTTTATAGAATATGTTTATTGAATTTTTGGGTTTATGGTATGAGGAAAGTGTTAATTTTTTAAAGTATAATTTTTTTCAATAATGATTAGTGGTAATTATGGTTATTACCATGTTTTAAGATAATACATGATAATTATCTTCACAAGTTTAGTGTGTAAAACTATAGAATTATATTATGTTTTTTTGGGGATTAATGATCAGTTTATTTTTTAAATTCTATGAAATTTATTGCAAAGTTTTTGATTTTAATATTTTGGAAGGATGAAATGGGTAACCATTTACAAAATTTTCATTGTTGTACTCTGAATGAGGTTTCAGTGATTAATTTATTACGTAAATATATAAATATTTATGTGTATTGGATAACATGTTCTAACCATTTAATTATAATGATAACACTAGAAAAAATAAATATATTTTCATCTGATTATGAATATTATGATCCACTAGTTATTAAGTTATTACAATTTCAAATTCATTTTAGGAGTAAGAAATGAAGAGTAAATTGATAAAGGTACAAAAAAAGAGTGATATTTTACTTATGATATGAAATTAAGTAATTGTGTCATTCCAAAGAATATTGAAATAAAATTTTATCCTATTATCATAAATTATGAAGATAACAATGACCTTTTCATACCTTTTTGGTATATGGTTTTGTGGTCATTATCATTATCTTGATCGTGTTCTCTATTATTCTCCATTAGAACATGATAGTTAGAATTATCTTACATGTCCATATTTTAAATATCCACTAATGTTCTCCTAAAAAATCCTAGTTTTATTATTACCTTCTACTTTTACATTCCCACTTTTTAAGAGTTATTTTTATTGATCATTTTAATGATTTAGGTTTCCCTAAAAGAAATTTTAAAATATCCACATTTTATATTTTATGTGAAATTTGAAATTGTGAGGTCAATTTTTTTTAAATTCATAATAGTTCCAAAATGGGGGCTTATCGATTGGTGGTTCCATCAAATATCACTCAAATTCATGATGTTCTCCATATATCTATCAAGTGGAAGTACAGAAATGATCCTTTCCTAGTACTAATCTGAGATTTTATAACACTAAATAAATATATTTCTTATGAATTGAAATCAATAAGGATTTTTTATCATAGAGTTAATGTTCTACGAAATAAGGCCACTAACATAATACCAAAAATTTAGTGAAACTACTAATTTGAGAAACCTATATGGGGAATCTAAGAATGTGATGAGGAATTGGTACCCTAATATTTTTTTATCCAAGTGAAAATTTATAGGGAAAATTTAATTTTACATGGGATAGAATATAACACCCAAAGATTTTATGGAATCTCTCTTTTTTAAGTAAATTTAACCTCTTTAAAAGCTTACATTGCACAGAACACCTAGCTTTAACAAACTCCAAAATATTATTATTTTAATAGAAATATTATAAAATTGAATTTAAATAGATGGGTGTAAATATGATTATCTATATTATTTAATTTATAAGAATTTAATGTTCAATAAAAAATTATTTGTTCTTATAAAATAAACACATAATTTTTAGCAAAGTCAATTTTCTCTTCAAATATTTGTTTTCTCCAAATAGATATTTTCATGCATTTTATGAGAAGAAAAATATATAATTTCTTTTTGAATATTTTATAACTTTTTTTATAAAATTATTATCATTTTTAGATTTTTCAAGTTAGAATTAACTTAGGATAAGATTTTGATAATTTATTAAAACGTTTAATTTTCTGGTCTATAGTAAAAAAACTGATTTTTATAAAAAATTGATTTTCATTATTTTTAAAACATCTTTTATGAGTTTAAACTGATATCAATGTAACATAAGTACCTTCTAGTTATATATAATATAATTAATTTCATTTAAGAAATCATTTTATCTTATTTTGGTATAAGTAAATTTTTGGGTTTAAAAATGTACTCTTCTAAAAATTTGTTTTTCTATCTATTTTGATAGTTTATTTTTATTTTATTTTCAACTTAAATATTATTTGATAAAAATTTAACTCTAAATTAGGAATTATAATGTCTAAATTAGGTTAAAATTTAATTTTCATTTTTATGCATAACAAATTTACCTTGGTAAAAACAGATTTACCGCAGTATAATTAAAATTATTTTGTTGGTTAATGTTAAAAGGAAAAAGAATAAAATATATAAAAATTAAACAATAAATGGGTGGATGATCTGTTCATAAACCATTCCTATAATTTAAAACATTTATTATCAATGAAATTAATTTTAATTAATTCCAACCAATTGTGGTTGGCTTTAAATATAAAATATTCATTATTTAATCACATAAAATCACCCCTTATTATGTTTAAATACAACCCTTACCACCAATTTCTCCTAAAATTCCTTTAATATATTAAAATATAAACAAATACCTATCCTCTCCACTCTCCCCAAATCAATGTACATCTGATCTCACCCAAATACAAATTCCAAGTTCCATAAGGTTTTCTTCAAAGAGGTTATATTCCAGAGGTAACATTCTCAAAGAACCTGTCTTAGTTTGTTTTCTTTTATCTACGTTCCATTAACATACATGAAAATTTAACTAATAATAAATCATGATTCATTTATAGAAATTTATTTTATATTACTAATTAAATATCTTATATCCATCTCTTTTCTCATGTCCTTTTATACAATAAAATGAAACCATTTCCCAAATTATAGAAGTTACCCATCTCTATTGATAATGATTTATCATTTTCTATTACTTCTATCAAGGATTGTAAAAAAATTATTATTCTAGGTAAATAAGATTTTAATAGTTATATTATAGAATATTTTATCTTCTAGAACAAATATATGTACATAATAATAAATAAAACAGAACTATTTTTTGATGGGCAGAAAAACAGCAAAAATAAACTAAATATTTATCACTAAAATTTTATAAAATGTATCATCATAATATAAAAAATAAAAATTATATGTGAGAAAATTTAAAATTCTATAATTTAATTAATATAACATCAGGTCACTTTTGTATTTTTTTTACATATGATAAGATAATATATAATTATACACAAATGAACCGAACATGAATACAATGAAATAAACATACCCAAAATATTGAAACAAATAAAATTTTATTAATGAAATGGTTATAAATTTTTATAAATTATCATATAAGTTAATATATATATGAATATATTTATTTATTGAATAGATAAATTTTTAATTCCTTTATAATTAAGGTTTCAGTACACAAAATTAATGGGAAGCATCTGGTAATGGTTTCTTGTCTCACTTTTACTTCTATTAGATATATGCCTTATTCACCACATATTTATATTTTGTGGTGTATAAAATACCCATTAAAATATAATTTCATTAATCCTATTATCTTGAGAGTATTCAATATTTCATTTGATAATTATTACTTTTACAGGTCATACAATTCAAATAGTTAAAAAGTGGTAAGGGATTTCTTACCTCAATTTCTATTCATTGGGTTAATCTTGTACATAATTGATTATGACATGTTAATATAATTTATGATAAAAAATTTTATTATCTAAGGTTTTAAATCCACTTTTTTATTTTGATTTTTAGTTGATACACATAATCAATACATTTGATTAATTCTCACTTCAATAATATAATATTTATAAGTGACTTTCTTTTGAAATTTTTATTTTTTATATTTCCCCTAAAACTCACATTTTCATCTAAGTCCATATTTTCATATATATCTTTCAATTTATTTTACAACTATATTATGATTCTTTAATGTTATTTTTACTCATTTTTGAATTTTTACAAAAAAAATTAAAGAAATATTTTTGTTCACTTTCTAAATGAGGTTCTTTATGACTTTTCTAAAAAAATTAGAAAGAATGTCTTTTAACTTATACAACATGAAACGATTTTCCCAAAATCATAACACCTTAATGATTTTATATTTCCATTAAAATCTTACAATGTTTTTTTCAAATAAATTTTTTTCCTTTATAATTGTGAGTCTCATCAAAAAAATTATTTGAAAATATAAATGTGAATTTTCTTTTTGAATGTTTTCAAATGATATCTCAAAATTAGTTTCCATGTATGATAAAAAAATATGTTACTTTCGCTTAAATTTGGATATTATTCAAGGATACTATCATTATTATTTTTATGTTTAGTTTATATATATAATGGAATGGTATTTATGAAACATGTTTCTTTTACACAGGTTATACTATGATGAAATGTTTATGAAAACCATTTCATTAAATATGTTATGAAATGATGAATGATTTATTTTCATGTGGAACACATATGTATGGTTTTTATGATGTTATGGGTGGGACATACATCTCCCTCCAATGCATTGGTTAAATCATTTTATCTCATGATATAACAATGGAAAACATGTCAATGGGCTTGATCCAATATGGGAAACATTTGCTTCTACATCTACTTTGGTAAACATGTGAGTCTTGATCCATTGTGTTAATGTTATTGGTAGATAACCTTGATGCATGAAATGATTTTCTATATTTATAATTGTTCCACAGTTTTATAAAATAATATTATGGATCATGATTTATTTATAATGATTTCTCACTATTATAATAATTATTTTATAAAATAAAAATGTGTATTCCATAAATCACATTAATAATATATGAATTACTGGTTAAGATCTTCAAATGTTATGGTAATGATTACACAAACTAATTATTATCTTTTGTTTTAATATAATGATGGATTGATATATGATATGTTTATCCACACTGAGAATATATTCTTACCCTTTCTTATGTTTCTTTTCCCTGAGATATTTGTAGTGGTTATAATTTTGATATGTCAAAAAGGGTTATAATTATAAATTAATAAGTGGAGATGATGTATATTTTTAATGAACTAGCTTTTTAAGTTTTCAATTTTCCAAATACACTGAACCCACATGGTTACAGTTAGATTTGGTTATGATATGTAATGTTTCATGACCCGTCCTCAGGGCCCGTGACGTGACTACCCCAAGCCCGCCTTCCATAGGCCAGGGGCTGGCGACTAGCACCAAGGCGTAAATCCTGGTAAAAATGGAAGGCATTGCCTTTGTAAAGTAAACAAGCACAACAGAGTAAGCAAGCGGAAAAGTAAACACTAAGTGAAAACAGAGTACAAATGTAAGTGCGGAAAAGTAATAGGGCCAGTATAAAAACCCAAACTGAAAGTAAAGTACAACTCTAAAGGGAAAACAACAACTGAAAAGTAAAAGCCGTTACACCGAACTGTTCAATGGAAATCCCACCTAAAGGGTGGGTACAGATAGCTCCACTGCTCCTCGGGTCCCGCCGTCCGCTCCAAGCACGTCCCGCCCAGTGGTCCACCTCCAGGTACCATCCTGCTCTGCAAGCCTCAACCACGATCAACACTGTCCGTCGTCTGCAACCAACACAACGTAGTGCGGGCATAGCCTGTGTAGGGGTGAGTATTAGCTACTCAGTATGGACCCTGAGACCCCCGAAGGTCTCCCAAAATCCATGAAGGATAAACCACAAAGTAAAGATACAGTCACGAAGTAACAACCGACACTGCTTAGGTATATGCTCATACATATACCTAAGTCATCAATTCCAGTATGCTCCAACCTCCGAGCCCATGTACAACCCAGTCCACACAGGAAAGTATACGTATTCCACACATTAAAGAAAAACGTAATCCACATTGGATAGCACAACACAATCCACACAGGAAAGCAAACAGGATTCATCTCACACAGGTATACTTCTTCAAATGAAAATAGAGATGATCAAATGTAGCCACTGATTCATCTAAGCTGTTGGACCCACAAAGGATCGGTAGGTACTAACCCCCACAATGACCTACACAGGATCGTTTAGGAAGTTGAACCCAAAGCTATTGGGAAAATCTTTTTTTATCAAGTACAGTGGTCATGCCGCTACAACCAAGCGCTACACCTATCGGGTACTATGGGCCTACTGCTACAACCAAACGCTCCCCCGTCGTGGGTCTGCCGCTACAACCAAGCGCTCCCCTGTGCCTCTACAACCAAGCGCACCTCTGTCGTGGGTCTGCAACTACAACCAAGCACTACCATGTGCCGCTACTACCAAGCGCACCTCTGTCGTGGGTCTGCCGCTACAACCAAGCGCTCCCCATTGCCGCTACAACCAAGTGCTCCTCCGTCGTGGGTACGCCGCTGCAACCAAGTGCTCCCCTGTGCCATTATCCGTAACACACTTAGTCGTTTGATCAGCAGTCGTCAAGCCTCAACCGGCTCTAGGGTTTCCGTACACAGCATGCTCGTTCTGGGAGGGTCCACTCCACGAGCTAAGAGGTTGATGCATCAAATGACATGTAGTCCGGAGTTGATGTATCCCAAGATGTACCGTAGTGGTCACTACGGAAAACACAGAGGATTCTCGTACTGTTTTCTTCATCGTCGTAGTTGAATCCACTGAGGATCTTTGTACAGTCATCGTCGTCACATCAGCAGTTGCAGCCAGCTCTAGGGTTCCCGCACACAGCAAGCTCGTTCGGGAGGGTCCACTCCATGAGCCGAGAGGCTGATACATTAACTGACACATGGTCCGGAGTTGATGTATCCAAAAGATCCGTATCGTCAACAGGAACTCAACGCAACAGACGGCGCGTCAATCGGACGCATGGTCTGAGAGTTATTGGCTTTTTCGTCCCAGGGGCCCGGTTGGGTTTCAAGGCAAAACCAACCCGACCATACTCCACCTGTGTCTAAACCTCGGGCGGAGTATGCCAAAATATCCATCTCACTAAGAGGAACTCAACAAAAGTTGATGGCACGTCAATCGGACGTCCGTAGCTCAAGATATGAGCGTTTCCGCTCAGAGGGCCCGGTTGGTTTCGTGTACGAACCAACCCGGCCGAACACAAAGTGTTCTGAAACCTTGAGTGCGATATACCGAAACGACCGTCTCGATCCAAGGATCGCATCGCCGCTAACGGTGCGTCGTTTGGAGGTCCGTAGCCCGAGTTATGTTCATTTGAACCCAAACAGTCCGATAATGGGGGTTTCGGGCCCGGACCGACCCGGCCCGAGACCCCCCGGTGGACCCGAACCGAGTCGACCCGCCCCAGACGGGGTCAGCCCGGCTCGGCACGGCCCGGGCCGGCTGGGCGTGACCCTACCCGGCACGGCCCGGCTGGGGATAGCACGCTGACTGCCTCGGCTTTGGCCGAGCCATTCGGCAAACGGGGGGGGGGGGGGCGTTTGAACCGGTCGGGGGAATTTAATTTCCCTGGACCCTCCCTTTTTCGGCCGGCCCGACCTGGCCGGCCGGCTCCTTCTCAACGGGACCGGCATGGCCGGTTCCCTTCCAGCTCCATCACTGGTGGCCCTGTCCAGCCGCCTGTCACCTTACTCCGCTGCGGCCCGGAACCGGCCACGACCCTTGTCGTCCGGCGCGGTGCGACGGCATCGCGCCCCTTCATCGCAGCCCCGCTCCAGCCGCGGCACCTTCGATTTCCTTCGATGCGGAGCGACGGCGTCGCGTTCTTAAACTTATTTCCATGGCGTGGCGCGACGGTGCCGCACAATACCTTCCATGTGATTCCCGCGTGGTGCGACGACACCACGCCATCCCGTTCCATCCGCAAAGAAATCAAACATGAGCATAGGAGGGGGTTCGGCCGTGTTTGTGCGGTCCGACCCCTCTCTCGTTAATGATAACATCTAGTGGAAAATCCACGATAATCGATAAACTAGAATCATGAACGGAAATAATAAAATAAAATAATCCCCTACCTCGGTTCAGGAACGGTGTTCGTCAACGAGCCGCGGAAGACGAGCGTCGTGGAGGTCGGGCGTCGCGGGAGAACGTCGACGTCGCGAAGCGAGGATTCGAAGTCGTTGATGGCGATTCCGTCGTGGAAAACCGTCGTGGAAGAGATGATGCGGAAGAATAACGTCGCGTCGCGGATACGGCGTCGTGCAAGAACCGTGTTCTTTGGCGGAGAAGTTCTTCGTTGAAGAACAGTATTCTTTGCGTTCTTCGACGAGGATGAAGAAGAAGAAGACCGCTTCCCCAATTCTCTCCAGGTGACAAAACTCTAACCAAAAATAAAATAAGACTCTTTCTTATTTTATTAACACAACAACACATTTTAATGTCAAGAGATTGAAATTCAATAACCACACACAACTCACCTCATTAAACTCATTACATTAAAGTCATAGGTTATAACTTAAGTTAACAAAATTAATGTGGGAGTTGAGGGGGGTTTTAGAGGAAATTAAGGGGTGGGGTTCGTGTGGGCCCCACCACCCTCATAACCTCCCAAGGGAGGTTGGGTGGTTACCCAACTTCCATCAAGAGCTAACACATAGAGTAAAATAATAAAAATTGTAGTGTAATTATAAAATAAACTTCCACAATTTTTATTATCAACACTCGTGTAAATGAAACTCCGGAATAGGAGTTCCTAAGCAATTATCGGTGTTGCGGTTACATCGGTTCCCTCGGAATTCGATTCCGGGCACTGGTTCAAAAGTTAGAAATTCCCGCTCGTTCGTTCACTGAACGTACCCGAGCCAAACTTCGGAAATTGATTTCGGGCACACCTGGCCTCGTAATCAGGTGCTTTCAGAAACCGTGCTCTTGTAAAATTCCAAAGAAAATTAAGAAAAAAAAATTTCCCTTGAATTTTCCAGGTCATTACATTACTCACACCATAGGGCTTTACATCCCCGTAAATCATCAACACAATCAAGGGATACAAAGGTGGTAGAGCTAGGCGGTAAGACACCTTTCCAATCATGTTGAGGACCTGGAAGGGTCCGATAAAGCATGGAGACAACTTTCCACCTTGTCCAAATCTCCGTAATCCACATCAAGGTGAGACCCATATGAAGACGTGGTCACCATCCTCAAACTCTAGTGGCCTCCGCCTCCTGTCAGCGAAAGACTTCTGTCGGCTCTGAGCTGTCTTCATCCGCTCTTGGATGACCTAGACCATGTCTATCGTGTCCTGGACCACCTCTGGTCCCACAAGAGATGCTATGATTTCTTCTTTTCCGATAAGAGAAATCTGGTCACATCCCTTGGATGAACCACGTTCTTTGCCTAATACAGTCAATCCCGACATAGATGATACCAATCCATACCAAGGATGACGTCGTAAGCCCTCGACACTACTACCAAGAGATCCAACTGTTACTCTCGCCTCCAAGGGTTGAGTCACACTGTCGGCATCAGTGTGTGGTAACTGGGTCTCCTCCAGTAGATGTCTCACAAGTAAGGGTCAAGTCAACAGTCAAAACTGGAACCTCTTAGTAACAACAAAAAAGAGGACAGGAATGAAAACATCACAAAGGTATGCGTCTTTTATTATTGCAGCTCATCATACAAAGATGCTACATAATAGCAACAACGAACTAGAAGTACAAAAAAAATGTATCCACCAGTTCCGCTCCTGCCCATTTTCTCCCAGAGGTCCATGATCGAAGGCCTCAGCTGCCTGAAGCTGAGATCTCCCATGTCCACCAACTTCCTGCGGTCGGGGCAGACCTTCTGGTGGTGGTGGTGGCAACACCCTGAAGCGTCGTCCACCTCCAGCTGCACGGCCAGCTCCCCTGCCATGGCCACCTACTCCTTGTGGCCCGCCCTGATCGAACCTCTGCCTCTACCTGGGGGGTCCTTCATTCATCTGCTGGTCATCCGTATGGCGGGTCGGACAGTCACGAGCCATGTGACCAATCCCGCCGCAGGAGTAACACTTCCCTCTCATGGAAAGTTGTTGTCCACCCCGAGTGCCTCGCACAAACGATCCAGAGTCAGGATGTCGACCACCTGTAGGTCTAGTCCTCTTGGACCCCTGCGTCATGTATCTACTACCCACTGCAGAAGAATCTGCCGCATGAGCGGCTATTGGTGGGTCCTGCTGCTAGAGACTGCTCAGCAAGGAAACTCTCCACCAAGAGGGCTCACTCCAACACTCGTGTCTATGTCGGAATGTTGTGAGAAACAACTAAAGCTCTGATCTCTCGCCTGAGCCCCTGCTCGAAGGTTCGGGCCCTAAAGAATGGGTCCCGTACCATGTCTGTGGAATAGCGCGAGAGATCGGTAAACCTCGCCGCTTACTAGGCTACTGCCATGCTGCCCTACCGCATCTGTAGTAGCTCCTGAATGCGCCCCGCATGGAGGGTGGCCGGGATGAACTCTGAGCGGAAGAGGCTCTCGAAGTCCGTCCAGAGAAGAGATGTCTCATCGTGCACCTGGAGTATCAAGCTCCACCATCGGCCCGCTGCTGCGTGCAGGAGGCTCGCTGCAAGGACCACCATAAGATCCGCTGGTGTCCTCACTAACCGGAAAACTCGTACGACTGCCTTCAGCCAGTCCTCGGCTTCCTGGGGGTCCGTCTCCCCACGGAACCTGGGTGGTCGCTGGCGCTGGAACTCATGCAGTGCACTGAGGCGATGTGCATCATCAGCAGCTGGTGCTGGAAGTATCGGTGGCTCGGAGGGTAGAGCTACCACCGGTGACACTGCTGAAAAAGGGCCCTGCACCGAGGCCTCGTCGCTCGGTGGGCTGTCATCACACTCGACTCTCGGAACCCTAGCTAGCTGTTGTCATGGGGCCATCCTGAAAAGGAAACAGGTGCGCCAGGGTCAGAACAATATACCTAGTGAGCTGATACAAAGTAATCACAAGAAAACTAGAAACACACACGCAATCAATGTTTTCGTGCATTAAGTCGGAAATCAGAAGTCAGGGTCCTGGTGTACGGATACGTCGGCCGCCGCACCAACACTGGACTCCCAGGATTGATAAACACACTCAATACACTAAACACTATTGCTTCACATAGAAAATATTAGAGTTCGCGGTAGAACCGAACTCCTTTGATACCAATTTGTCACGACCCGTCCTCGGGGCCCGTGTCGTGACTACCCCAAGCCCGCCTTCCATAGGCCAAGGGTTGGCGACTAGCACCTAGGCGTAAATCTCGGTAAAAAGGGAAGGCATTGCATTTGTAAAGTAAACAAGCACCACAAAGTAAACAAGAGGAAAAGTAAACAGTAAGTGAAAACAGAGTACAACTGTAAGTGCGGAAAAGTAAGTGTGCTAGTATACAAACCCAAACTGAAAGTAAAGTACAACTGGAAAGGGAAAACAACAACTGAAAAGTAAAAGTCGCAACACCGAGCTGTCCATTGGAAATCCCACCTGAAGGGTGGGTACATATAGCTCCACTCCTCCTCGGGGCCCGCCGTCCGCTCTAAGCACATCCCGCCCATTGGTCCACCTGCAGGTATCGTCCTGCTCTGCAAGCCTCAACCACGATCAACGCTGTCCGTCGTCTGTAACCAACACAACGTAGTGCGGGCATATCCCGTGCAAGGGTGAGTATAGGCTACTTAGTAGGGACCCCGAGACCCCTGAAGGTCTCCCAAAATCCACTAAGGATAAACCACAAAGGAAAGATACACTCACGAAGTAACAACCGACACTGCTTAGGTATATGCCCATACATATACCTAAGTCATCAATTCCAGTATGCTCCAACCTCCGAGCCCATGTACAACCTAGACCACACAGGAGAGTATAAATATTCCACACATGAAAGCAAAACGTGATCCACACAGGATAGCACAACACAATCCACACAGGAAAGCAAATAGGATTCATCTCACACAGGTATACTTCTTCAAATGAAAATATAGATGATCAGATGTAGCCACTGATTCATCTAAGCCGTCAGACCCACAAAGGATTAGTAGGTACTAACCCCCGCAAGGACCTACACAGGGTCGTTCAGAAAGTTGAACCCAAAGCTATTGGGAAAATCTTTTTCCATCAAGTACAGTGGTTATGCCGCTACAACCAAGCGCTGCACCTATCAGGTATTATGGGCCTTCTGCTACAACCAAATGCTCTTCCTTCGTGGGTCTGCCGCTACAAACATGCGCTCCCTTGTGCCGCTACAACCAAGCGCACCACTATCGTGGGTCTGCCGCTACAACCAATCACTCCCTTGTGCCGTTACTACCAAGCGCACCTCTGTCGTGGGTCTGCCGCTACAACCAAGCGCTCCCCAGTGCCGCTACAACCAATCACTACTCAGTCGTGGGTCTGCCGCTACAACCAAGCGCTCCCCTATGCCGTTATCCGTAACACACCGAGTCGTTCGATCAGCAGTCGTCAAGTATCAACCGGCTCTAGGGTTTCCGTACTCACCATGCTCGTTCTGGGAGGGTCCACTCCACGAGCTAAGAGGTTGATGCATCAACTGACATGTAGTCCGGAGTTGATGTATCCCAAGTTGTACCCTAGTGGTCACTACCGAAAACAGGGAGGATTCTCGTACTGTTTTATTCATCGTCGTAGTTGAATCCACTGAGGATCTCTGTACAGTCGTCGTCGTCACAGTAGCAGTTGCAGCCAGCTCTAGGGTTCCCGCACACAGCAAGCTCGTTCGGGAGGGTCCGCTCCACGAGCTGAGAGGCTGATACATCAACAGACACATGTTCCAGAGTTGATGTATCCAAAAGATCCGTATCATCAACAGGAACTCAACGCAACAGAGGGCGCGTCAATCAGACGTCTGGTCTGAGAGTTATTGGCTTTTTCGTCCCAGGGGACCGGTTGGTTTTTAAGGAAAAACCAACCCGACCATACTCCACATGCGTCCAAACCTCGGGCGGAGTATGCCAAAAGATCCATCTCACTAAGAGGAACTCAAAAAAGTTGATGGCACGTCAATCGGACGTCCGTAGCTCAAAATATGAGCGTTTCCGCTCCGAGGGCCCGGTTGGTTTCGTGTACGAACCAACCTGGCCGAACACAAAGTATTCCGAAACCTTGAGTGTGATATACCGAAATGACCGTCTCAATCCAAGGATCACATCACCGTTGACGGCGCATCTTTTGGAGTTCCGTAGCCCGAGTTATGGTCATTTGAACCCAAAAATTCCGATAACGGGGGTTTCGGGCCCGAGACCGACCCGGCCCGAGACCCCCCGGTCGACCCAAACCGGGTCGACCCGCCCCAGACAGGGTCGGCCCGGCCCGGCGCAGCCCGGTTGGAGACAGCGCGCCCAGCACGTTGTCTGCCTTGGCTTTGGCCGAGCTGTTCGGCAAAGGGGGGGGGGGCTGTTTGAATCGGCCGGGGGAATTTAATTTCCCCGGCCCCTCCCTTTTCTGGCCGGCCCAACCTGGCCGGCCGACTCCTTCTCAACGGGACCGGCGTGGCCGGTCCCCTTCCAGCTCTATCACCGGAGGCCCGGTCCGGCTGCCGGTCACCTTGCTCCGCCGCGTCCTGGAACCGGCCACGACCCTTGTCTTCTGGCACGGTGCGACGGCACCGCGCCCCTTCGTCGCGGCCCCGCTCCAGCCGCGGCGCCTTCGATTTCCTTCGGCGTGGCGCGACGGCGTCGCGTTCTTAAACTTCTTTCCATGGCGCGGCATGACGGCGCCACACAATACTTGTCGTGTGATTCCCGTGTGGTGCGACGGCACCACGCCATCCCGTTCCATCTGCAAAGAAATCAAACATGAACATAGGAGGGGGTTCGGTCGTGTTTGTGCGGTCCGGCCCCCCTGTCGTTAATGATAAAATCTAGTCAAAAATCCATGAAAATCGATAAACTAGATTCATGAATGAAAATAATAAAATAAAATAATCCCCTACCTCGGTTCAGGAACGGTGTTCGTCAACGAGCCGCGGAAGACGAGCGTCGCGGAGGTCGGGCGTCGCGGGAGAACGTCGACGTCGCGAAGCGAGGATTCGAAGTCGTTGACGGAAATTCTGTCGTGGAAAACCACCGCGGAAGAGACGACGCGTAAGAAGAACGCCACGTCGTGGATATGGCTTCGTGGAAGAACTGTGTACTTTGGTGGAGAAGTTCTTCATTGAAGAACGATATTCTTCGCGTTCTTCGTCGAGGCTGAAGAAGAAGAATACCACTTCCCCAATTCTCTCAAGGTGACAAAACTCTAACCAAAAATAAAATAAGACTCTTTCTTATTTTATTAACACAACAACACATTTGAATTTCAAGAGTTTGAAATTCAATAACCACACACAACTCACCTCATTAAACTCATTACATTTAAGTCATAGGTTATAACTTAAGTTAACAAAATTAAAGTGGGAGTTGAGGGGGGTTTTAGAGGATATGAAGGGGTGGGGTTCGTGTGGGCCCCACCAACCTCATAACCTCCCATGGGAGGTTGGGTGGTTACCCAACTTCCATCAAGAGCTAACACATAGAGTTAAATAATAAAAATTGTAGTGTAATTATAAAATAAACCTCCACATTTTTTATTATTAACACTCGTGTAAACGCAACTCCGGAATAGGAGTTCCTAAGCAATTACCGGCGCTGCGGTTCCAGTGGTGCCCTCGGAATTCGATTCCGGGCACTGGTTCAAAATTTAGAAATTCCCCGCTCATTCGTTCACTGAACGTACCAGAGCCAAACTTCGGAAATTGATTCCGGGCACACCGGGCCTCGGAATCAGGTGCCGTCAGAAACTGCGCTCTTGTAAAATTCCAAAGAAAATTAAGAAAAAAAATTTTCCTTGAATTTTCTGGGTCTTTACACAATGAATATTCATCTATATGGATTTAAAATCTATGTATGGAAGAGTGGGTTATTATAGAGTAATAGTTCACATTTTGTGATGTTGGAGGAATTACCTCCAAGCAGAGCATTTTGGGGTGTTTACGAAGCACAAAATCCCTGGTTATATTTTCAGATTATGTGACATGAAATTCAATATGAAAAATTTGGTTGAATACCTTCATTCCTTTTATTTTTATCTTTTATATATTCCTAGGTAAGGCAGTTCGGTAGTAGATGCTCTAAGCCGAAGGACTCATAAATAAGGAATTCACAATACCTGTAGTGATTAGTAACTTATGGATCAATTATTTGATATGATTTAGAGGTTCATGTCCATCAAGAATATTCTATACATGAATTTTTATCTATGACCTTTTCACATATTTAGAAATAGTTAATTAGGTAGTTATTACATCCCAAGGGTTTAGTCTTAAGGGTGAGTGTTTTAGATAAGGATCCACCACAAGTATAAATCATTGATGAGGATAAAATCGTTTATATTAATCAATGTGTCTAGGTTCTTACAGACATCCGAGAGGAAATGATATGGGATTATCATGCTTCAATATGGTCAGCACTTTCCATTCATACCAAGATATGTCGTGACATACATCACCAATATATTTGGCCTGATATGCAAATGGAGACTACTAGATTTGTCACTCTGTGTTCCACCTTCCAGTATGTGAAGTTATAAATCTAGTATATAGCAAGGAGTTTATATTCATCACATAACCCTATGTGGAAATGGGATGATGTGATGATATATTTTGTGAATCGGTTACCAAAATCCCCTTAAGGTAGTGATATAGTATGGGTTTTCATTGATTGGATCCTAAAGGTCATTGAATTCGTACCCATAAAAATGACATTATTAGTGGATGATCTTGGGGGACTGTATGTCCATGATATTATATACATAAATGGTGTCCCCCATACTATAAATTATGGTAGGGGTTCTCATTTCACTTTGAGTATTTCATAGGGGTTACATGATGCTTTGGATACACAGGTTCTTTCCAGCACAACCTTTCACCCTTAGACCGACTGTGAGTCAGAATGGATGATGCATGTTTTAGGGGAAATGCTCCAAGTATGTGTTATTTACATTGGATATTATTTATATAAATATATACCACATAACATGTTCTCATACTATAACAAATTTCATGTGATTATTTAGATGTTACCTTATCAATATTTATATAGTATGTTATGGAATACACATCTGTGTTGGTTAGAGGTAGGAAATTCCACATTAGTGGGAGATTGGATGTTTAAAAAGACTTCAAAGTAGTTTTAATTGACCAGGAAATGAATGTCTAAAAATCATTCTAGACAGAAGTCATATTATTATCGTCAATATCAACCACTATAATTATATATGGGGAGCTCGTATTTCTTTTGTGTTTCAACTATTCTAGTAAATCAATGATTTATATAGAAGGTATATATTTTACCTCAGTTATTTATATATTTTTATGTTGTGGTTAAAGGTGGTATAGTATCCTATCAGTTGTAGTTTCCTAAAATGTACTGGACTATGAAGGGTGCCTTCCATGTTTTACTCATCATTGTAACTATTTAGATTAATCTCATATCTTTCATCCTGATGTGGTTTTGTTGGAGGATGATGGTTCCTTTCACGAGAAAAACATCTATATTTTGTACTAGAGAATGAAGGCTCTCATAGGCAGGTTAGTATCTATATTATAGGTGATATGGAATCATTGTCTTATAAAGGACAAAACCTAGGAGCGAGAGGCCAACATATGCTCTTATTGGAAATAGTTTTTCTAAAATGATGGTTTACCCCCCATGTAATAGAAAATTGGGGATGGGTTTATTTAAGGTTTAACATTGTAAGATCTTGAATTTTCTTTAAGATATAGAACCCTTTAATTTCATATTGTTTAATTAGTTTTATCTAAATGGAAATGCCTAATGAGGTTACAGAAGAAATGAGGGTGTAATGGGCTTGATTGGATCCATAGCCTCAATTTTTTTGAGGAAAAAACTAGGCCACATGGTTTTTATAAATATTATAACATGTACTTCGTGGTTAGAACCCATGGTGGGGGGTGATACAGTACACTATCAGGGGTCATGTAATTTATTTATCATTGTACAACCTTAGTTTCATGGCCATGTGGGAAGAGGTAAATTGATCATAAAGGCTATATATGGTTTTTTGAATTTTTTTATACATGCCATGTAAGGTGTGTCCATGGGAAGTGGGGTTTTCATTAGTGGCACAATGTTTGTCCAACTAATGATCTTCCGATTTTATTTAAAATATCAATTTTCCCTTCCTTATATTCATTCATTCTCTCTCATTCATTTATATCTAACACATAGAAGGCTATCCTCCTACGTGAGACCTCTCCCATATCTTAATGTTAGTCATTGATGTTTTTCTTTTGACCGTTTTCCAATACATGTTATGTATATCATTTTGGATTGCCAACATGAATCTATCTATTAATTTATGTCCTTTATTCATTCATATTACTTTACGTTGTGTTATTTTACTATGATATCATATTCCCTATTTCTAGTTCATTTTTTTATTTTTCCATTTTATTATGATTTATTCCAAAATAAAGGTAGATACTTTACACGTGTTCTTCCAAAATTATATGGTTGCTGTTATATACATTTTACCTAAGTTATTGTTGTCCAATTAATTATAACTCTTATACAGCATTCCATTCTTCCTGAACATTTTTCCTAAATTAATTTAATTCCTCAATTACATTTTTGGAACCTCAATTGAGTTTCCAACATAGATCTTAGAGTTTTTTATAGGTTTTCATCATCAACCCTTGCTACCTATTAGGTGGGTTCCTTCAATTTTCATGTGATAAACTACCCCTTTTGGTGTGTGCGATCATCTACACACTACTAGGATCATTATAAAAGTTATCTGAGATAATTTGAGATGGGCATTCCTCTTTTTATCATTTATATAAATGTTATTAAATAATGTTAAGGGCTTTATTAAATGAGAATGTGGAATAGGATGGGTATTTTATTTTCATATTCCACTTTATAATGATAATATTAATTTTATATGAACATTAATATGGCCCCTAAAAAATTATATACTTTCATGTTATTATAAATATCGATATGGCACTGACATTTTATGTTAGTTGGGAACCTATTATATCTCAAAGTGAAACCAATGTATTATGATGGTAAGGAACCTGTTACATCATGGTATGTTATCAACAAGGTATTAAGGTATGGAACCCTTTGAATTATGGTATGACACAAACATAGGGATGTGGGTATGGAACTTGTAACCCCAAGATATGATTAATTATGTTTTGTCACCAATGAGAGGTTTCATGATATTACATGTACAATCTCTATAAACATTCATGTCTTTGGATTTAGGTCTACCTATTTATAGGCCATAGAACCTAGCATGTATAGGCCTGTTACACTTTCTGCTTGTCATGTATGATTAGATGGGTGTTACCTACTATTGACAGTTAATATATGTTTTTTAGAATCATCTATTATAGGTTATTTTTATTCAAATTGTGCTATATAACTGTGTATATCTATCATTTATTTCAATATTCCTGTTATACCTACACATGATTATAGTTCACATGCATATGATTGATTTTTTATGGACATTGTTTTTGGAGTCCTAATTAGTTTATCGCACACCCTATTCGGGCCACTCATGATACCCAAATATACTTCATGATGAAAGGTAGTGGAAAGAGAAAGAGTTCAGTCATAAATTCTTAACAGACTATAACATGGGACCACATGACCAATAATTGTATCACGATGCTATAGAAGTATCCTTTTTGGACTTTTTTCTATTTGATAAATATATTAGACTAGATGATTATGACCATGTGTTTCCAAATTTTTTATTGATTTGTTATATAGTCATCATTTTTGATATGATGTTTCATTTGGATTTGATTATTATTACTACCATCTGGAAGATTTACATATATTGTTTTGTTATTTTTGTTAATCTTATACTATTTATTCTTCATCTCACCACATTTCCACTCTGATTATGAGGGTATAATATCCTTATTGTACCACTATTGACCCTCACTGGGATTCGACAACCTCTGATGTATTGGGAGGTGTGCTTGAGGCCCTGTGACCAAGCATATTGAGGAACTGATTAGTGACTTTTGGGTAGTGATGTTACATACGGCCTACTCTAGTATACTTTTACATATTTAATATATGTTCATCAATATCTTCCAAATAATGATATTGGAATGGTTAACCTAATAAATTTTTTGGGGTTTTGAATCCTTCTATATGTAAATGGGTACTATTAATGAGACAGTTCGTACATATCTGATGTTATCCATATGATTCTTTTTATTGTTTATAAATGTGTAGATACTAGTATTTTGAATCCATATAAACATGAAATATAGAGTTTACCACTATCCAAGAAGGTGATCGGTGTTTTAAATATGAGATTGAAACTCTAAGAGATAACTTATGTATCATAGGGTATCATGAATAAAAACATATATACATTATATATGTCTAACACGTGAAACAAAAAGTCCTTCTAAAAGGAAATTTATAAGGGAACATATAGATTTGATGTAGAGCTAATGATTTAGGAATGAGTATTTTTTATTTGACTTATAAGAGGAATTATAGTCTGCAAAGTTTGATTTACCCTCAACCCACTGATTGGAAAGTATATATTATTGGTTCTGGTAAGGGTTATTTCCCAAGGGTTTACCAATATGAGAATTACATTAGGACTAATACCGAGTGGATGCCAATATATGAAGTTGTTTTTACTATGTCATTGGATATCGATTACACACTAAGGTTTCGCTAATTGTAAAAATTTATGATTCTTGTGTTATAGACTTTGAAAATACATAAGGCCACATGAATCATTCATTGTTTGAGAAACAAGGGATATAAATTTATCTATCATGTTACATATGGATACAATACTTATGTAATAGGTTAGGCCGGATGGGATGTTTGGAATGGATATTAGGCCTTATTAAGTCCTCTTATGTATCTTGTTTGGATCAGAATTATAGTTTCCTATGTCTTATTATCTTCATGATATGCTGATGGATGAGGAGGAATGATAGACACGCATGTGGTGAACATTAAAAAATATTATGGACTTATACTGAAGTGGATGTCCAGGTATGATCCAATTTCATATCTGGTGATGGTAAATAAAGGATTATAGACTTATAATATAATTTTAGTCCCATGAGCTAATGTGTTTGGGATAATGATGTGTTTACACAAGGGTGTATTCCCATTGGATTCTATTCAACACTTACTCTCTGACGGGTAGAGGGTAGGGTGACCATGAGTGGCCTAGGGATCTAATAATGAAAGAATATACCTAGAATATTATGGTCACTTACCATATAAGGTAGAATTATTTTCAAAAGGATTATAGTTTTAGGTTGAAATGGTTTTAGGACACATTCTTGAGTGTTCCAACTAGAAATAGTTAAAAGGTGTAGGGATGCCAGCCTGACATGTTCAAAGGTGTCTACATGACATTTACGTGAGTCTTCACTTGATTCAATTCAACATTTTTGGGAGCTATCACAAGATTCAGAAAAAATATATTTATATTTTCATGTGGCATGGATGATATGTCCTTAGGTCACCATATAATCTAGATGATATGACTAGATGACCTCTCATGATCTTATTAACATGTCTGAAAGACATCACATGTTCTTCTTGACATGTCTCTGGGATATCACATAATCTTCTTCACATGTTTGGAGAAATTTTCATATAATTCTTAACAATTTTGGAGGAATTTGCATGATATTCTTGACATATCTGAAGGAAATCTTATGACTTGCTTGAAATGTCTTGATTAAATATCATTATTTTCATGACATGTATAGTGGTCATCAAATAATCATTTTGAAAAGTTTTGAGGTCTCTGTGTGACATGGATGATATATATTAAGGGTGTTGAGTGATATGTTTGATATTCTAAGAGGCCATTGCATAATATTTCGAACAATATTAGGGTGTATAAAGACATATCCTTTCTCTATTTATAAAATTTTCTAGCTGTCTTATTTATATTTCATTAGTGTCTTTCGGAAAAGTATTAATAATTCCATACATGTCCTAAATGTCTATCTAAAATGTCGAAAGTGTTTTGCTAACATGTCTTGGGTTTCAACTATACATGTACTAAATTTATATATAACTTGTCTAGGGTACTTTTCATGGTCAAAGAAGACATGTCCATAGTCATTTCTTATGATCAATGTTGACATGTCCAAAGTGATTCACATGATCAAAGATGGTGTGTCCAAATCAATAAGAATTTATAATCCATACGATGGTGTATTTGCGATGGATTCTCGTCAGAAATGACTTTGTGTGATGGGTATCCTTCATAAATAGCCCATCAAGGAAGAAGTCGTCAAAAATATAATTTCTTTGATGGTCCATCATAGAAGACCATCTTTTGTGATGGATATACAATCTGTTTAAAAAAACTGAAATATTATTTATAACCATTTTATGATGATCCGTCTCCAAACCCTTTTGCAACGGATAAATAATCCATCACAAATAACATTTAAAAAAAATAAATTATTAAATTATTTATAAGTAAATAAAATAAAAAATATTTAAAAAACATTAAAAAAATTAAAAAAAAATTATAACACATATAAAAGTAACATAACATTTCATATATATTGTGTCTATCGTACTAAATTACAAAACAATCATGAAAATATTCATAAATAATCAACTGGAATTAGGTGGAGAAGGATCACTAAATAGAAAAGGGGATAAACTCCATACCAAATCCACATTCAAGTCACTGCATATACTCCATCTTCTCATCATATCCAAGACACTTCTTGTCATGCTCCACCTCCCTCTACTTCTGCATTTTATGTATCATCTCATCCTAAGCTCTCAACCTCTCCTCATAAGATGTAGCAGACGACAATGTCGATGAATACGCTCCATGATCTCCTTTCATGCTCATTAATGCCATCGCAGAAGTCCCATAATAACTCGTAGGTTTTAGTTCAGAACCAATATGAATCACTAGATCTTTCTCGACACCCTGTGAAGTCACTCGTATCCAAGCCCCCTAATTAAAACCCAATGTAACAGAGACATCTTATTCGGCCTCAGCTTGACTCTCCTATGAATGAGAAGTCACAACTTCATTTGTTTTCATTAAATATAATAGCAAATTATAATAAAAATAAATTGTATATTGATGACATTGTTCAACATATTCACTAACCACACTAAGGTGTTATCATTCACCTACAACATATTCTGTACGAGGATCAAAATAAATCTTCTTATAAACATCGAAATTTATAATAGATGTGCCAGTAGTGGCCTATATAATATAAAAAAATTATAGTTAAAAATGAATATGCATTAATAAATCATATCAGTTTCCATATATTGTTGATGTATTCCAAATGTACAACCCCTGACCCTATGGGAGATCTCTGGCCTCCCCCGTCCCTGACATCCACCTACTGGTCTCCTACTAAAATTCTATCGTAGCTAGAAGAAGCACAACCCATCCCATACCTAACCTGATATATAGTCGTGATAATGAGAGATGCAAGAGTGATCAAATACTATTGCACATTCTTTATTCGTATCTCACTTTCTGATGTTGGGTAGATAATAATGAATGCGCTCGAGTATACAAGTATCCCATGACATTCAGATAGGAAGTCCCTGACTATCAAATTTCTGAGAAAATAAATTATAGAAGATAATTAAATAAATATATTATTAATTAAATAAATTTTTAAATAGTATAGATTATTTAATAATGTAAAATCCAGTTCTGAAACATCTGGTCACACACATAAGTGACTGCCATTTCCCATGGCACCCATGGCTCAGAAAAGAAATTTCTCAAAATTGCACAAGCCAGTCCAATGACTAAATGTTAAAAACTGTTCAAATTGAAACCAATATATAATCTTAAAACTATTCCCAAAATTAGTAAACTTATTTAATAGAAAATTATGTTCTTATTAAATAATTAAACAGACCTTTGTAAATTCAGATCAAAATAAATAGATGGTCATATCTAGGGAATAGAATCTGGAATAAATAATTGAGTAAAAATGAACCCCCTCTATGTAGGCCCACCAGCCTATGGAGGGGGAGCTAAATTGGTCGCGTCATCCAGAAGTTCAAAATCAGTGAGAGAATGTAATAAATCATCACGAGGATCATCTCCTATCATCTGAAACAAATATTCTCACCGCCAAGAGATTGAAAACAAATATGAAATATAAAAAACTAATGAATGTCAAAATAAAATAATGTTACCTATAACAGATTATTAATAGAAATCTGTAATTTAAAAAACTAATAAATATCAGAATATGATAATTACATATAACTAAAGTCCTAAATATAATGCATCAATTGTCATGTTTTTTACATTTTCATCATCCTAAATGTGTTCATCCTCATCTTCATTAGTGTCAACTTCCATATGAAGTTCAGTTTCATCATCCGTTATTAATTTTTCAAACATATTTATATCATCATCTCTTCACTGAATAGTTTTATCATCGATATTTACATCTAATCAAGTAATAGATATATTTTGGGATGTTTCTAGAAAAATATAAATATGTTGCACTTTCATAGAACCATTTTCATTTTTGATAAATTGATTGTCACGTGATTTTATTTTTATCACACTCCACCAGTCTTTCAATTATCTCAAAACAACACATTAATAAACATAGTTAACATGTTGCACTCAATGTTCCAACATAAGTTGTTCATTTGATGCAAGAATATTATTATATTTAATGTTAAAGACTCCGTGTCGTGGATGAACTCACAACAAACAATCATAATCAAACTAATGAAATTTAAACAAAGTAACATAATTTTATCCAAGATAACAGAACTCAATTATTTCATCTAGAATACAATAAATTTAAACATATCTTTTCTTATGATGGTATCCTTTTGAATGAACACCACTATTCATTGATTTATTTGAGTCATCATATATACATGTATGAAATCAAAAACCATTAATCGTATACCAATTATAAGATTTTACCAATATCTATGGAGGGTTTTTGAGCACATATAATCAACTAAAAATTTTATTTTCATGTTGTGTCACCTGTAAACAGTAAAAATTATTATTATTAGATATCATTGAAAACTTTGTTTATCATTCCATAAAAAACTATACTTAAAAATGATTTAAAAAAATATGAAAATTTTGGTTATTGATTTCCCCAAGATCATCATATGTAATTTGTAGAAATTGATTTTTGATATGGTCACCACATAGTCTACAAAAGTTTTTAATGTAAATAAAGAAATATTTTATAGATATTTAGAAATATAATAAAAAATTATTAATTACTGCAGAAATCATTTCATTTAATCATGATTTTGCAGAATATAAGTATGAGCTCTATATAGTTCTTCATTTGTATGATATCGCACACAATAACTACAAAAACTAAGCTCAGACTGACTAAAAACTGACAAATAATGGTATATGACATCATCAACAAGTTTTTCATTGTGGCCCATCTGATTATGTTTTGAAGGATATTCTGACCAAAAATAATAAGAGCGGAAATTTTAAATTTCCTTCTGCATTCATGTTTCTACAATAGACCCTTCAAATGATGCTTTGTTTTGTACTTTATTCCATAATTTTTTCATACATATCTCAAATGGATACATCCACCTGAATTATATTATCCCTCCACATGTATCATTATATGGAATATGAAATATTAAATGATCCATAGAATCAAAGAAGCTCGATGGGAATATTTTCTCTAATTTACATAAAATTAAAACAAAATATTTTTCAGGGAATTAAATGCATTATAATTCTATTTTTGGAATAAAATATCTCAAATTAAAATGATATTTAAGTCAACAGATACCAGATTGAAGAATTAAACAGCCCTCTAAGACCAATAGGTAGTAATCATAGAATTATGACATTACAATCATGAATTTTTAACCCATTAATATGCCCATTTGTGAGGAAATGAGATAAATTAAAAGAATAAGCATATTGTAATCTCAAATATATAATCCATTGAGAGAATAATAACTAGGTTTATTAACAATTTGATTATGTTTCTTTAGGCTTCATTAATTTGTGTGATCTTACATCTTCAAATAATTCATGTTTCGACATCAATAAATTTGCGCAAGATCGAAATGTGACTTTACATTATCTTTGGTCTTACTAGGTGTGTCCAAAATGGTAAAAAAATGTTATCAAAAACATTTTTTTCAAAATAAAATTTATTTAACATGTGACGAACCATCAAATTAGACTAATTTGAAATGTCCCAAAAATACCCTGCTTTATCCAATTAGGATCTCTCCCAAAACCATTTATCTTTTTTATCATTTATGGTTTGAACAAAAGTATCATGAAGTAAGGAAAAGATAGTATACTTTACTTGATTACCTAAGAGAATAGCTGGAAGTGCGTCTATTTCAATTCGAACATTTTATAAATTATTTCTATTTCTTTGAAAAGGGTGACTGCAAGAAGAAATATCTGAGGACAATCAATATTACTAACCTTTCTCCCAATATAATTAATAAATGATTTTTTATTATCCATACAATATGGACATGTTTTTAGACAATGTGTGCTCAATATAGATAACATATGATAAACAAAAAAGTCAATTATCATCCATATTAATGAAACCTTCAATATAAACTTTTGATATGTAGTTATATCAAATATAGTCACACTATTGTTACATAATGAAATTAACTCATCAATTTGTTGTTTCAAATAAACATAAATATAATTTATTTGGATTTCCTGTAATTAACAATATCATATATATATATATGTTTCTTTCATCAACATCCAAGGAGTCAAGTTGTAAAGAGAAATGAAAATTGGCCAACAAGATTATTGATTATCGTAAGCACCAAATGGACAAAAACCATTAGTAGAATGGACGAACCGTATGTCATGAGGATCTACTGCAAAAGAAGTATGTTCCTGATAAAAATATTTTCATGATTCACCATCACATGGATGATTTCATATTTTTTCTGATGGAAATATTTGATTTATTCCATGTCATATATCCAGTTGTGATGTGATACATAAATAAACGCTGTAAACAAGGTGTAATTGGAAGATATCTCAATTGTTTCATGGGATCTATGGACTTTAATTGTGGTGTCTCTTTATACAAAGATTCGACACATGTTGAAAAATTAACAAAAGATTAATTTTTAATATAATATATGATGTAGTCATATGAACATGCATGGATCATATAATAACTTATACAGAAATTATGAACCAACATTTTACTTTCAAAGAAACTTGTAGGTATTATATTTCTATCTGAAAACAATGAATTAACCAAAGATAAAATCTAATAAAAAACTATTATACATTCTAAAATCTGATTTAAGAGCCATAAATTTTTTAATAGATTCATGTTTTCTCATTTGGCTTCCCAGATATAAGGTATCCTCAGTTGATTGCAACAAATTGCAAAAATGAGAAGGTTCATATTTCGGATTTGGAAAGTCATTCAGAGTAGTTGTATCAAGAATAGATGTATGATCTACTGCATGAATTAAATTTTGAAATAATGGATCTAGTACCAAAAATTTTGAATTTTCCACAGAACTCTTTTCAACACGTTGATACCAAAAAATATAATCTTTCTGAAAACCATAACATAACAGATGAAGTCCAACATTGTCAAAGGTTTCGAATGTCTTATGTCCAAATATCTGACATAAATTCTTTTTTTCTTCATAAACAAAATTTGAAATCAAAAATGAAAATGATATAAAGGCTACAACACCTTCAAAATAGACCTGATTTAAAAAAGATTTGTTTGAATATTCTGATTATTTATCCATTCACAATCATGTAATAAATATTGTTGTCTACATCCAGAGTATATAGTTATCTAAAAAAAACATGATTAATAATAATTATTGTTGATCATTTTGACTAGTTGAATACTATTATTATATTTTACCATCATGAAATATTATATGAAATATGAGCAGTGTGAGGCAATATGTCTTCATTATCTTAAGGGGCCTGTATAGGATAAGTGTAGAAAAAAATAAATATATTATATATATTATATAAGTCACATGCTATTTCTGAAAATAATATAATATCTTTTGAATTGTGTCGCTTGTGATTAATAGGTGATCACTGCTAAATCTAGGATTTGGGGTTTATCCTACACGCAACATTAGATTTGTGAGCATCAGGTAGTTACATTACATGCGAGGGTAATTTATTTAATATTTGTATTATTAATTATTATAAAAATTCAATATATATTTCAAACTATATATCATATGATAAATCGGAGATCGCCAATGGGTCTGGGAAGTGGGGTTTACCGTAGGCACGATGTAACATTTGTTAGTGTTGACAATTTTGTTACATCGGACATAGAGGTGTAATTTTTTATCTTTTATTAATGTTATTTATATTATTATTTATTTTAATATGTAAATATATATTATAGTATTAATACAAATTATTAATACAGTTTTTTAAATTATTCAAACATTTATATGAAATGATTATTAATTATTTAATAATTACTATATATATATAACAATTAATTATAAATTATGTAATTAAAATTATTAATTGTTTAATGATTATTGTTAAAAATTAGGTAATGATTTTAATTAATTATTATTAAATATTATAAACAATGTATTTATTATTATGTAATGATTATTATTCATTGTTTAAATTATTATAAATTTTTCAATGATTATATATATATATCATAATTTCAGAAATTATTATCGAAATTTTATTGTTACAATTTTATTATGTAATGATTATTATTATTACAATTTGATAAATTATCTATATAATTATTAATTATGTAATGATTATTATTAAATAATATAAATTATTATTTAATTTTAATAATTATATTATATTTATATATTAATTTCTTAATTCATATAAATACATCAAATATATTCTAACTCATTTTTGAACAAATATAAAAATATAAAATCTATATAATCGTATATATATATATAAATAAATATATATATATATATATATATATAATTTGATTACCATGAATTTATAATTTATATAAGTAATTTATAAATAAAATCGAGTTCATATTTTTGAATTGATAATTAATTTGGATTCAAAATAATTTAGAATAAATAATTTTTTAATTAATAATTTTTTCCTATATGTATTATAATAGTTGTATGAGTGGGGTGGTTTTACAACATTTATACGAAATTTCAATTGTAATTATTTTAATTAATACAACATTTTATAGGAATTATTATGAATTTTTAAAAATTATATTTTATTATAACTTTTTTACAAATTTATATAATTATATAATTATCAATAATATTTACAATTTATTAATAATAAGGACTCATTAACTGTTACTAATTATATTTTTTTTATTTTTACTAGTTATTAAAATTAATACAACATTTTTAATAATTAGTATTTTTTTAGAATTTATAATAATTCTTTATATTAGTTATATTTTTTACAAACTATTACAAAAAAATATCCTAATAATTATTAAATATGTTTTTAATAAATATTAAATATTTTAAATTGTCCATGATTTTCAATTATACAATTTTTTAATGTTTATTTATAAAACAATATTCTTATAAATAACATTTTATTAAAATGTTTTCTTAGAATTAATTTTATCATCATTATTAAAAATAAATCAATTATATTTAAACATTCAAATATTTAGACATGCATACATACATACACGTGTGCCAGAAAAAAATTTATTAAAAAACATTATTATTATAAATAATTATTATTGTAAAAAAATATTATGCTCATGAAAATATAATTATAAACAAATATTTTATGCACACAAATATTATTATTATGCACGAACAAATATTATTATTATGCATGTGCAAAAAAAATTATCATAACAAATATTTAAACATATGTTTATGCGTGCAAAAAAATTGAACTAGGAATCCAATAAAATGAATAATAAAATCGAAAAACAGTAACAAATAATAGATAAAATTATAATTAATTTCCTTCAACCCAAGAACACGAACAAAAATAAAATAAATCTATGTATTGAAGAAATTCGTATATATGCAAACAAATAAAAACCTCCATCATATATTAATAATAATCATTTTTAGATAATATATAATAATAATATTTTTACAACCCTAAACACTAAAAACAATCTATACAATTTGAAAATAAAATATTGGAAAAATATTATAAATCAAGTTAAAACAATTTGTGCGTAATCAAAATACTCAAATATGCAATAATAAATTTATGCTAACCCTACATGTCAAATAAATCATCAAATAGGGTAAAATTTAAAACCTATTTTGTTCAATTTATCAATCTAATGAAAATATGAAAAAAAAAACTGATAAAGGACATAAGCAGAGTCCATCCCATGGAGATTTTGTGTGAAATAACCCAAAAATCAGATGAAACAGAGCTTTTTGGGGTTGCCCAAAGATGGGTGGTTGGTAGGATTCTACTACATTCAGGAGAGGTAATGATGGAAGAAAAGTGGATGAAAAAGAAAGGGGTGGCGGAACCTGTTAAAATTTAATACTTTTTGTGATGGAATAATAGTGAGAGAATTAATTTTGTCACAACATATGTTTGCATTGAAAATTATTTGCAACGAAAGTCAATTCTTCTCCCAAATACCGTCGACTCAAAGCGCATTTGTGACGGATTATTCAATCCTTCGAAAATGTCGGTCGCAGATGATTTTAATGATAGAATCTGAGAAATCCCACCAAAAAAATTTGTGACAAACTTATAAATCCATCGCCAATAGTTACTATTCGTGAAAAATTCTTCTTTTGTCGCAAATAAGTGTTGTTTGTGGACTATTTGCGATGGAAAAATTGTTTGTCGTAAATGTACTGTCACATCTATATAAAATTCAAGTAGTGGTGTGCTCAAAGATAACATGTCCAGGTTCTTTCACAGGTGTAAATATAATGTTTATAGCGCACTTCACATGATCAAAAAAATACAATTCAAAGGCCACTAACATGATCAAGGGTGACATGTCCAAAGTGATGCATGTGATCAAAGCTAAAATGTCTAATGAATTTTGTTTGAGTATGAATGATGTTTTCAGGGTTCTTCACATGATGAAATAGACCTGTCGAGAGATGGATGAGAGAATCATAATAATAGTGAAGAATCATTTTATAGTGTGATCATGAGAGAGTTATGGGACAATGCGTCATGAACATGCCCGCGATCTTTCTCATGAAAAATATTGAATTTCTAAGGGTTGGAGTTGCATGCCAATGGGGATCATTCTAAGGCCGCATAGATTAAAGTTTGACTATTAAGAGGAGAGCATGACGTAGGGTTCATGTCAATGGAGCACATCCTAGGATCTGTATGGAAAGAGGAGGGAATATCCCTAGGAAAAGATAGATTTCATGGACACATAGGTATGTTTGCATGAAAAGGGTGAATACTTGCGAACATTCATGTGAGTGTTCATCATGACCATAGGTTTACATTTTATGTCAAAAATTTAGGCATTGTAAGGTTGATAGTTTTGTATATTAATATTCCTTGAAAAGGATGTGAATTTCAAAGCCACATATATTAATTTATCAATAGTTGATCACATGAGAGCACCACATGGAGTCTATATCATCATGTGATGGTGAAGGTGCTGCATGAACTGGTTTTACTATCAATAAAGAAGGCTGAAATTCTGATAGAAACACTCCCCCAATGTTGCCTTTTATACGAGGGTTTTCTAAGGAAATCATTCTAGATTTTTAATGTGGGATCCACGTCCTCCATTTCATACAAAAAATTAATAATATATTTTTATTATCTATTAGTAACTAATTAACAATTAGTAACTTATTAATTAAATTGAATGATTTATAATTTAATAATATTAATTTCTAATAAATTCTAATTACTAGTCAATATTAATTACTAAAAAGTAATTAAAATTATTATTTTAATTATTAAGAATAATAATATAATTATTAGTTACTAATAAAATAGAAATTAATAAATACATAATTAATTATTAAAAATAGTACTTACTAATTAACTTATTAATTATTATCTTATTAATAATATATTAATAATTTTTTTTATACAAATACTAATATTTTTCCTCGTTATATAGTGACATTGGGAATATTTGACGGTCATAGACAAATGTTCGGTATGCGGCTATTGACAGGAACCTGTGTTGATGGAGCGAGTGTCAGCAAAAAGACTCCACAGTCACGAACCAGTAGGGTAAGATGCTCCCAGATGATGGTTCCTTTTGCGGTAGGTTCAGTGGGTCAGACCGGGTAGTGGAAGAGCCTCGACAGAGTAGGTTATAAAGGGATGTTTCAACGGTCATGGACCAGTAGAGCATGAAGCTCCCTGATGGAGGCGCCAGTTGTGGAGACGCGAGCAGCAGTGAGTTTAGTTGGTGACCTCGTGCAGGTGATGGAGACATGAAGGAGTCAGTGACGCTGGACATCTTCAACCGAGATGGGCCTTTTCGGCATTAAAACTGGGTCTGATACCCACCACGTCTTGGTGGATTTTCCCTTGAAGGGATATGATCTGATTTTTCTTGTCTCGTGAGTTTTTTGTGTAATTATACCCCCAAATAACCAATATATATTTTTAATTAATTAGTGATTATTTAATATTCAATTAAATTATAATAATATTATGTAAAAATTAACTAATTAATTCAATACTAATTAATAATTATTAACAATTATTATAATACAATTACTAATAAATATTGGAAAATATTTTTTAGTTACTAAATATTATTAATAATTATAAAATTATTAAAATAATAATTATTAATTAATTATTTTTATTTAATTGAATAATTGTTGGCAATTAATATTTATTTCAATGAAATATTAATGAAATAATATTATTTATTATTTAACTATATTATTTTATCGTAAACATTAATTTCTAATAAATATTAAAAATTATACGTTAGTTACTCATTAATAATAATTATTATTATACAATATATATTTATTGTTAATTATTTAGCTACTATTAATATTATTTTTTATAATTTATATATTATTTAAATTATAATTAATTAAAACCTATTATATATTAATAACTATTTAAAAAATATTTATTATTTTAATATTATTATTAAATTTTAATTAATAATATTGAATTAAATTTTAAAAAATATTATTAATATAAAATAGCTGATTATTAATATATAGTAGTAAACATTAATAGTTAAGTATTAGTTATTAGTAATTAATATGTATTATTAATTGATAAAAACGATTATCAATAATATATTATTAATTATGCCTAGGAAATAGAAACATGAATCCCACATCATAAATCCCTAATGATTTCCAAGGCAAGCGCTCTTATAAAAGGGAGACAGGGATGATGATTTTTATCTGAATTCCAGTCTGCTTTAGTGATACTACGTTTGGATATTAAATAATAGAAATATTCAGCTAAAATATTTTGTTATATATATATAAACAAAATAAAAATAAATAATTTAAATATACAATCATGTCAATTTAAATTAAGTTATTTTTTTATTGAAACAAGGCATATCTGATGCAGAATTTCCACATTGTACTTAAAAAAAATTAACCAGACCTTTTTACCTAATTATTTTTATTCCAAAAAAACTATTTGAAAAGGCGTCATCACCACATGGTTTGCGTGATTTATAGGATTTCACGTGATGCCTCTTGTTGACCGTGTGATACTTCATCATTCACGAAAAATATGAGATTCACACAACAGGTTGGTGAGTATGTGATTTGGGTAATCCCTGGTTTTTCTTTGATATGTCTTCAAGGTCTTCACTTAATTGTCTTGAAGACTTCTTTTATTTTTTTCATTCACGTTTTTTCTTTAATAATTATATTTTATATTATTTTAATATGTTTTTTTGAGAATTTTATTCCCAGGTAGACCGTGTGAACCACCCAATCAAGCTCTACTGACCAAGTGTCCCCATTTTCTTTGCACACATTACTTTCTTCCATCAGGGATTACAGTGCCTTCCTGGATGGGATCAGTTCACAATTTATTCTAGAGATAGATAATAGAGGCTTTCCTGGAGTCTGGTATTCCTATACCCATTTGGTTTGGGTTCTCCATGGAAAAGAGAGAAGCGAGACTACAGGAAAACCATCAATGGTTTTCATGAGAAAGATCAGAGCTACCTTGGCTTCATAACAGCGCTTCAATTTGGGATGAATTTTGGGTTTTAGTTTAGAGAGATAAAGGGAACAATGTCACTGAGAATGAGATAAGTGATGTCCATAGTCTGACTATGATTCTTTAAAGAGAGATAGTGCACACTGACATTTGCTATTGTGGTGGAAGGTCATGTCATTGTCTGGTGCTGGGTTGTCTCGTTCTTGAACATTGCGGTCGAAGAATAATGTTTTTGGAGTTCATCGAAAGTAGATGTTGTTGCATCGATTTACTGGTACATGTGATGTTAGGTCCTATCATTTCTCTATCCCGCATTCCGTATGATCCTCAACATGAGAACATGGAAGATTCTTATTCACAAACTTGAGGATCGTAACTTCGAGTAATGCCTAGCATGATGGATCTTAACCAGGTGTAGTTCAACCCCTAGTAATGGTGTTCTTGGTATTGTTCCGATATTTTATGGCCGTTCATTATTTCTTTTAATTTATTCTTATTGCTTCCTCGTCTTTTCATTTTTTAGTCCTTCTTTGTGCTTGTACTTCCTTTTATTCATAGTGGAAACACCCTGATGATTCTGCCCCATGCATGGTGACAAAATGTTAAAAGCATGTAAATCTCGTTTTCCCTTTTTCAATGCTTTCCTTTTCCTTTTAACATTTTATTCAAACTTTAAACGATTAATGTTCATTAATTTGGGTATTTATTCATTGATGTTTGGAATTTACTTATTAAAATCGATGCAACCTTGAGCATTGGTTTTTCTAATGTTACATCGTTGCATGTTGTTGCTCATAATTCATTATGGCTGCAGAACCATGGATTTAGTTTGTTTTCAATTTTAGAATTGGTTTTATCAAATGATTGAATATGTTTTATGTTTTAGAATGCATATTTGAAGACATGGAATTTAATTCTCTATACATATTTTTTATTTTTGTTGTTAATTATAATAAATTGCAAGTTTGAATTGTCAGTGTGTTGACACTGGCATGTGTGTTGTGTTCACTCTGGATTGTGTATGGACATTGTCAAGTGTGTTGTTGTTCAATACTACCAGGATTGGTGTATTGAACATTTTGAGTACCTTTTCAATATATGTTCTTTTAATTAGACCAATAATCATTTGAGATCTATCTCAATAGATATTGATCCCTAGAATGAAGGATGCATCACCTAATTCTTTTATGGAGAAGAATTCATTTGACTGATTCTTAACTAACTGTAAGACCTGAACTTCATTTCCTATAATTAATATTTCATCAACATATAAAAATAGGAATACAATAGTATTACCATCACTATTCATATATACTCAAGTCTCACTTTCATTATTGAAAAAACCAAATTCTCTTATGGACTCATCAAAATGATCATTCCATGATTTTGATGCCTGGTTCAATCCATAAATGGATCTCTATAGATTAAAAAACCTATTGGAGTTCATTTCCATCATGAAACCTTCAGGTTGAGTCATATAGATGTATTAAACTAACATAGAATTTAAAAAATTAGTCTTGACATCCATTTTCCAAATTTCATAATCATGAAATGCTTATATTACAAGAAATATTCAAATTTATTTAAGTATTTCTACTGGTGAGAAGTTTTCATCATAGTATTGACTTGACGTTTCTTGAAAAAAATTTAAAATAGTCTTTATTTAATTTTATTATACTTACCATCCTTGTCCATCTTATTTTTTAATACCCATTTTTATCCGTTGGGATTTACATCAACTGGAGGTTCTACCAAAATCCAAACATGATTTTGGTACAATAACTCCATCTCAGAATGCATGGAATATTTCCATTTAGAAACTTCTTTTCCTATAATTTATTCATTGGAGGATAGAGTTTCATCATCCTCAAGGAGTAATATATCACCCGAATCAGTGGCAAGACAACCATAACACTCCAATTATCTACCATCTTGAGTAGAACTACACAGAATTTGTGTCTCGGGGAAAATTTCATCTTCCACTTTCTCTTGTGAAGATTGTTCTTATACCAACTCTTGTGCATCTAGAGCGTTAAATTCATCAAATTCATTCTCTTTCCCACTATTTCCAATAAAAATTTGTTCCATTTCAAGATGTATGGTGTGGCATACCCCAAGAACATCTCTATTTAAAGGTTTATACAGGTAGTATCCTTTGGTTTCATTAGGAGAACCTATTAAGATGCACATCATGGTTTTGGATGCCATTTTTTCACTCGGTATGGTCTTGAAAAATTCTTTTCATCCTTATACACATTAGTGTGAAAAATTGGGTTTCTTTCTAAACCATAACTCATATTGAAACCCATCTGTATCATTATTTGGTACTCAGTTTAGGGTATATTCCACTGTCTATAAGGCGTAACCCGAGAGGGATAATGGAAGATATGTTTGAATCATCATTGATATGTCTATGTCATTAAAGGTCATATTCCTCCTTTCACTAACACCAATCCACTAGGATGTATAAGGAGGAGTGTGTTGTTATACTATCCCACATCCCTTCAAGTGATCAATGAATGCTTGGTTAAGATACTATCCTCCTCAGTCTTAACGAATTGAATTTTTCCTCCAACCTTGTTGGTTTTATACTTCATTTTGGTATTCCTTAAATATCTGAAAAGAAATCCAACTTATACCATATCAAATAGATATATCTATACCTACTATCGTCATCAGTAAAAGTAATGAAGTATGAAAAACTACCCCTGTCTCTACTAAAAATGGACCACATAAATTAGTATGTTTTAATTCCAGTATTGTATTGGCTCTTTCTCCCTTCTCTGATAATGTTGGTTTGGTCATTTTTCCTTTTAAACAAGCTTGACATACATCCTAGGGTTATAACTGAACTGAGTATAAATACCCTTTATGATGTAATCTTTGTAATCACTTCTCATTTACATGACCTATATTTATGTTCCATAGGTGCGTGATATATGAGTCATGTTGGTGGATTTTTTCATTGATTTTCATTATGGGGTTCTTGAGTTAAAGAATTTATAAACCATTGTTAAGATGTTCCATAACATAACAGATGTTATCCCTATAAAAGAGACAAAATTTATTTCCAAACATGAAATAAAATCCCATAGATTCTAAAATCGACAGAGATATTATGTTCATGGTTATATAAGGTACATATTATCAATTATTTAAAACTAGAACCAAACCAAATTTCAAGGTTATGATATAGTATCCCACTCCAAAGGCTGACATACTTTCACCATTTATAGCTCGGAGATCCACTTCACGTTTGGAAATCTTCTTGAACCTACCTGGTCCTTATATATGAATAAAAATGTGCGAGAAACATGCTATATCCAATACCCAACTTGTAGAAAAATAGTTATTTCATTTAATAAAAAAAATAATTGATGTAGAACAATCAATTATCTTCTTCTCCTTAGCTATGAAATTCTAATTGTTGTGGCCTTTCTTTCCACATGCAAAGCAAATAGCCTCCTACTCATTACTCTTCCTCTGAATCTTTGGCTTCTTTGAATGATGGTGCATTGAATACTTTGGCCTTGTATTGGCCTTGGACCCCTTTTCCATTCCATTCTTTCTTTTGTTCACCATAAGGACATATGATTTATTATTTTTCAAATCCTTGTCATCTTGACAAACTAAATCCAAAATGTACGGGGGATACTTTTTCATATCATTCATGTTATAATTGACAATTAAAGTCAAAAGGTTTGGTGGTAAAGAGTAAATAATGAGATTCATTTCTATTTATTGATTCAATTTTATCCAAAGGTTTTATGTATATCAATATAAACAATAATATTGAGTACATGAGGACCGGATTGTTTCCCTTATGCTAGCCTGCACTTATATAGGTCACTTGAGATCTCATACCATTCCTGCCTTGTTCTCTCCAGATACAATTCTTAAAGATGTGAAAGATTCTTGTTTGTGTACCACTCTCGGTTTGAGGTTTGTGTCCATTGTTTATGAATTTTTATGTGTTTAAAGTGCATGAGATGAGTTGGGAAGAGGGTGGGAGAGTTTGGAATGGTTTTGGATGAGTTTGGAGGATTTTAAAGGCGTGCACGGTTTGAGCATGGTTAGTGAAAACCGTGCGGGTTCTCCAGAAAACCGTGAAGGGGAGACAATAGGCTTCGTACGACCTTCCCACGGTTTTCCAAACTGTGCGAGGCAACCGTGTGGACCCTTGCTTCTAAGGCAGTAGCATGCACATGGTTATCGCACAGTTTTCCAAACCGTGCGGGCTAACCGTGCGACTACTTAAAAATAGTTTTATAAAACCCGAGCTCACTCGGGATTGCCTCATTTCACTCCAATCCTCCTCCAACTCGAGCCTCACTCAGGATTTTGGGTTCTAAGGTGTTAAGGGTGCTCTCCCACTAGTTTTGGAAGCGTTTCAAAGGGGTTTCAAGGGGTATTGAAGGTCGTTTCTCCTGGGTAAGTCTATCTTCTTGTTTCTCTTGTGTATTCCTCTAGATCTACATCCCTCTATTTCGTGGTTTTCTAGATCTACACTTTTTCTGTGTATATCTAGGTTTTTGGATGCCTTGGGTATTAATATTTAGGCTTGTGATGTTAGGGAAAGGGGATCTAGAGAGGTTTCGGTGGTGCATTAGCTGGATTTGAGTTGCGGTGGCTTGTAGGTCGAGTTCTCGGGAACCCTAAAGTTAGGTGGCTTCTCTATCAACTCCACATGGTTAGAACTAGTGGTTCTTTGTTACAATTAATTTTTGTGCTGAAAATTAACTGTGAATTATTATGCCAAATTGGATGGAGTTCCCTTGGGTGATGTTTTAAGGATTTTTGGGGAAATGGCTGTTTTATGGTGAAATGATATTCTTGTGGATTTTAAAATGAGGATTTTAAAATGGGATGATATAGTTGATTTGTGAAAATGATTGATGTAAAGGGTTTTCAATAAAATGGTTGTGTTATGAAAATATTGTTTGGCATGGAAAATGGTTTTCAATAAAAGGGTGATTTATTGAAGTGGATTGATATGCAAAGGAATTGGTTGATTGCATGTTGTGGTGACATTGGTGGGTTGTTTGTGTGGGTGTGATTTGTTGAAATGTTGTGTGGAGGTGGGCGGGAAGTCTCAATATTAAAAGTGATGGATAGTGGTCGGAAGAACCACCATATGAGTAGTGGTCGAGATGTACCGCTAGTTGTGAATGGGTGAATAGGTTGGGCGGAAGTCCCACCATTTTGATTGTTTTTATGTGAATGGGTGAACGAGTTGAGTGGAAGTCCCACTGTTTTGGTTTCTTGTTGTGAATTTATTTACAAGATGGAATTGTTGTGCTAATGTGTAAATTTTGGGATGATTGTGTCTTGTTTGGTTGGATTTACCTTGGTTGCTTGGTTTGGGTGTGATGGCTTGGTAAGGGCATGTTGGCTTACGAAAATGGTTCCACTTGTGATTTAATTTGTAAAAACTATTTTATATAAAAGTGATAATGGTTGTATCCTAGTGGTGTGTGTAGGGATGTCATTTGGGGAAATCCTATTGAGTTTTATTACTCACCCCCTTCTTTGGAACTGTGGTGTCTTTGTAGATGTCGTGTACCGTGACATGGGAAATGGTAAGGCATCACCCTCCTTTAGTAGAGAATTTTGATCCCTTGGTGGAGCGAGGAGTGTGGAACATGGCGTGGAGCTGTGGTAGTGACATGGCTTCTGGTGTTTGGTTGTTGAGTTTTCACAGTGTACTGTGATGTTGTGTGGACATGTCTTGTTGTATTGGTTTTGAGTTGTGTTGTGGAACAACTTGGTTGTATTTTGGGAATGCATTGTTGGGTAATGGAATTGATATGCATCATATAGTGGTTGTTAGTGGATGGTTTGGTTTGTTTTATCTTAAGGGAAAATCATTCCCCAACATGATCTTGAATCCCTCGACATTTATTACCTGCCTTTGGCACCTTGGGAACGTCACTTAAGGCCAAGTAGCCCTCACCACCTCCTCATGACAATGAGGTAGGGAGGGGTGTTACAAGTGTTATTAGTTTGTTCGGTCCTTTGGGGTTGATCTTCGGATTGGTGTTGACATTCGTTGTGTTACATTCCTTGATTCGGGGTGGTATCAAGGCATAGGAATTTCGGAACTCGGAATGTATAGCATAAAAGGACGTAGCTAACCCTTTTATGCTGAAATTCAAGTTACATGGGAGTTGGGTACATAAGTGTTTTGGAGACACTTATAGGTATTAGAAATCTCATTGTTGTGGGTGTAGCCAATGAGATGAGCATGTAATGCATGATAAAAATGACTTCCCACTAGGATTCATATTTCATTGGGTATATTGATTTATGATGTGATATGAATGTGTGAAATTGTAATGTGAATAAATTCGTATTTTGAAAATTGTATGATTTTTAAAATGGTGAAACATGGGAAATGTGAATTTCTTGAAATCCTTATTGTGATAGTGTTCTGTAATGTGATTTGAAATGGGATATCGTGATGTCTACAGAAGTGAGAGTCATGGTTGTTCATTTTTGTTTATTGAAATGGCATTACGTAGGCGTCGTAGAGACCAACTGGAAGAGGCTGATGAGAATGTGGTAACACCTGTGCCTCAGGTGAACCAACAGCTGGTGCAAAGCACAGTGCAAGCTTTCCAAGCTGTGGAAAGTTGAAATAAGATGAATGAACCAAGTCATGTGGATCATGCGGTTCAGTTTCAAAAGTAGAATCCACCCATCTTCAGTGGTGATTCAGAGCCAGAGAGGGTAGAAGCATTGTTGAATAGAATGAACAAGATCTTTGAGTTCTTTGGAACGCTGGTAGAGCTGAAAGGGAAGTTGGCCATGTATATGTTGTATGATCATACCCTTCAGTGGTGGGAGTTGGTAGACCACGCAAGGACGGACTAGGGTATGATGTTGGAAGGTTTTGAGGAATTGTTTAACAAACTATTCTACCCACATAGGTTTAGAATTTAGTGTTCCACTGATATCTTCAGTTTGAAGAAAGATATTATGTCTGTGACGGAGTATACAACTATGTTTATGAACATAGTGTGGTTTGCACCCAAGGTGGAGGGTAGAACATCATTGAAGGAAAGGATCTTTGAAGTGGGGTTAAGGCAACAAATATGTTCAAAGATAACAGTGTTGTGTATTAATTATTACACAGAGATGGTAAATAGAGCCTCAGTGGCTGAGCGGGATCTGTTGGGAGCTCCAGGCAGGGGAATCATGGTGGTACCCATGGGGAATAGTGGGAACTCTAACGCTGGGTTCAAGAGGAAGAGGGACACTTATTCCTAGGATGGGAATATGGCATATAATCTGACGGCAGGATCAGTAAATCTTTCTTTGAAGCCCCAGAGCAAGAATGGATAATTTCAGTGTGGTTCTACGAGCCACATTAAGCGGGATTATATGACATAACCTCAAGCATGTCATAATTTTAAGAATATGGGGCATCTGCAGCATTATTTTCAGAATGATCCAAGGTCGGGTACACGTGACACTCCTCAGGGATCGCAGACGTTGTATTCTTCGACGGGACGGGAACAGCAGCACATCCCTCGTTAGTAGAGTAAAGTGGGTAATGATGATTCTCGGAATACCACGATGTCTTAGAAGAGCATTAAAAAGAAGAGTGTGGAAAGAAAACATGTTTTTGGAGCAGATCAGGTTATGGTGGATGATCAGTCGGCACCATCCACAATGTGAGGTACTATTCTATTAAATTCGATCTTGATGAAACTATTGTTTGATACAGGTGCTTTACACTATTTTATTTCTTCATATATGGTTGATTTGATGGGATTAAGGGTAGAAATGATGGCCTCTGTTTTGAAACTTCAAACTCCTCTAGGTCAAAGAGAGTTTCAATCCTTCTTGTGTAGAGAATGTTGTATTGTTGTGGGCGTGGTTGAGATAGTGTGTAATTTCTCAATGCTTGAGATGGATGGGTATGATGTAATACTGGGAATGGATTGGCTGGTGGTTTTTAAGGCCCACAATGTTTTTGATACACAAATAGTGGATTTTACAACACACGATGGCGTTAAACATCTCATTAGAGGAGACAAGCATGAAAGACAGGGTGAAATGTGTTTTTTGGCACCAGCTGTGGGTAAGTTATCATATCAGTTGACAGTTTTGTCATTGGAATCAGTAGAGGTTGTTGAGCATAGTGTTCCTCTAGTAGTGGTGGATCAGTTCATGGATGTTTTTTCGGATTAATTCTCTTGGTTACCTCCCATAAGAGAAGTGTAGTTTACGATTGATCTCCTTATGGGTACCAGTCCTATCTCACTTCTGTCTTATTAGATAGCACCAGCTGAATTGCAAGAATTAAAATTTCAGTTGGAAGAGTTAGAAAACAAAGGATTTATCCGGCCTATCACATCTCTTTGGGTAGCGCTGGTTTTGTTTGCGAAAAAGGCATATGGAACTCTGAGTATGTGTGTTGATTATCGTAGACATAACCAAGTTATGTTAAAGAATAGATATCCACTTCCACGAATCGATGATTTGTTCGACCAGTTGAGGGGAGCCTAGTGGTTCTCCAAGATTGACCTGAGGTCAGGATATCATCAATTACTGGTAAGGAAGGAGGATATTCCTAAAATATATTTTAGAAGTAGATATAACTATTATAAATATTTGGTTATTCCCTTTGGTCTAATGAATGCCCCAGTGGTGTTTATGGTATTGATGAATCAGATATTTCAGAGATATTTGGATTCATTTGTGGTGGTGTTTGTCGATGATATTATGATATATTAAATGACAAGGGTGGAGCATGAGCAACACATGGAGATAGTGTTGGTGATCTTGAGGGATCATCAGTTGTATGCCAATTTGTCAAAGTGTGACTTTTGGATACATGAATTTCATTTTATTGGCCATGTGATTTCTTAAAGGGGTGTTTTAGTGGATCCAAACAAGATATAGGTTGTTGTATCGTGGAAACTTCCCGAGAATGTGTTTGAGATACGATGTTTTCTTGGTCTAGCTGGGTATTATTGTAGTTTTTTTCTTTATTTTTCACCTTTGGCTTCACCGATGAAAGCTTTGAAAAGAATGAATTTTCCATTCCAGTGGAATGAACATTGTCTTTAGTGTTTTGATGAAGTAAAGGGACATCTTAAATCAGCACCAATCTTGGTTTTTCCAAAATCAGGAAAAGGGTACGTGATGTATTGCGATGCATCGGGATCAGGGTTGGACTGCATTCTCATGAAAGGGAATCATGTGGTTGCGTATGGCTCACAACAATTGAGAGTGCATGAGAAGAACTACACAACTCATCATTTTGATTTGGCAGTAGTTGTCCATGCCTTGAAAGTGTGGCGTCATTATCTCTTCAGTGAGAAATTCACAGTATATACAGTTCATAAGAGCTTGAAGCACATTTTCTCACAATGGTATTTGAACTTGAGGCAACAGAGATAGATGTAATATATCATGATTTTTTATTTTGACTTGATGTACACACCGGGTAAGGGAAATTCGTCGGCAGATGCATTAAGTAGAAAAGCATATGCTCAGTTGGTGAAACATGCGTCAGACCAGTGGAAGTTGATGTCGATTAGAGAGGATATGCGGTTGGAATGTGAGGACCAGTGTGATAGAGTGGTCTTATTTCCGGTTTTGTTGATTCTTGACTTGGTTGGCCAGCTTAGAGAGGCACAAATATATGATTCTGAGTGTGTGACCATGGTTTCGATACTCAATGGTGGGGATACCATTGAGGGTTGGAAACAAAATAGAGTTTTAGTTATGTGTTTTCGGAATCGTATTGTTGTACCAGTTTCTTGTATGGAGGATCTTCTCAGGGTTTATCATCATTCCAGGTGGGTTTTTCATCATGGAAGTCAGAAAATGAATAATGCGATGAATGCGTAGTTCTGGTGGGCTGGTATGAAAAGAAGTGTGGCTGATCTTGTTTTGAGATGCTTGACTTGTCAGCAGGTCAAGACAGAGCATTAGAGGTTAGCAGGAATGTTGTAGCCTTTACCAATCCCTGTTGGGAAATGGGAGCAGATAATGATGGACTTTGTTACAGGGCTCCCAATAACGGTCATAAAACACGATACCATCTGGGTGATAGTGGATCAACTAACAAAGTCATCCCATTTTATCCCGATTCCTGAATCTCATTCGGTGGAGGACCTGTCCAAAATCAATATCCAAGAGGTGGTACAGAGGCATGGTGTTCTAGTTTCGATTGTATCAGATAGAGATCCAAGGTTTATATCTCATCTTTGGATGTCCTTGCAGCAAGCCCGTGGGGCACAGTTGACGATGAGCATGACGTATCACCCTAACATGGATGGTCAATCTGAGAAGACGATACAAACTCTGGAGGATATGTTACGAGATTGTGTCATGGATTTTGGTGGCTCGTGGAAGGAGCACTTGTCGTTGGTTGAGTTATCATACAATAAAAGTTATCAAGCATCCATACAGATGGCTCTGTTTGAAGCATTGTGTGGGTGGCCATGTAATTCTCCACTATGTTGGGTGGAAACGGGTGAGTCCTTAATGGTTGGACTTAGCCTTGTCCAAGAGATACGGAGAAGATAATGTTGATCATAATGAGAAAGGAAACAGCTCATAGTCATCAGAAATCCCATGCAGATCATCGTTGACGGCTGTTGTCGTTCGAGGTGAGTGATCATATGTTCTTGAGGATCTCTCCTAGGTTTGGACATCGTCAGTTTGGGAAGCAGGGAAAGTTATCTCGTTGGTATATTGGGCCTTTTGTGATTCGTGAGTGGGTTGGTGAGGTGGCTTACCGTTTGGCTTTGCCACCTAGGTTCAGTGAGGTGCACAATGTGTTTCATGTGTCGCAGTTGAAAAAGTATCAGCCATATCATGACCATGTGATTCGATGGAATCATGTTGAGCTAGAACCTGATGCTTCGTTGGTTCATGTTCCAGTGCAGATTGTGAATAGGAAAGAGAAATTATTGCGTGGTAAAAGCATCAGTTTAGATCATGATTTCTGGAAACATGGTCAGATTCAAGAGGAAACTTGGAAGTGGTAGAAAGAGATGGTCGAGTTGTGGCCTGAGCTCTTTCGGTAAAGGGCATCTTCACTACTTTCCGAGGACAGAAAGTCCAATGGTGGGGAGAATTTAGCACCCCTAGTTTGAGGTATCAGGCCTTTTTTATGCATTTTTATTTGTTTAAAGTGCATGGGATGAGTTGGGAAGAGGGTGGGAGAGTTTGGAATGGTTTTGCATGAGTTTGGAGGCTTTTAAAGGGGTGAAAGGTTTGAGCAGAGTTAGTAGAAACCATGCGGGTTCTCCAGGAAACCGTTCAGGAGAGACAGTAGGCTTCACATGACCTACGCATGGTTTTCCAAATTTTGTGAGGAAACCGTGCAGACCCTTTCTCCCGAGGCAGTATCGTGAGCATGGTTAGCACATGGTTTTCCAAACGTACCTTTTCATTATCTTTGGTCTTTTTAGGTGAGTATAACACCGTAAAAAACATGTTATCAAAAGAAATATTCTCAATATGCAATACATCTAACATGTGAGGAACCATCAAATCATACTATTATGAAAGGTCCCAAAAAATACTCTGATTTATCCAATTATGATCCCTCCCAAAACCATTTATCTTTTTCTCATTTATGGTTGGTCCAAAACTAATATGAAGTAAGGAAAAGAAAAAATATTTTACTTGATTAGCTGAGGGCACTACGTGAGGTGCATCTATTTCAATTCAACAATTTTAAAAATTATTTCTATTTTTTTGAAAAAGGTGATCCATAGGAAGAAATATCCTATGAAAATAAAATTTATAAACCTTTATCCCATTACAAAAAATGATTTTTTATATATACAATAATGACATGTGTTTAGACAATGTGTTTTCAATACAGATAACATGACATACAACAGAAAGTCACTGATCATCCATATTAATGAAACCTTCAATATAAAATTCATATCTACAGTTATATCAAATGTAGTCACATTGTTGTTCTATAATGAAATTAACTCATCAATTAGTGGTTTCAAATAGACATCAATATTCTTATTTGGATGTCCTATAATTAAAAACATCAAATATATTAATGCTTGTTTCATCAACATCCATGGAGCCATGTTGTAAAGAGTAATGAAAATATGCCAACAAGAATATTGATTGTCGTAAGCACCAAATGGACAAAAAACCTTAGTAGAAAGGCCCAACCCTATGTAATTAGGTCCTACTGCAAAAAAGTATGTGTCTGTTGACGCTCCTTTCATCACAGAATCTAAAAATCGGAAAAGGGGAATATCTAAGCTCAAAGTGATTCAACCTTTGAAGAAAATATCGAAAATCGACAAAGACATGAACAAAGGATCAAAAGCAACTGCACCACGCAAGTTATAGCACTGTCGCGTAAGTCCACTTGCGCGACGCCCTTGGTCGGGCAAGTAACATGCACTACCTAAGTGGTAACCGCCCGGTAACCACACTGGGTCTTCTCTTGCCTATAAATAGACCATGTGGGCCCCCCATTCAAGAGGATCATTTTCTAGAAACTCAGATTGAAGCTCCCGATGCCGAAGTCTCTTCTCAAAGATTCCGGAACACTTATAAGGTAATTTCTTACCTAGAATGGAAGATCTAAAGAGAGGGAGGAAGGCCTAAGTGTTGAAACTCATCAACACTTGCGCGCCTGAGTGGCCAGCCCTTAAGGGAAGTGGTCCCACTTGCGCGCCGCCTTATTTCTTCGATAGAACTTGCGCGTCCCTTTTTTGGAAGAACCTAAAGAGAATTCTAAAGGCTTTAATAAAGAGTCGCTCAAGTATTTCAATACTCGTTGACCATCACGCAAGTACATCACATGTCGCACAGGTATACCTGCGCGACCAATAATTGCGCGCCGCCGCAGTACCTGCGCACCATCAAAGACTTGCGCTCCCCTTCCTTTTTGGGTACCTTTCTTGTCCATTTCACCCATATTAAATCACTACACCTTTCCTTTTCAAGATTCAGTCTTCAAGACACTCTTCAAAGCCATTTATGGCATGATTTCTTGATTTGACTTCCTTATCTAAAAGGAATTCGGTGGAATATCTCTCAAAACCTAGTGATTTAAATATATTTTTGTCACTAAATATAGAGAGTTCATTCATTCAACCTCATCATTTAAGATTAGAGAATCCTTAACCTGGGCCTCCTTTTCAGGAATAAGCCCCAGTCATAAATGTTTGGGAATTCTTCTTAGGAGTAAGCCCCAAGTCCCTGAAATGTTTGGGCATCCTTATTAGGAGTAAGCCCCAAGTCCCTTAATTTGGGCATCCTTCTTAGGAGTAATCCCCAATCTCAAATATGGGCATCCTTCTAAGGAGTAAGCCCCAAACCTTATTCCTTAACCTGGGATTCCTTTTCAGGAATAAGTCCCAGTCATAAATCATGGGAATCCTTCTTAAGAGTAAGCCCCAAGTCCCATAATTTGGGCATCCTTCTTAGGAGTAAGCCCCATGTCCCTTAATTTGGGCATCCTTCTTAGGAGTAAGCCCCAAGTCCAAATATGGGCATCTTCCTCAGGAGTAAGCCCCAAACCTTAATCCTTAACCTGGGCTTCCTTTTTAGGAATAAGTCCCAATCATACATCTTGGGTTTCCTTTTTAGGAGTAAGCGCCAAGTCCCTTAAATTATCTTTAACCAGTCCAAATTTACATTTAATCTGGGATTCCTTCTCAAGAGTAAAACCCAATTATCCATCCTCTCCAAATTTGGGTTTTCTTTTAAGGAATAAGTCCCAAGTTAGAGTATTCAAATCTCCATGAAGCACGTATACCTTCATGGACCATGTCCCTGGATTTTCTCCCTAAAGTAAATCCTTTGGGCAGTCATACATTCATAAGCCCCAAACCATTTCTTATGATTACATCTTTCATGGCACAATTGTCTAATTTTTACCAATACCTCTTGTTTCTAACACCGAGCATGACTCACATGAGCTTAGAGTGTAAAAGTAATTGTGACATCCTGCTTTGAGCCATCAATCATAAACATCATACCCTTACTCGAACTACGTGGGTTCTGATTCCTTTTCAAAAACAAAGGATACGTAGGTAGCCCATCTATGGGTTCAATCCCAACTCGGAAATAATTTATTGTCCATCTGAATGACAATAAACTTCAAGTGCCCCACTGAGTGGCTTTAAAACCATCCTGGTCATCATATTGACCAAGAGACTTTTATATAAATGGTTTGAAGGTTACCATTGATCAAGAATCTCTAAATAGATAAAGATGATTCTCTATTGATGAAGAACCTCGAATACATATAAAATATTCTCTAAAATTCTTACATATTTAATCATTGATTGTCAAAACTAAAAGAAAATCTCATTTTATACTTCGTAATATAATAAGGATTCACGAACATAACTTAAATCTATAAAGAGAGTCCCAGAATAGACAATAATTCCCCTCAAAAAGGTGTGATGAGTTCGACCTCCCATCCTCTCGACCAATGCAAATTCCAAAGACTTGTCAGTTCACAAGATAATGAGCACCCACCTTTGGAAAGTAGGTCCAAATGGATATGGAATCATTGGATGTTTCCGGTTCTATGAACAAACCCGCTAGAAACCGATCGGGACATTTGAATGTCCCATCCAGGAGGTCATCCCCGAATTCCGAGGGAAACAAAAAATGGTGAACCCGACGTGAATCCTTAACCAAGTTAAAATGATGTTTTACCTATTTTTAAGCCCCTATTTAAAACTCAATAGGAGGGCTAACAAAAAAACAGTCATTGGCATATGTGCTCATCCAAAGGATGAAGTGGCTGAATTTTATCTTGATAACGTCTGTTATATCAAACATGCACTCTTTTCCGAGAACTTCTTGTATTTCCATAATGGCTGCTCTCAAATTCGAATCTGTGAATACTGCTGCTGCAAATACCACTACTGTTATTCCTACTGGATCGTCATCCGCTCTAAGGATGACATCACCTACTCAGCGTCTTTAATGTTGGGTATCAAATGCACTGGTTAAGGAGTACCGTCAACACGATACCATCCCAACTCTGGAGGGTGCCCGACAGGCCCTCCAAGTGAACAACTCACACTGGTCGTCCGGAAAACGACGACCAGTGATCAAGAGGCAGGGGGTGCTGACTACCGTCTCCAACCGTTTCGGGTCGTTATCCCCGGAACGAAATTTCCATTCAATCCCTTACTTTGAGGAAGTGAATGAGCAGGTCCCTCAGGGCCTTATTTCAAAAAGACAGGAGTCCTTCTCGAGGGCTCCCATCAACAATCGATGCTAGACTCATGCGGCAGTGTGCCCTCAACATGATGAGGGAACCGACTCCAGGCATTCAGTTCAGGTTCCTCGAACTCGAGCAGGCAAGACGAACTGCCAGAGACGAAATCCGGTTAACAATGGGGAGGTTTTCATCCCTGTCATCTCCGGAGAAGTCCACCAACCTAACTTGGTGGAAAACAACGAGCATGCACACACACCTATCCGTTTTAATTCTGTTGTCCAACAGACTCGTCTGGCAGCATCACACCAATCCCGCCAGGCAATTCCGGCGGATTACTATAGGCAGGAACATACACCTGCTTATACATCACGAGTTAGTCAGCATGCTCGTCTGACTACATATGATGGATCTCGTCAACCACCTTTGGCGAAGTGTAATCAGCAGGCACATACACCTTCTAGTACTAATCAAGCCTACCAATAGTCTAGCTTGGTAGTGCACGGAGAAGTTAGTTGGAAAGCTCCGACGACAAACAGGAGGCAGACTCAACTCTTTGCCTCCACACTTGAGTACTGTCAGGATTCACTGACAGGAAAAGGAGGACAGGAGCAGGCACATACACCTACTCCAAGCCCAGAATGGACGTATATTCCCGTTCCGGTGGCTGAAGTCACCAAGAATATTTTGTCAATGGTGAAAGAGTAGAAGCAAATTCCTGCTCATATTCTGGATGCTTGCAGGATATCATAACAGCTTCAGCATCATCTCAGGGACAGAAACATAAATCTATCCCTAGTAGTGGAGTGACACATCAACGATTCACTCCGGAACAGACACACACATTTGTTCCAGTCCAAGAGGGTTAGGGGTCATACTCCCCCATATCATACGGACAACCAAGTCAGGCACATACACCTGATTTGAGTGGAGATCGCCAGCCTAACCTGATTATCTTTCCTGATCAAGCACATACACCTGCTCAGATCAATCACTTTCTTCATCAAGTGGTTTCTAAAGAGAGAAGGATGGGATCTAAGAAAAAGATCCACCCATCACAGTCAGGAGATCAGAGGCCAATCTGTAACAAGGCCTTTCTCGATGCTGGAGTTCTTGAAGCCCTCAGACATTTATCTGTCGGAATTCAAGATTCTACTCCCTCGGTTCCCAATAACGGGAACATTAATTCTGAAGGTCTTCAACAGACACTTCCTCATGAAGGCTTGCTTCATGAAAATTCGGTCAATCTTGAAGTTTCTTTTCCAGATGAGAGCCACAGGAACCCTCTGTGTGGTCAGAAGACCAAGGAGCAAGAGATCTCATCTTTTGTTGTAACCCATTATGGTGGTCCTCCCCATGATGAGGAATTTCGCTGCAAAAGTCCTCTCCGCAGTAGTGATTCACATTGCCTGGAAAATACTCCAGTGGACAATGTAGTGCCGAGAAAGCCCTCTTATCTTGAGGCATTTGCAAATGCGAAACCAGTCATGTCTGATTCTTTATCGCTAGCAAGTGAAATACTTTCCCAATCAGAAGATAGACCAGGGTGTAGGTCATTCTCCAAACCACCCCTAAGACATGAATCTTCTAGTTTGATCAATGATCTCTCTACCAATCTTGTTGAATCCAATGAAGCTACAAGGAATCACCAACTCTGGTCAAAACAGGTAGAATAATCTTCATTTAATGATAAAGAGGAACTGCTGAACATGAGGAAAAAACTGGCGAAAAGTGAAGTACCAGTCATGTTTTGGCCTTTGGCTGACTCCCAGTATGATATTCCAATGATGTTGACGGAAGATGGAGTCCATGATATTCGTCTCAACATATGGAAAACTCTTTGTCAATTGAAGAAGAAGGTATTATCTTATGATGAATATGAAAATCATCATAAGATAATAGAAGGGCTACAATGTCAGATTGATTTGGCATCTCTATCAGTCTCTCGGTATCCGAAGGTTAAAAAGAAACAGAGAACCCTTCAACGTTCATTCCTTGGCGCACTAAGAAAATTGCGTCAGTTAATTTCCAATGCTCCATCTGGTGTTCATATTAGAGGATGGGGTGTTCACGGAGCACTACATTTCACAGTTCTTTCCAGTCAGCAAAGTCCGCCGAAAATGGTCTCATGCAATGTTATTGCCCATGGATGGCCACAGTCAATGGGCTTTGTTCATAATCAAATGTTTTCTCAAGAACAGGCTTCAACTAGTTCCTCTCAAAATCAAGCATATAGAGAAAAAGTTATTGAATTGCTCCTACATCAAGCAGGAGAGAATATTGCACAAGCCTCTCATCTGGAGAAAACAAATCATCAAATGACAGAAGTCTCGGAAATCATCCAACGGTCTGTTGAACCAGGTGATAAAAGTGGATACAGGTTAATGCATCCAGCTAATTTCATAACTAAGATTCGCAAGATCAAGATATATTTTAAGAAAGTCTCAGACATAGCATGTCAAGAGCCACCCCAACTTGTTAGACTAGGGACTCTTTTAACCCAACCCTCAGAGTCAACAAATGGGATTCGAGGAGTTGAGAGGTATCAGCAGGAACATCCCCAGTTCACGAGACTGGGGACTCTTTCAAATCATCATTCCCCTTCTCAGAGAATATCAGTCTTTTCTCGATTGGGGAAGAAGCCCCAATAGGAATGAAGAGCCAAATTATCAGGAGATTCCCTCCAAATTATAGCTCGTCAAGAAGTTCATAAATGATTGAATCAACAAAAGGCAACGTCTCATCAAAGATATGAAAGAATACAATATCACAGAAATGTTGATAGAAGGGATGTGATGCATTATGCATCAATCAATGTCATCAATTCTGTTGTTGCTAATACACCATAGGAGACTCACTCAGGGGACTCAGATGAAGAGCGTCCTGCTAAAGAAAATGTACACACAGATACAAATGAAGAAGGTGTGCATACACGAAGTCAAAGGATTACTCAGAACCTAGGTAATCCACTTCCCTCTCTCCAAAAAGTATCCAAGAAAGGGAGGGGAAAGAATCAGGTTACATATCCTTCCTCTGGAGAAGGTCAATCACTCTCGTTAGAGAAAAGGTTTGCACAACAAGACGAAGAAATGAAAGAATTAAGAAGGTTGAATGCAGAACTACTTCAGAGTAGTCTTCTTCTTAAGAATGTTGAAGTCCGACAGCCGAAGGAATTTGTTGCAGTTACTGAAATGGATCAAGAATATCCTCCTTTATCAGTACACCATCAGAGGTCTAATCCCGTGGGTCAAGCGCAACAACGGTTAGCAGTGCTACCATCAGTTGCAGCACCAACGACCACATCTGTCCAAGCTCCATTCATTGCACCTACTCAAGACCAAATTCAACCGGATGTTTCTCAAAAGTTAATAACTACTATTGAGTCATTAACATCTTGGTTAGAAACTACGGAAGGGAAACGGGCGCAAGTTCAACTAGAAAAGAAAGTTTACCCTAAATGGGTAGATTCAATTTCTCCTCCATCAAGTTTTGGAAACCATGTTTTCCCTACATTCAATGGATCAGGTGACCCTGAACAAAATTTGATGCATTACGTGTCTTGTTGTGATCCAATGATGGGAACTCCAGAGCAGCAAGAAGCAGTGAAACTCAGATGCTTCATGCGAACCTTGCAAGGGCCAGCTTTTGTCTGGTATACAAGCTTGCAATCCCGGTCAATCATCGGATGGGAGGATCTTCGCCAAAAATTCCTTCTTTAGTTCAGTTCAACTTTTCCAAAAACGACAGTTTTCGATCTTACAAACTGCAAGCAATGGGAAAATGAACGAGTCTCTGATTTCATTGCTCGCTGGAAGGGATTAACGTATTCCCTTAGTTTAGTGCTCCCTCAGGAAGAGCTGTTTCCAATCTGTGTGGCAAATTTGCGTGACGAATTACGCACGCCATTGATCCCTGTGAAATATACAGGAGGGTTTCGAGACCTTACATAAATCGGTCAGCAGATTGAAGATTCCCTTATACATGCTAAGGTTAAATCTTGTGTAATTCCATCAGCTTCAGGAAGGAGAATGGGTAAAGCTGAAACTGCTACAGTTATGCTTATACAAGCACCCGTACCTATTTCTACTTCAAAACCTTCATCTTCTCGAAGGGATCCACCTCCTGAATGCCAAAAACAGAGGCCATTTCTTACAAATGATCAAAGAGATCAACAGCGAAAACAATTTGAGGATATAAAGAGTAAAACATACTCCTTCCGAAGTGAGCAAGTTCCTGGTTACTTCATTTCCGCTCTGGAAAATAATTTGGTTCAATTACCAGTGCCCAAGAGGCCAAACAAAGAAGGAGATGAAGACCGTCCCAATTATTGTCACTTTCATCAAATGTTAGGGCATCCCATCCAGGAGTGTTTTGTCTTCAAAGACCACCTGAAAAAGATGGTCGACTTGGGAAAAGTCAAGTTTAAAGGTTCTTCAACTCAGGAGGCATGTGTTACTGCTACAGTTCCAGCGGAGGAAGGTGAATGGCAAGAAGTCAAAAGCAGAAATGCATAGAAGTATGACGATTGGATGATTTGAAAGACAATCAATTGGAATCATGCCATTTGGAGAACACAATTAAGGAAACTAATTGTGTCTTCTTCCATGAATATTGCAGTAAAACCCTCTTCTTCAGAGGGAAAATCCTCAAAGAAACAGTATGATTCAAGGAAAGAAAAAGAATCAGAAGAAGATGGGTATGTGTCAAAGCCTAAATTGTCTTTGACTCTGGCAGACTTTATGCCATCTACTTCAAAACCACGGGCACCGCCCCATCAAACGGCACAGCCTAAACAGGCTAGTCAGGAAAAGTCTTTATTAGACAAAGAGTTAATATTCAGTTCTGTTAATATGATTCAATTAACAGATCCATACTCTAGTCATAATTTCAATTTTGATGAGCCTAAATTCCCTGTATCAAATAAGGGGATCCGAGGAAGTTCCAGAGGTTCAGGATATAGGGGAAGACGTGGATCATTCCGAAGCCACTACTCCAGTTCTACCCCTGCTTGCACTGTGTATGCAGCAGAAACTCGTGGTAGATCCCTTCAGCGAGCTCAAAAAGAACTAGAAAGTTCTTCTGCCAATAGTCAACTCTGTCTTGGCACAGTTATTTTGGAAGACCGATTGAAAATTCCATCTTCTTTATCTCAGCAAGTAAATGGATCTAATCAGTCTAATCTTCCAAAATCAAGGATGTTGCCAACTTCTATCCCAATATAAGATGCATCTGCTTCCAAAGCATCTGCTTCCAAGTTACCTCCTCAACCGCATATTCTTGTTGGGAAACACGGACCTCTAGATCAAAATTATGATATATTGAAACACTTGTCCCAAGTAACAGCCAAGTTATCAATTTTGGATGCTTTGAATCTGTCAAAAGATCTTCAGGAAGCACTCATCGAAGCTTTGTCATGTCCTCAGGAATTTGAAGCTGAAATTGCTGAAGCTGAAGTCTATCACATAGAGAATAATCCTGCAGAATTCCATGCAGTGATATCTTTTACTGATAAAGATGAAGATGATGTTGTGAATGGGAACATAAATCCTTTGTACTTATCTAGAAAATTCAATGGGGTGGATATCCGAAGAGATTTCATTGACAATGGTTCAGGAGTCGACCTCATGCCCATCCGTACACTTCGTCGATTGGGCCTCACGAAATCTGATTTATCTCCTTCTACCATGATGTTAAAAGGATATGATAAAAATGAACAAGAACCACTGGGCAAAGTTACACTCAGAACTCAGTTTGGAGATCTTGTATCCAATTCGGATTTCATGATTGTTGATCAAGACTCAGCTTTCAACGTCTTTCTTGGAAGACGCTGGATACATCAGCATGCAGCTATCCCTTCAGCATACCATCAATGTCTCAAATATTGTTTCAATGGGCAAGTTGGAACATTTTATGGTGATAAGGCCCTGTTCAAGACATGTGAGTCTCAATACATTGAGGTAGAATTTTATCACATGAAGGGAAGAGAAAAATCTACAATGAAGGAAATTACCAAAGTTAATGCTCCATGTAACACCCCGAGATTCCACGATATGCCTCTCTTCCAATAATGCAATAGCTTGCATTGTACGCAAGTTCGAGTTCTAACACACCGCAACTAATCAAAGTAGCCGTTATGAATAGTAATAACCACCTTTTAAATTTATAGAAATTTTATATTTCAAAATGGACTTCATTTTTGTATTCCTAATATTGAAATTAGCCTATGTTGAATTTTTTGTAATTTTCTGAGAACTTCCAAATTTTTATGAATAGTGAAAAATACTTAAAACAAATTTTTTAATCAAAATAATTTATAGTGATAAGTTATACTATTTAGTGGTTTTAAGGTATAATTAGAATATATTTTTACCATTTTATCCAATTTTGATCATTATAATTAATTTAACATTGAAATTGGACATAAACAATTGCCAATCTTTTGATATAAATTGTTTCTTAAAAACACGCTATTTGTCGTAACATCGGGAATTAATTATAAAATTAATTAATGCAACTTATATGTTTGGAATTTTTTATAATAGACATCATTTTTGAATTCGAAATATCAATTATAGCTTAGGGTGAAATTTTGGCATTGTTCTGAAAAACATCAATTTTTTGATGAATAGTGAAACCACTAAGTGGAAGTTAAATAACTGATTTTTCGTTTAAATGAAATATTACCACTTCTGTGATTTGATTTTCAAAAATCCGACATACATGGTTGTCATTAAGAAGTAAAATGTGGTTCAATGAGATTAAAATAATTTTTTGGTGAATAGTAACTTTTAAGTTCTTAATCGCGATTAGAGGTAATTAGTGTAGTTTAAGGTAAAAACAATGTTTTAATAATATTATACGAGCTTGACACTTGTCCTACTCCTATTGGATGAGTCATGGCCGTCCAAGACAACCCATGGGTCAACTTGGGGACCCCATGGAGCCACTTTAGTTGGAAAATGACATTAATATATATTTATTTAATGTTAAAATTAAATTGACACAAACATGAGTTGTTTTACTAAAACACTTTTTGAGTGGGGTTAAACAAGTCCAAATTTTGATTATAAATATTCATTGGAAAGCTAAAAAGATGTCCTACATCATAGTATTTTGTTTATAATTTTTAGACATTAAATAAATTAAATTATTTATGACATCATTATGATGCAGCGATGACCTCATTATTTAACGATATAAATAAAATGAGAAGATAATGCAAAATCCAAGGCTTACACTTGTCCAAAGCCTATTGGATGAGGATATTTCGAAACCTTATCACCTTAGCCTCTAATTATATAAGTGTGGGACCTTTAGAATCGAAAGGCATTGTGAAATAATGTAACATTTCAATCTTTCCAAATGTGCCCCTCCTCTCCACTTATAAAAGGCCCCCACCTCTCCCACCTCATTTACACTTTCAAGCCATTTGGCTCGGCCAAACTCTGACAAAATACTCTCCCAACTTCTCCTTCTTACTCCTAGAAGCCTCACTTTGGGCAGAACTCTTCCCAAGGGAGCCTTTGGCTCAAATCAAAAAGAGTTACCCGATTTTGAGGTAATGTCTTCTCTAATGTTGTTTTGTATTATTTTTCTTCTCCAACCCACTAAACTATTTTTATTCATTTATTTTTTAACAACACCAGTATCCTAAATATACTAGGATGTTGTTATAAGAAGTATTCGATCTACACTTACACACACCTACATCTAATGGTTAAAGAACATACGGTTTCTGTGGATGGCGAATTTCTACCTCACGAAACGATGATTGTTCAACACTCATATAACACCTTCAAAGGTGGCCATTAAGATGTCACTATATTTATATATGATATAAAATATGTTTATGTTTTACTTATGCTTCTGTATTTCTCATTTATGGCATACTTTATGATTTCCATTATGGGTAAAACACGATAATTTCATTTTAGGAAGTGCGGACTACCGCCCCCTCAAAGTGATTTGAATCGTCAATTCCATATGTGGGATGTATAAAGGATGGATTAAATGGTATTATACACTATATTATACTGTAATTATATTATAAATTTATATCATTATGATTTAATTCCATTAAATACGAAATAGAAATGAAAGTAGCGTTCATGCGTACGTACGGCTTACCGTCTCCGTGAACGGTGCATTTCATTTCTTACCTCTAAATGTTACGTGACATGATGAATGAATGTATATACTGTATATATGATATATATGATATCTAAATCATGAATATAATTCTGGATATAATGGATATTTCACCACATGAACAACTTGTAATTATAAGAAGTTTATTTTTGACTCAAGTACCAAAGATCGACAAAACGACCGTTATTAACTTAAATAATTAAATAATGTTCATAACATGGTAATAAGGGATATAAAAGGAAAAATGAACATGGAAAAGGTTCTTAAGTAAACAGAAATTAACTCTAGTTTATTATTCAGGAGGTTAAAGAACGGTCGAGTCAGGACAAGACGCAAGGTAAGGAAACTTCTTAACCCAATTTCTATTCTTTGGGTTAATCTCCTACTTTCAAATTATGTCATGATATTTTTATGTCCTATCTTGTATTTGTACATTATTTATGTTTCCTTATAGTGAATACACATTATATATGTACTTTATTTAAAAAAATGATCTTTTTAAGGACTTCGTCTCAATCCCCTTTCATTGAGGCTTATTTGGTTTTATACACAACTTTCTTTTATATGGTGTATAAACCCCTTTGACTTTTAAGTTTATTGAAAAGGAATCTTTTTTATACGAAGCGTTTACTAAATGACAAAAGGGAATGTTTTTGTCGTACGTATGTGGCGACAACGACTTCTCCCCCGCCGTGACCACTATTTGAGTTTCGGCTTCCTCTACAAGCCATACCCTTTTTTTTAATGAAAAATAAATACCATGTTATACTTTTCTTTTATTTTGGTATTGAAAATGGTTTCGCAAGCGTTTTTATTATATCAATGTGTTGTATTGATATCTTTTGATTTAAATTTGGAAATGTTATGTTTCCTTTATGCATGTTTTATGTGATACGATTATGTTATGGTTTATGAGATGTTTAAACCTGTTCATATGAGGAATGTATTGGAATTAATAAGTGACGGGTGGAGCCCGCTATAGCTCCTCGATGCATCGGTAGGTCTCATGAGACAACTAGATGTGGAATTGGCCGAGGCCCTTTCCCAATTTGATTTATGGTTTTGGCCGAGGCCTTAATCATTTTAGACGTCTTGGCCGAGGCCTTGACAAAATGTTTCAGAATGTCCGGCATTATACATTCCCTCATTATGAAAGTGGTTATTGATCTTTCATGTGATTAGTCGTCTAGTAGAATATCCATGTGAGTATGTAAGTGGCATTATTTGATTTTACTTTTTCCATATTATGCTGATGTTCAAGTTTAATAAGGCTTTTGTTTAGTTATACATTGCCTTAAATGTTTATGTTTATTTATGAAAGCTTCCGCAATATTGTTATCCTTACTGAGCATCTATGCTCACCCCTTTCAATGTTTTAATATTTTCCAGGATGTGAAGAAGTATTTTATGAATGACCTGCAGGGATAGTCAGAAGAGGATATGAGTGTGGACTATGAAGAATTTGTTATTAGTTTTCCACTTTATGATGTAATGTAAGATTTATGAATGTATCTAGTGTTTCCAAGGCTACTAAACTAATCGGTCTTTCGAGACATGATCTTTTGTGATCATGACAATGTTATGAAGTAATGCACCGGCTCTGGGTAGCTGGGGTCGGGGTGTTACAGTTGGTATCAGAGGCAGTTTAGTACTAACCTTGGAAGCTAGATTTAGATAAACTCTGATTAGAGCACATAGCCCAAAGATAGATTTTGAGGATTAGTATAGAAGAACTTCCTAGAATTTTGTTATTGTAGAGATTTTGTGAGTTTTCCGAGCAATAAATCCATGTCTGGATACGAGCAGGTAGAGGCGGATCTGGCACAGATGTACCTAGGGGTAAAACCCGAAAACACCGCTTTGAGCTAGACTCGAACGAGAACTGGTGCACGACAACGGGCCTTGCTGCACTCTTGGTTACAACACTCCCGAGGGATATGCTTTGGATAATTCTCATTTTCTTTATAAACCACTATGAAGGGTTATGAGTATATACTTCCTCAAAGAAAACATTTTTATGGATTATATCCATAAATAGTTCAATTTATGTTAAGGGTTTTACAAGTATGGAATTATGTATTTTGATTCATAAACTAATCTAGTTTATGCCATTGTTTAGAAATGGCGCCTAGTGTAAGGAATGGAAACCGTATCAATGCACGAACTCCGTATAGGGATTGCCCTCCTGCTCAAGATAATTATTGTGGATCTGAAGATACAACTGGTGCTGATCAACTTATTACCATACTGGGACAACTCACTCAGGTTATGAATAATAACCTTACCCGTATGGAGCACCCTGATCCGCAACGTGGAGGATCAATGCTAGACTGTTTCATGAGGCAACAACCACCAACCTTCAATGGGAGTACAAATCCTATAGTAGCTGAGCAATGGATAAATTCCTTAGAGAAAATATTCCATGCCTTGGGGAGTAGCGAAAGGGAGAAGGTTGTAATGGAAGTTTACCGCCTCACTGGAGATGCCGATCAGTGGTGGTCGCTGATTCAAAACACAAAGGAAGATGATGACGTATCGAATATGGAATGGAAGGAGTTCAAAGAGCTTTTCTTAGAAAAATACTTTCCTCGTGACCATAGAGCAGATATGGAAAGGCAATTTCTAAGTCTGAGGCAGAAGGAGGATGAGAATGTCGCAAAGTATGAGGCCAACTTTACAAGGTTAGCGAGGTATGCTGTAGATTATATACGTAACCCAAGAAGTAAGATTGATCTTTTTTTTGATGGGTTAAAACCATTTCTCCGTCGAGCTTTAGTATCACAATCCTTCTCATCATACGAAGATATTGTCTTGTGTGCTATCAAGACAGAAAAGGAATTCTCTAAGTCTTATGACAACAATGTAAAGCAAGAGAAGAAGAGAACGGTGGAACAAGAGACAGATAAAAGGAAAAAGGGAAAGAAGGATTTTCCATTATGTGATAATTTTGGGAAGAATCACCTTGGTACTTGCCTAAAAGGAATGGGAGTTTGTTATAAATGTGGAGAAAAGGGTCACCAGGGTCGTGATTGCAAGGGAAAGAAAGAGGCTATCAAAGTTGAATGCTATAATTGTAGGGAAACAGGGCATTATGCAAATGAATGTCCTAAGCGTCCAGGAAACTTACCTTAGAAAAGGACAAGGGATCAAGGCCAATCTTATGTTGTGACTATAGTTGAAGCGGAATAATTAATGTATTGGTTCTTTTGGAATCAAGGATTATATTCTGGTTATAAGAACAATGTGATATATATATATGGGTTGTACTGCAGTACTTGTTGATTTCAGTAAGGTTTTAATATGATTAAGGTAATCATATTTTTAGTTTGTGACAATAAGAGAAACTTTACTTTGTTTGGGGAATCTGATAAATTGATTTTGGAATTAAGAGACCTTTTAGAGAAAGTCTGGACATAGGTATTTTGGATAACTATAAAGGTTGGAGTGGATTAAGTTGATCTTTGGATAGTATTGTTTAAGGTTAAAAAAATTTTGAAGATTATTTTTGGAATATTATGATACTATAGTTTTAGGAAAAGGACAACCTGCAGGGTGGGGCATAACCCGTCGCGTCGGACAAAGCTGCAGGAATCGAACCCACAACCATAGTGTGACAGGCCTTTATTTCTTACCACTAGCCTAGAGGAAGTCCCTGGTTATTACAAAATAGTTTTACTAATCTAAATGGTATGTGTTAACATTTGGAACCTTATACAATTAGGATAAATAGAATATTTTTGAGTTCCGTTACCATTTGGAGTAAAAGTTGGGTTTGTGGTAAAAATTTATTAACGAATGAAAGTATACATAACAAGTATGTATATTCCCTTACGTTCTTAGTAAATCTCCTAAATAAATTCCTCAACATTATAAAAGGTTTCTTAAAACAAAAATGTTGTCGGTTAACTTTTCCAACTGGGGATTCAATGACCGTTTAACCAATCACATGTTTGTGATTTTCTTGTGGTTAAACTTTCTCCTAATCCTGTTTTCTATAACTCCCCATCAGACCTTGATGGTTTGTTTCTCCTCCATATCCATATTTTCATAGAATCTTATAATGGGCAATATCGGGTGACCTTTGTACTTATCTTGCTTTCTTTTAATGTTATATATTTATTAACCTTATTTCCGATTTGGGTTTTCCTCAAAGGTATTTTCTCTTTTAAACCTTTTATTTTCAAAGAAAAATTTCAAATTGCGAGGACGCAATTTATTGAAGGAGGGGAGAATGTAACACCCCGAGCTTCCACGATACGCCTCTCTTTCAATAATGCAATAGCTTGCATTGTACGCAAGTTCGAGTTCTAACACACCGCAACTAATCAAAGTAGCCGTTATGAATAGTAATAACCACCTTTTAAATTTATAGAAATTTTATATTTCAAAATGGACTTCATTTTTGTATTCCTAATATTGAAATTAGCCTATGTTGAATTTTTTGTAATTTTCCGAGAACTTCCAAATTTTTATGAATAGTGAAAAATACTTAAAACAAGTTTTTTAATCAAAATAATTTATAGTGATAAGTTATACTATTTAGTGTTTTTAAGGTATAACTAGAATATATTTTTACCATTTTATCCAATGGTTGTCATTATAATTAATTTAACATTGAAATTGGATATAAACAATTGCCAATCTTTTGATATAAATTGTTTCTTAAAAACACGCTATTTATCGTAACAGCGGGAATTAATTATAAAATTAATTAATGAAACTTATATGTATGGAATTTTTTAAATTAGACATCATTTTTGAATTCGGAATATCAATTATAGCTTAGGGTGAAATTTTGGCATTGTTCTGAAAAACATCAATTTTTTGATGAATAGTGAAACCACTAAGTGGAAGTTAAATAACTGATTTTTCGTTTAAATGAAATATTACCACTTCTATGATTTGATTTTCAAAAATCCGACATACATGGTTGTCATTACGAAGTAAAATGCGGTTCAATGAGACTAAAATAATTATTTGGTGAATAGTAACTTTTAAGTTCTTAATCGCGATTAGAGGTAATTAGTGTAGTTTAAGGTAAAAACAATGTTTTAATAATATGATATGAGCTTGACACTTGTCCTAATCCTATTGGATGAGTCATGACAGACCAAGACAAACCATGGATCAACTTGGGGACCCCATGGAGCCACTTTAGTTGGAAAATGACATTAATATATATTTATTTAATGTTAAAATTAAATTGACACAAACATGAGTTGTTTTACTAAAACACTTTTTAAGTGGGGTTAAACAAGTCCAAATTTTGACTATAAATATACATTGGAAAGATAAAACGATTTCCTACATCATAGTATTTTTTTTATAATTTTTAGACATTGAATAAATTAAATTATTTATGACATCATTGAGATGCAGCGATGACCTCATTATTTAACGATACAAATAAAATTAGAAGATAATGAAAAATACAAGGCTTACACTTGTCAAAAGCATATTTGATGAGGATATTTCTAAACCTTATCACCTTAGCCTCTAATTATATAAGTGTGGGACCTTTATAATTCGAAAAGCATTGTGAAATAATGTAACATTTCAATCTTTCCAAATGTGCCCCTCCTCTCCACTTATAAAAGGCCCCCACCTCTCCCACCTCATTTACACTTTCAAGCCATTTGGCTCGGCCAAACTCTGACAAAATACTCTCCCAACTTCTCCTTCTTACTCCTAGAAGCCTCACTTTGGGCAGAACTCTTCCCAAGGGAGCCTTTGGCTCAAATCAAAAAGAGTTACCCGATTTTGAGGTAATGTCTTCTCTAATGTTGTTTTGTATTATTTTTCTTCTCCAACCCACTAAACTATTTTTATTCATTTATTTTTTAACAACACCAGTATCCTAAATATACTAGGATGTTGTTATAAGAAGTATTCGATCTACACTTACACACACCTACATCTAATGGTTAAAGAACATACGGTTTCTGTGGATGGCGAATTTCTGCCTCACGAAACGATGATTGTTCAACACTCATATAACACCTTCAAAGGTGGCCATTAAGATGTCACTATATTTATATATGATATAAAATATGTTTATGTTTTACTTATGCTTCTGTATTTCTCATTTATGGAATATTTTATGATTTCCATTATGGGTAAAACACGATAATTTCATTTTAGGAAGTGCGGACTACCGCCCCCTCAAAGTGATTTGATTCGTTAATGCCATATGTGGGATGTATAAAGGATGGATTAAATGGTATTATACACTATATTTTACTGTAATTATATTATAAATTTATATCATTATGATTTCATTCCATTAAATACGAAATAGAAATGAAAGTAGCGTTCATGCGTACGTACGGCTTACCGTCTCCATGAACGATGCATTTCATTTCTTACCTCTAAATGTTACGTGACATTATGAATGAATGTATATAATGTATATATGATATATATGATATCTAAATCATGAATATAATTCTGGATATAATGGATATTTCACCACATGAACAACTTGTAATTATAAGAAGTTTATTTTTGACTCAAGTACCAAATATCTACAAAACGACCGTTATTAACTTAAATAATTAAATAATGTTCATAACATGGTAATAAGGGATATAAAAGGAATAATGAACATGGAAAAGGTTCTTAAGTAAATATAAATTAACTCTAGTTTATTATTCAGGAGGTTAAAGAACGGTCGAGTCAGGACAAGACGCAAGGTAAGGGAACTTCTTAACCCAATTTCTATTCTTTGGGTTAATCTCCTACTTTCAAATTATGTCATGATATTTTTATGTACTATCTTGTATTTGTACATTATTTATGTGTCCTTATAGTGAATACACATTATAGATATACTTTATTTAAAAAAATGATCTTTTTAAGGACTTCGTCTCAATCCCCTTTCATTGAGGCTTATTTGGTTTTATACACAACTTTCTTTTATATGGTGTATAAACCCCTTTGACTTTTAATTTTATTCAAAAGGAATCTTTTTTATACGAAGCGTTTACTAAATGAAAAAAGGGAATGTTTTTGTCGTACGTATGCGGCGACAATGACTTCTCCCCCGCCGTGACCACTATTTGAGTTTTGGCTTCCTCCACAAGCCATACCCTTTTTTTAATGAAAAATAAATACCATGTTATACTTTTTATTTATTTTGGTATTGAAAATGGTTTTGAATGCATTTTTATTATAACAATGTGTTGTATTGATATCTTGTGATTGAAATGTGGAAATGTTATGTTTCCTTTATTCATGTTTTATGTGATACGATTATGTTATGGTTTATGAGATGTTTAAACCTGTTCATATGAGGAATGTATTGGACTTAATAAGTGATGGGTGGAGCCCGCTATAGCTCCTCGATGCATCGGTAGGTCTCATGAGACAACTAGACGTGGAATTGGCCGAGGCCCTTTCCCAATTTGATTTATGGTTTTGGCCGAGTCCTTAATCATTTTAGACGTCTTGGCCGAGGCCTTGACAAAATGTTTCAGAATGTCCGGCATTATACATTCCCTCATTATGAAAGTGGTTATTGATCTTTCATGTGATTATTCGTCTAGTAGAATATCCATGTGAGTAAGTAAGTGGCATTATTTGATTTTACCTTTTCCATATTATGTTGAAGTTCAAGTTTAATAAGGCTTTTGTTTAGTTATACATTGCCTTAAATGTTTATGTTTATTTATGAAAGCTTCCGAAATATTGTTATCCTTACTGAGCATATGAGCTCACCCCTTTCAATGATTTAATTTTTTCCAGGATGTGAAGAAGTATTTTATGAATGACCTGCAGGGATAGTCAGAAGAGGATATGAGTGTGTACTATGAAGAATTTGTTATTAGTTTTTCACTTTATGATGAAATGTAAGATTTATGAATGTATCTAGTGTTTCCAAGGCTACTAAACTAATTGGTCTTTCGAGACTTGATCTTTTGTGATCATGCCAATGTTACGAAGTAATGCACCGACTCTGGGTAGCTGGGGTCGGGGTGTTACAGTTGGTATCAGAGGCAGTTTAGTACTAACCTTGGAAGCTAGATTTAGATAAACTCTGATTAGAGCACATAGCCCAAAGATAGACTTTGAGGATTAGTATAGAAGAACTTCCTAGAATTTTGTTATTGTAGAGATTTTGTGAGTTTTCCGAGCAATAAATCCATGTCTGGATACGAGCAGGTAGAGGCGGCTCTAGCACAGATGTACCTAGGGGTAAAACCCGAAAACACCGCTTTGAGCTAGGATCGAACGAGAACTGGTGCACGACAACGGGCCTTGCTGCACTCTTGGTTACGACACTCCCGGGGGATATGCTTTGGATAATTCTCATTTTCTTTATAAACAACTATGAAGGGTTATGAGTATATACTTCCTCAAAGAAAACATTTTTATGGATTATATCCATAAATAGTTCAATTTATGTTAAGTGTTTTACAAGTATGGAATTATGTATTTTGATTCATAAACTAATCTAGTTTATTCCATTGTTTTGAAATGGCTCTTAGTGGAAGGAATGGAAACCGTATCAATGCACGAACTCCGTGTAGGGATTGCCCTCCTGCTCAAGATAATTATTTTGGATCTGGAGATACAACTAGTGCTGATCAACTTATTACCATACTGGGACAACTCACTCAGGTTATGAATAATAACCTTACTCGTATGGAGCACCCTGATCCGCACGTGAAGGATCAATGCTAGACCGTTTCATGAGGCAACAACCACCAACCTTCAATGGGAGTACAAATCCTATAGTAGCTGAGCAATGGATAAATTCCTTAGAGAAAATATTCCATGCCTTGGGGAGTAGCGAAAGGGAGAAGGTTGTAATGGTAGTTTACCGCCTCACTGGAGATGCCGATCAGTGGTGGTCGCTGATTCAAAACACAAAGGAAGATGATGACGTATCGAATATGGAATGGAGGGAGTTCAAAGAGATTTTCTTAGAAAAATACTTTCCTCATGACCATAGAGCAGATATGGAAAGGCAATTTCTAAGTCTGAGGAAGAAGGAGGATGAGAATGTCGCAAAGTATGAGGCCAACTTTACAAGGTTAGCAAGGTATGCTGCAGATTATTTATGTAACCCAAGAAGTAAGATTGATCGTTTCTTTGATGGGTTAAAACCATTTCTCCATCGAGCTTTAGTATCACAATCCTTCTCATCATACTAAGATATTGTCTTGTGTGCTATCAAGACAGAAAAGGAATTCTCTAAGTCTTATGACGACAAAGTAAAGCAAGAGAAGAAGAGAATGGTGGAACAAGAGACAGATAAAGGGAAAAAGGGAAAGAAGGATTTTCCATTATGTGATAATTGTGGGAAGAATCACCCTGGTACTTGCCTAAAAGGAATGGGAGTTTGTTATAAATGTGGAGAAAAGGGTCACCAGGCTCATGATTGCAAGGGAAAGAAAGAGGCTATCAAATTTGAATGCTATAATTGTAGGGAAACAGGGCATTATGCAAATGAATTTCCTAAGCGTCAAGGAAACTTACCTCAGAAAAGGCCAAGGGATCAAGGACAATCTTATGTTGTGACTACAGTTGAAGCGGAATAATTATTCTATTGGTGCTTTTGGACTCAAGGATTATATTCTGGTTATAAGAATAATGTGATATATATATATGGATTGTACTGCAGTACTTGTTGATTTCAGTAAGGTTTTAATATGATTAAGGTAATCATATTTTTAGTTTGTGACAATAAGAGAAACTTTACTTTTTTTGGGGAATCTGATAAATTGATTTTGGAATTAAGAGACCTTTTAGAGAAAGTCTGTACATAGGTTTTTTGGATAACTATAAAGGTTTAAGTGGATTAAGTTGATCTTTGGATAGTTTTGTTTAAGGTTAAAAAATTTATGAAGATTATTTTTGGAATATTATGATACTATAGTTTTAGGAAAAGAACAACCTGCAGGGTGGGGCATAACCCGTCGCGTCGGACAAAGCTGCAGGAATCGAACCCACAACCATAGTGCGACAGGCCTTTATTTCCTACCACTAGCCTAGAGGAAGTCCCTGGTTATTACAAAATAGTTTTACTAATCTAGATGGTATGTGTTAACATTTGGAACCTTATACAATTAGGATAAATAGAATATTTTTGAGTTTCGTTACCATTTGGAGTAAAAGTTGGGTTTGTGGTAAAAATTTATTAACGAATGAAAGTACACATAACAAGTATGTATATTCCCTTACGTTCTTAGTAAATCTCCTAAATAAATTCCTCAACATTATAAAAGGTAACTTAAAACAAAAATGTTGTCGGTTAACTTTTCCAACTGGGGATTCAATGACCGTTTAACCAATCACAAGTTTGTGATTTTCTTGTGGTTAAACTTTCTCCTAATCCTATTTTCTATAACTCCCCATCAGACCTTGATGGTTTGTTTCTCCTCCATATCCATATATTCATATAATCCTATAATGGGCTATATCGGGTGACCTTTGTACTTATCTTGCTTTCTTTTAATGTTATATATTTATTAACCTTATTTATGATGTGTGTTTTACTCAAAGGTATTTTCTCTTTTCAACCTTTTATTTTCAAAGAAAAACTTCAAATTGCGAGGACACAATTTATTGAAGGAGGGGAGAATGTAACACCCCGAGCTTCCATGATACGCCTCTCTTTCAATAATGCAATAGCTTGCATTGTACGCAAGTTCGAGTTCTAACACACCGCAACTAATCAAAGTAGCCGTTATGAATAGTAATAACCACCTTTTAATTTTATAGAAATTTTATATTTCAAAATGGACTTCATTTTTGTATTCCTAATATTGAAATTAGCCTATGTTGAATTTTTTGTAATTTTTCGAGAACTTCCAAATTTTTATGAATAGTGAAAAATACTTAAAACAACTTTTTTAATCAAAATAATTTATAGTGATAAGTTATACTATATAGTTGTTTTAAGTTATAATTAGAATATATTTTTACCATTTTATCCAATGGTGGTCATTATAATTAAATTAACATTGAAATTTGACATAAACAATTGCCAATCTTTTGATATAAATTGTTTCTTAAAAACACGCTATTTGTCGTAACAGCGGGAATTAATTATAAAATTAATTAATGCAAATTATATGTTTGGAATTTTGTAAAATAGACAACATTTTTTAATTCGGAATATCAATTATAGCTTAGGGTGAAATTTTGGCATTGTTCTGAAAAACATCAATTTTTTGATGAATAGTGAAACAACTAAGTGGAAGTTAAATGACTGATTTTTCGTTTAAATGAAATATTACCACTTCTGTGATTTGATTTTCAAAAATCCGACATACATGGTTGTCATTAAGAAGTAAAATGTGCTTCAATGAGATTAAAATAATTTTTTTGTGAATAGTAACTTTTAAGTTCTTAATCGCGATTAGAGGTAATTAGTGTAGTTTAAGGTAAAAACAATGTTTTAATAATATGATATGAGCTTGACACTTGTCCTAATCCTATTGGATGAGTCATGGCCGACCAAGAAAACCCATGTGTCAACTTGGGGACCCCATGGAGCCACTTTAGTTGGAAAATGACATTAATATATATTTATTTAATGTTAAAATTAAATTGACACAAACATGAGTTGTTTTACTAAAACAGTTTTTAAGTGGGGTTACACAAGTCCAAATTTTGACTATAAATATTCATTGGAAAGATAAAAAGATTTCCTACATCATAGTATTTTTTTTAATAATTTTTAGACATTAAATAAATTAAATTATTTATGACATCATTATGATGCAGCGATGACCTCATTATTTAACGATATAAATAAAATGAGAAGATAATGCAAAATCCAAGGCTTATAATTGTCCAAAGCCTATTGGATGAGGATATTTTGAAACCGTATTACCTTAGCCTCGAATTATATAAGTGTGGGTCCTTTAGAATCCGAAAAGCATTGTGAAATAATGTAACATTTCAATCATTCCAAAAGTGCCCCTCCTCTCCACTTATAAAAGGCCCCCACCTCTCCCACCTCATTTACACTTTAAAGCCATTTGGCTCAGCCAAAATCTGCCCAAATACTCTCCCAACTTCCCCCTCGTACTCCTAGAAGCCTCACTTTGGGCAGAACTCTTCCCATGGAAGCCTTTGGCTCAAATCAAAAAGAGTTACCCGATTTTGAGGTAATGTCTTCTCTAATGTTGTTTTGTTTTATTTTTCTTCTCCAACCCACTAAACTATTTTTATTAATTTATTTTTTAACAACACCAGTATCCTCAATATACTAGTATGTTGTTATAAGAAGGATTCGATCTACACTTACACACACCTACATCTAATGGTTAAAGAACATACGGTTTATGTGGATGGCGAATTTCTGCCTCACGAAACGATGATTGTTCAACACTCATATAACACCTTCAAAGGTGGCCATTAAGATGTCACTATATTTATATATGATATAAAATATGTTTATGTTTTACTTATGCTTCTGTATTTCTCATTTATGGCATACTTTATGATTTCCATTATGGGTAAAACACGATAATTTCATTTTAGGAAGTGCGGACTACCGCCCCCTCAAAGTGATTTGAAACGTTAATGCCATATGTGGGATGTATAAAGGATGGATTAAATGGTATTATACACTATATTATACTGTAATTATACTATAAATTTATATCATTATGATTTCATTCCATTAAATACGAAATAGAAATGAAAGTAGCGTTCATGCGTACGTACGACTTACCGTCTCCATGAACGGTGCATTTCATTTCTTACCTCTAAATGTTACGTGACATTATGAATGAATGTATATACTGTATATATGATATATATGATATCTAAATCATGAATATAATTCTGGATATAATGGATATTTCACCACATGAACAACTTGTAATTATAAGAAGTTTATTTTTGACTCAAGTACCAAAGATCGACAAAACGACCGTTATTAACTTAAATAATTAAATAATGTTCATAACATGGTAATAAGGGATATAAAAGGAATAATTAACATGGAAAATGTTCTTAAGTAAATAGAAATTAACTCTAGTTTATTATTCAGGAGGTTAAAGAACGGTCGAGTCAGGACAAGACGCAATGTAAGAGAACTTCTTAACCCAATTTCTATTCTTTGGGTTAATCTCCTACTTTCAAATTATGTCATGATATTTTTATGTCCTATCTTGTATTTTTACATTATTTATGTGTCCTTATAGTGAATACACATTATAGATGTACTTTATTTAAAATAAATGATCTTTTTAAGGACTTCGTCTCAATCCCCTTTCATTGAGGCTTATTTGGTTTTATACACAACTTTCTTTTATATGGTGTATAAACCCCTTTGACTTTTATGTTTATTCAAAAGGAATCTTTTTTATACGAAGCGTTTACTAAATGAAAAAAGGGAATGTTTTTGTCGTACGTATGCGGCGACAACGACTTCTCCCCCGCCGTGACCACTATTTGAGTTTCGGCTTCCTCTACAAGCCATACCCTTTTTTTAATGAAAAATAAATACCATGTTATACATTTCTTTTATTTTCGTATTGAAAATGGTTTTGAAAGCGTTTTTATTATATCAATGTGTTGTATTGATATCTTGTGATTGAAATGTGGAAATGTTATGTTTCCTTTATGCATGTTTTATGTGATACGATTATGTTATGGTTTATGAGATGTTTAAACCTGTTCATATGAGGAATGTATTGGACTTAATAAGTGACGGGTGGAGCCCGCTATAGCTCCTCGATGCATCGGTAGGTCTCATGAGACAACTAGACGTGGAATTGGCCGAGGCCCTTTCCCAATTTGATTTATGGTTTTGGCCGAGGCCTTAATCATTTTAGACGTCTTGGCAGAGGCCTTGACAAAATGTTTCAGAATGTCCGGCATTATACATTCCCTCATTATGAAAGTGGTTATTGATCATACATGTGATTATTCATCTAGTAGAATATCCATGTGAGTAAGTAAGTGGAATTATTTGATTTTACTTTTTCCATATTATGCTGAAGTTCAAGTTTAATAAGGCTTTTGTTTAGTTATACATTGCCTTAAATGTTTATGTTTATTTATGAAAGCTTCCGCAATATTGTTATCCTTACTGAGCATCTGAGCTCACCCCATTCAATGATTTAATATTTTCCAGGATGTGAAGAAATATTTTATGAATGACCTACAGGGATAGTCAGAAGAGGATATGAGTGTGGACTATGAAGAATTTGTTATTAGTTTTTCACTTTATGATGTAATGTAAGATTTATGAATGTATCTAGTGTTTCCAAGGCTACTAAACTAATCGGTCTTTCGAGACTTGATCTTTTGTGATCATGCCAATGTTACGAAGTAATGCACCGACTCTAGGTAGCTGGGGTCGGGGTGTTACACTCCATATGGTTTGGAGAAAATTCCAATAAATCCATTTACACATGTGAGTACAGATTATGCGTTACCTATCAGTCAAATTGACAAAATAGGCCCAAATCAAAATACTCTTATGGAAATATCCATACTGTCAATTACAGTAGTTGAGCCAGAAAACATGGGAGAAGTTGGTAACCTACCAAACAGTGATGAAAGCATAAGTTGTGACGTCTTCATTTCATCTGCTGAAATCCAAAAAGTCTATACTTCGCCAATCAGGCCAGAAGAAGTTATAGCAACATCAGAGGTGAATAATGATGTCAATTCTCAATCCATCATCTCCTCTTTATTTCCCAAAGAAGGCCCTTTATCATTAATAGGGTCGGAAATGGAAGCTTCTTCTTCAAAATGTGAAATTTTTTTCATCACTTCTGATCATGAAAATTTCGTTTTGTCATCTACTATGCAAGTAGAAAGGGAAGAAATATCACCTGATGAAGAGGAAGAGGAATATCTTAGAGATTCTCCTCCATCATTTGAAGAGGGTATCTCTACCACTATGGATGAACTCGGAGAAATAAATCTGGGTACAGAGAAAGATCCACGCCCCACTTTAATTAGTGCAGCCATGACCCTTGAAGTGCAAGAGATGTATATTTCTTTTCTAAAGCAAAATAAATATAATTTCACTTGGAACTATACAGAAATGCCTGGGCTTGATCCTGATATTGCTACTCATCATTTGGGTTTACCAAAAGAACATCGAGGATTTAAGCAAGCCGTAAGAAGAACACACCCAACTTATGCTTCCAAAATTGAAGCTGAAGTGGATAAGCTGATCAAAGCTAACTTCGTCAGAGAAGTTCAGTATCCCAAGTGGTTGGCTAATATTGTCCATGTAATGAAGAAGAACAGACAAATTAGAGTTTGCATCGATTTCAGAGATCTTAATCGGTATTGTCCTAAAGATGATTTCCCAATTCTGATTACAAAACTCTTAATTGATGCGACAGCTGGCTATGAAGTACTTTCCTTCATGGATGGATATTTCAGATATAATCAGATCCGAATGGCCCCAAAAGATGAGGAATCTACATCCTTCAGAGCCCCTCAAGGTGTGTTTTGTTACCGGGTGATGCCCTTTGGTTTAAAGAATGCAGGTGCAACATATCAACGCGCCATGCATCGTATCTTCAAACATTTTTTAGGGAAGTTTGTTGAATGCTATGTAGACGATTTGGTGGTTAAATCAAAACAACGTTCTAATCACTTGGCTGATTTGGAAGTCATATTCCAAAAGCTTCGACAACATAATTTGAAGATGAACCCCTTAAAATGTTCTTTTGGGTTAACCTCAGGAAAATTCCTTGGCTTTGTTGTATGCCATCGTGGTATTGAAGTCGATCCTGAGAAGACCAAGTCAATCCTTAGTATGTACCCTCCTCAAAATTTGAAATAATTAAGTGGACTTCAAGGACACTTAGCCTATATTCGGCGTTTCATCACCAATTGGGCAGGAAAAAGTTTACCGTTTACCAAATTATTGAAAAAAACAGTCACTTACCAGTGGACTGAAGAATGTCAAGAAGCATTTTATGTTCTCAAGAAATACCTCTTGAGTCCACCAGTACTCATGCCACCTATTGAAGGAAGAAAACTTATCCTCTATGTGACAGCTCTAGAGCGATCATTGGGTGCCTTTCTCGCTCAAAATAATGATAATGGGAATGAAAATATCCTCTACTATCTCAGTAGAACTATGCTTGAAGCAGAAACCCGGTATTCAAGTATTGAGAAGTGCTGCCTAGCATCAATCATTGTAGTTCAGAAACTGAGACACTACCTGCAACATCACGAGGTCCAATTGGTATCTCGAAATAATCCGCTCAAATTCATCCTTAGTCGTCCAATGCTCACAGGACGTCTAGCAAGGTGGGCAGTTATTTTGCAGCAGTTTGACATTCAGTATGTATCTTAAAAGGAAATAAAGGGCCAAGCTCTGGCTGATTTCCTAGCTGAACATCCTTCAGTGGAAGACACGTCTTCAGATATTGAACTCCCTGATGAGGAAGTTTTCTCTATTCAAGAGAGTCCTCAAACATGGGAAATGTATTTTGATGGTGCTTCCAGAAGTCCAAAAGGGAAGAAAATGGAAAATCCTAAATTCATAAAAGTTGGTTTAGGAATTGTACTCATTTCTCCAGATAAGGCATTGTTACCTTATTCCTTTTTATTGTGGGAAGGTGGTACCAATAATGAAGCCGAATAACAAGCTCTTATCACAGGCTTGGAGTTAGGGCTTCAAGCACAAGTGAGTCACTTAAAGGTGAAAGGTGATTCAAACTTGGTAATCAAACAAGTCAATAGGGATTATGCCATCAGAAAAGAAGAGTTAATCCCTTTGTATGATTACGTTAGAAAGTTAATGGCAGAATTCCCTTCAGAACCGACATTTTCTTATGTCCCAAGATCACAAAATGCTCAAGATGATGCACTGGCTAATATAGCCACAACTCTAGCAGATCCAAATCGGGACGAGACAACCATCAGTATTTCCCACCGTCGTGCAATTTCACCTTATGTTCAAGCCAGAACAGAGGAAATTAATTAAATTAGTCCCATTCCTGAACCGTATGGTCATACTAGAGGATAGATGTCACCAATTAGGGAATACCTTCAAAATGGAACACTTCCACCTGATAGAGCTGAGAAAGAACAAATCCGGCGATGTGTGGTCAATTTTACTCTTTATGATGGCCCAAACCACCTAGAGAAAATTCTCTACAAACGTGATTTTTATGGAGTTCTCTTCATATGCATTGATGGTGAAGAGACAATGGATGTCATGAAAGAAGTGCATGCAGGATTCTGTGGTGCCCACCAGTCTGGACATAGATTGTCTGATCAAATTCGAAGGCTTGGATACTTTTGGCCTTCAATGATACAAGATTGTGTTTATTTCACAAAGAAGTGTCATTCATGTCAAGTACATGCCAACTTCATTCATCAACCTCCAGTGTTGCTTCATACAGCTAAGTACTCATGGCCATTTTCCACATGGGGAATGGATGTGGTGGGACCGTACCCTTCAGCTATGGCCAAGCAGTTTAAGTACATTATTACAGCTACTGATTTATTTTCCAAATGGGCAGAGGTAGTACCTCTCAAAGAAGTCAGTTCTAAATGCATTCTTAGCTTCATCAAGTCTAACATCATTACTATATTTGGTGACCCTCATACCATATTGACAGACAACGGCACCAACTTCTGTTCTAATGAGGTGAATAAATTGTATCAAGAATACAACATTAAATCCAACCATTCATCTCGGTATCATGCGGTAGCAAATGGCCAAATAGAATCCTTTAACAAGACTCTTTCAAATATACTGCAAAAGATGGTGGATAAATATAAGAGGTCATGGCCTGAAAACTCTTTCATGCTTTATGGGCTTATCGGACTACCACCCGCAATGCAACGCGGTCAACTCCATATTCGTTGGTATATGGAACAGAAGCAGTCTTGCCAATTGAAGTTCAATTTCCCTCACTCATAGTAGACATTTGAGATCAGTTATCTACAGATGAGAAATCCCATAAGCGATTGAATGTGTTGGATTGGTTAGATTAGAAAATATTGTGCACTTTGCACCACTTGTAAATCTATCAAAATCGAATAGCATGAGCTTTTAACAAAAAAGTTCGTCTTCGTTCATTCATTCAGGGAGAATTGGTATTAGTTCTCATAACTCCAATGATACCAGGAAAGAAACCTCCCAAGCTTGAGCCAAAATGGGAAGGACCTTATTCAATACATAGGGTCTACTCCAATGGAGCTTATTCATTAATCTCGATGGATGGAGAACTCATTACTACTCTAACTAATGCCATATTTTTTAAGAAATATTTTGTATAAAATACAAAGTATTCACCTAATGTCCCTGCAACATGACACTAAACTGTGCGGCACCAGCTCTTCCTTGCTATATGACATTAAACTATACAGCAACGGTCCAGTATGACCTTAAACTCCCCCTTTTCGTCCAACATGACGTTAAACTGTAATGTCCCCGCAACATGACACTAAATTGTGCGGCACCAGCTCGTCCTTGCTATATGACGTTAAACTATACAACAACGGTCCAGTATGACCTTAAACTCCCCCTTTTCGTCCAACATGACGTTAAACTGTAATGTCCCCGCAACATGACACTAAACTGTGTGGCACCAGCTCGTCCTTGATAAATGAGGTTAACCTATACAGCAACGGTCCAGTATGACCTTAAACTCCCCCTTTCCATACAACATGTCGTTAAACTGTAATGTCCCCGAAACATGACACTAAACTGTGCGGCACCAGCTCGTCCTTGCTATATGAAGTTAAACTATACAGCAACAGTCCAGTATGACCTTAAACTCCCCCTTTTTGTCCAACATGATGTTAAACTGTAATGTCCCCGCAACATGACACTAAACAGTGCGGCACTAGCTCGTCCTTTCTATATGACGTTAAACTATATAGCAATGGTCCAATATGACCTTATACTCCCCCTTTCGTCCAACATGACGTTAAACTGTATTATCCTCGCAACATGACACTAAACTATACAGCACCAGAATGTCCCTGCAACATGACACTAAAATGTGCAGCACCAGTCCGTCCTTGCTATATGACGTTAAACTATACAGCAACGGTCTAATCATATGACCCTAAACTATTTTCACATACATCCAACATGACGTTAAACTGTGTCACAGTATGTCCCCGCAACATGACACTAAACAGTGTGGCACCATTTTGTCCTTGCTATATGACGTTAAACTAGACAACAACGGTCTAGTATGACCTTAAACTGAAACTTCGTCCCACATGACATTAAATTGTGAAACAGTTCCCTAAATGGTCTAGTATGACCTTAAACTGCATCATCAATGGTCCATGCATATGACCCTAAACTATTTTGCATGTCCCTTACATCCAGCAAGACGTTAAACTATGACATCCTAACTACAAGACGCTAAACTGTATAAAAGTCCCTTACGTCCAGAAAGATGTTAAACTGTGACGTCCTAACTACATGACGCTAAACTGTATAAAAGTCCCTTACGTACGGAAAGACGTTAAACTACAATATCATCAAAGGTCCTGTATGGCCTTAAAACAACACCACCGTCCAGCAAGACATTAAACTGCACCATCCACAGTCCATGCATATGACATTAAAATACTCGCACTTTCGTCCAACATGACGTTAAACTGTGAAAAAAATCCCCAATGCGTCCAACATGACGTAAATAGTGTGTTATTTTGTCCTTACTGTATGACATTAAACTGCGCAGTCCCCCTTTCGTCCAACATGACGTTAAACTCTATTGTCCTCATCATCCTATCAACATGATGCTAAACTGTACAGAAAATTCATGATACATCCTATATGACATTAAACTCTATTTTTTCCCTGCTACATGACACTAAACTGCTCAGCACCAATAGTCCTAATTGCAAGACTTTAAACTGCATAGTCCCTTTATATGTCCTACATGACATTAATCTATGCATCTTTAAGGTTGTTGTTACCTCTTGTTTCTCACACCGAGTATGACTCACGTGAGCTTAGATAAAACCTCAACCGTAACACTCTCTTTGGGACGATAACCATGTATAAGTCCCAAGAACATTTTTTCCTTATTTTTTATTATTAGATCGTTGTCCCCAAGAACAACTTGATCATTAATTCATTCATTAATTGAACTACAAGGACTTTGATCCTTGCCTTCCAGGCTGGGTACATAGGCAACCTCCCAAGGTTCAAGCCCAAAGACAATCTCTTCATATCGGTTCACCACCATCTCATATGATGTTGATTCGTGAAACCACACATAGAATCAATATCTTTACATTGATTCACTTTCGTCCTTGTTATATGACGTTAAACTATGCAACACTTTTTTCCGGTACGACAATAAACTGCAATACTCTTTGATTTCCTCATTTGAGAGAGAACTATTATTGACATTTATTTTTCAATCATATTATCATTTCAAAAGACTATGTGCATACATGGTAATACCTAAACTTTTTGCCTCAGGTTAAACTATCATTGCAGTAAAGTCCCCTTTCACCTGTACGAACCAAATTTGTACAAAGGGTATTTCTAGAACTGCGTGGACTTGATTCCCATCCTTATGGGATACGTAGGAACATTCGAGTGTCCCTCGAATCTAGTCCTAAGCCTTTTGGGCCTAACCCAAAATTTCACTTTCAGTCCCTTGGCTGCAAAGTCCTCATGAAAACACACACTGTGTATTCATTATTATGGTCCGAATTCTATGACCCTAAACTAAGATCTCTCATACTTTCGTCCTGCACGACGTTAAACTGCATTTCAAGAACTACGTATGGCTTGATTCTCATTCTTATGAGATACGTAGTGAAGTCCAAAATTTCAATTCATGACCCATCCAAAACATAATTATGGTTATTATTGACCTATGTGTCTCTATATACATTGGAAAATACCCATCTTTATGTGTTATAATCCTAACCTTAAATATTTTTAGATCTTCATAACCCTTTTCATGAATTTTAGTCACAGTAATGTCAAACTTCTGAGAATTCTTTTGCCTGACTATGTAGTATGTGCCCATAGGTGGCCTTGCATAAACAGTCTACATAACAGACTTGTCAGGCGAAAGATACTATTTATTTTGACCATGCAGCCAATTCCCTTAGGCGGCCCTGCATATTTCAACCCCCTAACGTGTTATTTGTCAAATAATAGTAACTTCATTCTTGGGAAGAATGCCTCTTTTTACTTATTTGTATTAATTGACGGTATGTAGGGATCTAAAAAAAATCCATCCTTAACATATTTGTCCCATATCCTTTTTCATGATATGAAAGTATTCAAGTCTATGGTTTTTTCTTCTTCCCTACGTTTGGGTCAGACCTTCGTAGGAGTGATATTCATTCAATTCTCCGATATTCTTGTTCGGAAATATCTTCTCCATATTCAAGTACCTCTTTCCATACAACAAACTCTATACTTTAGAAAATTTGAATCTCCATAAACATTCACTGGCTTTTAGCAGCAGGAAAGTAAATTTCTGAGAATTCTTTTTCCTGACTATGCAGCACGTGCCCATAGGTGGCCTTGCATATACAGTCCATATAATAGACTTGTCAGCCAAAAGATGCTTTTTATTTGACCATGCAGCCAATGACCTTAGGTGGCCCTGCATATTTCAACCCCCTAACGGGTTTTTGTCAAATAATAGTAACTTCATTTTTGGAAACTACTTATTCTAATGCCTTTTAGCTCTTTTTCATATCATTCCTCAGATTCAAAAATTCTTAAGTCATAGATTACATATTTTTTTCATAATACTTGAGTATGGTAATATGTTTTCAGATAAATTGTCAAGGAATTGAATCAATTATTAATCCATTTTGGTCAAAGCTATTTTGACTTTAAACATTAGCCCCTTTATGTCCGGCATGCATGACTTTAAACTGCCCACAAAAGACAAAGGAACTCTGAATAAAAGTCAAGTTCCAGCTCACTAAACTTACATTTTGTATGATTTAGGTAATATTGAGCAATTAAAAGGTTCAAATATTTTAGGGTTATTTGTAATAATCCTAGTAAAGATCAAACTATGCTTACTAAGCCCATTGGCTTAAGTAGATTTAAAGCAGATAGTGAGAGAATGAAGGTACAAATAAGTGAATGTGAAAGTGTTTTTCATTGATGCACAAGAGTTAGAAGGACATCCACAGACTGGAGTCTCTTCTCTTTTTTCAAGAATTACAAGAGGCTTTCAACATAACACTTCATTTGATTTACGGCATCCCGAGCTTCATCAGCAACCACCTGGAATTCATTCATTCAACTGGATACAATAAGAGATGCAGTGATACCAGCTCTTCTTGGAACAATTGTAAAAGGATGTTCTTGAGTGCGGTTTGAGAAAATTTTCTGCTGATCAAATAGTGACTCTGTTTCTGTCCAAGAAGCTTGGAAGATGGATACATGGATTTGATAATGGAGTATTTGAAGTAAAGAGACATTTGGGGAGGGTACTCTTTTCAGATATTGCTCTAATACCATGTTTGTCTTCTCTTCACCAACAGGTAGTGGAAAACATTTCAGCCCATGGGTTTTCCATTTTCATATCAGCAAGGAAATGACATAGAGGAAGAATTTGAAAGTTCACACCATTGTTGTTGCTCTTAATGCACAGCATAACCGAAATGAAGGAGTAGCAGTGCAGCTTCATTTCAGGTGTGTAGTTCTTTGTATCTGGATCATTGACTCCTTGCAAGTGACCATGACCATTTAGAAGCAGGTAGATGCTCTGTGTGAAATTAAGATGATATTTCTTCAAGTACATAGCCAAATATGGGAGAGTGTTGTCGCAGATATCATAGTAATCATGGCCAATGATGTTCATCATGTCATCAATCCGCTTGCTAGCTAGTTCATCAGACGTTTTAATTCCCTTAGTAGCCATTGAATCTGCCCAAAAGTTGAATAAATTAAACTATTAAATGGGTTTATTTTTTTCATAAAATTTGTGAAATATTTCAAAAAAATGGCCAAGGCATTAAGGCGCGCAAGTCTAAAAAATGGCGTGCAAGTATTCGTGTGTCGCGCTAGTTTTTGACACGCAAGTATAAACTGCGCAAGTACAAATTCCTTGATAGTAGCGCGACATCAAGGAAAACACTAGAAAACATAGAAACCTGCGCGGCGAGAGCTCGAAGGTATGAAGTCCGGAAATCCGGATGCTTGTACGGAGGTGAGGCCCTCTATTTATAGACGCGGCCGGGACCCTGTGCGCCGTACCCTGCACGACCGAGTGTCGTAGGCATGCGTGGAGAGAACTTGTGCGCCGCCCTCTGTGCCCTGAAGACTTGCGCGCCCCCTTTTCCTTGGGTTGGATTCGATTTCCTCAGAGTCAAATCCTCATTTCTCTCCGGATCCAACTCTGAGGGGGGACTTTTGTTGACTCTCCTTTCGTCACAGAATCTAAAAATTGGAAAAGGGGAATATCTGAGCTCAAAGTGATTCAACCTTTGAAGAAAATATCAAAAATCGACAAAGTCATGAACAAAGGATCAAAAGAAACTGCACCACACATGTTATAGCACTGTCGTGCAAGTCCACTTGCTCGACGCCCTTGGTCGCGCAAGTGACTTGCACGACCTAAGTGGTAACCGCCCAGTAACCACCCGGGGTCTTCTCCTGCCTATAAATAGACCCTGTGGGTCCCCCATTCGAGAGGATCTTTTTCCAGAAACTTGGATTGAAGCTCCCGACGTCCAAGTCACTTATCAAAGCTTCCGGAACACTTCTAATATAATTTCTTACCTAGAACGGAAGATCTAAAGAGAGGGAGGAAGGCCTAAGTGTTTTAACTCATCAACACTTGTGCGCCTGAGTGGCCAACCCTTAAGGGAAGTGGTCCCACTTGCTTGCCGCCTTATTCCTTCGATAGAACTTGCGTGTCCCTTTTTTGGAAGAACCTCAAGAGAATTCTAAAGGATTTGATAAAAAGTCGCTCAAGTATTTCAATACTGGTTGACCATCGCGCAAGTACATCAGATGTCGCGCAGGTATACCTGCGCGACCAATACTTGCGCGTCGCTGCAGTACTTGCGTGCCATCCAGGACTTGCGTGCCCCTTCCTTTTTGGGTGCATTTCTTGTCCATTTCTCCCCTCTTAAATAACTACACCTTTGCTTTTCAAGATTCAGTCTTCAAGACACTATTCAAAGCCATTTATGTCATGATTTCTTGATTTGACTTCCTTATCTGAAAGGAATTCGGTGGAATATCTCTCAAAACCTAGTGATTTAAATATCTTGTTGTCACTAAATATAGAGAGTTCATTCATTCAACCTCATCCTTTAAGATGAGAGAATCTTTAACCTGGGCCTCCTTTTCAGGAATAAGTCCCAGTCATAAATGGTTTGGAATTCTTCTTATGAGTAAGCCCCAAGTCCCTTAAATGTTTAGTCATCCTTCTTATGAGTAAGCCCCAAGTCCCTTAATTTGGGCATCCTTCTTAGGAGTAAGCCCCAATCTCAAATATGGGCATCCTCCTCAGGAGTAAGCCCCAAACCATAATCCTTAACCTGTGCTTCCTTTTCAGGAATAATTCCCAGTCATAAATCTTGGGCATCCTTCTTAGGAGTAAGCCCCAAGTCCCTTAATTTGGGCATCCTTCTTATGATTAATCCCCAAGTCCCTTAATTTGGGCATCCTTTATAGGAGTAAGACCCAAGTCCAAATATGGGCATCCCCCTCAGGAGTAAGCCCCAAACCTTAATCCTTAACCTGGGCATTCTTTTCAGGAATAAGTCCCAGTCATAAATCATGGGTTTCCTTTTCAGGAGTAAGCCCCAAGTCCCTAAAATTCTCTTTAACCAGTCCTAATTTACATTTAATCTGGGATTCCTTCTCAGGAGTAAAACCCAATTTTCAATCCTCTCCTAATTTGGGTTTTCTTTTCAGGAAGAAGTCCTAAGTTAGAGTATTCAAATCTCCATGAAGCACATATACCTTTATGGACCCTGTTCCAGGATTTTCTCCCTAAAGTAAATCTTTTGGGCAGTCATACATACATAAGCCCCAAACCATTTCTTATGATTCCGTATTTTATGGCACAATTGTCTAATTTTTACCAATACCTCTTGTTTCTCACACCGAGCGTGACTCACGTGAGCTTAGAGTGTAAAATTAATTGTGACATCCTGCTTTGAGCCATCAATAATAAACATCATACCCTTACTCGAACTACGTGGGTTCTGATTCTTTTTCCAAAACAAAGGATACGTAGGTAGCCCATCTATGGGTTCGATCCCAACTCTGAAATAATTTATTGTCCTTATGAATGACAATAAACTTCAAGTTCCCCACTGAGTGGCTTTAAAACCAGCCTGGTCATCATAATGACCAAGAGACTTTTATATAAATGTTTTGAAGGTTACCATTGATCAAGAATCTCTAAATAGATATAGATGATTCTCTATTGATGAAGAACCTTGAATACATATAAAATATTCTCTAAAATTCTTACATATTTAATCATTGATTGTCAAAACAAAAGGAAAAGCTCATTTTATACATGGTAATATAATAAGGATTCACGAACATAACTTAAATCTATAAAGAGAGTCCCGGAATAGACAATAATTCCCCTCAAAAAGGTGTAATGAGTCCGACCTCCCATCCTCTCGACCAATGCAAATTCCTAAGCCTCGTCAGTTCACAAGCTAATGATGGCCCACCTTTGGAAACTAGGTCCAAATGGATATGGAATCATTGGATGTTTCTGGTTCTACGAACAAACCCGCTAGAAACCGATTAGAACGTTTGAATCTCCCATCCAGGAGGTCATCCAGGAATTCCGAGGGAAATAGTGTCAGATCAAAATATTTTCACGATTCACCATTACATGGATGATTTCAGATTTTTTGATCGAATTATTTGATATATTAAATGTCATAAATCCATATGTGATGTGAGACATAAATAAATGATGTAAACGAGGTGTAATTGGAAGATATCTCAACTGTTTCATGGGAACTCAGGACTTTCCTTGTGGTGCCTCCTATTAACTAGATTCTACGCATGTTGTAAAATTAAACAAAGATTCATATTCACTATTATATAAGATGAGGTGATATGAATATGCATGGATCATATAATAAAATAGACATAAATAATGAACCAACCTTTTACTTTCATATAATATTACAGGTATTGTATTTATATCAAGAAACATAGACATAACCAATGATAAAATCTGATAAAAAACTACCATACATTCTAAAATCTGATTTAATAGCCATAAATTTTCTAATTGCTTCATGTTTTCTCATATGGCTTCCCAGATATAAGTCATCCTCAATGGATTGCAACAAATTGATAAACTCAGAAGTTTCAGATTATAGATTTGGAAAGTCATTCTGAGTTGTTGTTTTGTGAATAGATGGACCAACTGCCTCATGTATGAAATTTTGAAATGATGGATCTAGAACCCAAAAAAGTTTATTTTCTACTGAAATATTTTCAACATGTTGATACAAAAAAATTAATTTTTTTCAAAACTGTAACTCAATAGATGATGTCCAACATTGTCAAATGTTTCGAATGTCTTAAGTTAACATTTCTAACAGAGACATTTCAATTTTTTCATTCAGAAACAAAATTTGAATTCAACAATGAAAATGATATAAAGTCTTTAACACCTTTAATATTGACATGATTTAAACAATATTTGTTTGGGGTTTTTGATTATTTATCCAATAAAGATCATGTAATAGATATTGTTGTCTACTTCTCCAGTCTTTAATAATCTAGAAAACAACATGAATGTGAAAAATTATTGTTGATCATATTGACTAGTTGAATACTATTATTATATTTTACCATCTTGAAATATTCTATGAAATATGAGCAGAGTGAGGAACTGAGTTTTCATTAGCTTAAGGGGCCCGTATAGGCTTAGTGTAGATAAAAATAAAAATATTATATATATTATATAAGACTCATGCTATTTTCTGAAAATAATATAATATCTTTTGAATGGTGTCACATGTAATAAATTGGAGATCACAGCTAGGTCTATGATTTGGGGTTTATCCTACACAAAACATTAGATTTGTGAGCATCGGGTAGTTACATTTCATGCGAGGGAAATTCATTTAATATTTTTATTATAAATTATTATAAATATTCAATATAACATTAAAACTATGTATCATATGATAAATCACATATCACTAGTGGGTTCGTGAAGTGGGGTTTACCCAAGGTATGATGTATGATTTGTTAGCGTTGATAGTTTCGTTACATTGCACATAGGGGTATCATTTATTATCTTTTATTACTATTATTTATATAATTAATTATTTTTATATATAATTATATATTACAATGTTAATACAAATTATTAGTATGGTTTATTTTAATTAATTAAACATTTATACGAAATGATTATTAATTAATAAATAATTATTTTATATATCACAATTAATAATAAATTATGAATAGAATATTATTAATTATATAATGATTATTATTATAAAATATGTAATGAATATCATTAATTAATATTAATTATTATAAACTATATAATTATTATTATTTATCAATTATTATACATTATCTAAAATATTATAAATTTTTTAATGATTATATATATATCATAATTTCATAAATTATTAATCAAATTTTATTATTACCATTTTATTATGTAATGATTATTATTATTAAAATTAAACAAATTATATAAATTATTATTAATTATGTAATGATTATTATTAAATAATATAAGTTTTTATTTCATTTTTTATAATAACAATATATATATTTATATATATATATTTCATAATTAATATAAATTCATCAAATATATTTAACTTAATTTGGATCAAATATAAACATATAAAATCTATGTAAACATATATATATATATATATAATTGGATGACCTTGAATTTATAATTTATATTTAAAATTTAGATCATATTTTTGAATTAATAATTAATTTGGATTAAAAATTATTTAGAATTAATAATTTTTTTAATTAATAATTTGTACCCTAGATGTATTATAATAGTTGTATGAGTGGGACGTTTTTACATAATCTATATGAAATATTAATAGTAATTATTTTATTTAATACAACATTTTATTCGAATTATTATGAATTTTTAAACATTATATTTTATTATAAATATTTTACAAATTTATATAATTTTATAATTATCACTAATATTAACAATTTATTAATAATTAAGTCCCATTAATTATTACACATGAGAAATTATTTCCTTATTTTTAATAATTATATAAATTAATACTACATTTTTAATAATTGGAATATTTTACGAATTTATAATAATTCTTTATATTTGTTATATTTTTTTACAAACTGTTACAAAAAATTATCTTAATTTTTAATAAATAAGTTTTCACTAAATATTATATATTATATATTTTCATTGTTTTCAATTATATAAATTTTTTTAATGTTTTTTTATAAAACAATATTCTTATAAATAACATTTTTCTTTAAATTAATTTTATCATCATTATTAAAAATAAATCTTTTATATTTAGACATACAAATATTAAGACATGCATACATACATGCATGTGTACCAGAAAAAAATGTATTATAAAAAAAAATTATTATAAAAAAAAATTATTGTAAAAAAATTTTATACGTGGGCAAATATAATTATAAACATATATTATATGCACAAAATTATTATTACTATGTGCGCACAAATATTATTATTATGCGTGCGCGTAAAATAAATTATCATAACAAATATTTAGACATACGTAAATGTGCACACAAACAAAATGAAACTAGGAATCAAATGAAAGTAAAAATAAAACTCAAAAAACAATAAGCAACAAAGAACAAATAAAATTATAATTAATTTCCAGCAACCCTATAAAACAATGAAAATTAAAATAAATCTATGTATTGAAGAAACCTGTATATTTTCATACAAATAAAAACATCCATCATTTTTAATATTATTCATTTTTTATATGATATATAATAATAATGTTTCAACAACCCTAAACACCCAAAAAATATATTCAATTTAATGATAAAATATTTGTAAAAATACTATAAATCATGTTAATACAATTTGTACGTAATCCAAATACTCAAATATGTAATAAAAAATTTAGTCTAACCCTACATGTCAAATTATTCAACAAAATAGGATACAATTTTAATCCTAGGTTTTTTTTCTATTTATCAATCTAATGAAAATATGAAACAAAAAGGGCATACAAAGAGTCCATACATTTGAGATTTGGTGTGAAATCAACCAAAAATTTATATGAAACAGGGTTTTTTGGGGTTGCACGAAGTGGGGTGTCCTGTAGGATTCCACTGCGTTTGGGAGAGGGAAGAAAGGAAGAAAAAAGGAGGAAGAAGAAAGTAGTGGCGTGACCTGTTGAAATTCGACAATTTTTACGATGGTATGATAGAGATGTAATTAATTTTGTTGCAACAAATTTTTGAATTGATAATTATTTGAATAATAATTCAATTCTCGTCCCAAATACTGTTGACTCAAAATGCATTTGTGACAGATTATTCAATCCTTAGAAAATGTCTTTCACGAATGATTTTCATGCAAGGCGGTGAGAAATACTGCCAAACATACTTGTAACAGACTTATAAATCCCTTGAAAATAGTTACCATTTGTGACAAAATTCTACCTCTGTCACAAATAGGTGTTGTTTATGGACTATTTGTGATGATAAATTTATCTGTCGCAAATTTCCTATAACAACTACTTGAAAATCTAGTAGTGGTGTGATCAAAGATAACATATTCAGGTCCTTTCACATGAGTAAAGATAAAGTGTATAAGGAACTTCACAAGATCATAGAAGACAATTAAAAGGCCACTAACATGATCAAGGGTGACATGTCCAAAGTGACACATGTGATCAAAGATAAAATTTCTTAGGACTTTTGTTTGAGCATGTATGATGTGTTTGGGGTTCTACACATGATGAAGTAGACATGTCGAGAGATGGATTAGGGAATCACAATACTAGTAAAGAATCATGTGATAGTGTGCTCATGAGATAGTTATGGGATAGGGTCTTATGAACATGTCCATAATCATTCTCATTAAAATGAGTGAATGTATAAGGGTTGGAGTTGCATGCCCATGGGGATCATGCCAAGGCCGCATGGATAAAAGTTTGACTATTATGAGAGCATTTCTATGGGTTCATGTCGAGGGCGCACATCCTAGGATCTACAAGTAAAGAGGATGGAATATCCCTAGGATCACATAGATTTCAAGGACACATAGTTATGTTTGCATGACAAGGGTGAATGCCCGCGAACATTCATGTGAGTGTTCAGCGTGACCGTAGGTTCACATTCTATGTCCAAAATTTACGCATCATGAGGTTGAAAATTTTTTATATTAATATTCCTTGAAAAGGATGTTCATTTCAAAGCCTCATATATGCCTTTCATAATATTGGAACACATGAGAGCATCACATGATGTCTATATCATCAAGTGATATATCTCTAATCTTCATGGTGAAGGCGTTGCATGCACTAGTATTACTATCAATAAAGAAGTCTGAAATTTTGATAGAAACAATCCCCCAATGCTTCTTTTTATAATAGGATTTTCCTAGTAAATCATTCGATATTTTTAATTTGGGATCAACATTCTCCATTTCATACACAGAATTAATAATATATTTTTATTAACTATTAGTAACTTATTAATTAAATTGTATGATTGATAATTTAAAAATATTAATTTCTAATAAATTATAATTACTAGTTAATATAAATCACTAACAATTATTTAAATTTATCATTTTAATTATTTTGAATAATAATACAATTACTAGTTTCTATTATATTAGAAATTAATAAATATTTAATTACTTATTAAAAATGGTACATAATAATTATGAAATAAATTATTAATTTATTAATAATATATTAATAATTTATTTAACCACATAATAATAAATATTTAAAATTATTATTTAGTTACAAAATATAAATAATAATTTTTAAATTATTAAATCATTAAATTACTAATTTTTAATTAATTATTATTATATTAGTATTAACTAAATAACTAATTATTCCTAATAAATATTATTTATTAATAAATATCAATTAAACAATACAATTTAATATATAAAAATATCATTTTCAAATAAATATTAATTACCAAATAAAATTAATTACAAATAAATATTTAAAAATATTATTTAGTTACAAATTATTAAAAATGGTAATATAATTACTAGTTTTTAATTAATTATTATAATTAGGGTCCAGTATAGTGGTTGGAATTCCCCTAAAACCTTCCGGAAAGTCGAGGATCAAATCTTAATATAACCCACAATTTTTGGGCAAGTTGGAATTTTGGCATGCGGGTGTGGTGATTTAGTAGCGACAGGGTAATCTACAATGGGAGTGGGAGGACCGATCATCGGTGGTGATTGATAGTAAATCGTGTTGACGGAGCAGGTGAAAGTAGGAAGTCTCCACAATCGCGAACCAGTAGGGAAAGATGCTCCCGGAAGATGATACCTTTTGCGGCGGGTTCAGTGGGTGAGATCGGGTAGTGGTAGAGCCACGACAGGGTAGGTTATGGAGAAATGTTTTAATGGTCGTGGACTAGTAGAGCATGATGTTCCCGAACGGAGAAAACGTTTATGGAGAGACGAGCTATGGCTGGTTTAGTGGGTGACCTCATGCAAGTTGTGGAGACTTAAAGGAGTCTGCGACGCTGGACATCTTCGACAGATATGGGATTTTCGGCAGTAAAACTCGGTCTGATGCCCACCACCTCTTTAGTGGTGGGTTATCCCCTAAAAGACTATGATATTCTTTACTAGTCTCATGAAATGAGTGTTTGATGTAATTGTACCAACCAATATATATTATTAATTAATTAGTAATTATAAATTATCCAATTACAAAATAATAATATTATGCAAAAATTAACTAATTAATTAAGTACTAATTAATAATTAATAACAATTATTGTTATACAATTAATAATAAATATTGGAAGATATTTTCTAGTTACTAAATATTATTAATATTTATTTAATTATTAAAATAGTACTTATTAATTAATTATTATTAATTAATTAAATAATTATTGGAAATTAATATTTATTACTAGGTTATATTAATGAAATAATATTATTTAATTTTTAACAATATTATTTTCTCATAAACATTAATTAATAAAAAAATTAAAAAACATTCTTTAGTTACTAATTAATAATAATTATTATTATACTATATATATTTATTGTTAATTATTTAGCTACTATTAATATTATTTTTTATAAATTATATATTATTTAAATTATAATTAATTAAAACCTATTATTTATTAATAAATATTTAGAAATTAATTATTTTTTAATAATATTATTAAATATTAATTAATAGTATTGATTAATATTTTTTAAAATATTATTAAAATAAAATATTTAATTATTAATATATAGTAGTAAACATTAATAGTGAAGTATTATTTAGTAGTAAAAAATAGGTATTGCTAATTAAGAAAAACGAATATTAATAATATATTATTAAATATTCCCATGAAAGAGAGAACCTAAACCCACATCAGAAATCTTGAATGACTTCCAAGGAAAGCACTCTTATAAAAGGAAGACATGGATGACGATTTTTATCTGAATTCCAGTCGGCTTTAATGATAGTAAGTAAGGATATTAAATTACATATTAATTATTCTAAAATATTTTGATATATATATATATATAATGAAAATAAATAATTTAAATATTAAATAATATTAATTTAAATTAAGTAATTTTTTTATTTAAACGAGGAACCTGTAATGCAGAATTTCCACATTGTATTTCAAAAAAAATAACATAATTTTTTTAAATAATTATTTGTTATCAAAAAAACCGATTTAAAAAACTTATCCTCATCATATATTTTACGTGATTTATAGGATTTCATGTGATTTCTCTTGTTGACCATGTGATACTTCATCACTCACACAAATTATTAGATTCACACAGCAACTTGGTGAATATGTGATTTGGGTGATCCCTAGTTTTTTGTGATATGGCTACAAGGTCTTCACTTAATGGTCTTGAGGAATTCTTTGATTTTTTGCATTCATGTTTTTCTTTATTAATTAAAATGGAATATTTTTTTAATAAGTATTGTTGGGAATTTTATTCCTAACTAGACAGTGTAAACTACGCAATTATGCTCCACTGACCAAGTGTCCCCTTTTTCTTTGAAAGCCTTACTTTCCTCCATTGATTATAGTGCCTTTCGGGATGGGATTAGTTCACCATTTTTTCCTCAGATAGATAATAGCAGCTCACCTGGAGAATGGAATTCCTATACCGATTCGGATTGGCTCTTCCATGGTGAAGAGAGAAGACTGGCTATAGGAAAATCATCAAAGGATTTCTTGAGAGAGATCAGAGCTACCCTGGCTTCACAACAACGCTTCAATTTGGGAAGAATCAAGGGTTCTAGTTTAGAGAGAGAGAGAACATAACGTCACTGAGAAGGAGAGAAGTGAGGTCCATAGTCTGATTATGATTCTTTAAAGAGAGATAGTGTACACTGAAATCAGCTATTGTGGTGGAAGGTCGCGTCATTGTCTGGTACTAGGGTGTCTCGTTCTTGAACATTGCATTCGAAGAATCATGTTCATGGAGTTCGTCGAAAGTAGATGGTGTTGTAGTGATTTACTGGTATATGCGAAGTGAGGTCCTATCATTCCTCTAACCCACATACCATATGATCCTCAACATGAGAACATGGAAGATTATGATAAAAAAATATGAGTATCATAACTTCGAGAAATGCATATCATAATGGATCTTGACCAGGTGTAGTTTAGCCCCTAGTAATGGGGTCTTGGTATTGTTCCAATCTTTTATGGTCGTTTTTTTATTTCATTTACATTATTCTTATTTATTCCTCATCCTTTCAACTTTTTTAGTCTTTCTTTGTAATTGTAATTCCTTTTTTTTCATAGTGGAAACCCCCTGATGATTCTCCCCCCTGCACGGTGAAAAAATGGTCAAAGAATGTAAATCTCATTATCCCTTTTTAAATGATTTCCTTTTCCTTTTCACATTTTATTCAAACTATAAATGATGAACGATCATTAAAATGGGTATTTATCCATGGATGTTTGGAATTTACTTGTTAATATCGATGCAACCTTGAGCATTGGTTTTTCAAATTTTATATCGTTGCATATTGTTGCCCATAATTCTTTTTTGCTGCAGAACCTTGGATATGGTTTGTATTCAATTTTGGAATTGGTTTTATCATATGAAAGAATATGTTTTAGGTTTTAGAATGCATATTTGTAAATATGGAATTTAATTCTCTATACAGATTTTTTATTTTTGTTGTTAATTATAATAAATCGCAAGTTTGAATTGTTGGTGTATTGCCACTAACATGTGTTTTATGATCACTCTTGGATTGTGTATGGCCATTTTTATGAGTGTTTTTGTTCAATACTGCAAGGATTATTTCATTATTTTTATTCTTTTTAATGGAATCCAAACATTAACATTCTTTCTGTTTATCGGTTTTGATATAATAAAATGAAAATAAACTTTGTTTTTATATTTTTGATTTTGACAAGTCAAAACACCCAATAGATCCTGGGATATTGAATGAGGACTCCTCTCATGATAGGGTTCCCCTAGCAACAAGTGGTTTCAGTGCCTAATTGGGTATAACTTTTTTTATTTAAATTTTAAATTTCTTTTACTTTTCATTAAAATGATTTCTTATTTTCTTTTACATATTGCAGGATATGCTTTGATTTTTATGTTCAGCTTGGTCATATGCTCTTTTGGGCTGAAATTATATTATTTTGTTGATAGAGTGTTTCCTTGTCCTTTACTAATTTTATTTTCTTTACTGAGCCATAAATGTGTCTCTTGGAAGTTGATACCTATGTATTTTTATGGTTTTGTGGTAGGAATGGGCACTGTGTTGGTTTGGACTATGTTTGAGCGTCATTTATTAGTAAGGTTAGAAATATCTTATCTCTAGTCTACAAATTTCCTATAAGCTTTTATTTTGTTATCTTTGTTGTGTTCCTTTATATCCTTTAAGACATTTTTCTCTAAGTATGGACCTGTAGCGTGTTTAGTGCTTGGGTTTGGGTAGTTTTGTGTTCAGTGTCGCTTTGTTGATTGCCATGCATCTTTGTTTGTTGTTCAACCATGTTTCAGGACTATATTTTGGTATACTAAGAACCTCATGTTGTTTGTAAGACAAGTCTTGGATGTGTGTTCGTTAATGGATTGTCTCCCCATAAGATTCTAAGTAGATCCCAGCCTTTTCACTCATGTTATAGAGGTGTTCTAGGATGTTTTGAAAACTTGTATGCGTCTGTACAATTTTTTTTGTTTCCGGATACATATTTTTGGATTTATTGAGGTGATCGTCTCCATGGGTGAAGATTATGAAACAACATTTTAAGGATATTATGTTTCAATGCATCAAGAGTCTTCCCTATCAGAGTTTAGGAACCGTGTCTCAGCTTAATGTCGATGGTTCTTGGTGCTTCGATCATCTTATGTTTTTATGGGTTCAGGTGGATTCCTCTTTCAGTTTTTTGCTTTCATATGCATGCTCTCCTTATTTATCTCTTTTTTCATCTCTTTAAATGATTACCCTAGTTTAGTATTGAGTATCGTTCTATGTGAATCATCTGAGTATTTTGTTTCCGTGTATTTCTTGATGGTGGACAGTGTTTTATTTTTTTGGTGTTCTGCAGGCATTGGTGAGTTGTTAAAAGGACCCCTATAACCATGTGCTTTGATGGTCCTATTTTCCTCATTGGTATTATCTTAGAGTGTGACTCAAGTGAGTATAGGTATGTACTTTATCATGTATTTTTTTATAATTTCTTAATTCTAAACATGTTTATCATCTTTAAAATGTCATTCAACTTCAGGACACATGTATCATAGTTGATACATGATAGGGGGACTATTTAGGTCATTCCCTATAGGTTGTTTATTTTTTAGGATATTACCGTGTTCATATAATTAGGTGATGTTGGATCATCATGTTTTTATGTTTTAATTTTCAATGTGGAGAGTGTAATGATCTTTCTGTTAGGTACTATGATAGGAAGTGAAAGTAAATGGGCTGGGAAATTAATTTTTTTTGCATCACCGGAGTTATGTAATATCATTGACTCTGGTGATCTCATCCTGGTATGGCCTGAGGATCATGCATGGTTTAGCCAAAGAAAAAAATAAACCAAATGTGTATATCATTCAGAATGGACATGTTCAAGACTTTCACAAGATGCTGTCAACTGTTTCTCAATGATATTAATTTTTAAGCTCTCAAGATCATCCACACATGCCTCTTGAACCTTCTCGCATATCGTTCATCGGAATCTGGGTGCTAGCGTAGTGCACCGATGACCACATCGATTCAAAGATGATCACCACAAGCAAGTGTATTCGATTAAAGATGGGAAAACATGAAGATATTACTTGTTTGAAAGATTCTATATCTACTATTTAGAAGTAGAGAGAGGCTCTCAATTCCAATGAATGAATAGTCCCAAGGAGAAGATCCTCTCTCATCTTATATAGTGAATATTTAAAATACATTGTATGGGTTCCCGACCCCCATGTAAAAAAATATTCACAGTATAAGTATTATAAATATATATATATATATATATTTCACAAATTAAATTATTCCATAAATAATATTTACAGTTTTATCACTAACTGCAATATATATATATATATATATATGTATAATTTGTACTTTGTGATAATCTTGAGTCTTTAACTCAACTCACGTCTCCTGGTAATATTAAACTGACCTGGGATATTTAAATCAGTTCAAATAACATATTATCATAGTATTTACTTAATAACCTGTAAGTATATGATATATATAAATTCAAAGAATTATTCCAAACTTGAAAAATTAAATACATTATTTTTCTTTGTTGATCCATAGAACATGGATAATACCTGAACCCATGGTGGAGCTCACCATGTACTACAATCATGTTCATTAGAATAGGGAAGATTCTCAAAGAACTATTATGTGTGACCCTCTAGGCCCTTATCCCAATGGAAGTGATGAATATACACCGATCAAGTGCGGTGTCTAGTAACCCATAAAGTCCCCTATTGAGATAGCCAAAATTCAAAGCAATGACTACCTTCCTACGAACATAGTTATTGTAATGTAATCTCTTCGTCATTTATATCCCAATAAGGAAGAATTCACAATAGTGTCATCATTATTTATATTTCAACATTATTTGTTGATTTATCAAGAAATACTTACATCTAACTACCACGGCCATGGATTTAATGAAGGTACTACCATCCAAATTAATCAAACATGAGATACCTCTTCCTCAACTTAGAATCGATGAATCCTATCTTGATCATTCAATTGATTTCATGTCATGAATAACATACCCAACACAAAATACCATGACACGACTTCATCATCATGGTTGTAATCTTTCATCAAAGTATGTAATCAAATTAAATATGTTGAAAATGATCTCATGTCCGGAGACCATTACACATGTCCGTAGATATGAATAACCATTGACACATGAAAGTTGTGGCAATTTTATAAGTTGATTTGTCCCCATGGTCTCAACAACTAGAGATCACAGAGTCCAAATATCATGAGAATAATTATCAATGCTTTTGAGCCCCTAACACCTAATAGTCTCACATCATTTGTGTCACATCAAAATGATGTAACTGGACTATAGGACATTACTTTAATATTATTGTCATAGTACCTCTAGGTTATAATTATAGCCTGGGACCTGCTATAAACCTTTGGTATGACACGTAATATAATGAAATTACCATAAACATAACATACTCAGACGAATATACATTATTATGGAAATATAAACACATTTATATACAAAACAATTCATACATGTACCTGTAATCAATATACAACAGAAGTTAGGTCTAGGGAACCCACTTTCAACAATCCCACATGAACTAGAGCCAACTGCTAACAAGTCTGAATACACTATCTCTCACATGAGAATCATGCTTTTCTGAGATATAGATTTTGTTAGGGGGGCTACCACATTGTCCTCTGTGGCTACTCTGTTAACTACAACATACCATCTTTGAGTAAAATCATTCAAGAGATGAAATTAAATAATAATATGCTTTGTATTCTGGTTAGACCTGGGATCCTTGGAAAACACCACTACTACAGTAATATCACAATGAACTGTAACATGGTCTGCACTGCTAATCACAAAACCAATGTTTAAGATTAATCTGCATATTTAGACATCTTCCTTTGCTACATCATAAGCTGCAATATAATCAGATTTCTTTGTAGAAGCGGCAACCACAGTTTTCTTTAAGCTTATCTAGCTCACAACCCCACCATTCAAGCAAAAGACGTAGCTTGACTACGATTTTAAATCAATATGATCTATTTGGAGACTAGTATCCGGGTATCCTCTCACTACTATTTAATCATCTCATTCATACACCAAGAACATATCATTTTAATGCTTCATGTACTTTAGGATAGTTTTAATAGTTTCCCGATGCAGATCTCATGGATTGGATTAATATCTACATATCATTATTAAAGGAAATGAGACAAAAAACCTAGTATATATAATGACATACATGATATAAACCGCTTCCAAGGTATAAGTAATTATTCTCATTATATCAATCTCCTCTGATTTTTGTGGACATATTTTTATAGAGAGATTAATACCACATGACATAGGAAACAACCCAATCATGGATTGTTCTGTAAGGAAAATTTTGAGTACCATGTTAATATATGTAATTTTAATTAGCCCAATAATCATTTGAGATATATATCGATAGATATTGATCCCTAGAATGAATGCTGCTTCACCATATTATTTTAGGGAGAAGCAATCATTTGACTGATTCTTAACTGACTGTAAGACCTGAAATTAATTTCCAATAATTAATATGTCATCAAAATATAACAATAGGAAAACATTGGTTTCCTATAACCCTTCTTGTAGACTCAAGGCTCATATTCATTTATGAAAAAACCAAATTCTCTTATGGACTCATCAAAATGAACATTCTGTGATTGTGATGCCTGATTCAATCCATAAATGGATCTCTATAGATTGAAAACCCTATTGGTGTTCTTTGACATAAATAACCCTTCATGTTGAGTCATATATACATCTAAAACTAACATAAAATTTATAAAAGTAGTCTTAAAATCCATTTTCCAAATGTCATAATCATGAATGGCTGGTATTACAAGAAATATTCAAATTGATTTAAGCAGTTCAACTAGTGATAACGTTTCATCATAGTGGATGCCTTGACGTTGGTTGAAACCTTTGTCAACTTGTCATTCTATAAAGTAATTACACTTACAATCCTTGTACATAGTTATTTTGAATACCCATTTTTATCCATTGGGATTTACATAATCTTGAGGGTCTATCAAAATCCAAACACGATTTTGGTACATTAATTCAATCTCAGAATGCATGGAATATTTCCATTTAGAAACTTTTTTTCCTTTAAATGATTCCTTGTAGGTTAGAGGTTCATCATCCTCAAAGAGTAATGTGTCACTTGAATTAGTGACAAGACAACAATAATGCTCCAATTTTTTAACATCTTCAGTAATACTACATAGTATTTCTGTCTCGGGGAAAATTTCTTCTTTCACTTTCTCTTGTGAAGATTGTTCTTGTACCAACACTTGTGTGTCTAGTGAATTAACTTCATCGAATTCAATCTTTTTCCCACTATTTCTAATAGAAATGTGTTCACTTTCTAGAATTATGGTGTGTCATACCACAAAAAAATTCAATCTAATGGTTTATACAGTAATATCATTTGGTTTCATTAGGAGAACCTATAAAGATGAACTTCATGATTCTCGATGCGAATTTTTTAATTCGTAATGTGTTGAAAAATTATTTGCATCCTTATACACATTAATGTGAAAATTGGGTTTCTTTCTAAAACATATCTCATATTGAAACCCATCTATATCTTTAGTTGGTACTCAGTTTAGGGTATATGCCACTCTCTACAAGGTGTAACCCGAGAGGGATAATGGAAGATATGTTTGAATCATCATTGATATTACCATGTCATGTAAGGTCCTATTCCTCTGTTCACTAACACCAATCCACTAGTATATATAAGGAGGAGTGTGTTGGGATGCTATCCTACATCCCTTCAAGTGATCAATGAATGCTTGGTTAAGATACTCTCCTCCTCGATTTGAATGAATTACATTTTTCTTCTTACAATGTTGGTTTTATATATCATTTTTTCATTACTTAACTACACTAAAATGAATCAGATTTATACCTTATCAAATAGATATATCTATACCTACTATAGTAATCAGTAAAAGTAATGAAGTATGAAAAACTACACCTTGCCTATATTAAAAATGGACAACAAAAATTTGTATGTATTAATTCCAGTACTGTATTGGCTCTTTCACCCTTCTCTGATAATGGTGGTTTGTCATTTTTCCTTTTAAACGAGCTTGAAATACATCCACGGGTTATAACTGAACTATGTCTAAATACCCTTTATGATGTAATCTTTGTAATCACTTCTCATTTGCATTACCGAGATTGATATTCCATAGGTGGGTGATATATGAGTCATGTTGGCCGATTTTTTCATTGACTTCAAGTATGGGGTTCTCGAGTTAATGAATTTATAAACCATTGATATGATGTTCCATAACATAACAGATGTTCTCCCTATAAAAGAGACAACATTTATTTCCAAACATGAAATAAAATACCATAGAATCTAAAATCAACATAGATATTATGTTCCTGGTTATAGAAGGTACATTATAAAAATTATTTAAAACATGAACTAAACCACTTGGAAATGCTATGATATAGTACCCCACTCCAAAGGATTCCATACATTCACTATTTTCCTCTCGGAGATGCACTTCACGTTTGAAATACTTCTTGAACATACATGGTCCCATTATATGACTAAAAATGTGTGATAAACATGCCATATCCAATACCCAACTTGTAGAAAATGATTTATTTCAATAAATACAAAAAATACCATAAGTATAAGAATCAATTTTCTTCTTCTCCATACTTATGAAATTCTTCTTCCTATGGCCTTTCTTTCCACATGCAAAGTAGATAGCCTACTACTCATTACTATGCCACTGAATCTTTGGATTCTTTGAAAGATGGTGCTTTAAAGACTTTGGCCTTGACTTGGCCTTGGACCCCTTTTCCATGCCATTCTTTTTTTATCACTATAAGGAAATATGAATTATTATTTTTCAGATCATTGTCATCTTGACAAACTAAAGCGAAAATATAAGGGGGAGACATTTTCATATCATTCATGTTATAATTGACAATTAAAGTCAAAAGGTTTGGAGTTAAAGTGGAAATAATGAGAAACATTTCTATTTATTGATTCAATTTTTAACCAAGGGATTTTAGTATCTCAATATACACAATACTATTGAGTACATGAGGACTGGATTGGTGCCCTTCTGCTAGCCTGCACTTATATAGTTCACTTGAGATCTCATACCTTTCTTGTATGGTTCTCTCTAGATACAATTATTGGAGATGTGAAATATTCTTATTGGAATCCCCATCCACATACATTTTCTTCAAATGGATTGACACAGATGAAAACATATTGAACTGAACATCAAGTTCATCCTCTACATGATTTTTTATATTTATCTTTTTATTCATTACTTTCTCCCTGAGGAGGTGTAGTAGGAACTGAGGATTCCATCACATAAAACATTCTTTATTTTCATAGTACTATGCGCAAGCACCTGTACCACTCCTAGATGTTATTACTGGTCATGATATTTTATTTATCCAGAATAGATCTCAGTGATAATTTTTTGGATTATTTTATCATTTTAATGACTCACACTACTTTAGATAACTCTATAATCCCTCACTATTGAATTCAAAATACTCTATCTCTTGAGTATTATAGTGGAAAGGATCCTTGAAACTACTACTTAATGTCTACAAGCTTGGCTATTCCACAACATGGATAGTTTCTAGGTAGGCATTGTTCTGGCCAACTGTATTAACTCACGGCTCCTTGTACTATTGCATAATGTCCCATATTTTGGAATCCTAACATGATTCCCTCAACATCTTTCCTATAATGTTATAGTTAGCTAGTTTTTTCTACTTCTTTGCTACAATTTTTTTTCATGTCGACCCACCACTCTTATAAGAACCCCTCAGTAGTATAGTGCACTATCATCATTGGATGATGAGAACCCTGAACATCCAGTTTGGCTCAAATTTGAATGATGGAAGCCTTTGAAACCTAATATCTATTTGAGTGGTCTTTGTTTATTTAAGAATGTATTCCATTTCTATTTAATATGTTCAAACTAGGTTGTCACACTCACAAATGAACATGAAATAGAAATATATTTTTCACAGCCTTATGCATTTTTATATTGTTCACTATTATATGTGATCAAGAAATAATCATGCACTCACATAAAATAATAAACAATGCATAAAGTTAAATAATGCAATCCGACTGGTCTTGATAATTTTAAAATGATCGATCCATAATGGATCAATCTTGACATAGGGACTTCCATACCTGATTCGACACCTGACTCATATCACAGCTGGCCCTAGTGTAATGTGCTCGACTTTCATCTGGATTTTCACCACAACATGGTGGGTTCCACATCTTGGAATGTGATAGTATTTTAACAAATACACTCACACACATGTGAGGAGTATAGGGGTGCAATATTCAACTAGTGCAATGGATACATAGACCCTTATACATATTTGAATTAAAAAGACATTTCACATACCATAATTTATCTAATTAATTATTACAATCATCACGCGAATTGAATAAATAATTAAATAAATAAAACCAGACATGCATGGGTCTATCACTATATCAAGACCAGTTAATATAAATAATGTACAATTAAAATTAAACAATAATAAATTTAAATAGTACGTGGTTAATATAATAAATTAAATGAATTTAATTAAATTCAATTATTTAATTTATCACTTCTAATTGTTTAATTTAAATTTTTATTCCAAAAATTATATTGAACCATTAATTTAGTTTAATATTAAATTAATTTAATTTTTAGTATTCTATTACTTTTTAAACCATAAAATTAATTCAAATAAATTTAATTTAAAAACTAAATTAATTAAATTAATTTAAATGGTTTACCTCCGAACATGGAAGAATTGTGGCTAGACTATGAACTATCATAAGGGTGAATAGTCGGATATAGGCCAAATCGCGGGGTGACAGCGGTGTGACCACCCTATCCAACAACACCCTCGTGGCGGAACTCACAGGAAATAGAGGTCTAACACTAGTTCTAGAATAAAAGATGTTACAATAAGCTAGGTCTAGGCTCTGGGAACCCGAATAGCAGTGTGACGTGGTGTAGCTATGTAAAAGAGAAGTGGAGTGGCTCGGGGTGGCATGGATAGGGCCGGTGCCCTGGGTTGAGGGCAGCGTACGGCCTACGGTAAGGAGGAGGGGAGCGGTGGTGGTATCCTTCAGAGAGGATATGCTGACCGAAGGTAGAACGACAAGCCCAGAAGATGACGTGGCGACATGCTCCTCCAGTGGCTGTGATAGTGGAAGGCACACAAACTTGGTCGGTGATGTGGCTACCTGGGATGTGGTGATTCCCTCGACATGAGAGTAGTGTGTCGGGGCCGGATCCCAGCGGCGAGCTGCTACATCAGGGTAGCCAGTTCAAGAACATCGACAGTGGAGTCGTACAACTCCATTGAGGATTGTGTCACCTTGTAGGTTGGTTTGTGCCTTCTTGCAGGTGGACAACGAGAGGAAGGGGAGGCCACTAGTTTATCTTGCACAAGATAGGAAGGTGCGGTATTTGGGTTATACGAGGTAGTAGGTATTTTATTTATTATGTTTAAAAAAAATTATTTAATAAAAATTCTCAGGTTAAAAATTTTATAAAAAATAATTTGTAAAAGCGGCAGGGAAATTGCTACATTTAGGCTTCGGGCGAAGGGAGGAAACTCCATTGCTGCCTTTCTACTAAAAAATTATTATTATTATTTTATTAAAAAAATTATTTTTTGTTTTTTGTTTTTTGTTTGTTTATATATATACAAACAGAACAAAATAAAAATAAAAATAAAATTTCTAGCAGAATTTATAAGCTATTTAAAATCTAGCAGTACAACCATTACAGTAGTCTGGATTCTGAAAAAAACTTTCACCTAGGGCTCCCTTTTATAATAGAGCCTACCCTAGAAATCATTATACATGTCTGACTGGGATTCTAGTTCTCCCTTTCCTGTGCAAAACATTCTACATTTCTAATTTGGGATTCTATTTCAAATACGTGACATTGAAACAGTATAAAATATAAAGTATAGGACCAATATAAATGAAACATAAAACATGGATTAAACATATAAAAAATAGTTGAAAACAAAATGAATTTCTTAAAAAATGATGATAAAAAATAATTAATAGGCTTTCAAATCCACCTACATGAAACGTAAAAAGTTTCAAATATGTGAATTTTAAATCCTATAAAATATAAACTTCAAGACCAATATAAATGAAACTTAATGCATGGATTAAACATATATCAAATAGTTGTAAATAAAAATAATTTCGTAAAATATGTTGATGAAAAATAATTTATAAGTTTTCAAAGACGCGTACATTAAACTTACAAATGTTTCAAACATGTGACTTTGAAAGCCTATAAAATATAAACTAAAAGTCCAATAAAAATAAAATTGAAAACATCAATTAAACATATAACAAATAGTTGAAAATATAAAGAATTTTGTAAATAATGTTTATGAAAAAAATTTATAAGCCTTCAAAACCACCTACATGAAACATAAAAATGTTTCATGTATGTGGCCTTGAAAAACTATAAAATATAAACAATAAAACCGATATAATTTACTGTTAAAACAAATATTAAACATATAATAAATTATTAAATTGTTAAATTATGAAATTAATATTATTAATAATTAATAATATTATAATTAATCAGTAATTATTTATAATTAATTATATAATATTTAACAAATTAATTACTAATATAATTATTATATATTTAATAATTAATTAGATAACAAACATTTTTATTATAAATTATATTTATTCATTATACTTAATAATTAGTAATTATTAAAAATTATTATATGATAATTAATTAGTGAATTGGTAATATAATTATTAGTTATATATTGGTTAATTAGTTACGTAGTATTATAATTATAAATTATAATTATTCATTATAATTACTAATTATAATTATTCATTATAATTTCTAATTAAAATTTTTCATGGTAATTAATAATTATTAATTAGTTAATGGATAATATGATTATTAATTATATAACTAATAATTTTATAATAATTAGTTAGTTAATTAGTAATTATTAATAATTAATTATATAATAATTAATTAATTAATTAGTAATAGAATTTTTTAAAATTAATATAATTATTAGTTATTTAATAATTAGTTAGTTAGTTAGTAAAATAATAATTAATTATATAATAATGAATTAGTTAATTAGTAAAAGAATTATTAATTATATTATTTTTAATTAGTTAATTAGTAATTATTAATCATTGATTATATAGTAACTAATTAGTTGATTAGTAATATAATTACTAATTCTATAATAGCAAATTTTTTAATTTTTTGAGAAATATAGAGCCAAGAACCTTTTTATAATTAGTTATTTAGTAATATAATTATAAATTTCAATTATTCATTATATTTATTATTTAGTAATTATTAAAAATTATTATATAATATTTAATTTGTTAATTGGTTCTACAATTACTAATTATATAATAGTTAATTAGTTAAATATTAATACAATTATTCATTATAATTATTAATTATGAATTATTAAAAATTATTATATAATAATTAATTAGTTAATTAGTAATATAATTATTCTTTATAATTATTCATTATAATTATTCATTATAATTATTAATTAGTAATTATTAATTACTTAAATAATTATTAGTTATATAAATATTAGTTGTATAATTATTAGTTAGTTAATTAGTAATTATTAGTATTTAATCATATAATAATTAATTAGTTGATTGGTAATATACATAGTTAATTTATAATATAATTATTTAATTAGTAATATAATTATTAATTATTTAATAATTAATTAGTTACTTATTAATATAATTATTAATTATATAATTTGTATTTAGTAAATTCATAATTATTAATCCATAATTATATTTTATCTAATTAGTTAATAATTAATATAATTATTAAATATTTAATAATTAATTAGTAATATAATTAGTTAAGAAGTAAAATAGTTATTATTTATTTAATAATTAATTAGTTAATTAGTATTATAATTATTAAATATATAATAATGAATTAGTTAATTAGTAATATAATTATTAATTATATAATTTTTAAGTAGTTAATTAGAAATTATTAATGACTAATTATATTCTAAGTAATTAGAGAATTAGTAAAATAATTTTTAATTATTTAATAGTTATTAGTTAATTATTTAATTAGTAATATAATTATTAATTATAATTAATAATTAGTAATTGTTGAAAATTATTATATAATAATTAATTAGTTATTTAGTAATATAATTATTCTTTCTAATTATTCATTATAGTTATTAATTATAATTATTAATTATTAATTATAAATTACTAATATAATTATTATTTATATAACTATTAATTGTATAATAATAAGTTAGTTAAATAGTAATTACTAAAAATTAATTAGTTAATTTTTAATATGATTAGTTAATTACTAAATTAATTTGTTACTTAGTAATATAATTATTAATTATTTAAAAATTAATTATTTACATAGTAATATAATTATTAATTATTTAATAATTAATTACCTAATTAGAAATATAATTATTAATAATTAATAATTAATTATATAATAATTAATTAGTTAATTTGTAATATAATTATTAAATATATAGTAGTTAATTTGTTAATTTTTTGAGAAAGATAGAGCTGATACCATTTTTATAATTAGTTAATATGTAATATAATTATAAATTGTAATTATTCATTATAATTATTAATTATAATTTATTATAAATTATTATACAATAATTAATTATTTAATTGGTAATATAATTATTAATTATATAATGGTTAATTTGTTAATTAGTAATATAATTATAAATTATCATTATTAATTAGTAATTATTAAAATTATTATATTATAATTAATTAGTTAATTAGTAATATAATTATTCTTTATAATTATTCATTATATTTATTCATTATAATTATTCATTATAATTATTCATTATAACTATTAATTATTAATTATTAAATAATAATTAGTTAATTAATAATATAATTATCCATTATATAACTATCAATTGTATAATAATTAGTTTGTTTGCTAGTAATTATCAATAATTAATTAGTTAATAATTAATTAGTTAATTTGTAATATAATTAGTTAAATAATAATATAATTAGTTAATTAGTAATATAATTATTAATTATTTAATAATTTATTAGTTACTTAGTAATATAATTATTAATTACTTAATAATTAATTAGTTACTTAGTCATATTATTATTAATTATATAATTTATGGTTAGTTAATTAATAATTATTAACCATTAGTTATAAAATAATTAATTAGTTTATTAGTAATAAAATTAGTAAATATATAATAGTTAATTAGTTAATTTTTTTAGAAAGATAGAGATGAGACCCTTTTATTATTAGTTAATTAATAATATAATTATAAATTATAGTTATTCATTATAATTACTAATTAGTATTTATTAAAAATTATTATATAATATTTAATTAGTTAATCTGTAATAATATTTTTAATTATATAATAGTTAACTAGTAAATTAGTAATATAGTTATGAAATATTATTTTTCATTATAATTATCAAATTGTAATTATTAAAAGTCTTTATATTACTAATTAATTGTTTAATTATTATATAGTTAATTATTAAAAATTACTACTTAATTAGTAGTAATTACTAATGAGTTATTATATATTTAGTTATTAATAATATTTATTTAATAATTTAATAATTTATTATATTTTTAATCCACGTTTTAACTTTAAATTATATAGGTCTTGTAGTTTATATTTTATAGTCTTTCAAAGACACATACATGTATCATTTTTAAGTTTCAAGTATGTGGTTCTGAAATATTATAAATCATTTTCATGAACATTTTTTATGAAATTGTTTTTACTTTCAACTATTTGTTATATGTTTAATCTATATTTTATGTTTCATTTATATCGTTCTTATAGTTTATATTTTATAGGCTTTCAAAATTTACTTGCTTGAAACATTTTTAATTTTCATGTTGGTGTCTTTGAAAACATATAAATTATTTTCCATCAAGAGTTATTACGAAGTTTTTTTTATTTTCAACTATTTTTTATATGTTTAATCCATTCATTAAGTGTCATTTATATTTGTCTTTAAGCTTATATTTTATGGGCTTTAAAAGTCATGTACTTGAAACTTTTTATGTTTCAAGTATGTGGTTATGAAAACCGTTAAATTATATTGTATAATCATATTTATGAAATATTTTATCTTTTTAACTATTTATAAATGTTTAATCCATGTTTTACGTTCTATTTATATTGGTTTTATAGTTTATATTTTATAGTATTTCAAAATCACATACTTGAAATAGAATCCCACATCGGAAATGCAGAATGTTCTGCGCAGTAAAAGAAGAACCAGAATCCCAATTGCAAATGTAGAATGATTTCCAGGGTAGGCACTCTTATAAAAGGGAGCCTTGGGTGAGAGCATTTTTCAAAATCTGGACAGCCGTAATGAATGTACTGCTGGTCTTTAAATAGCAGATAAATTCTACGGAACTTTGTTTATTTTTATTTTATTTTTCTTTGTTCATATATATATATAAACATAAAAAAATGATAAAAAAAATATATTATAATTTGTATTGGTTTTAGTGGAAAGGCTACATTACGGATGTCGTTGTTCACCCGACCCCAAAGGCAGCATCGTAGATGTCGTCTTTGAGGTGAAATTTAAAAAATATATTTTACCAAGCCATTTTTTTCAAAATATTTTAAAAAAACTTATTAAAAACTCAAGGTAGTGGCCTGAACATGGAAGAAGGGCGTAACCATTCCCCATTTTTTACTTTATTTTAAAATTCACCTTAGCACATTGTCTATATACCCTCCTTTGTTTTCTTAAAATTTAAAAATGGCATCTTATCTTTAGAATTTTCCAAAAGTATTTTTAGACTTTTTAAAAAGATTACTTCACCCATTTTATTTTGGAGAAAAAAATTAAATAATATTATGTTATATTTTATTAATCTCCTAAATTTTTTGTTACCACCAAATTAATTCCAGTGAATGGATTCCAGCCAGAACATGGCCAGATTCTGGTACAATGAAAAAGAAATCAAATTAAAATTATGTTCTTCAAAAATAATAATCCAAAGAACATAAATCTGATGACATCAATCCATTTAAAAAATTGAAATGCCAATTACATAGGCATTTAGAAATAGATCGGTGTGCGGTCAGATTTTGCTGGAACTATTTTAACACACTTGACTGAAATTTAAGGCAATTTAATTTTTTCCTTTGAATTAAAAAAACCACCCATCGCTACGACACCACTGTTAGGCAAGGGGATGGGAAGCAGGAGCTGATGGGCTAGGAAGTTAATTTTTTTCTTCAATGGAGCATCGTAACATCATCGACTCTGGTGATCTCATCCTATTACAGTACAAGGACCACACATGGATTAACCATAGCACAAAAAATACAAACATGTACCTCGTTCAAATTTGACATGTGTAAGCCTTTTGTAAGATACCCACGACCGTTACACAAATACTCCAATGTCAAACCACTCTAGATCATCCACATAGGACTCTTGAATATACTCGTGCAATGTTCGTTGGAATTTGGGTGCTAGCATAGTACACTGTCGACCACTTCGACGCAACGATGATCACCACATGCAAGTTTCTTCGATCTGAGATGCAATAACTTGAAGATATTGCTTATTTGAGAGAGTCTATCTATTTCATTCAAGAGGAGATAGATGATCTCAATTACAATGAATGAATTGTCCTAAGGAGAAGAGCCTCTCTTAGCTTATATAGTGAATATCTAAAATACTCGGTATGGGTTCCCGACTCCCGTGTCAAAATTATTCATAGTATAACTATTTTAAATACTAATTTATTTCAAATTAGATTATCCCATTAAATATATTTATATTTTTATCACTAACTACGATATATATATAATATATACTGTGTGATAAACTTCAGTCTTTAACTTGAATTACTTCTCTTGATAATATTAAATGAACCTTGTATATTTAAATCAGTTCGAATAATATTTTATCCTTGTATTTACATAATCACTTGTAAATCCATGTTATTAATAAATTCAAAAAATTATTCCAAAAATAAATAATTAAAGAATTAATTTATTCTTTTGTGGTTCATTTAACATGGTTAATACCCAGTCCGGTTGTGGGGACGAACATGTACTATAATCGTATTTATTAGAATAGGGAATATTCTCAAACCCCTATTGTGTGTGACCCTCTATGACCTTATCTCAAAAGCACTGATTAATATTCATCGACCAATAGCAGGGTCTAGCAACCTATTGAATCCCCTATAGAGATAAGGACACGTCAAAGAAAGAACAACATTCCTATGAACATATTCTCCATAATATAATCGCTTACTCCTCGATATATCAATAAAGTTTAATGCAAATAAGTGTCATCATTCATTATCCTACTTCATTATGTGTTGACTTATCCGGATGGACTAACCTTTAACTACCCTGGCCATGGATTTAATGATGGTACTACCATCAAAATCAACAAGTCCTGATATACCTCTTCCTCAACTTTGATGCTACAAATCCTATATTTATCATTTAATTGTTTTCATGTAACAAATAATATACCCAACAAAAAATACCGCACCACAACTTCATCATTATGGGTTTTTCTTGCATCAAAGTATGTAATCAGATGACATACATTGATAATGATCTCAATTTAGGAGTCTATTACACATGTTCATAGATAGGAATAACCAATGAAACATGAAACACTTGGTGTTACTACAAGTGGGTCTGTACTCATGATCTCAACCACTAGAGATAACCATGTATGGACTTCATGAGTAGAAGTCTAAATGATCATATTACCCTAGCACCTAATAGTATCGCATCAACTGTGTCCTATCAGAGTGATGTAACTGTACTATATGAAATTACGTTAAAAATAATATCATAATACCTCAAGGTTATAATTATAGCCTTGAACCTACTATAACCCTTTGATACGACATGTAATCTATGTACATTACCATAATCATAATAGACATAGAATAATCTACATTATTATGTAATGATAAACACATGTATATACAAAAAACTGCATACGTGTTGCAGTAATGAATGTATAACAAACGTTGGGTCTAGGAAACCCACTTTCAACACTTTAATAATCAAATTGTTCATGCATTTAATTTCTATGGTGGAGATTTTTGAATTTTTACATTAATGTTTTTTATTTTATAATTAACTTTCATTTTATTTTTATATGTTTTGTTGTGAAATTTTTTCCAAGATTAATAGTGTGAACATCCCAATTGAGTTCCACCAACAATGTGTCCCCTTTTCCCTTACCCTCCTTTCATTCTTCCATTAGGGATTGCATCACCTTTAGGGATGTGATCAGTGCTCTGTTTTCTCTAGAGAGAGATAATAGTGTCCCTCGAAGAGTCTAGGGTTCCTACGCCAATTTGGTTTAGCACTTACCTAGCATAGATGGAGGTAAATCTATAGGAATTCCATCCATAGTTCACCCTAGAGAGAGGAGAGATTCCATGGCCTCACATCATCTCTTTATTTTGGGAAGAAACGAGGGTTCCCATTCAGAGGGAGAGATCTCATCATCACCGTGTCAGAGAAAAGAGATGTCCCAAGTCTGATAATCCTTCTTCACAAAGAGTGTGTGAGTGTAGATTTTAGCTGTTGCAGTGGAAGGATTTATTGTTGTCTGGTGTTGGTGGGTCTCATTCTTGAACCTTATAGTCAAAGAATCTAGTTTTTGGAGTTCGCAAAAATTTACTAGAGTTGTAAAAATTTACAAGTAAAAGTGAAGTTAGGTCCTAGAATTCATCTAGATCACATAGAATGTTATCTTTAGCATGAGAACCTGGAGGATGATAATGATCAGACAAGATGGTATTAACTTCGAGCAATTCTTATCAGGATGGATCATGACTAGGTGATGTCTATCCCCTATCAAAGGGGATATCGAGCATGCTCCTTTATTCTTTGGTTGTTTTTTTGTTTCATTGTATATGTTTCTTATTACATCATTATAATTTTCATATTTTTTTAGCATTGATATGCTATTTTATTTTTTTATTTTTCATAGTAGAAAATCCTGATGATTCTACACTATGCACGTAGGCTAAATGGCTAAAGAAAATAAATATTGTTATCCCATTTTACTAATTTCCATTTCCATTCTTCTTTTTATTTGAATTGTAAATGTTTAATGTTCATTGGTTTTGGTATTTATTCAAGGATGTTTTGAATTTTTTTGTTGATAACAAGCTTCCTGGAGCTTTTTTTTCTTGGTTTACATCATTGCATGACGTGGATCATAATTTATTCATACTGTAGAATGATGGTTCTGGTTTGTTTTCAATTCATGAAATGTATGAATACTATGGATGAAATTTTTTGGTTTTATAATTTATATTTTTAAATTAGGAATATAATTATATATATATATATATTCATTACATCCAACATTACATAATTTTACATAGAAAGTGAATAACCCAAAAAAAATCATGGGGGGATAAAATAATGAAGCACTAGAGAATAAGCATTCATAAGATTTACACACTCTGGGGGAAGTGAACTAGTTGAATTAAAAATGATAATTGATTTGTCTGAAGATCCCCTAGAGGCAAGAATGTCTGCCACCATATTACCCTCATGACATGTATGAGTAATAACAATGATATTGGATAGCATGCTCTTGCATCTCCGCACAAAATAAGGGATAGCCCAAGGTATTGATACAGTCCCATTAAAATATTCGTTAAGGATAAATGAGTCATTTTCCAACCCTTTCAACACAATATCATGTGAAAGACACACTTGCAATTCGTTAAGCATACCATAGTTTCCAAAAGAATAATGTCATCGTCTTCAAAAGTAGCATGGAAATCAAGAGTAATAGAACCACCAAAGTTACAAACAACTCTAAACTCTCTCATAATAACACAGATACATGAGACATCAATATTAAATTTAAAACCATAATCAGTAAGAAATCATCAAACCCAATTACCATGTAATAGGGGGCTGTGACCCGTGTCCTCATTAATCTTACCATGTAGTAGGTGTCCTAGAGAAGGAGGGATATCCAATGATTGAGAAAACAATGAAATTAAATTTCCAAGGTGTGATATTTAATTTTTACAACCATACAAGAGTATAAAACCCCTTTATGATGTCGCTTATTTCGAGAATTCATAAGGTTCCAACATCCGGCAGTGAGTAGGAGAGATCTCAACTTAAATTAATGGGAATTATCTATGGAGTCATGAAACCAATCATGAAGGAAGCCATTATTAAGATGTTGTGGTCATGACAGACCACTACATTTTCAAAATGAAAGACACGCCATGGATTCCCAGTTTCTTTCGAAGAATATATGATCAAGGGGTTATTCATGACAAAGATGAAAACAACTACACCAAGATTCAAAAGAAAAACCTCTCATGAAAACCATTTCATTTGTAGGCAAGGCTTTATTATACACCCATCATAACATGAAATTAATCATAGATGAGATTTCCTATCACATCAATGTGTCTCCCCATGAATCAATATTGTATTCCCTATTCATGATGTGCTTGTATTCCATCATTAAGAAATACCTAGATGATGATCCTATTAAAACTAGTCAATCTATCTATAAACAGATTCTGATACGATTGAAGAAATCCTTTTATTGCTGATTAAGAGTTTTATAGATAAAAATATGATAAGTAATTTCTTGTGATAATGAAATAACTAGTATTTCACATCTTAGAAAAGCCATAATAATAACCTCCCAGTAGTCATTACAATAAATGATGGAACCCTAACTAACGACACAACACGAGTGAAGCTGGATAGTAGGTAGGTGTTTTTTGATCGAATTCAACAGATTGGAACTCGTTATCACTAGTCCATTACATTATTCCCCTTATTTATTGGAAATAATTTTCCTTATAGTGGTGTACCATCAATAAGGTCCCATACTTATCTGGCTTGGAGTGTATATATTTTATATTTCTATTGATAATGAAAATAAATCCAATGTTTGAATTGTTGTTGTATTGAAACTGCTATGTGAGTTATGTTCACTCTTGATTTGTGAATGGAAACTATTCAGCCTTTTATGTATAATTCTTCCATTCTAATTTTATTGTATTTAATCTATATTATGGATTTTCAACTCACACATTATTTCTATTTATCAATTTTCTTATAAGAAACTAAAAAAACTTCATTTTAATATTTTGTATTTTGATGAATCAAAATCCCAATAGATCATGATCAATTTCTTGGGGACTTCTCTCAGGTAAGAGATCCCTCACAATATCATTAATTAACGTGTTTATCCTCTATGCGATAGACTGGTTGACAAATAGATAATTCCAAAGCTCTATGTGATGAAGAATCTATTCGATTATGTGATCCTTGTCATTATTTTCATTTGATATTCATCATAGAAATTCTCATGATCACAGAAATCTTAAAACATAACTGGCCATATTCACATTTTTCGTATGATCGGTTCCATTTGACCATTTATGTTCATCAAAATATTGCATGATGCAAGGAGACACATGCATGAGTTTGGTAAGCTCGAGCACACCTTATTGACCACTGTAGATGATGGACCTGATAGTATTTCAATGGTGGTGTCATGTGGATATCTATTGTGACTCTCAACATCTAACAAGGGGTTTCATTGAGTTGGCTAGAGGTCCGAGGTTGAAGATGGCGTGAGGGTATGATCAGATGACAGATATTGATTTTATCAGATGACATAAATTATTTATACATGTTTTATGGTGGGGGAAACATATCTCACCAAATACCTATCCTATATAGAATGTTTAGATAGATGGTATGTTCATAATACATGAATTATGACCCTTAGATCTCTTTAAGTGATTACTGGGGTCCACTTCCAATGTTCGCCTAGACCAACCCGTGCTTGAATTCTTCTATTCTATGCTTTAGGCATGCGGTGAAGCTCTTTTCACATTTCTCATCTAAACATGTGTAACATTTTCTGTGTGTGATATCTGGGTATGATGGATCTAATGATTATTTGATGAAACTACCACATGATCTTTTGTTGATTTGGCTGGCTGGATAGCAGTGTCTGGCCCATTTTTTGGCTATGGGAATCCATAAAATTCAATGAATAATTTTCTTTGTTAAATAAATATAATAAGGGAGGGAGTATATGTCCATATAAAATGAAATCTGAAGACCATGCATTATTCTTCAAAATTCATACTACCATGTCATGAAAATAAAATTAGTATTTTTATATTGCCTCCACACATCACGTTACTTCAATGAAAAAGTGTCTAGTAAAAAATTATGGGTGGCAATACAAACATCCCAAAAATCCACCCTAAACATTATTTTTTTGATATGAAAAATAATTTACACCTTATCAAATATTATTTCTAATTTTTTTGGAAACTAACTATAATATTCACACAAAAATGAAATAAAAAAATGGGAGGAAAATGTATTTTTGCGATGCTTGAAATGATTTTATTCTTTTTTACTTACCTAATAACAAAATATAAATTGATGTTAATTAATTTTATTGGATAGGTAATATAATAATTTATTTTAATCATTTATTAATAGAGATTAATTTAATAAATTAATATAATTACAATGTGCATAAAAAATATTGTTTTAAAAAATAACTCTTCTAATAAAAAAATTAGTTTTTCTTCTTTTCTAAAAAATGTTAATCATTATTTTATTGATTGATCATTTTATTAATGAGAAAAGTTAAATATATAATTCATAACTATTTTACTCATATTCATATCCTAAGATTAAATATAAGTAAACACTAATACAAATATTCCCTTTTACTGGGTGTAAAAAAGGAATTTAATAGTGCCAAAAAAGTGTTGTTTCCCACATCTCCATTAAAGGGGGTGGGGTGCACTTTATCATCCCTAAAACGATGATAAAGGGGCACCTTTTTTACCACTAAAGAAAAGTGATGATAAATTACACCCTTTATCATCGATTTTAATTGCCTTTATAAAGGCCCCCACTTTATTATCCCTATGAATAATACTGATAAAGAACCCATTTTATCAAATTTAAGAATATCACTGATAAATTCCCCCCTTTATCATCTTTAGGAACTATTCTAATAATGGCTCATCCTGCCACAATGTGTTGTATTTTTAACAACACACTGCACCAAAAACCAGTAACCTATGTATGAAAAATATATAATTTAATTGAAATAAATTTAACAACACAAATTAAAAAAACACTCTATATATTTAAAAAAAATAGTATAAGTTAAATTTAAAAATAGTCAGATACATTTAAAATCATTAATGATTCATCTTATTTGGCTTCCAAGATCTCCTCTCGAAAAAGTATGCACATGGTATTAGTTATGGAATAAGTAACTCAACCTAAAAAAATGAATCAACTTATATATAAAATCAAAGCATATGATAGTAATACTATAAAGATTTAAATTAAACATTAAATTAAATAATACATTAATAAAATGTCAATTATAAATAAGAAGACAAACTTAGTGTTATACTGGTCACACCGTGATTCATATTGAGGTGGGATTGATTTATAAACCTCGGAAATTCCTTATGGATCTTTTTCACAATGTATAAAAACCATAAAACTACATTTTCATTGTTTTTATTATCTTAGTTGTTCTCTTCACTAAAATTTATGTCAATTTTAAAAGAAGATGCCATTGGGAATATAATAGTCGTACCATGCATCCGATTGAGATGTGTCTGATTACCGCCAATAAAAAATTACTTATTTATCATTATAATAATGTATCAAAACAATCAATTTTTTTGTTATTTTTCATTATGCCACATGAGGTTTTCCGTAAAATGTAATTTCAAAATGGAAAAATGAACTTTCATTCTTACTGACCACATCGTGTGTTATATTGACATGAGACTACATCTAGCACATCAGCAATGAATTATAAACCACTGACCTATTTTATCAAGACAATATGAGCACATTTAATTGGTTTTGAGTGAGTAATAGGTGATCTTACCTGAAATGTCAATTTTTAAATGTCAATAGACACTTTGAGTCATACCAATCACGTCGTTCATTGGATTGAGTTGATGTTTATTTCAACACGTCAAAAATGAATCATGGGTGATTTTATTAATGTATTAAAACAATCTAAATCAGTTTTCTCAATTTTTTGTATGTCACTTGTTCTTGTCGCTAAAAATAATGTCAATTTTAAATAAAAAGACACACTTCGGGTCATATAAGTCACACTATGAATCAAGTTGAGCTGTAGTTGATTCCTACACATCAAAAATAAAGTATGGGTCATTTATATATATTATAAAAATAATCCAAATATGTATTTTTTCAGTATGAAACTAGATAATTTTACTAATATTAATGCCAATTTTAAATAAATAGAGATACTATGAGTAATATTGGTCACAACGTGAATCACATTTAGGTTATGATTTTTATTACATGTTAAAAATTACAGATAGATCAGTTTCCTAATGTATCAAAACAATCTGAATGTTTTTTCTCAGTTTTCAGTATATCCATTGTACTTTTTATTAAAAATGATGCCAATTTAAAATAAAAAGTCCCAATTATAGTAATAATAATAATACCATGAATGAGATTCAGGTGGGGTAACTTATTATATCTTACAAAATTCTTATTAATAATTTTACTAAAGTTTCAAAACAATATGAATAAATTTTTATTGTTTTTATTATGTCACTAAATCTTTTTACAAAAATTAATGTAAATTTAAAAAAAAGACACACATCAAATTATATTGGTCACATCGTGAATCAGATTGAAGAGAGGCTTATTCCTACACATCAAAAATGACTTATGAATTGTTTTCATAATGTATCAAAATAGTTTATATGTTTTTTCTTAGTGTTGAGAACAAGAATTGTGTTTTTTATTAAAATATCATTTGAAACTAGAAACATGCACTTTTACACATATCAGTCAGACCGTGCATTGATTTTATCTGAGACCTCTTCCTAGTCATCATAAATGAATTGGGAAATTTGTTACAAAATTATCAATATAATTGATGTTAATTTTCATAGTTTTCAGTGAGTGACCCTTTTTGAAATAAAATGTCAATTTTAAATATATAACCAATGCATTGAATCATACTGGGAACAACTTATATCAGATTGAGGTGTCCCTGATTCATATTCATAAAAACTGACTTATGGATTATTTTCTTATAGTATCAAAACAATGGGAATGCATTTGATCAGTTTTGAGTATGTTAGTTTTTCTACTGAAATTAATGTCAATTTTAAATAAAAACATACACATGAAGTTATACTAGTCACACAATACTTCCTATTGAGGTGCAGCTAATTACAACATGTACCAAATGACAAATCGATGATTTTCCTTATGTATAAAAAATGATGTTGTTTGATCGATTTGTAGTATGTCACATGTTCTATTTATTAAAATTTAATAAAAAATTTAAATAAAAATTCACACTTAGAGTTATAATGGTCAATCCATGTGTTTGATTAAGGTGGGGTTGACTCATACCTATTAAAAGTTTAATATGAATAATTTTCTTAAATTATTAAAACAATATAAATGAGGTTTAATCGTTTTCAGAATGTGTCATGTTTTTTTCTAAAATTAATATCAATTTTGAATAAGTATACCCACTTGTAATTATAACAGTCACACTATTTGTCAGATTGAGGTTTAGCTAATTAATATACATCATAAATGACTTATGGATAGTTTTTTGAAATTATAAAAACAATCCAAACTTATTTTCTTAGTTTGAAGTATTTCACTTCAATTTTTTATTAAATTATCATTTGAAACTATAAACAGACACTTTGAGTAATAACCATCACATTTTCTGTCTATTTTATGTGATACTGCTTCATATATGCCAGAACTGAATTATGAATAATTTTACTAAATTATTATAATAATCCGATATTTTTTTCTTATTTTTCAATGACGGTTGTTTTTTGAACTAAAATATAAATTTTAAAGTAATAAAATACACTTTGAGTCATACTTGTAACATCATCTATCAGATTGAGATACGGATGATTCTTGAAAAAATGACATTTGGAACTTTTTTGTAAGGTATAAACACAATAAAACTGCGTTCTATAATTTTTTAGTATGTCAGTTGTACTTTATTTAATAAAATTAATGTCAATGTTAAATAAAAAGATGCACTTGATGTCATACTGTTCAGACTTTGGGTAAAATTGAGGTGAGGTCGATTCCCATATGTTCCAAATGACTTTTGGACAAATAACCTAAAGTATAAAAACAATAAAAATGTGTTTATGTGGTTTTGAATTCATCTGTTATATTTTTTTCTAAAATGTCATTTTAAATAGGAAACATGATCTTTGGGTCATACGAAACACATCGTGGATTATTTTGACATGAGAATATTAAATGAACATCAAAAATAAATTTTTAATCATATTAATTTCTTGTTAAGACAACAGGAGGTGAGTCACACTCTCAATGAAATCATTTAAAAATCGTTTATAACTCTTGGAGGTTCTACAAAGTCTTTGTAAAATTAATAAAACAACCCTAATATCAAATTATATTAATGTTAAAACATATATTTTCATAAAATCCCTTTTATAGTATTTTATTACATCACTCATTGGTTATTATGTTTTCATAGAACACATTATATATTTAAACAGTATTTAATTTTTATCAAAAAATTCGAGTGACTCAGAAAATTATGAAAAATTAACCATAGGATAATTTTGACATTCTGATCCCCAAAAAAATTTTAATTTTATGTAAATAATTTTCTAAATATGTAAATATAATACTTTACAAATAAAAACAGATATTTATTGAAAATTCTTTTTTTTTTGACAAAAACAGCTTTCAACCCTTAAAAATTACAATTGAATTCATAAAAAATTTAAGATCATTTATATATAATAAATATTAGATTAGTAATAATATTTTATTAAAATATTATTTAATTCCAAAATCCATTATTTCATCAATACATGTTTTTTAATTGAATATTAACTAAAAATATTATTTTTCCATTAAAATAAAATTACAAATTAACAATAAAAAAATGAATGTATATTATTTATTCTATACAAAAATAATAAACATAATCATAGTTCTTGAGTCTTGTTACATAACCCATTATAACACTCGCATATCACCTAAGGGTAAGGTTTGCGATGGTGACCGACTCTTGGTTAGTCTTAGATAAATCACTCAGGTGGTAATCTCTATCAACATCCCCTTCTCCCGTATGTGGTTTCGTTCAAGCTTATCGTTTTTAACCTCAGCATGGGATTGGTCAAGAGAGAAGCCCAATGATAACACCTCTTTTCTAAGATATGACAAATGGGCTTACTACGGAGAAATTGTATTGGATGAGGTCATCTCTTCCTTCGTCTAGAAAATTTGATTTTATAAAGTCCTATATTTATACTAATCATGTGATCCCAATTCAACGACTATATTAGTAATGGTAAAAAAATTAACGGTATTCTAAAATACATAAACATAAATCCAAGGAATTGAATATTTTATATAACCATCTTACATAATAAAACAATTAATTAGATTAAAAAAATTTTTACTAATAAATGTTTGGGTCATTAAAGTATCCCCCCATAAGAAATTTCAACCTCAAAATTTCCTCTTACAACACTAAAATTGATGAGGGTAACTCTTCTTCATCACTTTATTTGATTCCCATGTTGCTTCTTCAAACATGTGGTTTTTTACACAACACCATGATGAGGGGAATTGTCTTATTTTATAGAAAATTTTCCTTACGATCTAAGATCATCATGGGGTTCAATTCATAGGAGATGTCATTCTCCAACGGTACCACCTCTGGATTGAGAACATGCGATGGGTTAGTTATGTACTTCCTCAAGAGTGATACATGGAATACATCTGGTAATTGAGATTGGTTTGGTGAGAGTGAAAGTTGATAGACAATTTCTCTAATGTGTTCTATGATCTCAAAAGGACTGATATACCAAGGACTAAGATTTCCCTTCTTCCCAAATCTCATAACTATATTCCACAGTGATATGTAGAGGAATACCATGTCTCTATCATCAAACTCTTGGTCTCGTCGATGGTTATCAACATAGCTCTTTTTTCAACTCTGGGCAGCTTTAATGTGATGTTGGATGGTCTTAACCATATCCACCATTTCTTTGACCATTTCTAGACCTAGGAGTTTTTTTCTCCCCAACTTCATCCCAACATACTGGTGTTCTAAACCCCTCCCCATATAAGGCTTCAAAAGGATCCATTTGGATGCTTGATTAAAAACTCTTATTGAAATAGAACTCCACCAGAGGAAGATGATGATCCCATCCACTTTTTAAGTCAATTGAGCTTGCTCACAACATGTCCTCAATTGTTTGAATAGTATTATTGGATTGGACATCAGTTTGACTATGATAATTTGTACTAATGTTTAGCTTTGTATACCGAGCATGTTGAAGACACTTATAGAACATAAAGGTGAATCTTGTATCTCAATATGATAAAATAGATAGTGGTACTCCAGGAAACCTTACCACTTACCTGAGGTTTACTTGTTCCAGTTGATCCAATGATAAATATTCCATAATTGCAGTGAAGTATGAAGTCTTTGTAAGATGATTCACAACAACCCAGCTGACATTGTTTCCTTTGGATGCCTTTGGATTTTTGGTGACAAATTCCATGGTGATGGTTTCCCATTTCCATATTGGAATGCGTAATGGTTACATCATCACCTTAGACATCCACCTCTCAGCCTTCACTTTCTGACATATAATGCACATTGATGTATACTCAAAAATGTTTTTCTTTATGTTATCCTATCAATAATTATCTTGGAGATCACGATAAATCATTGTGTTTCCTGGGTGAATATAGAAATTCTAACTATTTTCATCATCTAAAAATTAATTCATTAACACTAGACTAGATAGAACACATAGTTTTGACAAAAAACTCACAATTCCTTCTTTATCAACATTGAAATTTGGGGATTTCTCATTTGTGATAGTTTCCACTTTCCTATGACTTCCCACGTCATCCTTTTGAGCATCATTTAACCATTCCAAAAGAGGCAGTTCAGTAATAATTTGTGAAAGGATTGATGATGTTCCATTCTTTATGATTCTCATTTCAATCTTCATCAAATATAATAAGATTGGATCCTTTTCAATTCTCATTCGTGATAGACTTTATGGTTCCTTTCTCCTTAGATCATTTGTCAACTTGTTTTCTTTCCTAGGGTGGTAATGGATTGAGAATTCATAGTCTTTTATCAGCTCTAACCATCTTCATTATAGAATATTCAACTCTTTCTGTGTGAATATATACTTGGGGAGTTTTTGAACCCTATATATTTCACAGTTCTCCCGAAAGAGGTAATGTCAAAAAAAAATTAAATTTAAGATTACTACATCAAAATCTAGATCGCATGTTGGATAGTTTTCCTCATTAACATTCAATTACCTTGACGCATTGGCAATGAATCTGTCATTTTCATCAACACATATCCCAGGACCTAATTCGATGCATCACTGAATACCAAAAAAGTACTCTACTTATGGGTAGTGTGAGAACTGGTGCAGTGATAAGCCTCCTTTTCAACTCCTTGAATCTATATTAGCATTAATCACTCCAATAAAACTTTACATCCATTATAGTTAGCTTGGTAAGAGGGTTAGATAATCCTGAGAAATTTCTCACATATCAGCAATAATATCCTGATAAACCAAGGAAACTATGAATATTCATCATCGATGTTGGCCTCATCCATCCCTTAATTGAAGCCATCTTGGAGGGATCCACATATATCAAATTGCATGTGATTATATGACCTATTAATGAGACTTTCCTCAACAAGAACTCATATTTGCTATAATTTTCATAGAGCTTCTCTTTTCACAATGTCTTTAGTACAATGTTTAGATGCTTCTCATGCTCATCTTTGGTTTTGGAGTATATTATAATTTCGTCTATAAAGACTGCCACAAATTTGTCTAGATAATATATATAAACAATATTCATCATGTCCATGAATATTTTTGGATCATTATCTATTCCTAAATTAATTACTTTGAATTCATAGATCCCGTATCCTGTACGAAAATTAGTATAGGGGATATCTTCCTTCTTCACCCTTACATAATAATATCCTAGTTGTAGATCCATATTCGAGAAGTATTGTGCTCTAGGTAGTTGGTTGACCAATGCATCAATTTTTAGCAGAGGATAATTGTTCCTTGTCATGATTTTTCTAAGCTCATGATAATCAATGAAAATGTGAATTGACACATCCTTCGTCTTGACAAAGAGAACTAGTGCACCCCATGGTGAAACACTTGGGTGTATAAACCCTTTATCTAGATTCACTGGTTGTTGTTTCTTAATCTTCTCAAGCGCCACAATAGACATTATATACATAGTCTTGGATATTGGAAATTACCTAGGTATATGATCAATTGAGAATTCAACATCTCTTCTAAGACGAGGACTAGTAAATTCCTCGAGAAACACTTTAGTGATTTCCCTTAAAATAAGAATATCTTCAAGGATGTTTTATTCCTTAGAATCAATCATTTGAGAATGATATGCATGCTCATAAGGGAGTAATATCCATGATTGAGATGATGGTGCTAAAAAGATTCATCTTCCTCCTTGCACTTGTACAGAATTGGGGGTCGAGTCACTATATAAAGAGTTATTTCCCTCTTACATAAATTTATGTGGACTCTGTATAGGGAAATCCAATCCATGAAAAAAATATGCATCAAATTCCACTAGAGGTAGTATGAAGAGGTTATCCAGGAAGTTCAATACACATATTGTGATAGGGGAGGAGTTATATTCATTGTTTGCAATGATTTCCCCATTTTTCATTCTCACTGACATCCCAACTTTCATGATTACTGGTGATTTTTGGATTGTTCTACTGTCTTTTAGGATATAAAAGAATGCGTTGAACCAAAATAAAAAAGTATGTTTTCTACTATTTAATGAATAACTAGCATTCCTGTCATCACTTCATTTTTGGTGTTCACATTGGTTGTAATGATGGAAAAATATCGCCCTTTCTGCCTTGGAGGTTGTTGGTAGCCTCTGAAAACACTTGTCTTAAGAAAGTGGTTTGCCAAGGGCCCATGTTATTTGAAGTTGAAGCAATGAAAAATGTGTTGACGGTCGAACAAAGTGTTCATCTCCTCTATCATAGTAGTGGGGTTTTCTTATTAGAAATTAGTAGCCATGTTCCATTCTCTTCCACACCAAAATCATTTCATCATTCCCTTGGAAATATGTCTAGGGTGCTTCTTTCGACAACATTGGCAAGTGGGGTGCTGGATTTTCTTAGCACCATTGCATTTATCTATCGGTCCTCCGAAATTAAATTCCACCTTTCACTTACAATCCCCATGATCCCCCTAAGATTCACTAATCTATATTTCGGTTTTGAGGGCACATCACACAATTTCCTCATATCTCTCAAAGCCATGGATTTTTAGGGCTTTCCGTAGGCTAGGTTTTATCCCACCAAAGAGGAGGTGAACCTTTAATTTTCTGGTAATGAAAAAGACAGGGGCATATCATGCAAGCCTTGTGATGTTTTTCTCATAATCTTCAATGGATTCATCGTATTTTTTCTTGAGGGAAAAGAAGTTCCATTCCATATTAAGTTGGAGGATGCAAGGAAAATATTTATGGTAAAACAAATTCAATAAATACTTCCATTCCAACACCTTGATATCCTCCTCATGCTTCATATTTTTTATCAATGTCCACCATTGATCATCTTCACCCTCCATAGGATAAGCCTCTATATGTACCTTCTCTTGTTCAGAAAATTGAAGGATGCAGAAGATCTTCTCAATGATGTTGATCCATTGTTCAGCGATTGAGGGACATATGATCCATTAAATGTTAAAGGCCTTTGTCTCATGAAGCGATCGATTACAACATGTTCTTTCTTAAGGGTGGTTGAACTTTCATCTTGAACCATGTTTCTATTCCAAACATGAGTTAAATGATAGAGTATCATGACAATGTTTACGATTCCAACTCTAATTTGATTGGGGACTGCATTAGAATAGTCATCAAATTGATATTGTCATTAGTTGTTAGCCCGAGTCCTCCTATTACCGGAAATTGTCTCGACTAAAATAAAAGATAGGGGAATAAAACAACAAAAGGGATTACTTATAAATTACTTTTGTTTACTTAAATTTTGAATTTATTTTCTTCAATCTATGTTATCCAAGATCTAATTCCAAAATTATATTCATAAGGGAATTTTTTTATTTCATTAATAATGGTTTTATTAAGATTATGAATTTTCCAAATCATATCCCTCGGGAGTGTTGAAAACAAGAGTATATCAAGGCCTGTTGATGTGCACCAGTTCCAATTTGAATCTTTCTCAAAGCGGTGTTTTCGGGTTTTACTCATACATACATTTGTTCTAGAGCATCCTCTACATGCTCATATCCAGACATGGATGAATTTTCTTGATAATAGACTTACTCAATACTCAACAATATTTAGGGATGTTTTTATTATACTTTGTCATATCCTTATGTATTCCACTAGGGTTTTCTAATTTTAATCCCAAACATATCTAAACCTATCCTCTAATACCAACAATAACAAACTTACTCATTATTTATCACTTAAACATAATTTATTACAAAAACTATCACTTGATAAAACATAGAAGATAGAGTGGTCTAGTGTATTTGGGGATTTTGAATAATACATAACAACTTAAAACATGAAATACACTTCTTTATTGAAAATTTATTTAAATGACCACACCTATTTCTTCGTACTTAACATAGCATGCGATAACCTGAGGACATGCCTATGAAATGGGTGAGCTATGAAGCCTAGTAAGGGAGTAAAAAAGGAATAACATGAAGAATATAATAAATTCTAGAAAATATGAAAATTAATGGATAACAAGAGAAAAATGAACATAAAGGCTTGATATAGCAAGATTACCACAACACATAAATGTGGCCAAAATATTCAACATGATATTAGTATGAGCTAAGGATCATTGCACATAGAGCAAGAGTAAAACATAATTTCACTATAATTATCATTATTAAACCATTATTGCACTTGACATATCATCATACTTGTCTTTACCCAATACATTAGAGTGCTATCAAGGAATAACCTTTATAAAAGTTTCATTTCATGCATATGTGTGCCACATGGATTATATAACATGGAATCATTCAATATCATAAGTTATTCAAAGATTAAGGATTTTGTAATAAAAACATGTAAGTAACATACAATATTTAAATATACATAAAGTTGAATATCATTAATAGAGACATGGGTATGGTATTCACTACACAAATATTTTGGCTTGGAAAATCGCGATGCAATTTCAGCAGCATAACGACGTGACATTATAATTCATAAAAATGGTTGATTAGAGAGAAAGGGGAATCTCTTCATTTTTAATTGAAATGTAATGTATGTAGTTTATATATATAAATTTACCATAATATGTAATTAAGAAATAAAATTTGTAACATAATAAAGAAACTTGATGAAAAAAGAGAAATAGAATAACACTTTTAGAATTTTGGCATGGTAACATGTGTACATGGGAGGGATTAATGAGAGAGAAAAAGGGCTCTAATAATTTTTAAATAATTAGGGATTTATGTTGGAGGTTTGAAATCCAACCCTAAAATTTATAATTTAAAATAAAATGGAATAACAACATAAATTTTTTTTACAGAAATGTGAAAGGATGAAATCCCTTACATGGAAGTGTGAACTCAAAGGATTGGGAAATGATTGAGAGAGGCTACTTGGGAGATTGGGGTGCCTTGGGAGGATTATAGAGAGAGGAGGGCAGTGCGTGATAGAGCATAAAAATGATTGAGTGAATAGTAATGGGATATTTAGCGGGATAATATAGAAAAAAACATGGAATTCATTATTATTTAGGTTTTGGACCCCTCACATTAATCAAATCAAAAAAAAAACAAACCATCACATAGTTTTTTTCCCATGGTGTTTTCCAAAGTATATTGAAAAAATATTATTTTATAAGTCCAATGGACGAAATTATTAAAATATTAGGCTTTCTTATGTGGAGGTGAGTCACACTCTAAAGAAAATCATTTTAAAATATTAATATGGTTTATAAGTCATGGAAAGTCCACTAAGTATGACATTATATTAGAGTTAAAACAAATATTGGTAGAAAATACGATTTATTGTATTTTATTACATCACTGTTAGGGCATTATGATATCACAATACCCATTATATATTGAAACAGTATTTAATTTTTTCCCAAAAATTCGACTGTGTTCGAAAATTAAAAAAAATTCACCGTTGGATAATTCCTACACGCTGATTCCAAAAATGATATTCTTTTTATCAAAATAATTCCTTAAATATGTGAATTTCTTATTAAAAATAGTTATTCATTTAAAAATTCATGGGTTTTGATAAAAACAACTTTCAGACCTTAAAAATAAAAATTTTATTCATAAAAATTATACGAACATTTATATTTGATAAAAATTAATTTGTTAATAATATTTTATCAAAATGTTATTTAATTAGAAAATATATTATTTCATCAAATTATATTTCTTAATTGATTATTAAGTAAAAATTATATTTGTTCTTTAAAAATTATTTTAAAAGTTACAATAAAAAAATGAATGTATATTATTTAATCTATAAAAAATTGATGCACATAATCATAGTGCTAGGGTCTTGTTACATAAACCCTTATAACAAGTGTATAAGATCTAAGTGTATGGTGTGCGAAGGTGACAGACTCCTAGGGAGACTCAGATAACATTGCCTGGGTGGTAATCTCTATCAACATCCACTTTTCTAATAGGCAGTTACTTTCAAGATAAACATGTTGAGGATCAGCATGGGATTGGACAAGAGGGAAGTCTAGTGACAAAACCTTCATTTCCATGCTCTGAAAAATGGTCTTCATTCTGAGAAAGTCTTTGGTATGAGGACATCCCTTCTTTTTTCTATGTAAATTGGATTTGCTAAAGCCCTATATTTATACTAATCATGTGGTCCCTGTTTAATGATAGTATTAGAAAGGGTAAAAATCTTAATGGTATTTTAAAATATGAAAACATAAAACCAAGGAAGTAAATATTTTATATAACCAATTTACATAATAATAATTTTAATTAGATCAAGAGGTATTTTCATTAATAGATTTTTGGGTCATTGCACTTTATATTGTATTTCATTTCAAACATAAATAGTGCATATTATGTCGATGTTCCTTGCTGAAAAAGTATGTCATGTTGGAAATTCGACATGGACTGGAAAAAATTGTGTTAACATTGGAAAAAATCATTGTGTCATCTATTTTGTAGCTTGTTGCTGATAGTTGAAATCATAACATGGCTTCTCAAAATAAATTTTAAAAAAATAAGTATAAGATATAAATGATAAAAAAAATTAACATACAAATAGTACAAAAATGATGATAAATATTAGAAAATAAGTAGTAGAAACTGAACTTTTAATGATACATATAAAAATTCTTAACCTATTTCATTATTTTTATTATCTCAGTTTCATTCTTGAATGATCTAGAGAAATGACGATCAAACCACCCCAACTCGAGCAAAATAAATCACCTGTATAAGAGAACAAATCATATATTAGTAACACTAAAAAGAAATAAATTAAACATATCTATGAAAAATTAAATTAATTTTATGGGAAATAATTTTAATATTAAAAAATCAACATTAGCATTGTGATTGAGTATAGTAAGATATATTTGTCTTCTTACAATGGCAGTAGAAGGAATAAAAAGTAAAGTGATAAATGCCAAAGTTGCATCGGTGAAAATTATTTGAGGGATAATATGTTTGTATAATAATCTATACATAAAATCATGATATATGGGAAAAAAATTCTATAATAAATGGTCTTTATATAGAAGAATTAAAATTTAATCAATATTTAATTATTCAATTTTTTTAGTAAAATATAGAATGTATATTGTTACATTAACTTTACATATTCTCAAAGGGTTTCCTTCATTAGAGTCTTTTCTTACATGGGATTTATAATATAATCATGTTCAAAAGAAATTGTCTTCATGAGTATTTAATCATGTAATTTAGATTATGTTAATAAATTAGGTAGAATATAATATTATGAGGAAAACATACTATATTAGAAAAAACTATTACCTTGTCATTGAACTCTTAGTTTCTGCCTCAAAGTCCATTCTATCATAAGCATGAGAAACTTCACAAAAACCACCCCAAATCAAAAAAAGTAATCCACTTATATAATAAAATAGTTCTTATCTGTGTAATATTGAAAATAAATAAATAAAAAATAAATATGAAATAATCCATTGGTTCTATGGATGTCACATCTCTATTATATTGTGTACATTCTTCCATCAGATATGTCACCCATTTATTTCTAGAAAAACTATATAATGTTGTAAATAAATTTTTTTAAGTCATATCAGTACTATAAAAAAATAAACAAATTATTAATAAAAAATTTAATTTAAATAATGATTATCTTCTAAAATAAATCTTCGGTGATGCTAGTTTGAAGATGGAATATGATCTCTCTCATAAATTTACAACTACAATTACCAAAATATTTTCTATTGGTTTATTTTTAGCCTTGATGAAATATGGAGAAAAAATATTAATTTTTTTAATATGTGTTTTAATAGTGAATAATTAGTAACTATGCCTCGATATGTTTCCAGTTGAAGAACATTTCAGGCTCCTTATGTGCGTGGTCTATCTTAATTCCATGATTTTACTAATATTTTTAAACAACCATATCATAATAGAATTTTAATTAAAAAAAATGTATATAACTTGAAGTTTACTTCCATAAATTTGGATATAGTTTATTAAAAATTGAAAAACATCATCATGTGTGGTTAGTTATTTGGGTAACCATGTAATGAATCCTGGAAATAAATATTTGGAGTATCAAACTTTACTATAATGAGAATCTAATGATGCCTAAAAACAAAAAAATTAATAATTAATTAAGGAAATAAAAACATATTTTATATTATTTAATTGTAGAGTTTTACCCCTATAATGATGGAATTAAGATGTGTATTATATCCAATAGTTTTTTTTTCAAACAAATTGGTCTGTTTATTCATTATTTCAAACATTTTTTATCAATTTTTTTGTTCAGTAGAAGTGGCATGAGGACTAATGAGTCCAGATTTATTTTCATGAGTTATTCCCTTCAATTGGTATTAATATCTATTCTTGAATAAAATATGAAATGTATTGAGTCATTATTAACATAGTATATCATCTTTTGAAAAAAAAATCATGGCAAAATACCTCATATATAAAATTACAACTAATCCTCATAGGCAGTTATAGTTGAGGATTTCATTTACATTTTAAATAAAAATGTAGTCTGTAACATCTTATCCATGCATTTTTTCTTCAAAATCAACAGTAGGATTACTACCATTTTGTATCTTTGTATCTCCATGAACCATTAATGTTAGTAAATGAGGATATTGAATGGGCTTAGAAATTGTTCTTTTGGAATACCATTTATATCACTTTTTTTTGGTAATTTTGATAGTTTTTATTCAACTCTTCATTTCAACCCTTCCATTTTTTCATCATTAAAAATATCCATCAGTTTAGTCATTTTTTCATTAATTGCTAAATGTTTAGTAAGAAAAAAAATTGTAAATGAATACCCCCTATTCACATGTGTTTTTATAATATTTTACATCCATGTGATGAATGTTGAAATATCTTGCTCAACTGTATGAATATCTTCATCAACAAGTGGAATAGGTATCTCTGTGCATAGCTCATGAGCTATGCTAATTTTGACTCTCACATGACCTGTTAGATTTGGTATGTTGTATAGATGGTCTTATTTGATACTGAACATCGCATCCCTTGCTACATGGAGATGTGACTATAGTTAGACATTAATCATAGTCATTTTCACCCTCTATAAAATTATAACATGATATATATTAGTGTATTTATATTTCAAAATTCATAGAAGTAATTTTTATATTATTAATTAACACAAATTGGACTACTCTTTGAGGAGAATGGCTCACCTCAATACTTATGGGAGGAAGTGTGGGATATTCATGAAATGGTTTTTCTTGCGTAGTTTTTTCTCTTTGTTTCCCCCACCCCCATCATAGTTATATTAAACAATTTTTCCAATGAAATTTTTCTCCAAGAAAATTTTATTTTACATTCATATCTTCCATTTAATTATCTTTATCCCCATATTGTTTTTTCTCAAAATATGATTGTGGTATCACCAAAAAACCATCACCTCTGGCATGACCATACTATTCTGGCTGCTTCAAGGACACCGATAGTAGGTGTTAATCTGGTACTTGTGTTGATGATTCCTATGACTAATTCAAATATAAAATACAGGAAAATAAGTAATCAATCATATGTAATAGTGATTTAAATGAAGAAGAATTTTTATTATGTCATATTTACACATGTCTCTCACACATTTTGTGTGTTTCCATCTATTAGTATTCTACCTTTATTTACATGTGCCTCATCCGATAGAACATGACGTGGTATGCAAGTGGATTTGGATTTTAATTCATCAATCATCATACAAACATAGGAACATAATTTTGTTGTTGTTTCTTGTCAAATAAATCTAATAATTTAGATTTAAAATTCATATGAAATTTCCTAGTGATGTGTACCCCCATTGTAGAGACCCGAAGCTTGACGTACATTGACATTAAATTATATTTGTGGAATACTTAGTACATAACAAAAACACACACACAAGGATCGTAATAGTTTAGTGTCTTTGGAAACTCGGAACGTAATCTTCTAATCATGGTGAAAGATCTTCAACATCTCCCATAAAGATCTTCCTTTTTTTAATACCTAAAACCATTATTTATATCATGGGGAAAATAAAACATAAAAAGGGGGAGCTCAAATTCTTAGTAAGGGTAAACAAAAGAAATATCAATCACATCATATTCATAAGAACATATCTTTTGGAAATCTTAACCTGCAAAATAGATCATAATTTCATAACATGGGATAAATCATAGTAGTGAAATGAAATCACTATAATAATAACTTAAAACATGAATCTTTGTGGTATACAGACATAATCATAGATAATCATATCTTATTAGTCAAGACTCATTGCCAAGACTATCTTAGTGGACAAAGTCCCTTTCTGAACCGAGTCACCCTCGTTTCAGTCCTGTTTTACTGAACCGGTATAACCTACCATTCCAGCCATTTCTATCTCATGAGATATAAAATCTTTACCCAATTCATTGGAGGGAGATATAGGTCCCACACTTCTCATAATGATACCATTATTCTGTGTGCCACAAAATCATAAATCATACATCATTGCATAACCCATGTAATAAAAATGGGAATCATAAACATCATGACATCATCGAATAATTCATATAAGATAAAGGAATTCATAAAAATAATTCCATCACAACATTACCAAATAAATGTAATAATAGGGATAGAAAGATAACCCTATTTTATCTTAGATGGAAAATAATTTTGATAAAACACTTGAAATGAATTCTTGAGGAAAATATCCTTTATTCTTCAAAATCAATGTCTTTTCACAAAACGTCATGCAATTTTAAAAGAAAGAGATTTCATTTAAAATTGTCATGAAATATTTTGGAGTAAGCTTCATGATAATAAGGCTTTATAAAACCGTACAAATCCATTCGTGCCGTATAAGTTAAAAAAAACATTCTTCGTACATTTGTCGAAAAAGTCAAAAAGTACCTCGTACGAAAAACGAAAAACGATTCCTTTCATATCTTTTACTAAAAACTCATCAAAGGGTAAAATTGGATTTAAAAACTTGTAGGTGGATTGAAATAACATTACATATTGAGTAAACATAGATGTGGATGATAAAATACACCCCAGTAAATACCAACGTATAAACAATCTCGGATAAAAATGAGATTGTGATATTTCCCCTACGTTAGGTCTAATTTGCTTCGTAAGTGTCCGAACCTCCTGTATAATGATTTAAATAATTTCATTGAATTGTTACAGAATAATATTCATTGTTATGATATCATATATGGTTCACTTATGACTTTATATTACCCGTTCCTTTGTAAATTCCATGTTAAATAGTGTTTTGGGTAAAATTGTTTCATTTGTCGTCCGTGTTTTGACTTGTAATTATTCATATGATTACTTAGATGATGATTACTTAATTCCAGAATATAAAACATGATATATATATATATATATATTCAGAATATACATATATATAACAAATCAGTAAATGGAAAGAAATACACTGTTCATGGAGACGGTAGGCCATACGTACGCATGAATGCTGTTTTCGTTTCCTTATTGAGTTGAAAGGAATTAAGTAGATGACATTAATATATATACACATAAATCCAGTATCATTATCATGTCATATATTTCATGATTACTTATTATATATACTTTATAATCATTCATGAATGGTTAATGTGGAGAATGAATCTCATCACGTCGTGGAGACGGTAGTCCGTACGTACGTATGAGCGATGATATCATTCTCATGATCGTGGGACTATATTGGAGTGTATTTATACTATTTAAAAATCAATATTACTTTAAAATAATAATATATAATTATTATTTACACCATTATACCCATCCATGTAAGGTGGTGGTGGAAAATAGATGTCACCACGGCGTGGAGACGGTATTCCGTACGTACGCACGCGCGGTGATTTCGTATTCCGTAGGATGGATAGATGGTGAAATAGGATTTTTTTCATAATTATAATAACATATAAGTATATGAGTGATACTGATGTTATTACTTCAAAATGAAACAACCTAAGAAGAAGATGTGGAAGAAGAAATAAAGGTGAAAGAATCGGTAACAGAAATTACCTATTCTTTGAAGCGCCTCTTTGAGACCTCCTCTTAGGGCACTAAAATTGGTCTTTGAGAAATACCAGAACCTCTAGGATGTTTCTAGGGAAGTTGAGAAGAGAATTTTGAAGGGGTTGGCCGAGCTTGAAGGCTCAAAGTTGTGTGAGGAAGAGAGGGAGGAGGTGCCCTTTTATAAGGGAGGAGAGGGGCACATTTGGAATAACTAAAAATATTATTTTATTATAAAGTCAAGTTCGGTTTTAAATAGCTCCAAATTAATTTATTTCGAGGCTATGGTGGGGATGGGTCGAAATCCTCTCATACAATAGAATTTAGACAAGTTTAGGTTCCTATTTTAACCTTTTCATTTAGATTTAACATTAAGTTAAATAATTTTACTTTTACCGTTTCTTCTTGTGTTCTAACACTATAAGGATAATAAACTTACTATAAAAAGTAAAACTAACCCCAAATTGTTTATTATTAATATATATAACATTATCTAAGTCATTTTGCCGAAACAAAGATTTTTATAAATAAAATAAAAATTAATAATAGAATATTTGTTTTAAAAACTATTTTATGTCAATTTTGAAACTATTTAGTAATTGATTTTTTTGAAAATCATAAAAGAATTATAAGTTAGAAAAAAATTAATTAAATCAATAATAACATGTCATATTAACCTATAAAATTAGTGTAATTCATAAAAAGTCTTAAATTACATTTATTTTGGTATTTATGACATCAATTATGTCAATATTTCATTAATAAGATAATTACTGCATCATATTTGTGTCATAAATAAATTAAATTATTTGATGTCTAAAAATTACAAATAAAATACCATTATGTAGGAAAGTTTTTTATCTTTCTAATTAATATTTACAATCGAATTTATCTTATGTATAACCCTATTTTAAAAATGTTTTAGTAAATAAACATTGATTTTAACTCTTTTAACTATTCTTTGAATTAAATAATAATAAATGTCCTAATCTAATCCAAGTGGGCCTAAATGGTCATATTTTATTCCTAATCTTGTTTTTGGTCGAATTACACTTATCCAATAGAATTTGTACATGTGTTAGGGTAATAATAATATCATTTTTACCCTTAATTACGCTATTTACTTTTAACCGTGGTAAATAAAAGTAAAAAGTTACTATTCAACAAAAATTATTTTCATCTCATTGAACCACATTTTACTTACTGAAATCAACCGTGACTCTCGGATTTTTGAAATTCCACTCACAGAAGCGGTAAAATTATGTTTTATGAAAAATTCAGTATTTTTAACTACCACTTAGTGGATTCACTATTCATCAAAAATAGAATGTTTTCAGAAAAATTCCAAAAATTAGGCCTAAGATATATTTGATATTATGATCTCAAAAATGATTTATATTTTACCAAACTCAAAACATATCAGTTGCATTAATTAATTTAAAAATTAATTCCTGTCGTCAAAACAAAAGGCGTGTTTTTAAGAGATAATAACTATCAAAAGATTGACACTTGTTTATAACTGGTTTAAAAGTGAAATTACATCCAATGACCAACATTGTATTAAATTGTAAAAATATATTCTAAATATACTTTAAAACCAATAAAATTAATAATTTATCACAATTAATTATTTCGATTGAAAAAGTTATTTTTAATTAAAATTTAGTAATTTCAACTATTCATCAAAATATGAAAGTTATCTGAAAATTACCAAAATTTCACCCTAAGCTAATTTCGATATTCCGAATAAAAAAATGATGTCCATTTTGAAAAATAAAATTTACAAAATTTCAAAAAGTGGTTATTACTATTCATAACGGCCAGTTTTAATAATATTTTAATAGCATCTCGTTGTTTAGTGAAACTCGATATTGCATACTACACACGCTATCAAGGAAGGTCGCGATTGAGTGTAATGAAAGGCAAGTCAAGGATACGTGTTGTGAAAGCTCTTTTTGGTGTAGCGTACAACACAAGACATTAATGAGATTAAAAAGAATATTTTTCATAAAATCTCGGGGTGTTACATTCTACCCCTCTTAAAATGAATTTCGCCCTCGAAATTCGTCGGGGTTATAAATAGTTTACTATTCAAAATTTTCTTTAATAGAAACCCACATCGTAAAAAGGAATACCAAAACCAATCTTTAAAAACAAAAGTATGAAACGTAACGGTTACCCAAATAAACTAATCAGTGGGTTTCCATATAGGTGAAAATATGGATATGGAAGAGAAATCTAACTATCATGTTCTGATGGAGAGTGGTAGAGAACATGGATATGGAAAAGCTAGAAATCACAAAGCCATAAATTTGTGACGATCTATGGTACCATATGATTCATTAGATATAAGAGCACTAAGACAACATTTTTGGTTTTCAAGATCATTTCCCTAAAGTTGATGAAATTGGAATTAGAAGAAATACTTTCGTGATTTTGGTATAGTCTCACCGTTTGTCGTTCTTTAGACAATTTCCACATCATCGCTTAAAGAAATGAAGTTGAATTTGTCATTCGTGATGTGTTAGCAGATCATGTGATAGAATGATGGGCCATTCCATCTCTTTCAAACAAAAGGTTAGCAAAAGTTATAAGTCCATCTTATGGTTAATCGTATATGGTTCCAAAAATGAACTTATACTTCATATATCATACCGCTTAATAAAATAAAACCAGTTTCTACTAACTAGGGACTTCCTATAGGCCAGTGGTAGGCGATAAATTCCACTCTCACTTCGGTTGTGGGTTCGATTCCCACAACCTTTTTCGACGCGATGGGCTATCGCCCGTCCTGCAGGTTTTCCTTTTTCTAAAGCTATATTACTATAACATCCCATCAATAATATCAAAAAATGTTTTATACTAACTTATGTCCAACATAATCCATTCTAATCTTTATGCTTAACTAAAATACTTCGGTCAAAGCTCATAGTATAAAGAAAATGATTACTTGAAATGTCACAGAACAATCACATGAATTCCATCATTTATCCCCCATATATCATAAGATATATCTTGTTGGTCAAATTACAAACATGTGAATACCTTAATAATGTATTCTCTTGAAGAATGAATACCCATTGAACCTTAGTGAAAACATGAATGCAGTTAAAAGTTAACACTTTCCACATACCAAAATCCTCAAAATTCTATATACTCAAACCATGATATCACTTAGTCCTTATATCAATCATGAGCTCATGAATACTGTTAAACATTTCATTTTCTCATTTCCCTTCATTATGCGCATATCATCTTATTTCCAAAAATATCTCAATCACTTTTAATACCCCATTAGACCAATACATAAATATTCCAATACTCCATGATACAACATTATTTTGCAATCCCATTACATAAACACTTAATCATTCCACCACATCGTTGTCATATTCAACATCGCCAATAGTGATCGCATGTGATTTCCCTTTGTCCGTTTCCTTAAGTGATTGCTCATGTCGATCATCACTAACCCTTGGATTAGGGCATTTATTAGCATAATGCCCCATTTCCTTGCAGTTGAAGCATTGAAGTGTTGGTGGTGCGTTCTCTGCAGTGTTTTCTTTATTCACATCATTAGAAACCCTTTTTCCATTACTGCGACACTCATCTACTCGATGACCTTCTTTTCCACACTTAAAACATTTTCTAGTCCCTTTAAGACAATCTCCACCATTCATCTTTCCATACTTTGTGCATAAGGAAACATTCATCTTCTTTTCTCCATTATTCTGAGATTTCTCCTTGAACTCCATCTTTAGTTTCTTGTCAAAACCATGAGATGGATATGTAACATCAACTTCCATTTCTACCTTGATAGCACAACGCACAATTTCTTCATAGCTACTGAAGTCTCTTATAGCTAATTCTATTCGAAGACTTGGTTTTAAGCCACTGAAAAATCGATCAACTTTACTTTCAGGTTGGATGATAATGCCAGATGCATACCTTGCAAGTCTTGTAAAATTCGCTTCGCATATACCAACAGATTCATCATCCTTCTGCTTCAGCTCAAGAAACTCCTTTTCCATCTTTGTTAGAAGAATACGAGGGAAGTACATACTGAAAAACAAGTTCTTGAACTCGTCCCATTCCATGGACTCAATTTCATCTCTTGGCCTCGTATTCTTGATAAGATTCAACCATTGATCAGCTTCACCTTCCAAACGATATACTGATAAGATGACTTTATCATGTTCATAACATTGAAGAACTGAAAATATCGTTTCAGTGGTACTGATCCATTTTTCAGCAACAAGTGGATCGGAAGTCCCACTGAAAGGAGGTGGACGTTGCCTAATGAAGGACTCAACAGAATATTGTTCCCTTCTATGCTCATTTGGAAGTCTAGAATGATTCATAGCTTGTGTAAGTATATCAATAAGATTTTGCACTCCATCTCCCATAACATTTTTTTTCTCAGGAGGACAATCATTGCATTGTCCATTGCATTGATCAACACAGTTCCTTCGGGTTCCAACCATCGTCTAAAACCCAAAAAGAATAGTGTGAGAGGCAAAAATCATAATAAAGGGGAAGTAACTTCAATATCTAACATCTTTGTTTTAATCTAATATCGTTACCATAGATCTAGGACTATATCCTATACGTATACTTACCCTTAGGGACATCCCTAGACATACCATAGAAATATCTCTAGGGATCTCACTAACGCTTTCGCATCCTAGATTCCAAAGGTTGACTAAACCATTCCTCTAATACCAACTGTAGAGACCCGAAGCTTGACGTACATTGACATTACATTACATTTGTGGAATACTTAGAACATAAAAAAACACACACACAAGGATCGTAATAGTTTAGTGTATTTGGAAACTCGGAACGTAATCTTCTAATCATGGTGAAAGATCTTCAACATCTCCCATAAAGATCTTCCTTTTTTTAATACCTAAAACCTTTCTTTATATCTTGGGTAAAATAAAACATAAAAAGGGTGAGCTCAAATGCTCAGTAAGGGTAAACAAAAGAAATATCAATCACATCATATTAATAAGAACATATCTTTTGGAAATATTAACCTGCAAAATAGATCATAATTTCATAACATGGGATAAATAATAGTAGTGAAATGTAATCACAATAATAATAACATAAAACATGAATCTTTGTGGCATACACACATAATCATAGAGAATCATATCTTATTAGTCAAGACTCATTGCCAAGACTATCTTAGTGGACAATGTTCCTTTCTGAACCGAGTCACCCTCGTTTCAGTCCTGTTTCACTGAACCAGTATAACCTACCATTCCAGCCATGTCTATCTCATGAGATATAAAATAATTACCCAATTCATTGGAGGGAGATATAGGTCCCACCCATCTCATAATGATACCATTCTTATGTGTGCCACAAAATCATAAATCATTCATCATTGCATAACACATGTAATAAAAATGGGAATCTTAAACATCGTGACATCATCAAACAATTCATATAAGATAAAGGAATTAATAAAAATAATTCCATCACAACATAACCAAATCAATGTAATAATAGGGATAGAAACAGAACCCTATGTTATCTTAGATGGAAAATAATTTTGATAAAACACTTGAAATGAATTCTTGAGGAAAATATCCTTTCTTCTTCAAAATCAATTTCTTTTCACAAAACGTCATGCAATTTTAAAAGAAATACATTTTATTTAAATAGTCATGAAATATTTTGGAGGAAGCTTCATGAAAATAAGGCTTTATAAAACCGTAAAAATCCGTTCATGCCGTATAAGTTAAAAAAAACATTCTTCGTACTTTTGTCAAACAAGTCAAAAAGTACCTCATACGAAAAACGACAAAAGATTCCTTTCATATCTTTTACTAAAAACTCACCAAAGGGAAAACTTGGATTTAAACAATTGTAGGTGGATGGAAATAACATTAAATATTGAGTAAAAATAGATGTGGATGATAAAATACACCCCAGTAAATACCAACGTATAAACAATCTCGGATAAAAATGAGATTGTGATATTTCCCTTACCTTAGGTCCGATTTTCTTCGTAAGTGTCCGAACCTCCTATATAATGATTTAAATAATGTCATTGACTTATTTCAGAATCATATTAATTGTTATGGTATCATATATGGTTCACTTATGACTTTATATTACCCGTTCTTTTGTAAATTCCATGTTAAAGAGCGTTTTGTGTAAAATTGTTTCATTTGTCGTCCGTGTTTTGACTTGTAATTATTCATATGATTACTTAGATCATGATTACATAATTCCATAATATAAAACATGATTTATATATATATATATATTCATAATATACATATATATAATAAATCAGTAAATGGAAAGAAATACATCGTTCATGGAGACGGTAGGCCGTACGTACGCATGAACGCTGTTTTCGTTTCCTTATTGAGTTGAACGGAATTAAGTAGATGACATTCATATATATACACATAAATCCAGTATCATTATTATGTCATATATTTCATGATTACTTATTATATATACTTTATAATCATTCATGAATGGTTAAAGTGGAGAATGAATCTCATCACGTCGTGGAGACGGTAGTACGTACGTACGCACGAGCGATGATATCGTTCTCATGATCGTGGGACTGTATTGGAGTGTATGTATACTATTTTAGAATCAATATTGCTTTAAAATAATAATATATAATTATTATTTACACCATTATACCCATTCAAGTAAGGTGGTGGTGGAAAATAGATTTCACCACGGCGTGGAGACGGTATTCCGTACGTACGCACGCGCGGTCATTTCATTTTCCATAGGATGGATAGATGGTGAAATAGGATTGTTTCATAATTATAATAAAATATCAGTATATGAGTGATACTGATGTTATTACTTCATAATGAAACAACCTAAGAAGAATAAGTGGAAGAATAAATAAAGGTGAAAGAATCGGTAACGGAAATTACATCTTCTTTGAAGTGCCTCTTTGAGACCTCCTCTTAGGGCACTAAAATTGGTCTTTGAGGAAGAAAATAACCTCTAGGATGTTTCTAGGGAAGTTTAGAAGAGCATTTGTCAGGGTTTGGCCTTGCTTGAAGGCTCAAAGTTGTGTGAGGAAGAGAGGGAGGAGGTGCCCTTTTATAAGGGAGGAGAGGGGCACCTTTGAAATAACTAAAAATATTATTTTATTATAAAGTCAAGTTCGGTTTTAAATAGCTCCAAATTGATTTATTTCTAGGATAAGGTGGGTATGGGTCGAAATACGCTCATAAAATAGAATTTAGACAAGTTTAGGTTCCTATTTTAACCTTATCATTTAGATTTAACATTTAGTTAAATAATTTTACTTTTACCGTGTCTTCTTGTGTTCTTACACTATAAGGTTAATAAACTTACTATAAGAAGCCAAAAGAACCCCAAATTGTTTATACTTAATATATATAACCTTAGATATGTCATTTGGCTGAACCATAGATTTTTAGTAAAAAATAACAATTAATAATATAATATTTGTTTTAAAAACTATTTTATGTCAATTTTGACACTATTTAGTAATTGATTTATGTGTAACTCATAACAGAATGATAAGTTCGAACAAAGTTAATTAAATCAATAATAACATTTCATATTAACCTAGAAAATTAGTGGAATTCATAAAAAGTCTTAAATTACATTTATTTTGGTATTTATAACATCAATTATGTCAATATTTCATTAATAAGATAATTACTCCATCATATTTGTGTCATAAATAAATTAACTTATTTGATGTCTAAAAATTACAAATAAAATACCATTATGTAGGAAATATTTTTATCTTTCTAATGATTATTTAAAATCGAATTTATCTTATGTATAACCTTATATTAAAAATGTTTTAGTTAATAAACTTTGATTTTAACTCTTTTAACTCTTCTTTGAATTAAATAATAATAAATGTCCTAATCTAATCAAAGTGGGCCTAAATGGTCATATTTTATTCCTAAGCTTGTTTTTGGTCGAATTAAACTTATCCAATAGAATTTGGACATGTGTTAGGGTAATAATAATATCATTTTTACCCTTAATTACCCTATTTACTTTTAACTGTGGTAAATAAAAGTAAAAAGTTACTATTCAACAAAAATTATTTTCATCTCATTGAACCACATTTTACTTACTGAAATCAACCGTGTCTCTCGGATTTTTGAAATTCCACCCACAGAAGCGGTAAAATTAAGTTTTATGAAAAATTCAGTTTATTTAACTACCACTTAGTGGTTTCACTATTCATCAAAAATTGAAAGTTTTCAGAAAAATACCAAAAATTAGGCCTAAGCTATATTTGATATTATGAACTCAAAAATGATTTCTATTTTACAAAATTCAAAACATATCAGTTTCATTAATTAATTTAAAAATTAATTCCCGTCGTCAAAACAAAAGGCGTGTTTTTAAGAGATAATAACTATCAAAAGATTGACACTTGTTTATAACTGGTTTAAATGTGAAATTACATCCAATGACGAACATTGTATTAAATTGTAAAAATATATTCTAAATCTACATTAAAACCACTAAATTTAATAATTTATCACTATTAATTATTTCGATTGAAAAAGTTGTTTTTAATTAAAATTTATCAATTTCCACTATTCATCAAAATATGAAAGTTATCCGAAAATTACCAAAATTTCACCCGAAGCTAATTTTGATATTCCGAATCCAAAAATGAAGTCCATTTTGAAAAATAAAATTTACAAAATTTCAAAAAGTGGTTATTACTATTCATAACGGCTAGTTTTAATAATATTTTAATAGCATATCGTTTTTTAGTGAAACTCGGTATTGCGTACTACACACGCTATCAAGGAAGGTCGCGATTGCGTGTAATGAAAGGCAAGTCAAGGATACGTGTTTTGAAAGCTCCTTTTGGTGTAGCGTACAAAACAACACATTAATGAAATTAAAAAGAATATTTTTCATAAAATCTCGGGGTGTTACACCCATCCTTACTTTCGGTAGGGCTACAACAGTTTTTTCATTTTCTTATATTTAAAAATTAGTTGATTTTTCATAAATAAAAAATTCTCAATAAATTTGATGAATACATGAATTTTCAAATAGTGTATTACTAGACACAATCTACATGAATATAATTCTTTGTATGATGACTACTAAATGCATCCCAAACTTTTTGGCTTATCAAGTGTCCATATATAAGTAGTGGGTGAAATTTTATTTTTCATTCAGTATCATTAAAAAGAAATATCATTAGAATGTTGTGAAATACTCTGTGAATTCTTCAAGAAAAAATTAATACATATTCCTAATGGAATTCGTCTAATATAAATTCACTCTTCATGGTATGATGAAGATTAGGTTAATTTTTTATTATTATATTTTTTTGTAACACAAAGGATATCATAATGTTACCATAATCTCTTCCCATATCAGTTCCTTGGGCATGGTAACAACACTGTTCCACAAAATATCATCAATCAGAATGAATTTCTGATTGATGAGCCATATGTAACTACTAAACCTGGAATTTTTGGGGTTAAAAGGCTAGCCAGATGCAATCCAACTGACCTTGAATTTGATTCTTTTGATATTTGGATCATTAATTGTTTTATAACACCATATCGCTACATTGTTCGGGTTTTTTTCTATGACATCAGTTATTCTTTGTCTAAAATTTTCTCAAGTTAAGAATCATCATTGTGTTTTTCCACATCAATATGAGCAGTGACATATATAGACGGACATTCTTCTAAACTAGGAGTAGTAGTAGGTTGAGAATCATATTATTCTTTAAGATTGGGAGCACCAGAACTGGCATAAGAAATTATATATAGAATTGGTTAAATATTTAGTTTACATTATATAAATATAGTAGCAAGAAGATAAAAACATGAGGTAACACAATGTATATAAAATAATATATAACCAGATTAATGAAATATTTTTTTAAAGTATAAGTGAGTTGAACCCTTTATCGATTATCTAAATCCTTTCATTGTGGTATCCTATGATGTAAAAAACCCTATCTACATTGAGACCACTATGAAATGAATAAGAAATCCCAATGAAACATTCAGCCTCAGTTGAAGTTTCATCTGACCCTTCATTGGTTTTGGTCAATAACAGAACGAATCACCTCTTTTAGTTTTTTCTATCTATAACAAAAAAATACATGTACATCCTATGATTCAATTATAATTAGTTTATATTTTTACTATTTCTTACTATAATCCACCCTCATGATTTACAATTCATCTATTTTAATAGATCTTCTATTATCATCCCACTTACATTAAAAAATGGGCACATATAATGATGTATAATCCAACTCAAATAATTGTTTGATGATTTCAATGTATGAAATATTTTCATAAATTGAATTTCAATCCATAAAAGCAGAAACAAGCATCGCTTCAACTACAAGTGTAATTCCATTGTTTTTCATGGTGCTACTTTCACCATGTTCATTATCATGGAACATACAACCATTAATTACAGAATTATTTTAAAATAATACATACACACATGGTCAACTGGCTAGCTATTGAATTCACATTGAAATTGAATTCTCATTTTTATCTCACTCCTTAAAAATATTGTCTCGATACCATATTATAAACTGTTTGTTATGTCTATTTGAAATCAATATTTCATCATGTTATAGACTGAAATCCCTAATAAATTTTTATGGGTTTCAATATATGGGGTAACATCTAAACTATTATGGAAACTATAAAGGTGGTCTTGCACTGGATCTGTAATATTAATTATGTCAACAAATATTCTAGAAATTCATTCACCCACAAGACACCTATTGTGATGGGATATTAGTAGACTAATACTTTCTACACTAGACAGGTATTTGGTATAGATTTCAATGGATTTCTCAATAATATATTTCCTTGTAATACAACCCTCTGGCTAAATTTTATTTTTTACATACCATTTCAAAATATACATGTACCATTTAATGGGGTACATCCATTTATAATGTATAGGACCACATAGTCAAATCTATTTCAACATGTGAGCCATCATGGGAACCATAATATCAATGATGTTTGGTAAGATGAAAATTCCCAATTCACATAATATTACAAAAATTCCCTTTTTTACAGATAGAAATTCCATCAGGTCTATAACTATTCTTCAGATAGCTTTAAAAAATAAAAATATCTCAGTTAATTTATGACATACATTCTTGAAAAAAAACAATATAAATATATGTGAAATATATCTTTCATCAAAACATGACAGTCATGTGATTTCAAACCCTTTAACATTAAATAAGTCTTTGAGACAATATTCTTGATATTCGATGAATACCCCTCCAAAACCTTTACATCATTTAAGACATTTTATAAATGATATCTCTCTTGCATGGAATGAGTGTAAATAATATGAGTAATAATGGTTCACTTTTCACCCTTCACAGTCACTAAATCTTCCCATATTCTGATGTCATCAATGTTCAACCTAGGATTAATTCTATCCATTATATTTAGGATAATTTTGTAACATGAAAATGACACTATCACATACATTTTCTTTCAGCATGCATAACATCAAGAATATTTTTGAAGTATAGAAAATTCCATCATGGTAATTCAACAAAACTGATTTCATTTAGAAACTGGTTCTCATAAGTCTTTTTGAAAATGATTTCAAAAAGATGATTTAAAATCCTTTTATTTCTCAAAAATTTGATATCATCTTAGTAGAAACGGAGTTTGTCATTCTTTTAAAAACCCACACTACTATAAATTCAGGTTATATCCATGATTTGGAAACATGGATATAATAAAAAAAATATGGAAATAGGTTATATCCATAGTGTAATGAACCATGGATGGTATTGAAATGACTTTTGTGAAATGACTGTAGCTATGGTTTGAAACCGTGGATGAATACCTATTTCCCCAGCTCAAACTATGGATAAATCCAAATATCCATGGTTTGAAACTGTGGTCGAATCTTATCCCACAAAATATTTATATCCAAGGTTTGAAACCATAGCTATAGGCCTTCCCATTTCATAAAAAATCACCCACCCTCCCCCTTGCACCCCCTTCCTATACCCCCCCCCCCCGACAAACCCCCCCCCACTCCCCATATAGCTACCTTGCCCCCTACAAAGCTCCCTCCACTCCCCTAGATAGCCCCCTGGACAGTCACCCTATAAATCTAGAAAGAAACCCTCTTGGTCCCCCCTTCATGAAACCCTCCCACACCCCACCTAGACCACCCCCTCCTAAACATACTCCCTCCTGTACATCCCCCTGCACAACCCCTTTCCCTCCTAGAAAACCCCTGGAAAGACCCCTTTTCGACACCCCCTCTCTTTTGGACACCCCCAACCTCCCTTCTAGACACCCCCTCCCTCTTCGACACCCCCCCTCCTAGAGACCACCACCCTCATGGACACCCCCTCCCTCCTAGACACCCCCTGGAGAACTCCCCTCCTGGACAACACATCCCTCCTAGACCCCCACCCTCCCTACTCGGATCCCATAGACACCCCCTCCTAGACATCCCCCTCCCTCCTGGACACCCCCTAGATATCCCCCCTCCTGAACATCCCCCCTTTTTAGACACCCCCTCCCTCCCTATACAACCCTCCCTAATGGAAAACCACCAACCCTCTATTCTAAACACACCATGGACACCCCCTCCCTATTGGACATACCCCTCCTAAACACCCCCTCCACCTTGAAACCCCCTGGATATCCCCCCACCCCTCTTAGACCTGACCCTTCCTAGACCGCCCCCTTATTGACACCCCCACCCTCCATCATGGACCCCCCGTACTAGACACCCCATCCTTCCTTAACATCCCCCCTTATGGATAGCCCCTACCTCCGGGACTCCCCCTAGACAGCCACCCTCCTAAACCCCCTCCCTCTTTGACCACCACCCTCCATGGTAAACCCCCCAACTAGAAACCCCCACCCTTCTTCCTAGACATCCCCTCATAAACACCCCTCCCTCCTAGATATCCCCCTCCCTCTTGGAAATCCCCCCTCCTAGAAACACCCATCCTGGGACCCCCTCCCTCCTAGAAACCCCACTAGATAGCCCCCCTCCAGAACAACCCCCCTCCTAGACACCCCCTCCCTCCTGGACCCTCCAAAACACCCTCTACCTCTACAAAGCCACCCCTCCAAACCCCAAACCTACCCCAGTCCAAGAAACTCCCTCACTCCGCAAAGCTCCCCCTCTACACCCCTAGACACCACCTACACCATGAATAGAAAAAAAAATGGACATAACATGAATAAACTACACATGAACAAAAAAGTGAAGCATTTCAGGTTTTTAATTTATAGGGTCCATGAAGGTATAACTACAAAATTCTGGTGTCATTAAAATAAATATTTATCAAATTACAACATAAATGAAGGGATGGTAATTTCGAGGTACTAGTGTATGCTGCTAATATGTCTGGGCTTGTATAGGTAGAAAAGGATAGTTCAGAGAAAATAACCAAATCTATTGTGTGTCATAGGAATGATGGTGAATGTATTTCTTTTCTGAATTCACATTTCAATGAAATTGAGATGAGTTATCACTCTAATCATGAGGATTTTGACAATGAATTAGTTTCACTAAATGATCCTAATATACAACTTATTTATTAGATTTACCCACCTGATTCATACGATCACAATGTAAGAAAAATCATAAATATGATTATACTATTTAATAAAAATTCACAAATGTATCTAAATGAGTTCAAGGGATTTCAATCATTAATAGAAATGAGGTCCAGGATAGGGGCTCTCCAAATGACACACCTGCTATGACTAAAATGGAATCTCATGACTCTTTTAATTTCTAGATGGATGGGGACATTTCCCCGTGCACTATCCCAGTTTCACTTACATCAAAGCCTATTACAACCCTGCACTGCCCCCCGCACACCCCTTTCATCCATGCACCCTCCCCTAATCCCATTCACCCCTACACCTTCCCCCTACCCTTGTAAATGAACCCAACACCCCCACTCCCATACACCCCCACACCCCCTGCCCCTTGAAACAGAACCCTGCACACCCCCTCCACTGCACACCCCCCAACACACACCTTTTACCCAATGAACCCTCTCCATTCCACTTTACAAAAAACCCATCACACCCCTACTCTATCCCCTACACACCACTTAAACCCCTTGTACCCTAACCCTTACAACAGAACCCAACACAACCCCCTCCCCAAGCCCCTTGCACTCCCCCCCTGACCACCCCTTCACACACCCTCTACACCCGCCCCCAACCACTTAAAGTGAAGGTATTATAAGCACTATATAAAAGAAATGAAATAATATATGGGGTATTTAAGGTGATAATAAGCTATCTAAAGGTCATTCACGACCTACCTAAAGGTCCCACTAAAGAAAATGAGACTATATCAAGGTAATGTGTGGCCTATGTAAAGGTCATCTGAGAATGATAATGGCTACATATGGGTAATCTATGATTTGAAATAACTAAATAAAGTCTACTTTGGGATTACACTAGATGCGTCAAGGTAATTGTGATCCATTGTGAAGATATAGAAACCATTTCATAGGGTCCCAGGAAATGAAAAATCAACCACACCATTGTTAATTACTAAGGGGTGTATGATCTTGGGTTATATATGATGTGATTCATTAGTACATGATTTGATATACATAATCAGGTGTATAGAAGCGTACAGTGAAGGATTTTGGTGAGATTGAGTAGCATCATGGGTAATTACCCCTGAGAAGGTTCTTGGTGGATCACTCCCCATTTAGTGATGAAGACTAAGATTTAATGTGGATTTTTGATGAATGGTCTTGGTGTATGAGAGTCGGTGTGAACTGTTTACATGGGTTTCTCAGCTGAGATGTGGGTTAGTAAATGGACGGTGTGTGGGTATATTAGGAAATGGTTCGGGTTGTGGATGAAACTGAGTGGTGATGCAATAGTCATTCGATGGTGAGATATTTGAAGTCATGGTAGCCAATGTTTATTGTCCTTGGCAGGGGTATTGTCAGTGGGGTTTGCTGATAGAACTCGTTTGGATAACCATATTCTTTAGGAAGAATCATTTGAAGACATTGTCGAGTGTCCATATATATGGTTTTAGTGAGATCCTTCTAGGTTTTATTATTTTTAGATAATGATTGTCTTAACTTTCGGTTAAAATAGTGCCTTGATGTTTGTATTTGTTTAATAGATACATGTTTATAATTTAGAGATTGATAATAGTTATTTCGTAAGGAATTCACAACCATTGTAGGTTCTGAGACATATTTTGACGAATACCATGGATTCTTGGGGATGAGAAGTGTTAGGATAGAGAGTTTTCAATTTCTTATAGGTTTCTAATTCATTATTTTTTTTAGGAAATCTGCGTTTAAATATGAATCATGGGTTTTTTCTTAAATTAGAAATTAGATTTGGAATCTAAAAATTAGATAATCATAAATTTTATTTTTAGATTTTGATTAAGTCCCCTATTGGAACCTATGGGGTTTCAGGTGGATGTTAGTAGAGTTTTAGTGTGAAAAAAACAGAAATTTACACTACATTATCCTTTCATGCTATAACCCATCCGGATTATGCATTGAATTGGTGTTGGATGAGAGGGGAACACCCTATCTCGAACATTTATGGCTGAGAGGTGTTTCGATTTGGTTTTTAATAATTTTTATTTATTTTCATCTAGGTTTTTAGTGTAAATACCACTAGAGAATGGTGGAATTGAGCATGGATGATGGGGATTTCATTTTTGGCGGCTATAAAATGACTTGATTGTGTATTTTCATGATATTTTCAGATGAGTTAAGAAACTACCCTAATTTATTTAGTATTTTTGATGAAATTAAATGATATTTATGGTTGTATAGATACTTGTGGTTATTTATTTTACTCAGGATGGTGTTGGGGTTATGTTACAGACATTCTTGGAGTAGTTGGCCCTGATTCTGGGATTTCATTGGTGTGATGATGACAGTCAATCACGTGAACATTAAACCTTTAACCGAGTACAGGGAAATCAAAGAGAACTGATTAATGTGTTTCAAGCTATCCAAAGAAAACTAATTGCTACAGTACTAATTGGTGAATTCTTCCTGGTAAGGTAGTCGATTTTATCTAGTTCAATTTCACAGTGATGTTACTGAAGAAAGTGTCAAGTTTTCGTGGTTCGTTATTTATTATTGATGAAATGAAAATAATATTCACTTTATGTTTTAAATAATTATGATAATAAATGGTTCATGTTTTCTCAAAATATGGACATTTTCATCTCTATAGTAAAGGAATCTTCATTTTATACTATTGAGTTACTTATATTTTCTTCTATTCCACGTTGAAGGCTTAGAGAAATCATTTAAAATAGGTGAAAATGTCATTTCAAAGAGACAAAAACAATTTTCATAGAATTTAAAAATTATATAATAATGAAAACATGTTTTTAAAATATTCAAGAAATTATAGAATTCAAACTAAAGGGTTAGGCAAAGGGAACCTACCTCAACCTCAAGGCGCTCAAATTTTGACGATGACAACTCAAATATTCATTTTTTCTGATTACACACATATGGAACTACACACATTAATATAAGGAAACATATCCCATATGTACATATTTCCATGTCCAAATATGCACAAGGGGGTCCTTAGAAATATGTTAATACTTTTATATACCCCTTTACACTTATAGATGTTTGAATTTTTCATATATATATATATATATTCACAACTAGCCCAAATATATATAATCATACTTCCATGAGAGTATATATATAAAGGGGGATATTATATATATATATATATTCCTACATATTCATAAACATGTATGCCATAATTAATGATAATTTGAATCCACCTCAACGATATCCAAAAGGCACTAAAAAATATAAAGAACCCAAAACTCAAAAAATCCCTAATTAAAATGTTGTCAAAGAATAAAAAACAAATAAAACAAACCCAAATCTGATGTTGAACTCACTATCTTTGATGATGGTGGATAGAACTTACCTCATCAAAAGAATCCACCTATAAGAAAATAGTGGGAAAATATATGAGATATAACAACTTCTTATATATATGTGACTAGTGATAATAAATGATACATGAACCCATAACCAGAAATGAAAAAAATAATATTTAGATTGATATTTACATCACATTACTAAATAACAAGATCATTAACAAAGGTTTTATGTTCAAATTCCCTCATCATATGAGTTGAAAAATACTTCTTTAATTTAGAGTGTAATGAAAATTCATTTTTTTAATTTCTCTCACCATTTTGGAAATTTCCTCCCCCTTGCATAGCCCCCCACTCCCCCTGAATTATCCCCCCTCCCCCCTGTACACCCCCCACTCCCCTATACATCCCACTACCCCAACCCCCTACACAATCCCCATGAAGTTGGCCAACCCCCTACACTGCCCCCTCCTCCTACAATAGTAAAACCCCCCAACTTCACCTCCTCCTACATAATAGCACCCATCCACTATATTGGTTATGTTTCTAATGCATTTTTGAAAGAATAAAAAGGTTATAACAACCCCAAATCCAATCCAAACCCCCTACCCCCAATAGTATCCCTCTTCACCCCACCCCCACAATAACCCCCTATCATCTCCAGCCCCCTACCACAGGCCCATTATCCTCACCCCCACCCCCCCACAACCCATTAGAATCCCCACCCCATGTAGCAACCCATGGTCCCTAACCACCCTCACCACACCATAAAGTATCCCCCAACTCTGCCACCCTAAAATCCCTACCCTAGTAGAAGCCCCACTACCCCCACCCTTACCACACCCTCTATTGTAGCCCCCAAACCCCCTTCCACCCCCATCCCCCTGAAGCAGCCTCCCTAACCCCACACAGACCCACACCTTAACCCCCACCCCTACCAGCCCCAACCCACTACAACAGCCCCCCTTCCCCCACCCATAACATGCCTCCTAAAGAATCCCCCACAACTCCCTACCACCCCCAGCCCCCTGCCGTACCCCCCCAGCCACACCCAAACCCACTCCCCTAATCATACCACCACTAGTCCCCTGTAGAAGTGCCCCTTATCCTAGACACCCCCACCCCAACCAAAAACCCCTACCACCCCAAGAAGTTTTTCCCCTATCCTTGGACACCCCACCCCCATATAAGACCCCCACCCATGACCCCATTACCCCTAGTATCAGCCTATGCCCCCACCCTCACCACTCCTCCTTCAGCGGCACCCAAAACCTCCTACCACCCTTAGAACCCGCAATTGCCCCTACCCATGGCCACTCTCCACCACCACCACCACCCCTCCCCCACCACCCCCACACCAACCCCCAACCCCACCTATACCCCCACCCCCAAAATCACCCCCCCAGTCACCTCCATCCAGACCCCCTTCCCCCATCCCACCCCACCCCCACCCCCGTGAAGTAGTCACCCCACCCTCTATTGAGGGTGATATTTCTCTATGGGAAGTAGAGGAGTGGGTTTATTTTATATAGTTCCATATACCCTTTATTATGCACTTTTTGTAAAAAATATTTTTATATGAGTGAATTAAAGCATCACAACATAGTTAAAATTGACCCACAACATAAAATGTGAACAACCAACTCTGATAAAATTACAATTGTGGCTAAATTCAAAAGTTGACTCCCAGTCTCTAGATCAATCATTGAGTGGAACATGAATTGTATCTACCATGACCATTCCAACATGTACAAATAATACAAACTCCTACTAGTGTCTGTAATTACCTACAAAATAGATCATGAGTTTTTTTGTCCAGAAAATGTTACATTTTGGGTGTGAGAATCTAATACTTTTAATAAAACCACCACGAATGTAACATAGATGGAATAACATAGGTGCATGAATAATAACAATATACTTCTTTATATAAATCAAAATAATATATTTTTTACAATATATTTTATATTATTAGTAAAATGAAACTATAGTATGTAAATGATTATAATTTATAACTCCTTATACAAGGAGGATCCATACCTATCATACCTAATTTAAATCCATCCTAAAATATGAGATTCGTTGGCCATGGAATCCATGTTACCCACCCCAATGAAACTTATCCCAAAGGTATAGTGGAACATACCCATTCCATGGAAAAAAATATGGTGTACACTATGTCAAGGAATCCTATCACTCATTCATCCCAGGGGATAAGAGATAGGGGTATTATAGAGTCCTTATTTTGAGCCAAATCCACTTCATCCTAGACGAATCTGCTTGTAGTTCATATAAAATCAATATACCCCTTTCTAAACATGATCATCATGATCAAATTAGTAAACATACTCAACAAACATCACTATATATATCAATAAGTATTCTCAAGACAGATTCAATTACATGATATATTTAAATGTTTTATATATGATTGATAACACAAATTTAGGATTGGAGATAACATAATAAATTTCTCAGAATTTTTAAAAAATAGGCATGCAATGAAAATAAAAAAAAAATCCAAGACATTTATAAATAAATCAATTAATGTCACATAATGAATTTAAATAAATCATATCAAGACAGTAATAAATATTTAATAATATACCATAAAATACGTTTTTTGAATGTAAGATGTCTCATTTAATTAAATTTCATATAGAAAAAACAGATACATAAGATTTAGTATATTCAAATGTTATAGTTACATTTATTGACACAGAAAACAGAATTCAACATGGTTATTAATATCAAAATAATATATGGCATTAAAAAATGTAGTATTACCAAGAAAATCCATTCACTGCCGATTAAGTTATTGAGTAAACCATTTTCCAAAATTATGTTAACATATTCATTATCTGGGAACCAATGTTGCTCTTATACCTTGGTTAAGTTTAATTTCTTGACATATAATTTATTCAGGTAGAAGTGTGGAAAATTGTTTATACATTAGTTCATTAATAAAGAATTATTTATTATTATTATTAATGTTATGTAGTTTATAATTTTAATTGGTTAATGGAGTATTTATCATGAATAATGAAATATTTAAGTAAAATTCATTGTGGATTTTATTATTGACACTCAATTATAGTGATTAAATATATTTTCTAAAACAAAATTTAGTTCCATTTATCATATTTTCACTATAAACCATCCCATGAGTATGATACTAAATTATTAAGTTATTAATAAATAGGGTCATAAACTTTTACATTTTTTCCATTACATTACATTTACAGTATTATGGTCAAGTGTTGGGTAACATTAGCATCCAAGAATAATTACCAAACTAGTATATGGAATGACAAAAATATATTTAGCACTGAACAACCCCTAAATTATAATATAAACTATTTACGAAACTTCAATAATCATTTTATTTCAAAAAGTGTACATAAAGTCACCTTGGTGGTTATATTGAAAGTCTAATTTCCATTAAAAACAAAATTATTAGTCTAAATAAATACAATTATGCACTTATTTATATTTATAATTTATTTTTCCATGTTTTTATTAAATTATACTCTAAGGTATTCTCACCCTTTAAGACCATTATAAAATAATGGACAAATAGTTTCCTTTAACAGGATTGATTTATTCTCAATTTTTTTTATTATTTATTACAATCTTTTAACATATGGAACATAATTTTAAATTAAATTATAAAAATTTACATCTCTAAATTAATGACACGAATTTGAACACATCAAATATTCAAAATAACCTTTCATAGAAGAATTAATCTTTATAAATTCAAGATGATTCTTAAATGAAATTAAAAGGGTTTACAAATTATTAAAAACAAATTTCATATCTAAATAAATAGGTTAAAATGTTATTCTAATCATAAAAATTGTCATTATATTAAAAAGTAATCATGAATTACTTTAAGAAAGTATTTATAAAAAAACCCTTCATTTTTTTTCTTATGAATTAGTTGAATATCATTTATTTACTTAGAGAAAACATGTGACATATAAATCTAGAGTAACCCTACGAAATTATTTATGGTCTAGAACAAGATACAATTTATTTAGCCATAAAAAGTCACATTTCATACCCAAATAGTATCATTATAACCCCTAAAAGTCCCCAAACACATTCCATAAGAATTTACAATCAATTACCCAAATAACCAAAACAACCATATTGGAAACCAAACTAAAACCTAGTTATAATATATATAAAATATTAATATAATCATTAAAAATATCAATTTATATAACTACCTAGTTTAATTATATATAAAAATCCTTGAATCAAATAATAGAACAAAGAAAACCCTAATGGATTCATTACATAAAGTAATTTATTGAAAGTAGCAAGAAGAAGATTAAATATCACTGAAATAAGTATTCTCTAACAAAAAAAGATTTATTTGATGTATTCAAATAGATTTCAATATGATGAGGAGGAGGGATCCTACCTTGAACTAGTGAAAAAATCACACAGCCATAATACTATTCAAGATTAATTAGAAGGAATATATATAATAAAAAAATAAACATTGAAACCTATAATTCTAGAAACATAACATTAAACAAACATTTCATAATAGAATATTTTTACATTAACACCACATCATTAAAAAACATATGAAACAACATAAAAAGAGGTTATTTATTAGAAACATGAGAACATATCAACGAAACACATCCAATTATAATAGTAATGAAGTAATAATGGGTTTATAAAACTGAATAATCACATGGTTTGTAATGAAAATGATATCGCATGGAAACACCCACTGAGATCATGTGAAAATGGCATGAAACAATCAAATATTTGTTGAATAGAACTATATTAGTAATCTGAATACCATCAATAATAAGAAACATGAGTTGTGCTCAAAATATAAATCTAGTATTCAGAATCCATTGACCCATTATAAATGTGAGACCTAACCCAACCTCAATAGGGTCAAAGGAATCCTGCAATATTGAAGAAACCCATGCTATAAGGTGAACCCTAAAAATTCGGACCAAATGAGTACCTTAGGATTTAACATAACTCACAACGCAGTTTCTGAAATACATTATCAGGCTGTTGGGGAGGCCGCATCAAAGCCATACTGGCTAGGAGGTGGTCTGGCTATGGTGGAGTTGAGTCAAAAGGGAAAGATCTTCAAAGGTAGGAGGTGGGCTGGTTGTGTCAGAACCACTTCAGAACTTCATTAGAGCCACGTTGGAAGAGATAGATCACCGAAGCTAGGAGGTGGTATGGCTGCGTTGGAGTTGAAAGATCGACGCAAAGGCTGGGACTTGATTTCATAGAATAAACCACAAGAATGAAAAGGAGCCGTACAATGTAGTGTAAGGGGACCGCTACGTGATGGACAAAAGGGGTAGTGAGGTATTGCCACACTTTGAATAAAACTTGTGGCTTAGTTAACTTATTTCCACAATTAATTAAAATTATGGAATATATGTGTGGAAATATTTCATAATTCAAGTAGATCCATCGATTGATGTCATTTAAGACTGGTACTTGTGTTAGCAGGGTATAAATAAGCAGTGTCAAGAAACACAATCATTGATTAATGTTTCAGCCTAATTGAATGTGTACCTTTTTCAAAAATGAGACAAACTTGAGTTACATTAATTCTATATCCTAAAAAATTTCTATATACTAGAAATACATTTATCATCCCATACAACCGGGCTCTCAATGTGAAATATTCATTTATGTAAGCATCATACAACATAACACCTGAATCCCAAAATAATTTCAAATCGTTGATCAATGGAGCCAAATAAATATCAATATCAATACTAAATTGTTTTCTAATGATATAATCATATATTAAATGATTTATTATCATTTCATTCACAACCATGGTGGAAGGTTATAATTTACCCACATAACATGCCTTGTATTGTGAGTTCTTCTTTGAAAAACAAAAGGATCCACTCCATCTATAGATAATAGTAGACAAAGGATTCTTGGATAACATGTAAATTATGGATACTCATGATCAATTCTTTTCTACTAAAGAGATTCTATGAGGTGAAAAAGTTCCCATATTTATTTATTGTATATGCATGTCAGGATAAATCTCCTCAAAATCTCCCCACATCTATATAGTAGCCTAAACATTGGAATGATTTGAATATTCAATCCAAATTTTTTACGACATAATTCATCTTTCTTATGATGAAGCACTGCACATTGGACATTTATTATGTTATTTTTAGTCCCTGTGAAATAGTATACAGTCATTTGGGCATTCAGGTATTCTTTTGAGAGATCGCAACCATCGAATGAAATATTTGTTAAGAATCATATGTTTTGCTAGGGAGATCATTATCTTCTAGGAGGATATCATCTAAAAGAGAAATTAGTTTAGTAACAATAAAGTCACTCTATCCATTGTCACTTTTTTAATTATACATCTCCAGTATGAATGACGATTATATTTATTTAGTGTAACCAGCATACAATGGCGTCTATTCAGAACCTTTTCAATTCTCAAACAATTTTGGACGATCCCGAAGATTATATTCAACATTCACGTCATTTCCTCAATATGATGTTTATCATCATTGACACATGTAATCCCATCCCCGATACAATGTTCTTCATTTTCCATACTTGTAATATTATCATATGATACATAAAATGCAGTGTTATTCGAATCACTAGCTACATTCACTTTTCCCCATATTTATTCCTACATTTATAACATTGACCTATTTTGTTCTAGATCAAGTGTTCTTCTAAATCCTCTAGACGAATTATTCTTGAATAACAATAATCTAAACAAAGTTAAAGGATTTGAGAAGAGTCATATGCATGACATTTTTCAAACCTGATGAACTATTTCACCCCATATTCATACACTTTTTTCATATGATTGCAATTAATATATTATCTATTCATATGCATCATATTTGATATAGTAATATTAATATTTAACAAAATAAATACAAAAAATATGTATAATTGAAGGGTGATTTCCTGATATTTCTTGAAAAAAAGTCGAAACATTGAAAAATGGGTCATTATTCCACATGATAAAAAACCAACACTTAATGAAGGAAATTTAGAAATATAATGGATGATATTTCACTATTAAAAACTATTTTTCACTATTTATTTTTAATGATAAAACCAATTTTTTATGAGTATAAATTAATAATAAAAGAACATTAAAATTATAAAAAACGTTGAAATAATGCTAATGAATGTAATAATGGGGAGAAAAATAAGAAAATCTTATTTTTTGAAAACACTATTCATATAATAATATATTGATATTGAATATAATAATGGTTTAAAAATAATATAAAATAAAATACCATATTTTTTAAAATAGTTTCAATATTAACATTGAATTTATAAAATTATTCATTTATTAAACTATTGGTAAATAGAAAAACATATATAGGTAATAAAGAATAAATTTAAAAAAGATATATATTCATATCTGTATATAAAATTATAGAGGTATACAGATGTAAAAAATTATATGTGATTTATAAAATAATATATATATTAAAGAAATGTATATTATTTTTAAATGTTTATAAATTTATAATAGTATATAAAAGTAAATATATTTTATAAATTTGTACATAATTTATTGAATCATATAGTTTTACAAATTTTTAAAAGTATGAAATTATAATATATATATATATATAAGTAATATTTATTAATGTATAATAGAATAAAATAATTCAATTTAATTCTATGGATAAAACAATTGATCTTGATTGTATGATTAATAGAAAAAATCTCAGTGTGCCTTGCGAGTCTCTCAAGAACTTCCCTTTTCTTTTATAAAACACACTTTTCATACCATTTTGGAAGTCAATTTCGAAACCCAAATCATGATACATGGGTAAATGATAAAATATATATAATCTTTTCATCATTGAAATAAATATATGAAATAAAATTAATCTTACAACGGTCCCACACACATTAATCAAGTAGGGGAACTAAAGAAAATCAATAGAAACCCCTTTGCCGAACCACCAACCAATTAAATGATGTCATGTGATCTACATTTTTCTTTAATGTGAGATGGTCTTAGAATTTATTTAACTAGGACCAACAGCAGGATTGTGTTGCATTATAACTCAAGTCACATGACAACATTCCTCCAATCCTAGAAATAGGGGCACTCCCCACTATCCCTATACACAAAAATGGGTCACTAGATGTGTGTAATGATCTAGTGTAACATACATAAATAATTACCTCATAATAACTTAGGTCCCCATGACCAATGTATTAGTAATGGGGACCAATAATCAATAATCTGTGTAATCATCATTAAGTATAAAAAATAACTCACACTCACCTCTAGTGATATCACAATAAATATCCCATTTCTGTCCAGCCCTTGATCACAAAAAACATTCAACACCACTCATAAATGGAAAATTCAGAAGGGAAAATTAGTGGGTCTCACAGACCCACACATTTGAAAGACTATATGAAATGTCGAAATAGACCTTTTAGAAACCCACCAAGTGGAAACTTCTCAATATAATAATTTGAAATCATTTATATGACATATATTAAAACATTGCACCTAAACCACCATTCATATAAATTTATTAATTGTTTAGCCATAATTAAATCACTTGATTGATTAAAATGTTTCCATAATAATATTATCCAATGAACCATATGGGGTAAAAATGCTAATCCTCACATTTTATTTTATGAATATCATGAAATCTTTTATCAATGCATGGAATTTCAATTATTTATTGAAATGGAAAGTAAAAGTATTTTTCTTATAAAGAATTCAATTTGATGACCAAAACACATTATAAAATCATAGAATTTGTTTATATAGATAATTTTTTCACTTTCATATACATAGAGAGTGCATGGTTTATTAAAAGATATTTTTAACAGGTTCACCAATTGAAAATTCCTTGGAATTGAAATTAAAATCACATAACACTTTATTTTCTTTTCCAATAACACATAAAGCAAAAATAATTTTATTATTTGATATTCAAGACATGTATTGAAACATTAAAAATCATGGTTCTCTAATTCAGTTCCAAACACATAGGGTAACCTATCAAAAATCAATGGTGAGTGGTCATTAAATTAAAATAAAAATTTAATAGAGCTAAAAAAATTAATCAAATTCCCTAGGAATAACAAAATCACAAGAAAAAAAGGTCAACCCTTTACCTTGGGGTCAACCATTGATGGGTGTACTGATGGGGAAGAAAGTAAGGGGGTGAATCCAACCTGAACTACATGCATCAAAGTTAGAGGGAGTAAATTCCTAGATTGAAGAATCAATTAAAGTGGAAAATCAATAATCTCATACCATAGAGAAACTACAATTTGTTAATGTATAGTGATGAGGGTTCTACATGGAGTGACAATGGTAGGGGGTGATGACAATAGCGATGGCTGGGAGCAACGATGATAGGGGATGGAAAGGGTGGATGTGAATGCAGGGAGTGATGACAGGGTGGCGGAACTACATATCCATGAATGCTTGAAGGTACGAAAAGATGTTGAATCTATTAGGGTTCTTTTATAAAAATGAAAAATTATTTTATCATCACATTACAATAATAGAAGGCAAAGGTCTGTATTATCAATGCTAATATACAAATCACTGATAAAACAAAGCTTTATCACTTCTAAAAGAGCGTTGATAAAATGTGTCTTTATTAGCGTTAAAATTCAATCACTGATTAAAACTGGTTTTATCAGCAGTTTTTTAGCGATGATTAAGATCAAATTAAATAAATATATTTAGTATATAAGTGCATTTAATATAATTATATAAATGAATTTATTAATATATTTATATAATTATATATATTTATATTATTATATTATTATATATTTTTATATAATTATAAATATTATAAATATATTTATTATTTAAATATATATTTTTATTTAATAAATGCCTATAAATAATTATAAATATATTTTATGATTATATATATATTAATATATACATATATTATTATATATATATTCATAATGTTATAGTTAATCTATTTATTATTTAAGTATATTTATTGTAATTTTATACTTATTAATATATTTATTTATTTCAAATTATATTTATAAATAAATACATTTAAAAGTATTTATATATAATTATTAATATATTTATATTATAATATCTCATGGCCCGCACTACTTTGGTATATTTATATAATTACATATAGTTATATCAATATGTAAATATATATAATTATAAATATAATAACTCTATTTATTATTTTAATATATTTATTATAATTTTATAACTATTTAAATAGATATATTTTTATTTATAAATATAAATATAAATATGTAATTATAAAAAGAATAAATAAATTTATTAAATAAATTTATTTATTATAATTTAATAATTATTTAAATATGTATTTTTTTATTTATAATTATAAATATAAATATAAATTTATTTATTTTTAGTTATAAAATTATAATAAATACATTTATTATATTTATAATTGTATAATTATATATAAAATTTTATTTATTATGATTTTAAAAATACATAAATATATATATATGTCTATTTATAAATATAATTATAAAATATTTGTATATAATTATAAATTTATAAATATATATTTATTTATATTTATAAAATAATATTAAATTTATTTTTTGTAATTTTGTTTATATACATATATTAGGTGCATGGGGGTATAATTACATTTAGACACACACACACCTCATACACATACTGGAATGATAGGCCATAGCCCCCCAATGGATAGCCCATCCATCAAGCCTTATTTATTTAGTACATGACACTTATCATTCATGATTCATGAATCATAACATATGGATGTGTCACCATAATATAGGTAATTATTACATTTGGAAAACAAAAACCCACAATCATGTAAAAAACTATCTTATGATCATATTGGATCAATTATACTCACGCATCGATATATGAACATAAATAACAGAAATCATGTCCATGAATATCATCATTATATCATGATATATACATATATACATATATATATATCTCATTGACCAAAATCATTGGAGAGATATGTTTATTTAAAAATATATTAATTATTTATTGAAAGTTATAATTATAAATAAATATATTTTAAAAGAAATTATATATAATTATAAATATATTAATATAAATATGAATTAGATTTCAAAGATTGATTATCTCTCAAGGATAGATTTTATCTCTCTATCCAATTACGGAGATCATTTCAATTTGATCATTTTTTAGATGATCAGACTCGATTTTATATTTTCAGGCATAAGGATATATTTATTCTTTGTTATCTTGGAAAAATTCTTTATTTTCTCAAAGATGATCTTGAAATGAATGGATATAAAGGTTATTCTGTCGATTGATCAGTGGATGGGTAATTTCATCTATATTTGATTAAAGAAGTACTAATTAAGGTCAATCTTCATTCATATCATATTTATCTCATGCGAAGGGCCTCTATTGGAGGGATTTCAATTTGTGGACTAGCTGTGATCCCTATGGTGGGGTGATAACGGAGCGAATAGAGGAGCGACAGAACAATGAGTTATATAACATGGTTTTGGGGTTCAAAAATACTATATGTGAGGCAGAAGGTTCCAGATCTAGTGGGAACTTCATAAGAGGCGATGATGGATCTCAATATGGTGGGTTTCTATGGAAACAGTAATAGATTGTTTGTGGGGTGTGATTGTCCTGATATATCTATTGCAGGATGGCATAGAGGTCCGTGTGGGATCCTGGTGAAGTAGGTTTCCTGCCGGTGGCAAGTGTGATGGGATGGGGATGGTTTTTCGGTAGATGAAGAAACCAGAAAATAGACAGGCACATATGGTATGTGCTGTTTTTTTAAAAGAGAGTTCTATTTGTGGATTGCATTTTGTCGACTGAGGAATAGGCTGACATGCTTGGTTTGTTGATAACTAGACCATGGTTCGTGGTGTTCATACTAGGCCTCTATGATTATTTCATTTTATGTGGTTCAACCTATTAATGAGATGCATATCTGTGTTGGATTTTGTTTTATGTGTAGTTTTCATCGTGGTTCTAATTGTTGATAGCAATTTTAGAATGACATACAGTGACTTGGGACACTGGAATGTGTGACATTATTAAGTATTAAGGGATATTGGTGGTATGAGATGCTGATGGTGTGTAATTCCTAATGATGATGTGCTGACTAAAACCTACTGTGATGACCATCTAGTGACCACGATCATGTATGTGATGATGTTGAAGAAACAAATGGCATCTATGAATGAACATTTCATTGGTTGATGATCTCGAATGGGGTTTTTTCGGTCAACATCATCAATGTGGTTTGGTACACAAGGGCTCTAGGGTTGGTAAATGTTGGCTGACATTATTCGCATTAGTTGGTGCTGGTGTTTTGGGCCTCTCGGACTCTATGTTGTGGGTTTGTGGGAGTACATACTATGTGGGCTTATGGGCCAAGGTGTTTGGGTTTTTTTGTACTTTTTTATACCTTTTGATGGAATTATCTATCATTCTCTTTGTTTGGAGGCTCTTTTTTGCACAACACATATGGAGGTTCCTCGTTGTACTTTATTTTCATTAATAATTTTTTAGGCTGAGAGTGCATGATTCTTGAACCATCCTGGTTAATTTTAAATATAATTATTTTAATTATTTATTTTAAAAAATATATATAATTTTATAATTATTTAAATAAATACAAATTATATTATAATAATATATTTTTTTTTGAAAATGATATATATATATTTGAATTATTAATAATTATAAATAAATATATCATATTTACATAAATTATAAACATGTGGCTTTAAATAAATGTATATAAATAAACATTATTTTTTAATATAATTATAATTATAATTATATATATATATTATTAATATTTTTTACTAAAAATTTTTATTAGTACGTAGAATAACAATGATAAATGTATCTTTTATCAGTGATTAAAAAGTGCTCATAAAGGATAATCCTTTATTAGTGGTTTTTTGTGTGGTGATAAATGTGAACATTATCAGCACATTTATATAGCCCAGATAAAGGTGGGGATTATATCAATGATTTCATCTTAGAGAATATACTACTATGAACTCCCCCTACCCCAATTTGTAGTAGTGAATATATAACATTAATATTTGAATAAAAACATTTTAGTAATATATCAGCATATGAGAAATGATTCGAGTGGAACATTTTCTATTGGTCTTGAAATTAATCATGAGTTCAAACACCCGACTCTATGTTTTGACACAAATAAATTGTGGGAGAATATTTTATCCTGCAAATATTGGGGGGAGATGTATCATGTTCTGAAAACCAAAGTTAAGAGGTGATAGTGAAAAATAATGCGGGCAGTGAAGATGTTGAAATCCTTGTGGCATAGAAAACTGGGAAGTGTAGCGGTGGTCGACGCTGCTAGATGAGATATTTGATGGCTGGAATCTAGTATAATTAATGAAAAGGCGATGGTGGGGGATATAATTGATAGACATTGTTGACTTTGGGAGCTAATACATATAATAACCTCTAGTTAGAGCACAAGTTTAAGAGTGAAAACGGATAATGGCATGCGACGACCATCTAATGAAAGATGTGCATTGTCCTTCAGGCTTCGGCCTATGAGCCAGGTATCATGGCCATTGATCCCCCTAGGCCTTGATTGTTACAACCATGAAATTCTGTGGAAATGTTTTTTTATACATAGCAATTTTATGAGTCCCTGAAAATTGATGACCCATGATTTTGAGGGCCGGAGTGCCCGTAATCAATTTCTGATGTTTTTTTTGGGTACGTTCAGTAAACATATGAGCATGTTTTTATAACATTTGAACCAGGGCTCAGAAATGAAATCTGAGGGCACCATTGAACTCACAAAACCAGTATTCACTTGAGAAGACTTTCACTTCAACGATAGTGAGTTGAGAATAAAAGATTATTTTTTTGGGTTTTCGTGGAATGTAAAAAAAAATTGACCTTCACTTTATTTTATTCCAGCCGCCATGTGGTTGATTGGTGGTTAAAAGCTCCTCATGGATATTGAAGGTGGGACCGCCACACCTTAACCTTCCATGAGTGGTTATGGTGATGGGGCCCACCAGAACATAACCTCCCATGAGAGGTTACAACATAGGGACCACACAAGGCTTAACCCCCCTATTGATGGAAGAGAGTAAAACCTCTCAACACTCCCTCATTAATGAGGGAGAGCCTCTTGGCCATCCCTTTAATTCAATTTTTCCAACTCCCCTAATAAATTTGTTCCATCCCTTCACATTAATTAAGTAGATCCATGTAATTAATTCATTCTTTTTGAATTCTTGCCAACGAATTATTAGATACTCTAATCTATTATTTGTTACAACATTGGCATTGGGGTGGAAGTTGGGGAAGAGGAGAGCTTCGGAGTAATATAATTCTCCCAATTTAGAACGAAGAAATAAGAAAGAGTTCTTCCAAAGAAGAATTCTGACGATGATCTTTCTTCGACTTCTTCCCTTAGATCCTACCAATGTCGTGCATCCTCCACATCCGACACAACTTGGGATTGAAAGCGTGCGGTGGATGCAACAAACGACGAACTCCATATTCTTCTTCCCGTGAATTCAATTTTGACGACCGACAATCAAATATAGGGAGTTTTATTTGTGAATTAATTCTTTTTATTTATAATCATCGGTTGGAAACGAACTGATGCGGAGATTGTAAAATAATTGTTGTTCATTGTACTTCTTTGATGAACAAAATGTTAAGACCCTAAATGCGGTGGGTGTGGGCCAAACCAATTTGGCCCGACCCCTCCACCAATATTGTTTATGATGATCTTTGGCATGGAAATGAGGAAACGGAATGACGAAGGTGGAAATGACGAAGGCCGCACTACCGCAGGCTCCACGAACTATGTCGCCCCCGTGGCACTCTGGTGCTCTTCGCAGAACACCGTCGACCCACGCTTTCCTGAGACGCGCCAAACCAGCATACCCAGCCGTCGGCCTTCCTGCTCACTCCCTGTACGTCCCAACGTCGTCGACCTACCTTTCAACCTCCTCGTGCGTCCCGCGTGCCTCCTTGAACTGACCCGCCTGCCGGCCTCCGCGCGCCACATGTGCCTCTTCGAGCCGGCCCACTCATGGCCAACCGGCCGAGCCAACGTCTCAACTCCCTCGCGGCCACCTGTATGAGCTGCTGTCCCATCCTCCATATGGACTTCTTACTGATCCGGTGTCATGGCCCCCCTCTGGGCACCCTGGCTGAACCGACCCTGCAACACCCTCGAGACGCTCCAGGTCGAACCTCCCTCATGGCCCGCTGGGCGAGGCCCATTGGGTGGGGCCAAACCTAATAGGCTAGCCGGCTCAATGGGTCGGGCCAGAACCCATAAGTCTGACCGAGTCGACCCAGACCGTGTCGGCCCAGACTGGGTTGGGCCGGGTAGTTATGGTCGGGTCGGACTTTACACAGGCCCACCACGACCCTCTACTTATTTTGGCCATATTATTTGCATTAGACGACCATTTGACGAACCGTCATCGGCGCTGATATTCTTGGACCATGATGGTTCTTTTGAGTTTACCCCACCATAGTTTAGGTTAAAATTTGAGATATGGTCAGGTTGGATTGTGCACGAATCTAACCGGGCCCTCGTGACTAAAAGGCTAATAAGTCACAGACCGAGCATCTGATTGACGCACCATCAGTTGATTTGAGTACTATATGATGTGACATACATTTGAGTTACTTCTTCATGGGACTTTGTGGCAGTGGGAACATCGATTTGTAGCTTGTGGAGAAGATCTACCGAGAACGAGTGAGCATTTGTGAGGGAACCTAGTACCTGGATGAGACCTGACGATTGCTCACCATTTGACTCAGTGTGATTCTACTAGCCTAGTGGGGGGCACCATGGTGTCATGGCAGACCCAGAGTGGAGAGCGCCGTGGTGTCGCGGTAGACACATGATACTCGATAAGATGAGTACCTCGACATGTTACGAGGGAGAGTGCCTTTCTATGCATGTGGAAGACCCATAGTGGGGAGCACCTCTATGTGAGCACGGTAGACCCACGGTACTCGATAGGAGGAGTAACCCAGTAGTCCAAGGTTAATGGGAAGTGCATCTGTGTGACGTGGCATGCCCACTATACTCGTTAGGGGAAGATTTATCCAACAGTGGAGGGTTCAGATTTACATTATCCCTAGAATAAAATCCTGTATGAGATGAGTCGGTAAATTTTGTGTTTACCACATGATTGAGATGGATTACTTGTTAACTTAGGTATATGTATGTACATATACCCATGTGAGGTTATCTGTTGATTTCTTACTTTGTGTTTTATCCTTGTTGGATTTTGTGGGACCTTCATGGTCTCAGTGTCCCTACTGAGTATCTTTATACTCACCCCTTCATAGGATATGTCCTCACCTAGTTGTGTTGGTTGTTGATGACGGACAACGTTGACTGAGGATTAGAGAAGCAGGACTTGACGGTACACAGAAGTTGACCTTACGATGAGTCGGTACATGGAGGAGACTGACGGATGGGGAGTGCTGAGGAGGATATCTATGCCTACAATTCAGGTACGAATCCCCAGAGGACGACACAATAGTTTCATTACTATTTCTTCATTTGTACATATATTTCAGTTGTACTTGTACTTTCCTATTGGGATTGTATTTCCGACTCCTTTTACTTTTCGTCACTCTTTTGTATACAGTTTTTCATAGGTTTTTACTTCCATATCGTACTCTGTTGTGTGTGTTTACACATTATAAAGTAAATACCTTCCTAGTTTTAGGGATTTACCCCTTTTGTGCTAGTCGTCATCCCATGGCCTATGGAAGGTGGGCTTGGGGTAGTCATGACACGGGCCCTGAGGGATGGGTCGTGACAAATTGGTATCAAAGTATTCGGTTCCACCACAGAACATAGGACTTCAATCTTTCTTTTTTGTGAAGAAATAATGTTCAGGGTACTGAGTGAGGTTTTCAGTTCAGGGTTTCCAGTGTTAGTGTGGAAGTGACGTATCCATAAACTTGGACCTTGACTACTGATTTCTGACACAGTGCATGAAAACACTGATTATATTTCGGTTTTCAAAAGTTTTTCTTTATGTTAGAACAACCAGGTTAGATCACTAGGTATAATCTTTGACTGTGTCACATGTGTTTCATCCATGATGCCTCCCCGCGGAAGACCAGTGAGAGTCTTGAGAGTTTTACGCACATATATCCCACCGAGCGACATGGCCTCAGTGCAGGGTCTTTTTCCAGCGAAGGCACCAGTGGTACCACTCCCCGTTGGGCCACTGATCCCACCATCCCCAGAAGCAGACGATGCACGCCACTTGAGCTTGTTGCAAAAGTTCATGTGCAAGAGGCCACATAGGTTCAAGGGAGAGATAGACCAACAGGCTATTGAGGATTGGCTGGAGGCTGTGGTGAGAGTCTTCCAACTGGTATGGACACCAGCAGACTTCATGGTGATTCTTTCTACCATACATCTACAGGAAGCAGCGGGAAGATGGTGGAGCCTGATGCTCTAAGTTCACGATGAGATGAAAATACTCTAGATAGACTTTGAGAGCCTATTTCGGGTAGAGGTTGTCCTAGACACCCTATCTATTTTACGGATACAAGAGCCACTGCATATGTAGGAGGGTAGCATGATGATGCCACAGTACTCAGCGAGGTTCACCGACCCCCTTCAATACTCCACAAATATGGTGTGAGACCCATTCTTTAGGGAACGGACCTTCGGGTAGGGGATCGGGTGAGAGATTAGGGCTTCAATGATCTCCTTCAGCATCCCGAAGCTGGCGGGGGTGTTGGAGTGAGCCCTCTTAGTGGAGAGTTTCCTTACTGAGAAGTCTCCGGTAGTGAGACCCACCACTAGCCGACATGCATTGGAGTCTTCTACAGCTAGTAGTAGACAGATTTCGTAGAGGTCCAAGAGGACCAGACCCACGGGTGGATGACCACCTAACTCAGGATCAGTTGTAAGGGGAACCTGAGGTAGAGAAACACATGTCAGGAGTGGGAAGTGTTACTTATGTGGCAGGCATGGTCACATGGTTCGTGACTGTCCGACCCGCCATTCGGATGATCAACAGATGATCGAAGGACCATCTAGGCAGAGAAAGAGATTAAATCGAGGTGGTCTGCCGAAGGAATGAGGACACAATAGAAGATCTGGCCATGCAACTGGCAGTGGGAGACGTTTTGAGGTGTTACTGCCTCCACCACCACTAGGAGGTCCACCCCGACCTCAGGGAGCATGTGGACATGGGAGAGCTTAGCTCTAGTCTGCTGAGTCTCACAATCATGGATCTCTTGAGATGATTTGTGGTATAATCTACGACTAATCTACCTTAGTTGTAGTTCTTATAGACACAGGTTCCGGTAACTCTTTCACTTCCACTACCCTCGTTCAGAGCATAGAGATTCTGATGGAGTAGTTGACTTGATCCTTACGGCTAGAGACACGTATGGGAGAAGATTTGATGATAACGCACTAGTGCCAGCAGTGTGAGCTTACTCTAGGAGGTGAGATCTTCGACAGGGATATCTTCGTAGAGGTGTGGAGGCCTTATGATGTCATCTTGGGAATGGATTGGTTGTCTACAGTCCATTCTCAGATCAAATATATTATGTGGAATGTGCTGTGTGTCCATATGAATGGGACCAGGTTTAGATTCACTGGTGAGAAGGGATCCTTTGCAGCACAGGACGAACTTACATAGAGGTGGGTGCAGCCGATCCCTCATCAGTTGGCCTACCTTATCCTCAGAGTAGTTGATGTTGCGAGGCTGAGTTATCCTGTTGTGGTGGACCATTTCACAAATGTTTTCCCTAATGTTGTTCCAGGACAACCTCCTCATAGAGAGGTGGAATTCTACGTTGACCTGAACCCCGGGATGACATTGATATATAAACTAGCATATAGGATGGCTCCAACTGAGCTTCATGAGCTGCGGGTACAACTATAGTACTTGTTGGGGATAGGATTCATCTGGCCCAATTTTTATCCCTGGGAAGACTCGATTCTATTACCCAAGAAGGCGGATGGGATCTTGAGGCTTCGTGTTGTCTACCGTCACCTAAACCAGGTGACTGTGAAGAACAAGTACCCACTCTCGATTATTGACGACCTATTTGATCAGTTGTAGGGATCACAGTGGTTCTCGAAGATAGACCACAGATCAAGGTGTCACCAACTCATAGTTTGAGACGAGGATGTGCAAAAGATGGCGTTCAAATGTTGGTATGGCCCCTACGAGTTCTTAGTTATGCCTTTCGGCATAACCAATGCTCCAGCAGTGTTCATGAGACTCATGAAAAGGATCTTCCAGCCATTCCACGATCGCTTTGTGGTGGTCTTCATTGATGACATTCTAATCTACTCGACTACTAAGGAGGAGCATGCCTACCATAAGCGGGTAGTATTTGATAGACTCCGAGAGTACCAGCTTTAGGTTAAGCTCTCGAAGTGCCAATTTTGGATCCGAGAGGTTATTTTTTTGGTAAATGTCATCTTGGAGACTGGATTTACAGTGGATCCCATGATGATTAAGTCTATTCTTTCTTGGGAGCCACCCAGGTGTGTGATAGAGGTACATAGTTTCTGGGGTTTGGCTAGTTACTACCAGATATTTGTTCCAAAATTTTATAGAGTTGCACAACACTATCATCCTTGATGAAGAAGGGGAAAACCTTCATGTGGTCGGAGAGATGCCATCAGGGCTTTCAAGAGCTGAGACAGTGGCTGACTATGCCCCCATCCCGAGGCTTCCAAAGGAAGGCATAGGGTACATAGTCTACTACGACATGTTAGAGATCGAACTCCTATGTGTCCTAATGAAGAAGCGAGAAATGATCACATATGGTTCTCGGCATCTAACACAACATGGTTAGAACTATGCTACCCATGATCCGGAGTTAGAAGTAGTGATCTTCACCTTGAAGATTTCACGGCACTATCTGATGGGTGAGAGTTTTATAGTGTACTCTAATCACAAGAGTCTCAGGTATATCTTTTCTCAGAAGGACGTGAACCTAAGACAGCGACGATGGATTGTGTTCCTCTAGGACTATGACATCGAGATAGACTATACTCCTCGGAAGGGGAACATTGTAGCAGATGCACTCAGCAAGAGATCTGGTATACAGTTTCTAGGAGTGGCGACAGAGCAGTTTCTACTTCGCAGATATCCATTGTGGATAGAGAAAGAGAAACCTTTCTACTGTCTCTTACAGTCATTCCCCACATCTTTAGCGAGTCCAGGAGGCACAACATTGGGACGCTGACTGCAAAACACGAAGTGCTCAGATATCCACAGGACAAGCACCTAATGGATTTTTTGATGGTGGGGAGCACGTCATCCTCTTCAGAGTACGTAACATGGTACCCGTGTCACTTCAAGAGGAAGTGTTGAGGGAGTTACACACATCCACTCTAGCGGTACATCTAGGAGTGGTGAATATGTACCATGAACAACGAAGACAACACTGGCGACTAGTTATGAAGAAGGTAGTAGGAGAGTGTCTCTCTCGATGCCTCACTTGTTAGCAAGTGAAGTCATATAACCAAGTACCAGCAGGCTCGGTTCTACCTTTAGAGGTCCCAGAGTGTAAGTGGTATGGGATATGCATGGACTTTGTGACAGGACTTCGACGTACATCTAGGGGTCACAACTCGATTTGAGTGATCGTTGACAAAATCACCAAGTCGGCCCACTTCATACCGATCAGAGAGCAGGGTTCAATAGAGAGATTAGGATGACTCTATGTAAAGAATATTGTGCGCCTACATGGAGTAACTTCATCAATTGTCTCCGATCGTGACACACGGTTTACTTCTCAGCAATGGAAGGGGTTGAAGGAGGCTTTCTGAATGTAGCTTCGTTTGAGTACTACCTTCCATCCTCAGATGGATGGTCAGACTGAGCGGACCATTCAAACCCTCTAGGCCATGCTACATGTGTGTGTCCTCATATTCAGTCTCATCTTGGATGATAACTTACCTTTGGTGTAGTTATCATACAAAAATAGATATCACCCCACCATTGGAATGAAACCATTTGAGGCATTATACATGTGACCTTGAAGATCACACTTGTATTGGACAGACCCTAGGGAGTCAGCACTAGTGTGACTAGAGATGGTACGATCTACCATAGAGATGATGTAGATCATCCAAGAGCGGATGAAGACTGCACAGAGTAGGAATAATTCGTATGCTGACAATATACGGAGACCTCTAGAGTTTGAGGATGTCAGCGACGTCTTTCTACGGGTCTCACCTTGATGAGGTCTACAGATATTTGGCTAAGGCGGCAAGTTATCTCTGAGATTCGTCAGACCTTTTTAGGTCCTCAACAGAGTTGGCGAGGATTCTTAACATTTAGATATTCCACCTCAGTTGCACCGGGTGCACAACATCTTTCATGTATCACAACTGAGGAGATACATGTATGAACCTTCTCACATTATCAACCAAGGAGAGTTGCACATCGACGATGGGGGTACTTTTACGGAGGTTCCAGTGGAGATTGAGGATCGAAAGTAGTGGGTCCTACATGGACAGTCGATACCTCTGGTGCCCGTTCGCTGGATACACAGGAAACTCCATGAGATCACATGGGAGCGAGAGGCTCAAATGCGTGCTGAGTACCCCAGTTGTTCCCTTAGATCGAGATGTAGCATATGGGGATCTAAATCCCTAAGGTAGGGAGAATGTAAAGACCCAGAAATTCTGAGGGAATTTTTTTTACATGGTAATTTTACGAGTCCGCGAAAATTAATGGCACATGATTCAAAGGCCCGGAGTTCCCTAAATAAATTTCTAATTTTTTTTCATGTATGTTTATTAAATGTATTACCATGTTTTTATAAAATTTTAACCAGTGATCGGAACTGAAATCTGAGGGCACCATTGAACTCGCAGGGCCATTATTTGCTTAAGAAGACTTTCACTTCAACGGCAGTGAGTCGAGAATAAAAGATTATTTTTTTGGGTTTTCGTGGGAATTAATAAAATAATGTGATCTTCACATAATTTATTTGAGCCTCCATGTGGGTGATTGGTGGTTAAAACCTCCTCATGGAAGTTGGATGTGGGAACACCACACTTTAACCTCCAATGAGATGTTATGGTGGTGGGGCCCACCCGAACATAACATCTTGCGAGAGGTTACGACGTGGGGACCACATGGGGATTATCCTCCCTATTGATGGAAAAGAGTAATACCTCTCGTCTCTCCCTCATTAATGAGGGAGAGCCTCTTGACCTTCTCTTTAATTCAATTGTGCCAACTCCCCTAATTAATTTGTGCTAACCCAACACATTAATTAGGTTGAGCCAAGTAATTAATTCATTGTTTTTGAATTCATTCCAACGAATTAATAGATACCCTAATATATCATTTGGCACAACATTTCCATTTGGGTGGATGATGGTGAAGAGTAGATGTTTTGAGGATTAGAATTCTCCCCACTAAGAACGAAGAACGAAGAATGCATTCTTCCAACAATGAATGCTGGATACAATCCTTCTTCGACTTCCTCCCTCGGAACCTACCGACGTGGAGCGTCTTCCACAACTGACGCAACATGGGATTGGTAGCGTAAGACGGACACAAAAAATGACAAACTCCTTCTTCTTCCTGCGACATCAACATCAACGACCAAAATTCAATGGTAGGGGGTTTTATTTGTGAATTTACCATTTTATTTTCTCACCTACAGTTTGAAAGGAACCTATGCAGAGATTTTAAAATAATTGATGTTCATTATACTTATTTGTTGAACCAAATGATAACACACTAAATGCGAAGGGTACGATCCAAACCAACATCAGCCGACCCCTCTTTCAATCTTGTTTATGATGAACTTCAGCATGGAAATGAGGTAACAAAACGACAAAGGCAGTGACGATAAAGGTCGCGCTACCCGCAGCCTCCACAAATCGCACTGCCCCCATGGTGCTCTGGTGCTCACGACCGAACATCGTCAGGCTGCACTGGCCTGGCCCGAGCCGCGCCGAACCGGCCAGCCCCACTGCCTCTCAGTTGTAGGCTCGCCTGGTCGTGCCATGTCCGGCCGAACGCTGCCAACCTGCCTGTCATCCTCCACGCGGGCCCTATGCACCTCCCCGAACTGGACCCCCTTCCGAACTCCCCATGCCATGTGCACCTCCCTGAGCCAGACCACTCACAACCACCCGACCAAGCTGGTGTCTTGGCCTCCCTCGTGACCTCACTGCCCAGCCGACATCCCGTCTCCCCCACGGCCACCCAGCCAAGCTGCTGTTCTGGCCTCCTTGCAGCCTTCCAGAAGAGCCGGTGTCCACCCTCCCCCCCTGTGGAGCCATGGATAAACCGGCCCAGCCGCACCGTCGTGACGATACAAGCAGAATCAACCCAGAGCCTGGGCCGAACTGCCCTCACGGCCTTCTGGGCTGGGCCCAGTGGGCCAGGACGAATCTAACAGGCTTGCCCGCTCAATGTGATGGGCCAGACCCAATATGTCTAACTGGGTCGACCCAGACTGGGACGGCCCAGTCTGGGTTGGGTCGGGTTGGTCCAACTGGGTTAGACAGGACCCGGGCCCAGCATGACCCTTTACTTTGTTTGGCCATATCATTGGCATCAGATGACCATTTAACAAACCGTCAGTGGTACTGGTATTCTTGGAGCATGTTGGTCCTTTTGAGTATACCCCACTAGAGTTCGGGGTGATAGTTGACATATGGTCAGGTTGGATCGTGCACGAATCCAACTGGGCCTGAGACTAAAAGGGTAATAACTCACAGACTGGGCATCTGATTGACGCACCGTCAATTGCATTGAGACCTCTATGATGTGGCAGACCATTGAGTTAATTCTTCGAGGAAATTTGTGGCAGTTTTTGAATCAACATGTAGCTTGTAGAGTGTATCTACTGAGAACGAGTGAGCATTTGTGCGGGAACCTAGTAGCTGGCTGCGACCTGATGATGGCCGACCATTTCACTCGGAGTGATTCTACTAGCCCAGCGGGGAGCACCATGGTGTTGTGGAAGACCCGCAACGGGGAGTTCCTTGGTGTCACGGCGGACCCACGATACTCGACGGGAGGAGTACCTTAGTAGGCTATGATGGGGAGCACCTCTGTGTGAGCGCAGAAAACCCACAGTGGGGAGCGCCTATGTGTGAGTGCGGCAGACCTATGGTACTCGACAGGAGGAGAACCACTACAGTCCAAGGTTAGTGGGAAGCATCTATGTGTGATGATGCAGGCCCAATTTACTCGATAGAGTAGGAGTTCCCCAACAGCTGAAGGGTTCAAGTTGAAATTATCCCTATAATAAAATTTTGGTTAGGCTATGTTAGGAACTTTTTTGTTTAACTTATGATTGAGATGGATTAAATTATAACTTATGTATTTGTATGGGCATATACCTATGTGAGGTGATATGTTGATTTCATACATTTTGGTTTATCCTTGTTGGATTTCATGAGACCTTGAGGGTATCGGGGTCCTTACTTAGTATCTTTATACTCACCCGTCCACGGGCTATGCCCACACCACGTTGTGTTGGTTTCATACGACATACAACGATGAGTGAGGATCAGAGAAGCAGGACTAGATGGTACCCGGAGTTGGACCTTACTATGGGTCGGTACACGGAGGAGACTAACAAACGTTGAGTGCTGAGTAGGCTATCTATATCAACCCTTCAGATTGGAATCCCTGATGGATGGCCCGATAGTTGCATTACCTTTTCTTCAGTTGTACATGTTTTTCAGTTGTACTTGTACATTCTTGTGGGGAATGTATTTTTGGCCCCTTTTACTTTTCAGCACACCTTTGTATACAGTTTTTCTTAGTGTTTTAAATCCATATTATACTCTGTTGTGTGTGTTTACACTTTATAAAAGAAATACCTTCCTAGTTTTAGGGATTTATTCCTTTGGTGCTTGTCGCTAGCCACCGACCTATTGATAGCGGACATGGGGTAGTCACGACATGGGCCCCAAGGGACGGGTCGTGACAAATTTGTATCAAAGTATTCGGTTATACCGTAGAAATTAGTACTTTGATCTTTATATTCAATGATTCAATAGTGTTAAGGGTACCAAGTGTGGTTTTCAGTTCACGGAGTCCAGTGTTAATGCGGCGGTGATGTATCCATACACCAGGTCCCTGACTACTGATTTCTGACTCAGTGCATGAAAAAACTGATTGCATGTCTATTTTTAAAAATTATCTTTAAGTCATCTCGACCAGGTTAGCTCACCAGGTATAATGTTTGACCATGTCTCATCTGTTTCATTCAGGATTCCTCCCAGCAGAAGACCAGTGAGAGTCTCGAGATTTATACACACGGATTTCCCACCGAGCGACGAGGCCTCGGTGCAGGGCCCTTTTCTAGTGGAGGCACCAGCGATACCACTCCCCGTTGGGCCACTGATACCACCAGCCCCAACAATAGACGATGAAAGCCACTTGAGCTCATTGCATGAGTTCCAGCACCAGAGGACACATAGGTTCAGGGGAGAGATGGACCCACAAGCTACTGAGGATTGGCTGGAGGCTATGGTGAGAGTCATCCTACTGGTATGGACACAAACAGACATCATGGTGATTCTTGCTGCCATCCTTCTACAGGAAGAAGCAGGCAGATGGTGGAGCATGATGCTCTAGGTTCACAACGAGATGACACTACTCTGTACAGAATTTGAGAGCCTATTTCGGGTAGAGTTTGTCATAGCCACCCTACGGGAAGTAAAGATACAAGAGTTATATCATCTGCAAGAGGGTAGCATGATGATGACACAGTACTCAGCGAGGATCACCGACCTCTTGTGCTACTCCATAGATATGGTGAGAGACCCATTCTTCAAGTCTTGAACCTTTGAACAGGGGCTCAGGGGAGAGATCAGGGCTTCAATGATCTCCCTCAGCATCCCGACGTAGGTGGGGGTGTTGGAGCTGGCCCTCTTAGTGGAGATTTTCCCTGCTGAGAAATCTCCAGTAGGGAGACCCACCACTACCTGACATCCATAAGAGTATTATATAGCTAGAAGTAGACAGATGTCACAGAGTTCCAAGAAGACAAGACCCATGGGTGGATGACCGCATGACTCAGGATTGGTAGTATGGAGAACTCGAGGCAGAGACACACTTGTCAGGAGTGGAAAGTGTTACTCATGTGGTGGGCATGGTCACATGGATCATGACTGTCCGACCCGCCATTTAGATGATCAACAGACAGTCGAAGGACTGTCTAGGCAGAGACAAGGATTCAATTGATGTGGTCCGTAGGGAGAAGGAGGACGTGGTAGAAGAGCTGGCCATGCAGCTGGCGGTGGGTGATGTTTTGAGGTGTTACCACCACCACCACCACCACTAGAAGGTCTACCATGACCACAGGGAGCAGGTGGACATGGGAGAGCTCAACCCTAGGCAGCTGAGCCTTACAATCATGGTACTCTTTAGATGATTTGACGTACGATATATGACTACTCTACCATAGCTGCAGTTCTTATAGACACAGGTTCCAGTCACTCTTTCATTTCCACTGCCCTCGTTTCGAGCTCGGAGATTCTGATGGAGTCGTTGGCTTGATCCTTATGGCTATATACACTTATGGGAGCAGACTCAATGGTTACACACTGGTGCCGACATTTTGATCTTACTCTAGTAGGTGTGAGATTCGGCTGTGCTCTCCTTCTTGCGACATCAATCTCTTAAGACGTCATCTTTGGTATGGACTGGTAATCGATAGTCCATGGTCAGATCGACTGTATTAGACGCAAAGTGCGGTGTGTCCGCATGGACGGGACCATGTTTACCTTCACTGGCGATAAGGGATCCTTTGCAGCACTTGACGAACATACACGGAGGAGGGAGCAGCCCATCACTCATCAGTTGGCCTACCTTACCCTTGGAGCAGTTGATGTGGAGAGTCTGAGCTATCTTGTAGTGGTGGACCAATATGCAAATGTTTTCCCTAACGATGTTCTTGGACTACCTCCTCACAGAGAGGTGGACTTATATATTGAACTATACCCCGAGAAAACACTGATATCTACACCACCATATAGGATGGATCCTGCTGAGCTTCATGAGCTGTGGTTACTACTATAGGACTTGCAATGGAAAGGATTCATACGGCCCAGTTTTTCTCCCTGGGTAGCCTCGATTCTATTCGCAAAAAGGCAGATGGGAGCTTGGGGCTTCGTGTCGTCTATCGTCACCTAAACCAGGTGGCCGTGAAGAAGAAGTACCCACTACTGAGGAAAGACAACCTCTTTGATCAGCTGTAGGGAGCACAATGGTTCTCGAATATAGACCTCAGATCAGGGTGTCACCAGCTCAGAGTTCGAGACGAGGATGTGAAAAAGACAGCTTTCAGATGTCGGTATGGCCCATACGAGTTCTTGGTTAAGCCTATCGGAGTAACCAACACTCCAGAAGTGTTCATGGGACACATGAACATGATCTTCCCTCCATTCCTCGATCTCTTTGTCATCTTCTTCATCAACGTCACTCTTATCTACTCGACTATTAAGGAAGAGCATGCCTACCATTTGTGGGTAGTACTGGACAGACCCCAAGAGCACCAGCTTTATGGTATTCTCTAAAAGTGCCAGTTATGGATCTGACAGGTTCCCTTTTTGGGACATGTCATCTTGGAGACTGGAGTTGCCGTGGATCCAGTGATGATTGAGGTAGTACATTCTTCGGAGCCACCCATGAGTGAGATAGAGGTACAATGTTTCTTGGGTTTGACTGGTTACTACTGGATAATTGTGTCAATCTTTTCAATAGTAGCAACACCACTATCATCCTTGATGAATAAGGGGAAACCCTTCGTGTTGTCGGAGAGATGATAGCTTAGCTTTCAGAAGATGAGACAGGGGATGACTAGTTCCCATATCTTGAGGCTTACAATGGAAGGCATAGGGTACATAGTCTACTACGACACATTAGGGACCGGACTCGGGTGTTTCTTGATGCAGGAGCGAGTAGTGATCACATATGGTTCTCAGCAGCTGAGATAGCATGAGAAGAACTATGCTACCCATGATCTGGAGTTACATGAAGTGGTCTTCCCCATGAAGATGGGGCGACACTATCTGATTTGAGAGCGTTTTACCGTGAACTCTGATCACAAGTGTCTCAGGTATATCTTTTCTCAAAGGACCTGAACATGAGACAACATCGATGTCTTGAGTTCCTCAAGGAATATGACATCGAGATAGTCTATAATCAACGTAAGGTGAACATTGTAGAAGATGCACTCAGCAAGAGATATGGTATATAGTTTATAGGAGAGGTGATAGAGCAGCTGGCTGCTTTGTAGATATCCTTTGTGGATAGAGACGGAGAAACCTTTCTACAGTCTCTTACAGTCACTCCCCCACTTCTTCAGCGAGTCAGTGAGGCACAACATGGGGACGCTGACTGCATGACATGATGTGCTCAGATATCCACAGGATAGGCACCTGATGGATTTTCTAATGGTGGGGAGCACGTCATCCACTTCAGAGGACGTACTATTGTACCAGTGTCACTTCATTTATACGTGTAATTTCCTATTGGGATTATATTTCCCGTCCCTTTTACTTTTCCACAATCCTTTGTATACAGTTTTGCTTAGTGTTTTACTTCTAGCTCATACTCTGTTGTGTGTGTTTACACATTATAAAGGAAATGCCTTCCCAGCTTTATGGATTTACGCCTTTGGAGCTATTCGCCATCCCCTAACCTATGGAAGGCGAGCTTGGGGTAGTCACGGAACGGGTCCTGGGGGACGGGATAGGACACTGATGGCTTTTAAATGGGTTCCCTGAAAAAAATAAAAGAAATTTTTCTTAGTTTAATAAAAATATGAGGGGCTTCCCACTAACCAAGTAAAAAAATATAATATATCTAAATTTGTTATTAAGCTCGGTATTTTTTTCATTTATACCATAAAAAATAATATTCATTTATAAGAATAAAATTTAAAATACATGGGTGACATATTTTACCTCCAACATTGAAAATTTTCACTTTTAATTTTATAATAATTTCCAATTAAAAGGGTTTAAAACATTTTTTGAATGAATACCATAGAGTGGATGATAAAAAATATTATCATAAGAGGAGAAACAATTTTAATATTTTATAATACCCTTTTCTAAAAACCTGTATGAAAAATTGATAGAAAAATACCATTTTTAATGGTGGAAAAGGGAAATATAATTTTCATGAAGCAATAATCATGGAATTAAAATTCCATTTTCCCCAAAGCTAGAAAAGATAATACATTCCTAAAAATAATTATAAAGGATAAAATTTTCATTTCGAGATCCTTTTACTAGAGTTGATTGATTTTTTAACCAAAAATATAGTGAACATGACAATGTTTACTTAATTTATTTATTCAAATATGTAAACATAAATTCATCTATTGGTTGAATGTTTCAATTGGTTTCCAACACTGTTTTATTCCACATTCAATTTGATAAATATCCAAGGTAAAATGTTCTTATGCAAAAAACATGAAAATGAACGATTATTAGAAAAAAAGATCTACAGATGAATGAAAATGTATTCCTAACATCTTTAGAAAATCCAAATTGATTTAAAAAGGCATGAAAATACAAAAAATAAATAAATACTACATTACTAACTCAACTAAACATCGAAAATTCAACTTAAATAATTCCATTAATAAAAAACCTTAATTTATTTAAAATATTTGATATAAAATGTAAACCAAAAATTTCAAGGATATGCTCACATATTCATACATGAACAATAATAAAATTATATTTAAATAAAATCAACCAATCAAAATTTCACATACCATTAATACAAATAAACTAATCCAATATTATCCTAAAATATACTAATATTCAAAAAATAATGCAAAACACAATAAAAACACAATAAGATTATATATTATTTCAAAGGATAACTTATCCATTATTTCTCCAATAAAATAACACCTTAGGACAGAATATTACATTTACCTTTTTTATATAATATTCTAAATAGTGAAAAACATCAAATATAACTTTAATAACATAGTTGATAAATAAATCTTCAAATCCAGGGTTATCTATACAACTAAAAAAAATTTATAAATATTTTATAATCACATTACAACAATTAATAATAATTACCGCAACATAAAAGATCACCTTAACCCCATGTTTTATCAGTACCTTTCAACTTATATTAAAAAACCGTTCTTATTAAAATAACATTTTCTCTAAAATAATGTTTAAACTTAAGGGTAACATATACATAAATTATTCATTGAAACGAAATAAATGTATCAGAAATTATAATAATCACATAAAAAACAAAATGGTATCAATTTATTTAAACATATAACTATCTACAAGGCTTAATAAAATACCATTACATCATAACACTAAAAACCCAATATGTAGACAAATCAATTATTTAACTTTCATTATAATATTATAAAAAATATTTTTCATCTAATTCCTCAACAAATTCATCTAACTTTACAAAATTCGAAACAAGTTTTATGTTTCATCAATCTAAATAAAATCAATGTTCCTTCTTCAAGAATAAGTTTTTATTTTGAAAAGAACACATAACTTTTATATTTCATTCAAGAATTAATTATCTTTATCTTATAAAAATTCAAAACCATAAATCATATAATATTTCTAATCTCATTTATGAAATTTACACCAAGGAAACTGATTGGAATTAGGACTATAATCCACACATTTAAACATCTTCTAGTTCCTTTATGTCATTTTCCTAGGTGATTCCTCATTCATTCTTGACATGTTGGAAGTTGAATCTTATTAACGTGGTGATAATTATAACATTAAAATAAATAAATAAACATTTCCACTTATTTTTTATTTCTATAGACTATCCTAAGATCATTTTTTTAATAATATATTTGGGGAGATAGTAACATATAACCGTAAGTGTTTTCTCTCCAACTACTATCATGGTTTGTTTTATGTTTGGATGACAATAACATTATCTTTTATATGCATTGTTTCCTTTTTCCTAATTTTTTATTAGTTTATTAAAAAATGACAGCTCTTATTAGATAATAATAAAGCATCTTATAAGGATGATAATCACTAATATATCATTAATTATTCCATATTCTATTCAAATATTTTTATTGAGTAAAAAAACTATAAATCTCCCTAACAGAATGACCATAAAATTTATAGTATGGGTTTAAATGTTTCATAAATTGAAAATTAACCTCTAATGTTTTCTAAATGATTTCTTTGATACAAACTATAAGGAATCATGACATAAATATCACATAATTATGTGTTTAATACCACATGGTAAAATATTATTACATTATGTGGATTTATAAGGTGTATATATTTATAGAATTTTTAGAAACTATTTTATATCAAACCCTTACCCTATAATGTGGGAAATTCTAGTCAATGCCCATTTTCCTCTAAAATAGGGTTCTTATATTTAAACTCATATTTCATTCAAAATAGGTTTTCCTCATTAATGAGAAATCCCCACAGAAGATAGATAAGCCTTTCTATGGTTCTTACTCATCCTTTAGACCTATGAAAACATATGATAATATATTATGAGTGACAAATACTCAGTAAAGGATATAAAAATAAATATAATACCAAGTAAAACATAAGGAAAAGGAAATCCTGTAGAAAATTTACTTTTTATATAATTAACCTTGAGAAAAAATAATCACATACTTATGCGAGAAATCAACTTCACTTTAAAAAAAATCTATAAAACAGATCATATAAAATCTTAAATTTAATTTCATAATCATGTTGGCCTCTTATAAAAATTCTTTACTTGGGAATATGTTTTCATGAAAAACATGATTTCACCCATAAAAGGGGAATAAGCTCAATATACGACTTTATAGAATCAAATAAAATTAATGAAGACACAATTGGATGAATTTAAAGTTGTTGTATATACCTTAGTACATCATCTTCATATCACCCATACAATAATTGTTTCAATAACTATTTCAAATGAAATAATCCATATGGTTAAAAGAACATGTATTCTATAGAGAAAAAAATCCTTAACCAATGATTTAGAGTGAAATAGCATGATCAACCATCATAATGATAAATTTATATAGACTATAACATATATAAAATTGATAAATTATTTCATATATATTCTAAAAACTCCTATAGTATAATTTTGAGAAATATATAGAAACTGTTTCATGCTTCATGTAAACATAAAGATAAAAATTGATTTTCATGGAAAACTCTTAAGAATTTCCCAGAGGAACAAAAAGTAATATTTTCTGTTAAAAAACATGAAAATTTATATCAAATTACTCTTCATGAATATTTTATATAATCATAGATATAATTATAATCATTTATATGTAAGAAATAAACATTTTTATCTTTCTAATTAAATTCAATTTTGAGTCATTTAAAAAGATTCATTTTGACCATTTCTAATGGTAACAAAGGTAATGACATGTCACGACCCGCCTTCACCAAAAGGAGGGAAGGGTCAGCAGATTGCTAGGCCCTTCCTTCTTTAAGTTGAAGGAGAGATAATGACCCCCGAAACCCGCCTTCAATAGGTCCTGGAGTGGCGACTAGCACCAAGGGTATAAGAAATTCTCGCAAATGGAAGGCATTAGCCTTTTTATTTTATAGGATCGAAAGATAAGGAGGAGAAAACCCAACAACACCATGGTAGAAAGAAAAGTAAATCCAAAAGTAAACCATTCCCATATGCATGTTTCAAAAGTAAAAGCCACAAGGTGCAAAAAGATGACTACAAGGTATGTACCAAAAAGAAAAGAGAAACAACTGCAACTGCTCCAAAAGTCCGAGCTAGTAAGGTCCTGCGTGATCCCCGAAGTCCTCCTGGAAACCTGGAAGCAGTTTTATATACGTAGGGTGAGTATACAAGTACACTCAGTAGGAAAAGAAAACCAAGACTCTCGTGCACAAGTGGGGGAACGTACTAAAATCCCGTGAGAAAGAGTAAACCAAACACCTAACAAGGCAACTATCCATCCCAGACCTCACCAAGGCTCGCTCCCCAAATAACGCAAGTCAAATATTATATATATAAGTGCACATCGATGTTTGGGTACCCCACGCCACTTTCCCACTGGTTATTGAGACATCCTACGCATCGGACCAATCCCGCCATTCTCTCCGCAGTCCCACTGCCGCACCCGCCCACACACACATAGGCCACAACCACACGCAGTCCCACTGCCGAATCCCGCCCGCACACACCTGGGCCACAACCACACGCAGTCCCACTGCCGAATCCCGCCCGCACACACCTGGGCCACAACTGTCACGTGTAACCATGCCTGCAAACACCTAGGCCAGAACAACCACCGCTACGCCCGAAGACACCTGGGCTAAAGGATCCACTACCACGCCCGAAGACACCTGGGCCTCATCCTGAAGACACTTGGGAAACCACCTGCCGCACACACCTGGCCAACCACCACAACACCCTGCCCGATGGTTCTTGGGCTAATAATGGACTTCAGGCCATCACAGCCTGCCCGAAGGTACTTGGGCTATCCGGGAAAGGGAGCAGAAAAGGAGCTAATAACCAGCCACTAAGGATAGTGTCGGGAAAAACACCCTTCCCCCATAAATGGGGGTGTTCGGCACTAAGTGCTCAACTGGGGTGGGGCGCGAATAAGAAACACAAAGCTACAAGTATAGATATAGGTAACAACCACTCACCCAAAACTTAGGTTTTCCTAGCCAACCTACAGAACACGACATCGCTGCGTCCGAGTCACAGTTCACGACCCTTGCCCACAAAACCATTTGTCCCGATTCTTGTTTCACGTTCAGTTAAAATGTTCAAATGATTTCAAGCACTACTGGGCAACTACGATAAGCATAACCAAGGAAAACGTCAAAAGCAAGGATCAACCAAAGCACTCACACCCGGTTCTGTTAACAGAGGATCTCTCCCCAATTTGTGATAAAAACTCACACCCACTGAAACCATACCAACAGGAGATCCCATCCCCCAAATTCACACAGCCACCGAGAGTATAGAAAGAACGGGGGATCCCATCCCCTCCCACATTTCCAGCAAACGGCCCCAAGGGAAAACAACCAACAACCACTACCAACACAAGTCAGGGATTTTCAGATTTAAACGACTTAACACACTCCATGATTTCAAAATTCCACGTGTTTTATCCGTTAGTTATCATGGAAGGGTTGATCCTGGTGCTTTCAATTATTCAGCCGGATATACGTGGTTAACCAATTTCACAGCAGGAGTTCACAATTTCAGCAACCCATTTAAAACATCACGAGGGGATTCAAGTGCACACACACGACCACCAACGGCCTCAACTTTCAGAAAACATAAACCAGTACAACAAAAGGGATGATCACAAGATAAAGCATAACAACGATCACAACCCCTTCCCCTTCTTCCTTTAGTACTTCGTTTATTATCTTCATTAGGGTTTGGTTCAACCAATTCCATAGGAACAAAAGTAACGCCCACCCCGCATGATACATAAAAGTGAGAGACGAGAGAAAATTACCTACTTGTTGATAGATGATCGACGTTTAGGCCGGGGGCGCGGAACTTTACGGATAACGACGCGGCGGTCCCGATGCACCAGAAGAGCCACGATCGAAGAAGGGGGGGAAGCCACGGCCTAACCCTTAATTTATAAGAGCTGGGGACGGTCGAGATGAAAACAAAAAACCACGGAAGACGAGGGAGTCGTGGGTTGACCACGTGGCTTGACTCATCATTAATGGCACTGGGTGGTTTTAACCGACCCATGAATTAATGAAGCATTTAATTAAAACCTTTGTGCGCGTTTCGGATTCCCAAGATTTTTTTAACAAGGCAGAATAGGGTTTAAAACCCTATTTGCAAAAAAGGAACGTTACTGGAACAACTTGGCAAGGTCGGGTGACGTCGGCCGGTCTCACCGATCGGCCGCACCGATCGGTCTCACGGATCGGTCGCACTGATCGGTGTCACCAATAGGTCTCACCGATCGGTGTCACCGATCGGTCTCACGGATCGGTCGCACCGATCGGTGTCCCCGATCGGTCTCACCGATCGGTGTCCCCGATCGGCCTCACCGATCGGCCTCACCGATCGGCCTCACCGATCGGCCTCACCGATCGGCCTCACCGATCGGCCTCACCGATCGGCCTCACCGATCGGCCTCACCGGTCGGTCTCGCCGATCGGTACCCGAAAGGAATCCGGATTTTTGGCAAAGGAAGGGACCAAGGGGGGTCTGGGTTATCACATCAGATACCTCTTAAACGATTCTCGTCCCCGAGAATCAAAACAAACCAGAAGGAAAGAGAGGATCCGAACAACCATCTTCGAAGATACCTCTTAGGAGTGGACCCCCGCTAATTGAAAACACTCCCTGTCAAGAACCAAGCAACATACCACGCCAAACCGCCCGGTCATGTGGGTTTGGGGAGTTTCCCCTCCCCCATGTCAAGATATTATCCGCTTTGGGCGGCACTGACTCGCCCGCACGGGTTTAATCGCATCCACCTTAATGCGTCCTGATTAGGGGTCGGGTTTCCCCTTCCCTTTAGCCGGGGCATTCCACACATAGCAGAGGAAAGGAACTAGCACATTTCATAGCCAAAAAGGTCAAACGTTCTGTCCCAACAGGAACCAAAGGTTCAAAGCTCAGAACAACTCGGGGTATTGGGCACACATCTGTGCTTCCCTCTCCCACGTACTCTCTTCGAGGCCGCCATGTCTCCACAACACACGAACCAGGCCGACGGTTCGTCCTCGGAGCACTTTCTCCTTGCGATCCTCGATTCTGATTGGCCGTTCCTCGAAGGTCGCGTCTCCTCCCACATCTAGCTCTCCCCAGTTGATGACATGAGAGTCATCATGTAAGTACTGATGAAGATGGGAGACATGGAAGACGTCATGGACCCTCTCCAACTGAGGTGGTAGGGCCAGCTGGTATGCTACCTCGCCAACTCGCCCCAGCACCTCAAAAGGTCCGATGAACCTAGGGGAGAGCTTACTCCCCTTTCCGAACCTCCTCTTCCCCCATCGAGGGGAAACCTTAAAAAACACATGATCCCCCACCTCGAACTTCAGGGGCCTCCTCCGACGATCAGCATAAGATTTCTGCCGATCCTGAGCTGCTTTCATCCTCTCCCGCACTAGCTGGACTTTCTCCGTGGTGCTCTGCACTGCTTCTGGTCCAAGAGTACCAGCCTCACCATCCTCTGCCCAGCATAAGGGTGAACGACATGGTCTTCCATACAAAGCCTCAAAAGGAGCCATGCCGATAGTAGAGTGAAAACTGTTGTTGTAGGCAAACTCTACTAAAGGCAAGTGTCGTACCCATGATCCTCCGTAATCCAGAACACATGCTCGCAGCATGTCCTCTAAAGTCTGGATAGTCCGCTCTGTCTGTCCATCAGTCTGAGGGTGAAAAGCAGTGCTAAGGCGTAGCTTGGTGCCAAAAGCATGCTGTAACCCCTTCCAGACTCGTGAGGTGAACCGAGTGTCCCGATCTGAGACGATGGTTTTTGGAACTCCATGCAAACGCACCACCTCATCCACGTACCTCTGTGCTAAGGTACTCACGGGTCCTGACTCCTTGACAGCCATGAAGTGAGCAGATTTTGTCAATCGATCCACCACTACCCAGATAGCATCATGCCCGCCCTGAGCTCTGGGTAGTCCCGTGACGAAGTCCATCGAGACGTCGTCCCACTTCCACTCGGGAACATCTAGAGGATGCAACAGACCACCAGGAACACGGTGTTCAGCCTTCACCTGCTGACACACCAGGCATTTAGCCACGAACTCTGCCACTGCCCGTTTCACCCCGGGCCACCAAAACTGTCCCCTCAGGCCTTGGTACATTTTCGAAACACCCGGATGTACTGCCAAGGCTGAGCTATGGAACTCACGAAGGACTTCATCGTGCATCACCTCTGGAACAAACAACCTCCGATGAAAGAGTATCCGACGTCGGCTGTCCTCTGACCATCCTTCCAGAGCGTTCCCCTGATCGACACGATCCCGCAACACTTCAACCTCAGGATCTCCCCACTGAGACTCTTCCACTTGCTGCAGCAAAGAGGACTGTACCATCATCTGAAACAAACAGCCTCTAGTACCTTCCACCCTTGCATCCAAGTGCAAGGCAGCCAACTCCCCCATCGCCTTCCAAGCATCAGCAGATTCCCGAACCACCTCTTGATGCGGCTTCCTGCTCAGGGCATCAGCCACAACGTTTCCCTTACCTTCAGTGTATGAGATCTCAAAGTCGTAGTCCTGGAGAAACTCGACCCACCTCCGCTGTCGCAAGTTCAAGTCACGCTGGGAGAAGATATAGCGCAAGCTTTTGTGATCGGTGAAGACCACAAAGCGCTCCCCAAAGAGGTAATGTCGCCACAGCTTTAATGCGAACACTACCGCTGCAAGCTCCAGGTCATGGGTGGCATAGTTCCGCTCATGGGGGCGTAGCTGCCTGGACCCGTAAGAGATCACCCCTTGTTGCTGCATCAATACGCACCCCAGGCCCTGTCCTGAAGCATCACAGAATACCTCATAGGCCATCCCTTCTTCTGGTAATCTCAACACTGGGGCATTAACCAGTTTTTCTTTTAGGTAGCTGAAGGACGACTCACATTGCTCGCTCCACATGAAAACCTGGTCCTTCTTGGTCAAAGCCGTCAAAGGGGCTGCTACCCGGGAGAAGTTGGGTACGAACCTCCGGTAGTAGCCTGCTAGTCCGAGGAAACTCCGAACTTCCGCCACATTCTTGGGTGCTTCCCAAGAAACAATTGCCTCAACCTTTGATGGGTCGACTGCTACTCCCTGCTCAGACACTACATGTCCGAGGAAGTGCACTTCTCGTGCCCAGAACTTGCACTTTGACAACTTCCCATAGAGCTGGTGCTGTCGGAGGACCTCCAAAACTGTCCTCAGGTGCTCTGCATGGTCCTCTTCTGACTTTGAATAGATCAGTATATCGTCGATGAAAACCACCACAAACCGATCCAGGTACTCCCGAAAGATGGAGTTCATAAGCCCCATGAACACGGCCGGGGCGTTCGTAACACCAAAGGGCATGACCACGAACTCGAAGTGCCCATACATGCACCTGAACGCCGTCTTCGGGACGTCGCTATCCTTCACCCTCAGCTGGTGGTACCCGGATCGCAGGTCAATCTTCGAGAACCATCCTGCCCCCTTCAGCTGGTCGAAAAGATCATCTATCCTCGGAAGAGGGTAGCGGTTCTTGATCGTTACCTGATTCAGCCTCCTGTAATCGATGCACAACCTGAGGCCACCATCTGCCTTCTTTGCGAACAAGACTGGGGCACCCCACGGTGATGCACTTGGACGAACATAACCCCTCTTCATCAGATCGTCAATCTGTATCCGCAACTCCCGTAGCTCCGAAGGTGCCATCCGGTAAGGAGCCATCGAGATTGGTCGAGAGCCGGGCTGCAGGTCTATCCCGAACTCGATATCACGTCGAGGGGGTAGAGTCGTCACCTCCTCAGGAAAGACGTCCATAAATTCACGAACGATCTCTGGTACTTCCACCATTTCCTCATCTGTTGATTCTATCGTCAGTTCGGTCAACAAGGAGAGGAGAGGTTCCTCCCTCCTGTTTCCCTTCGGACAGCTCCGCTCGCCGGTGAAAGTAACACGCTGGCCGTCCAAACCGGAGAACACCACCCTCCCTTGGAAACAGTTGATGACGGCGCACATAGAAAATATCCAGTCGATGCCTAGGATGACATCGTACGGCCGAATCTGTAGCAGAAGGAGATCCTTAACCGACTGATGTGGCCCCAACATCAGTCTACATCCCCGACAAACGAACATCAAGTCAGTCTGACCTCCAACTGGTGTGCTCAACACCAGGGGCACTGGAAGTCTCTCGGCATCTAGACCCAAGGCGCGGGCTAGACTGGGTGCAACAAAGGAGTGCGAAGCTCCGGTATCGAACAAAGCATAAGAAAGAGTGCTAAACACACTGATCGTACCTCGAACAACCTATGGCCCAGCTGGAACTGTTGCTTCTGCGGCGTGTAACTGTCCACGCCCAGCTCCCCTGCCCCTCGGCTGTCGGCCACCTCCCCGACCACGCCCTGGTCGAGGTCCCTGGGGGGCGCCCTGAGGTCGGCCTCCCCCTCCTATGTCTGCCTGCGGAGGAGCGGGAGCTCGCTGTCCCTGCTGCTGCTGCTGGAAGGGTCTGGCTGGGAACTGCTGCTACGGCGGATGCTGGGGATGACTGCCACTGCTGTACTGCACCCGATCGGGGCACTGACTCCGAAGATGTCCAGGGCTCCCGCAGATGAAGCACCGTGGTCCCGAGCCTGAAGGAAAGGAACGTGGGCCAGGGGATCGGAACTGAAACTGCTGCGGCCTGCTCCCTGCGGGTCGGAACCTGGAGGGTCCCGATGCTGGAGGCCTGGTGCTGACGGCCTTCCCCTTCGACGGTCCCAGCTGGATCCCTTCTCGTGACAGTCCGCCTAGAGCGTGCATCCTTTCCACCACTTCGGCCTTCTTCTGAACCTCTAAGTATGTCGGAAGGGTAAAGGGGGTAACAGCATACTGGAGGGAGGGTCAGAGCGCCTCCTCCAAACGTCTTGCCCGAGACTCCTCATCGGGAAAGAGGTCCGGAGCAAAACGCAGGAGGTCCTTGAACTTGATTCCAAGTTCCCTCACGGACATGCTCCCCTGCTGGAGGGAGAGTAGCTCCTGCCTCTTCTCCGCCCTCACTGTCGAGGAGAGAAACTCCGCCCGGAACTCCCTCTCGAAGTCCGCCCAAGCAACCTCAGACTCTTTCCTACTCCCCAGGTGAAGCATCCACCACTGACGTGCCGCTCCTCGCATTTGGCTAACAGCCAGAGGAACCCAGTACTCCGTTGGGGCCCGAATCAGGCCGAAGGCTATGACTAGCTCCTCCATCCAGCCTTCCATCTTCATGTCGGAGGTGCTGCCCTCGTATTTATCGAGGGCCTGTCGCTGAAAGGCTCGAAGAGTCTTCTGCCACTGGTCGTCCTCTTCCTCCCGATCAGCTCTCTGCCGATTGGCCAAAGTAGTCTCAGGAGCCTCGATCGCCTGTACCACACGTGGTCGCCTTCCAGGTGCCATAGTTGCAAGGTAAACAAGGAATGCCTAAGCCCAGTAGTGCAAAGCAAACCGTTCTCAAAACTTATTAAGATTTAATTTATCCTTAATTTCCCAAGACATCCAAGAAACACAAGAACACAAGTCATTTATGATGCATGTACCTTTCCTAGGGTCTCTACCCTGCAATCAGTGTGGCCTCACTTGGTCGTTCGGTAGGTCCAGAGTCCTTGCATCGGATCACGGGGGGCCCTAAAATCCCGTGTCCTAGCCGGTCCTCCCTGGCCTAATTCACGCACCAAGGTCACCCAACGCTGTTGCCTTACCACCCCATGCAATCCTTACTGTGCCTAACTCCAGACTCCATCCTATCTCTCAACCATCACCTTTGATACCATTCTGTCACGACCCGCCTTCACCAAAAGGAGGGAAGGGTCAGCAGATTGCCAGGCCCTTCCTTCTTTAAGTTGAAGGAGAGATAATGACCCCCGAAACCCGCCTTCAATAGGTCCCGGAGTGGTGACTAGCACCAAGGGTATAGGAAATTCTCGCAAATGGAAGGCATTACCCTTTTTATTTTATAGGATCGAAAGATAAGGAGGAGAAAACCCAACAACACCAAGGTAGAAAGGAAAGTAAAGCCAAAAGTAAACCATTCCCACATGCATGTTTCAAAAGTAAAAGCCACAAGGTGCAAAAAGATGACTACAAGGTAAGTACCAAAAAGAAAAGAGAAACAACTGCAACTGCTCCAAAAGTCCGAGCTAGTAAGGTCCTGCGTGATCCCCGAAGTCCTCCTGGAAACCTGGAAGCAGTTTTATATACGTAGGGTGAGCATACAAGTACACTCAGTAGGAAAAGAAAACCAAGACTCTCGTGCACAAGTGGGGGAACGTACTAAAGTCCCGTGAGAAAGAGTAAACGAAACACCTAACAGGGCAACTATCCATCCCAGACCTCACCAAGGCTCGATCCCCAAATAACGCAAGTCAAATATTATATATATAAGAGCACATCGATGTTTGGGTACCCCGCGCCACTTTCCCACTGGTTATTGAGACATCCTACGCATCGGACCAATCCCGCCATTCTCTCCGCAGTCCCACTGCCGCACCCGCCCGCACACACCTGGGCCACAACCACACGCAGTCCCACTGCCGAATCCCGCCCGCACACACCTGGGCCAGAACCACACGCAGTCCCACTGCCGAATCCCGCCCGCACACACCTGGGCCACAACTGTCAAGTGTAACCATGCCTGCAAACACCTAGGCCAGAACAACCACCGCTACGCCCGAAGACACCTGGGCTAAAGGATCCACTACCACGCCTGAAGACACCTGGGCCTCATCCCGAAGACACTTGGGAAACCACCTACCGCACACACCTGGCCAACCACCACAACACCCTGCCCGATGGTTCTTGGGCTAATAATGGACTTCAGGCCATCACAGCCTGCCCGAAGGTACTTGGGCTTTCCGGGAAAGGGAGCAGAAAAGGAGCTAATAACCAGCCACTAAGGATAGTGTTGGGAAAAACACCCTTCCCCCATAAATGGGGGTGTTCGGCACTAAGTGCTCAACTGGGGTGGGGCGCGAATAAGAAACACAAAGCTACAAGTATAGATATAGGTAACAACCACTCACCCAAAACTTAGGTTTTCCTAGCCAACCTACAGAACACGACATCGCTGCGTCCGAGTCACAGTTCACGACCCTTGCCCACAAAACCATTTGTCCCGATTCTTGTTTCACGTTCAGTTAAAATGTTCAAATGATTTCAAGCACTACTGGGCAACTACCATAAGCATAACCAAGGAAAACTTCAAAAGAAAGGATCAACCAAAGCACTCACACCCGGTTCTGTTAACAGAGGATCTCTCCCCAATTTGTGATAAAAACTCACAACCACTGAAACCATACCAACAGGAGATCCCATCCCCCAAATTCACACAGCCACCGAGAGTATAGAAAGAACGGGGGATCCCATCCCCTCCCACATTTCCAGCAAACGGCCCCAAGGGAAAACAACCAACAACCACTACCAACACAAGTCAGGGATTTTCAGATTTAAACGACTTAACACACTCCATGATTTCAAAATTCCATGTGTTTTATCCGTTAGTTATCACAGAAGGGTTGATCCTGGTGCTTTCAATTATTCATCCGGATATACGTGGTTAACCAATTTCACAGCAGGAGTTCACAATTTCAGCAACCCATTTAAAACATCACGAGGGGATTCAAGTGCACACACACGACCACCAACGGCCTCAACTTTCAGAAAACATAAACCAGTACAACAAAAGGGATGATCACAAGATAAAGCATAACAACGATCACAACCCCTTCCCCTTCTTCCTTTAGTTCTTCGTTTATTATCTTCATTAGGGTTTGGTTCAACCAATTCCATAGGAACAAAAGTAACGCCCACCCCGCATGATACACAAAAGTGAGAGATGAGAGAAAATTCCCTACTTGTTGATAGATGATCGACGTTTAGGCCGGGGGCGCGGAACTTTACGGATAACGACGCGGCGGTCCCGATGCACCAGAAGAGCCACGATCGAAGAAGGGGGGGGAAGCCACGGCCTAACCCTTAATTTATAAGAGCTGGGGACGGTCGAGATGAAAACACAAAACCACGGAAGACGAGGGAGTCGTGGGTTGACCACGTGGCTTGACTCATCATTAATGGCACTGGGTGGTTTTAACCGACCCATGAATTAATGAAGCATTTAATTAAAACCTTTGTTCGCGTTTCGGATTCCCAAGATATTTTTAACAAGGCAGAATAGGGTTTAAAACCCTATTTGCGAAAAAGGAACGTTACTGGAACAACGTGGAAAGGCCGGCTGACGTCGGCCGGTCTCACCGATCGGCCGCACCGATCGGTCTCACGGATCGGTCGCACCGATCGGTGTCACCGATCGGTCTCACCGATCGGTCTCACGGATCGGTCTCACCGATCGGTCTCACCGATCGGGCTCACCGATCGGGTCTCACCGATCGGCCTCACCGATCGGCCTCACCGATCGGCCTCACCGATCGGCCTCACCGATCGGCCTCACCGATCGGCCTCACCGATCGGCCTCACCGATCGGCCTCACCGATCGGCCTCACCGATCGGCCTCACCGATCGGCCTCACCGATCGGCCTCACCGATCAGCCTCACCGATCGGCCTCACCGATCGGCCTCACCGATCGGCCTCACCGATCGGCCTCACCGATCGGCCTCACCGATCGGCCTCACCGATCGGCCTCACCGATCGGTCTCACCGGTCGGTCTCGCCGATCGGTACCCGCAAGGAATCCGGATTTTTGGCAAAGGAAGGGACCAAGGGGGGTCTGGGTTATCACATGACAAATTATAAAATAAATAATTCAAATGTAAATAGGAAATTCCATATAACAATTTTAAATAACATGGATATAACACCCAGATGTTTTTATAAAATATTTTATTTAAATAATTTTTATTCTTCAGTAGCTTTCATTGCACGCAATGGTGATTTTAAAAGAATTTATGTTTCCCTTATTATAAAATTACTATTATAGCCTAGCTGTTAGGTTAGTAGGAATAATTATAACCAAATTATGAAAATTAATTGTGAATTCATTAGCTATTGATTATTTATGAAAAATATAAATCAATTAGATATTTATATTTTTGGGTGACTAAATTTTGGTAATGAAATTAATGATATATATAAATTTTATATACTTAATATTTTTTTTGATATTCATCCAATGTATATTTTAGTTTTATGTTATGAATAAAACCAAAATTTATTTATAAACAACTATTTTTAAAAATGTTAATTTTACACCATTGAATGAAAAAACATTTTTAAATTCGTATTTTGATAAATTAAAAAAATTTCTATGAAAATATAAAAATTTTATTTTGAAGAAATATATAAAAATTTACATTCGATGAATTGGTGATATTTTTCTGATAACTTTCATATTTGGATGAATAGTAAAAATATGCTAAATTTTAATTGAAAATATCTTTTTTTTCATTGAAATAATTTATATGTTAAATTATAATATTTAATGGTTTCAAAGTATAAATAGAATATATTATTACCATTTAATATAATTTCAGTCATTTGAATTAGTTTTACATTAAATGCATATGTAAAAACATATCAACCTTTTTCAATATTTTAAATTTTAAAAATCATTTTCACATTTCAACAATGGGATTAATTTTAAATTAATTACTGAAATTTCTATTTATTTAATTTAGAAAAATTTATTCCATATTTGAAATAAGTAATTTAAAATTATGTAAATAGTTTCATTTCATATTTGGAAAATATAAATAGTAACATTGGTAAATTTTAGTAAGAAAATCCAAGAGAATCTTGATAAGGGATTCGTATGCCCTAGTGCGGCACCTTCGAGAGACCCAATTATATTTTTTAATAATAAATTTGGATCACTAAGAATCTGTATTGATTATCAAATAGTTAACAAGATCACTATCAAGAAAATACATTCTCTTCCCTGCATTGATGACTTATTTGACCATCTACGTGGAGCTAAATACATTTCCATGATTAATCTTCATTCATGATATAATTAATTAAGGGTAAAAAGGAGGATATACTAAAGAGGAAAATCCATACAAGGTATGGACATTATGAATTTATAGTGATCCATTTTGGTCGTACTAATTTTTCTGCTATCTTTATGGATATAATGAATAGAGATTGTAGAGACTATCTTGATCAATTTGCTGTATATTTTATAGATGATATTATTGTCTATTCGAAGAGAAAGGAATAAAATGAACACCATAAGATAATTGTACTAAAGTCCTTGAGAAATAATATTCTTTATGAGAAATTTACCTAGTGTGAATTTTAGTTATATAATTTTTCATTTTTGGGTCACATAATCTCATGAGAAGGAATATTTGTGGATCCATCAAAAAAAGATGTTGTTGAATGTTGGATGAGACCAAAAATGGTAACTGAGATCAAAAGTTTTCTTGTTTTGGATAGATATTATCGATGTTTTGTGAATGATATTTTGTTATTATCTAATCCACTTTCCCAGTTTACTCAGAATGGAATTTGTTAATTTGGACGGAGGAATGTGAAGAGAATTTCAAAGTGCTAAAAAGAAGGTTAGCCAGTGCACCATTGCTCACATTTCTTTATAGAATAGAATGGATTGTGATCTATAATGATGCCTCCAAGAAGGGTATGGGATGTGTTCTCATGATAATTGATATGGTGATATATTAGGCCTCATGGAAGATGAAAATACTAGAGAAAAATTACCCAAGATATGAATTGGAGTTAGCTGTGATAATCTTTGCATTAATGATATGGAGAAAATTTTTTATGGTGAAATGTGTGATATTTATACTGATCATAAAATTTTAAAGTATTTTTTCATACTAATGGAGATGAATATGCACCAAAGATAATGGTGGAAGTTGATTATAGATTATGAATGCTCAATATGTTACCACCCTGGAAAAGACAACAAGGTGGAAGACAATTTGAGTCGACAAGAGCATGCTAGCCTATCCATGTTGAGGATCACAAAACATCCGAAATTTATGGATTTTAAAAAGATGGATATGAAAATATTAAAGGAATGGGATAAATAATATAGTTCTCAAATGAATTCTCAACCATCTACACAAGTGATGATTATGGAGGCGAAGAAGAAATCTATATAACTAAAAAATATGGGGATAAATATTCCTAAATTCAACCATAATTATGATGAAATAATAAGGTTTAGTAAGAGGGTTTGTATTCCTCCCATACCATAATTTAAGGTGCTATTGGATGAGGCTCATATTTATTTATTCTTCATAAAACCTAGAAGAACAAAGATGTATAGTGACATGAAAGAGTATTTCTGATGGGATGGAATGAAAAGTGATGTTGTCGAATATGTCTCTTGATTCATTTATTTTCAACAAGTTAAAGAAAAGAGACAAAAGTATAAGAGGATTTTACAACCATTACCCATACCGAAATGGAAATAAGAAAACATCACTATGGACTTTGTCGTGAGAATTCCCAAAAAATCTAAAGGCCATAATTCTATATGGGCTATAGTTGATATCTTTACAAAGTCGCACACAAACTATTTCTATTAGATATGATTTCTCCATTGATCAAATAAATAGGATATATGTAAAAGATGTTGTAATATTTCAGGGAGTACAACGTTCCATCGAGATCTGAGGTTTACCTCAATATATTAGTGAAGTCTTCAGAAGGATCTAGTTACATAGTTATGTTTCAGCACTATTTATTATCCTTAGACATATGGTTATTTTGAGTAGACAATTCAAACTCGGGAATACTTGTTGATAGATATCTCTATGGATTTCAAAGTTGGATTGGATCAACACCTACCTTTGGTGCAATTTTCTTACAATAATAACTTTCACTCTATTATTCAGATAGATTCTTATAAAGTCTTATATAGAAGGAAGTACAGAACAATAATTTGTGGTGATTAAATTGGGGAATGAACACTATTAGGACCTTATATTGTTGATAAAATGGCAGAAAAGGTCATATCTATTCAACAAACACATATGAGTAGCTCATATTCAAAAAGAAATTATATTGACAACCGAAAAAAGTCAAAGAGTTTGAAGTGGGTGATGAAGTGTTTCTACAAATATCTCGTAGTAAGAGAGTAATAATTTTTGGAAAGAAGTTCAAGATGATCCCTAGGTATATCATTCCATTTGAAATTTAGGACTGTGTTGGGAAGGTTTCTTACCGATTGTAACTTCCATCAAATATCTTTAAATTTCATGATATGTTACATGTATCTCTTTTGAGAAAATACATAACAAAACATTATAATGTACTGAGAATATAATTCATACCACCAGAGCAAGATCATTCTTATGAAGAACAACTGAGAGATATTCTATATTCTGTCGAAAAAGTTCTACAAAACAAAACCACTCACTTGGTTAATGTTTTATGGAGGAACCACCAATTTTAAGAAGCTATATATGAACATGAGGATATGATTTGGGAGAGGTATCCTCATCTTTTTGTTTACAAGTGGTGAGTTTCAAGGGTGGATTTTATTTTAATAGCGGTAGAATGTGACACCCAATTGTTTTTATGAAATATTTCATTTAAATAATTATTATTTTATTTTTAGCTAGCTCTGCACGCAATCACGAGTTTAAACAAACCGAAGGATTCCCTTATTTTAAAATTACTATTATAGCTTATTCTTTAGGTTACCAGGAAACATTATAACTACTTTATAAAAATAAATTGTGAATTCATTGGCTATAAATTATTTATGAAAAATATAAATCTATTAGATATTTATATTTTTAAGAGAATTATTTTTGGTAAAGATTTTACCACTTCCTTGGGAGCGGTAATGCGTATGAGGTAGAAAATTGGGCCATCATAAAAGCGATTCAATATGCAACCCATTTCAGATGGAATAAGCTCGGGATTGAATCTGATTCATCATTTGTGGTGGAGGCCTTCAGGAAGCAGTTACGACTTGTACAATGGTGGATTCTCCAGCACTGGGATGAGTGCCTCGATGCTTCCAAGACGCATACCTTGAGCATCTCACAAGCATATAGGGAGGTGAACTGGGTTGCAGATTCTCTTTCCAAGAGATCAATTGATGAAGAAACTTCAGTATGGTCTTTCAGGACTCTAGGCTTCTATTTGTCTTCAGTTGACTCAGATATGAAGGGGACGACCCACACTAGGATATGTAAGCCTCCTTTGTAATGATTTGTACTTTACTTTTATGTTATTTAATAAATCATGGGATCAACTTTGTCTGACCCCACACCATTTCTGCACTATTATATGTATAAAAACCTAATTTTTTAAAGGTTGAATTTACACCATTGAATGGATAACCCATTACAAATTATCTTTTTGAAACATTAGTAATTATTATATGACAACATAAAGACTTTATTTGGAATTGGTATATAAAAGTTTACTTTGGATGAATTTTTGTCAATTTTATGATAACTTTCATGTTTTGATGAGTAGTAAAAATATGCTAAATTTTAATTCCAAAGTAAAATTTTTCACTGAAATAATTTATATGGTTAAATTATATTAATTAATGGTTTAAATTATAAATAGAATATATTTTTAAAATTTAATATAATTTAGGTTGTTGGAATTAATTTTACATTAAATTAATATGTAAAAACATTTGATTCTTTTTCAATATTATAACTTTTAAAACTTGTTTTCTCATTTCAACAATGATATTAATTTTAAATTAATTAATATAACTTATGTGTTTTAACTTTTTAACAATGGATTACATATATATAATTATTATGTCCAAATTATTTCAATAAATTAATTTTAAATTTAATAAATATGAATATTAACTTTGGTAAATTTTATTAAAACATGAAAAAGGGTAAATATGATAATTAAAGGGAAAATAATATCATAAAATTACCCTAAAACTTGTCTTAATATAATTAGATGATTTTAATTTTCCCTAAAATATAATTGGGTTATAATAGTATACATTGGAACACACTTGGATGAGATTAGGACGTTTAATTTATTTTACTTAATGAAAAGTCAAATATGTCTCACTCAAACTTTAATAAATAAATTATTTTTAATATAAGGTTATATAGAAGATAAATTCCATTATAAATACTAATTTGAAATAAAAAATCTTTTTGTTTATCCTGATTTTTTTTTATTTTTAGGAACTAAATAATTACCTTAAAGGCTTATACTTGGATGATAAAAAAACTAATTAATTGATGAGAAATCAATAAAACAATTTTTATTAAAATATTAATAACCATAAATGGCTTAAAAACTTGGCCAAAACATATTTGTTGAGTATATAATTACAATAATATTCAACTAGTTGACTTATTGACCATTTTGAGGCCTTTAAAATATATTAGTTCACTTATATTATTTTATTTAATGTGATGATAAATTTGTGACATTCATGTTTTTGAATGGTAAAAAATTTTTATTGTTGGTTTTTTAAGAAGATAAATTCTACTAAAAGTGTTATTATTAAGTATAATGGATTTATATTCATAATATTATTTTATTTTAAATTTTTACTGAACAAATTTGAATTTTAAATAATTACACAGTATTGTGGTATTAAGTTTTTCATTAATGAAGAGATCAAATATGTTTTATTAAAAATATTTTAATAAATATTATTTTGGATAATAATTATGTAAAATGGATTTTTTTAGAATACCTTTACCCATTATAAGTATAATAAAATTTCTGGATTGAGTTTCACTTCTTATTTTTATAGTTTTAATAATCTATGAAATAAATAGTGTCAAAATTAACACAATAGACATTTTGTCAAAATAATGTTTTCCTAAATTATTTAAAAATCATAAAACTTTTTTCAAAATATATAATAATTATTATATGGTCAAAATGTTAAAAATTATTCATTTATGGTCTAATTTAATTCAAATAAGTAAATATTTTACCCTTTTAATATTGACATATTTGATACCATAGTAAAAAAATGATGAGAATAAGTACGTGATAATTAAAATGATAATACATAAATTGACATAAAAACTTGTCTTAAATTTATTGGTCGATGAGATTAAAACCATAAATCATCTAATATTAAAAATTGATTTATTGTTTAGGTTTTTATGTGGGTTTTGATTATATTATAAATTAATATTTTGTATATTACGGAGGTTCCCCTCACTTCAATTATAAAAGGGAACTTCCTCCCTCAACTCTTCACTTAATATTGAGACTCCAATATTGACCTTAAGATTTCCATTTACATTATAAAATTCCTATGAAAAATTATAGAGTTCCTTTTATTTTTCAAAGACCAAATATATTTCTCTAATAGGAGATTTAGAAGAGGCACGTGGAAGAAAAGGTACTTTTATTTATTGATTATTCCAAACTTCATTCATCTTCTACTTCCACCTCATGAGTTGTTTCTTTATAATGTAATAACTCTAGTAGTACTTATATATGGAAATGTTATTATTATTATTAAAGAACCATAGTAGACATTCTATCAATCCAAGGAAAAATGAAATCATCGCGTGTGGGTATGTATGACTTACCATCTCTGCACCGTGTGTAATCTGTTTTTTACCACCACCTTACATAGAAGGATATAATGATGGAATTATAAATATATATACTATTAAAATAAAATTATTTTGATTATGAGATACTTTACACCATCATCTTCAATACTATTCAACAATTATTGGAATTATATCGTCACTTGTGCATACGTACGACTTGTCGTCCCCACGGAGCGATGTGATTCGTTCTACAAAATCATCATTAAAGAATGATTATATAAATTAATGGAACGTATAAATATGATATATATTATATTAATATTATTCCATGAATTATATATTTATAACCTAAAATGTTTAATAAGAACTAATCAAACAAAACATTCATAAGAATATATTGCAGTTAATACCTGAAAAACAATAACAATGAAATAATACTTACAAAAAGATGAAAATATGACCATAAATGTAATCATAAAAATTATTATGATTCTGTAATAAATTAATAACATTATTTAAATAATTTCAAATGAGGTTTGTATATATATTAAAAATATCATACCTAAGGTAAGGGATATATTTCCAAATCTCATTTAATCCAAGATTGTTTATTCAAAAGTATTTTTTGAGGTATATATATCATCCATGTCCATGTTTCCTAAATATGTATTTAAAAATATTCTTTAATCCTTATATAATTTTTAATTTTAATTTTAACCATTGGTGATTTTTTACTAAATGGTATGAATGATATCCTTTTTCATTTTCGGTAGGAGATATTTTTTGAGTTTTCTAGAAAAAGTATGAGAAGAATGGTTATTACTGGTACTGCTTGAATTGATTTTTATGCTTTCATAATGGCTTATTTAATTTAAATTTACCCTAAAATTTTTCAATTTTAGTTTTAAATAAAGTTATTTCTTCAAATATTGTGTGGAATTTTTAGGATGGAAAATGGTTTTGAAGAAGAAATGATTTTTTCCTTAATAATTAATTTCAAGGGTTTTTTCAAAATTATATTCCATATAATATGACACCTTTAAAATATGGTTATATTTATATAGTTTTTATTATTATGATTTTATTGTGTTTATGATTTAATTTTATTTATTATATACATTTTTTTATAACAAATTTGATGCAATGATGTTTAAGAAACCCATTTTTTATAGGTTATTCTACGGTGAATGTTTTTTTGTTTTTGTGGAACATGTATGAATGGTTTAATTATGAGATGGTTGTGACCTATATCTCTCTCAAATAAATTGGAAACATATTTATATGTCATGATACATACATGACTCGAACAAAAAGTAAATTCAGTTTAGTAATATAGGGATGGAATGAGGAGTGGACTTGGTTTAGTAATGGTCTTTATTCGCTAAGATAGTCTTGGAAATTAGCCTTCACTAATATTATATGATTTTCTATGCTTATGTGTGTTTTAAAATAAATTTAATGTAGTATGTTATGAATATTGGGATTATATTTCACTTTTTTTATTTATTCCATGACATGATATTATGATCTTTTATATGCAGGATAATATTTTCCCTTGTTATGTTCTTATGACTATGATATGATTGATATGACACTTGATTACCCTTAATAAGAATTTGAGCTCACACATTGATATATTTGTTTTCCACATGTCATTAATAATTGTATTATGTAAGATATGGAAAAAAGGTGTCAAGTTATAAAGAAATAACAGGGAGATAATATAGATGTTTTATGAACCTATTGTTTATGTTTCCAATATTCTAAGGACACAAAACCTATACGGTCCTTCTGTGGTTTTTTTATGCTATGTAATAAATATTCATCAATGTTGAAGTAAAACATATATGAAAATTATTGGTTGTTTTATTGGACATGAATGAATGATAAAATATATACTCTAAAACTATTAAAATAATATTTTAACCAAAATACTGTATATCATTAGTAACTATTGATTGAAATGATCATTTAATGATAGATATGAATAGTATTTTTAAAACACATGTATTTTAGTAAAATAATTTTAAAGTAAATTCATGTGGTTTTTTATACACCACCCAAATGAAATCCTGTGATGAAAATGGAATAATCCTAAATAAAACTACATTGTGATTAGAAGTCCCTTACCTTAAATTTTGAATCGTTTCATATGTCTATATACCATCATTAATAAGAAATTATGTTAATTTTCTACATAATTTAGACCCATTAAAATTTTCATTTCATTGTTATTTTTCCATTTATTCTATTTATTACCATTCATTATTTAGTTAAAAAAACAGTTAAGTTTATATTGGATGTTTTCAGATCATTAGGTTTGTAACATGAAAATAATAGCATCATAATGATCATGGTAAAATGGTTAATTATATAATAATCTAAAATATATTAAATATGAAATAATTTTAGAGTTTATATATTTAATTCACATTTAGAACCATCTATGTAAGTAGGTCTTGATAATGAATCACATCATTTGATGGAGATGGTAATTTGTACTTATGCATGAACAATGTTTTCATTTTTCAACTAGGTGGAAAAGAAATATAGAGGAAAATATTTAAATTTTACATAATCATAAATATGTAAAAAAATTAATATATCACTATTATTTCCATACTTATATTCGAAAATGTGATAAGGTAATAAAAAATGAATCACATATTTTTCGTGAGGTGGTAGTCCACATGTACACAAATGTGATGTAATAATTTTCTAATGGATAGATGGGAAATAAAGATAGAAATATATTATAATTTCTGAATTATAATAATATTTTTAATATCATATATATTAATTTCACCCATCATTTCAACCATCCATATTTGGTAGTGGTAAAAAAAATTACATTAGTATGTAGAGAAGGTAGTCTGTATGTATGTATGAGTGATGCATTAATTTGGGAAAGGATGGAAAAGAAATTTAAAAAGGTTTATTCCATAAATATAATATCATGTATGTATAATTTATATAATGATGTTATTAAATTCATGTCTTTATGATAGATTTGATATAGGTATAATAATAAATAATATTAAATTACTCCAGTAAGAGATATATGTCATCTTTGACAAACATCCTTTAAATTACGATTGAAGCTTTCTAGGTGGAATTTTTTAGGTTAAAAGAGTCTCTATGTAAAGTTTGGAAGGTTTGGAAGGGATTTACTCATGTATTAGTGGAGCTAAATTTCTCATGGTGTTTGATTAATACAAGAGAGGTGGTTTTCTTTTTTAAATGAGGAGAGTGACACAATTATAATTTATATTGACATTTAAATATTATAATTGATATAATTAGGTTCATGTGGTACAAAAATAAACCAATATAGATTATAACGTGATGATAATACACATTAGATAAGAATTATGAATAGATTTTGGTCCTTATTATAAATAGTTTAAAATAATTACCTAGATTTACCCATTAATGTGGAAATAAATATTTACCACGTTTACTATTTATTATGAGAATAAATGAAGCATAACTAATTATTAAATTTGATACTCATGATTCTAAAAAATAAATTTTTTTCTCAATTTTTATTTTATATAAGTGGTAGGAATTAATTTTAATTTATTTTTTCAAAAGAGAATGGAAACATTTACACAGAAATATGCATTTTAAGCATAAAAATGAACTTAAAATAAAAAATATAATTTTTAATCATATATAATTAATTAGATTATGCTTTAAAAAATATATATCTTTATACATTAAGAAATATAATTATATAATGGGACTGTATGTTAAAATTTTTATGAAAAGAAATCATATTTTTTCTAAAATCAGCAATTTTCAGTATTCACTCAAAAGCGAAGGATTTCAAACAATTATAATGAAATATGGTTAAAATTTTATTGATATTATAATATAAAAAATTAATTCCATTTTATTAAATATTATTTCAAAAATATTCATTTCTTAGTTATAGTATCATAAAATAAAATTCCATAAAAATAGTGTTTTTATGAAAATGTATATTTTGATGCATAAAATGAATTTATTATCATTTCATGCCTTTTATGAATAATTAAAATAATTTCAATTCCTTTTATTAGTTATATAATATTATTCTGTCATTATAATTATTTTTAAATACTGATTAATTTAATATATTAAGACTAAAATATATTGGGTGCATAATTTTTTTAAAAACATCTATTATACTTTCAAAAAAATTCTTCATTTCCATCCAAATGATAATCAATGTATAATTGATTGTAAATTTGATTAATGGAAAAAATTATAAATATGTGTCCTAATGTGGTTAATTATATTCATATTATACAATTTAAGGATCTGTAACAATAATACCATTGGTATAAAAATATTTTAATATTATATTAAAGTATATCTTGATATTATTATTCTGTGTGGTACATACTATTGGACATAATTTTCATTGAGAGGAATATAATGAAAATCTTAAGGCATTACACCATGGTCTAATACCCATTTATCATTCCACCAAGATATTGAATCTCATACCTTTCCAGACTATCATTTAATATAATATAATCCACTAATATTATAAAAAATTCATAAGCTCCCACAAAAAGGAAAAGAGAACTAATGATCCATAGATTCTACCAGAACACATAGGCTCATAAAAATTTCCAAATCCCAAATGGCGTCCTCAATAAATGTAACCAGGTCAGAAATTTTTCAATCTTCACTCTCACAACATCAAAATCCACCACCATGAATTTTAATCCATTATCAAGAACACAACATTGGCGTTAGAAAACATACCAAAATAAAACTCAATATCCTATAAATTTCCCAAAACAACCCATCAACATATCTCACATTCGATCCAAAGCTTGACACACCAATTAAAAAACCATAAGGTTATGATTTTTTTTACACAAGATCAACTAAAATTTGGATTAAAAAAATCTCACTCACCAAGTATTTGGTAAAGGAGCTTCTTGTTTAACACATTACAACATTTCCCAATAACTCATGTTTCCATCAAAGAATACCAAATAAGAATAAACACACTTTTACTATGTTTTTTCATCTTAATAAACAATCTAAATTCATAATCCATCAATACTGGGCTCTTACACATATAATCCAAAATGGAAATTCTTACAACATGTAAATCTAGTCTAGAGAAAGCACCCAAATCGATTATTTATTGGAAATAATACCAGTGAATCTTATTTATTTCAAGGACAAATAATTTATCAATAGTTATATTGACATTCACACAAAGTGAAAATTTCTACCAATACTCTACCAATTCAATATTCAACCATATAGGGACATCCAACATATATGGTTAGGAATCTAACTGATCAAACCTTTTGATAGAAGGATATAACTGATAACACAATGGTAAGATCTATATATATAACACATAATAAATATATTTGACAATACCAAGTATTTGATATAACAATTAATGTGAATCATCACCAAAGCTTGTTGTCTCTATGTAATTAATAAGCCTATGATAACCCTTTTCTTGGGATTCCCTCTTATTCCTCATCTATTTCAAACAATACAATGAAATCAACCTCTTATAAAATCTCATTTGTCATCTCACCAATATAATGGGATTCATATCAAAATTACAAGGAAAATTTAAAAATTGTTCACACCCTATTGGGTTTTCATAAACATATATACACCAAGAAACCCATATTTTACACAACTACCCACTCCAAGGTTATCATAAACTCATATTCATGTACAGAAATGGAACAAATATGTTGAAACAAATGTCTCACTACTCTTCTCAATCACTTATCCATAAGGGTATTACACAAATCATTGATTCTATTCCACTCAACTAACTCTCAGCTAAGGCATAAACCCAAACAGGTTATAAACAGTCGGGAAACATCACAACTATCTTGGTAAATATTTCAAATCATGGCTTCTACATGTATAAAATATTTTTATCTTATACATCATATATCATAAGGGTCTCCCAACCCAAGATCCTAATATTGTGTAATCTATCTTTTGTCACTAACAGTTCATACATAGGAAGGAACACACAAAAAACTTATTTTTTTATAAAATGTTCTTAGTATCAAAATTTATAGAAAGTTATAAAAGGAGTAATTCCCTTTTATTCTCTACATCTCAAATAATATGGATCTTATAAATTAGTGACTATTAAAAGATTCATCTATTCTTATTCAGGGTTATCATCATAGAAATATAAGACCCACATTATATCTATATGATTCATAATATCCCACATTACTAGATATTTTAACAAAAAATTCAGAACTAGGGCTCAGTTAAATAAAATTTCAATTAAATATTATATAAAAAATTTATTAGTTATAATAAAATTTTAATTCACTAAAACCATATAATAATCAATGATAAATATTCTTATAACAAATGATTAACCATTTATTTAACCAACACATTTCATAACAGATGACCAGTGAAATGAAATACTAAATACATGTTATAGAAGAATGCAATTTATAAGATGTAATTAGAATTTAATTTATCTTATTAATAATAGAAATCAATAAATAAGATCATGTAATATGTTTTTAACCATTTGATGGATTTTTTCAATAAGATAAAACCATAAATTTATTTGTGGAACCCATATAAATTGTAGTATAAACTTAAATAATTATACCATCTAAAATTTCATGAATTCATGAAATAAAAATACATAAAATGACATGTTAATGTTATGTTATTGATAGGATTAATGAATTAAAACCCTCATTTATTTCTCTTAATGTGATTGAAATCCAAAAATTTATAAATCATAAATCATGTGCATCACTGATGGTGAAATAGGTCATTTGTTAAAGTGAAATGAAAAATAGTACTTCCATCCCTTGAAATGTGGACTTCCCTAATATATGGGATTCCAACTCCAGGACATGAATTGCATAAAATGTCATCAAAATACTATATCATCTATATACTTTTCCCAAATATCATGAAACTGAAAGAGATATGTTACCACCTGGTAACACCCTGCGGTTCATAGAAATTAATCAGTTCCAAACAAAAGATTTCCACAAACATCATGTTTGTAAACCCATATTCCAGAGGTTACTGACATACATATAGGTCTTAAGGTGGTATGTAATTGAGACTACACACCTATATTAGAGTACAAAAAAATAATAACAATCAGATACTTCTAGAATTAATAGTAAATAGATATCCATGTCCATTTTGACAAATAATCCAACATAAACAATGATATATAAAAATTTGACTAAATTACAATCTTAGGTGGAAATAAATTAGAAACAAATTATATATTTCAAATATAAATATAATAATAGAAAATTCTAGGATAATACTAAAAAGGTGGTCTTCAGTCATGGACTTGACCAATAATCCAATTCTCTTTCTGAGAATTTTGAAACCTAGATCCATTAGAGGGTACATGACCTTGTGTAATAATAAAAACACAGTTTATTTCTACGTATTCAATTTGTAGAGACCCGAATCATAACGTACATGGACATTACATTACTTTTTTGGAATACTTAGTACATAGAAAAAACACACACACAAGGACCGTAATAGTTTAGTGTCTTTGGAAACTCGGAATATAATCTTCTAATCGTGGTGAAAGATCTTCAACATCTCCCATAAAGATATTCCTTTTTTTTATTTTTTTAGCTAAAACATTTATTTATATCCTGGGGAAAATAAAACATAAAAGGGTGAGCTCAAATGCTAAGTAAGGGTAAACAAAAGAAATATCAATCACATCATATACATAAGAACATAACTTTTGGAAATCTTAACCTGCAAAAAAAATCATAATATCATAACACGGGATAAATCATAGTAGTGAAATGTAATCCCAATAATCATAACATAAAACATGAAACTTTGTGGCATACACACATAATCATAGAGAATAATTTCTTATTAGTCAAGACCCATTTCCAAGACTATCTTAGTGGAAAAAGTCCATTTCTGAACCGACTTCACTCCTCGTTTCAGTCCTGTTTCACTGAACCGGTTAAACCTACCGTTCCAGCCATGTCTGTCTCATGAGATATAATATCTTTACCCACTGCATTGGAGGGAGATATAGGTCCCACCCATCTCATAATGAAATAATTATTACTTGTGCCACAAAATAAACATACATCATTAATAATAACCCAATAAATAAAATGGGTTTCATAAACATCATCCCATCATTACATAATCCATATAACGAAATGGATATCATCTCATAATAAGGAAAGTGAAACCATGTAAATCATAGAGACATTATACTTGAAACATACACATGTGAAATAATTTCATCTTAGATGAAAAATGGTTTTCATAAAACGCTTGAAATGAATTCTTGAGGAAAATATCCTTTCTTCTTCAAAATCATTTTCTTTTCACAAAATGTCTTGCTATTTTAAAAGAAATTAATTTTGTTGAAAATAGTTATGAAGTATTTTTGAGGAAGCTTCATGAAAATAAGGCTTTATAAAACCGTAAAAATCCTTTCATGCTGTATACGTAAAAAAACATTCTTCTCGTACTTTTGTCAAAAAAGTAAAAAAGTATATTGTAGGGTAAATAAAAGAAATATTTCTTCCATACCATGGGGTAAAAGTAAAAATGGGTAAAAATGAAATTAAACACACATGAATAAACATTTATAAAAGATGTAAATGGATGATATCAATAACCTCATTAAATACTTACGAATAAGAAATCTCGGATAAAAATGAGATTTGAAAAATTATCCCTTACTTTAGGTCTGATTTGCTTCGTAAGTGTCCGATCCTCCTGTATAATGATTTAAATAATGTCATTGACTTATTCCAGAATCATAATAATTGTTATGATATCATATATGGTTCACTTATGACATTATATTACCCTTTCTTTTGTAAATTCCCTGTTAAAGAGCGTTTTGGGTAAAATCGTTTCATTTTTCATCCGTGTTTTGACTTTTTATTATTCATATGATTAATTAGATCATGATTACTTAATTATAGAATTTAAAACATGATTTATATATAATATATATTTAGAATATACATATATATAATAGATTAGTAAATGGAAAGAAATACACCGTTCATGGAGACGGCATGCCGTACATACGCATGAACACTGTTTTCGTTTCTTTATTGAGTTGAATTGAATTAAGTATATGAAATACATATATATACACATAAATCTAGTATCATTATTATGTCATATATTTCATGATTACTTATTATATATAATTTATAATCATTCATGAATGGTTAAAATGGAGAATGAATCTTATCCCGTCGTGGAGACGGTAGTCCATACATACGCACGAGTGATGATATCGTTCTCATGATCGTGGAATTGTATTGGAGTGTATGTATAATATTTCATAATCAATATCACTTTACAATAATCATATATAGTTATTATTTACACCATTATACCCATCCAAGTAAGGTGGTGGTGGAAAATAGATTACACCACGGCTTGGAGACGGTATTCTGTACGTACGCACGCGTGGTGATTTAGTTTTCCGTAGGATGGTTAGATGATGAAATAGGGTTGTTACATACTTATAATAACATATTAGTATATTAGTGATACTGATGTTATTACTTCATAATGAAACAACCTAATAAGAAGAAGTTGAAGAAGAAATAAAGTTGAAAGAATCGATAACGGACATTACCTCTTCTTTGAAGCGCCTCTTTGAGTCCTCCTCTTAGGGCACTAAAATTGGTCTTTTAATAAAACCAGGACCTATAGGATGTTTCTAGGGAAGTGTATAGGAGTATTTGTTAGGGGTTGGCAGAGATTTAAGGCTCAATGTGGTGTGGGGAATAGGGGGAGTAGGTGCCCTTTTGTAAGGGAGGAGAGGGGCACCTTTGGAATAACAAAACTTATTATTTTATTTGAAAGTCTAATTCGATTTTAAATAGCCCAAAATTGATTTATTATGAATATAAAGTGTGTATGAGTCGAAATCCTCTCATACAATATAATTTATACATGTTTAGGTTCCTATTTTAACCTTATCATTTAGATTTAACATTAAATAAAATAATTTAACTTTTACCGTGTCTTCTTGTGTTCTTATACTATAAGGTTAATAAACTTACTATAAGCAGCCAAACGAACCCCAAGTTATTTATTATTAATATATATAACCTTATCTATGTCATTTTGACGAAACTTATATTTTTAGGAATAAAATAACAATTATTAATATAATATTTGTTTTAAAAACTATTTTATGTCAATTTTGACACTATTTAGTAATTGATTTTTTTGAAAATCATAACAGTATTATTAGTTCGAAAAAAGTTAATTAAATCAATACTAACATGTCATATTAACCTATAAAATTAGTGGAATTGAAAAAAAGTCACAAATTACATTTATTTGGGTATTTATTATATCAATTATGTCAATATTTCATTAATACGATAATTACTGCATCATATTTGTGTCATAAATAAATTAACACATTTAATGTCTAAAAATTAAAAATAAAATACAATTATGTAGGAAATCGTTTTATCTTTCTAAGGAATATTTATAGTGGAATTTATCTTATGTATAACCTTATATTAAAAATTATTACTTATTAAACATTGATTTTAACTATTTTAACCCTTCTTTAAATAAATTAATAATAAATGTCTTAATCTAATCCAAGTGGGCCTAAATGGTCATATTTTATTCCTAAGGTTGTTTTTGGTCAAATTACACTTATCCAATAGAATTAGGATATTTTTTAGGCTAATTATAATGTCATTTTACCCTTAATTACCCTATTTACTTTTAACCGTGGTAAAAAAAAAGTAAAAAGTTACTATTCACCAAAAATTATTTTCATCTCATTGAACCACATTTTACTTACTGACATGAACCGTGTCTCTTTGATTTTTCAAATTCCACTCACAAAAGCGGTAAAATTATGTTTTATGAAAAATTCATTTTTTTACTACCACTTAGTGGTTTCACTATTCATCAAAAAATGAATGTTTCCAGAAAAATACCAAAAATTAGGCCAAAGCTATATTTGATATTATGAACTCAAAAATGATGTATATTTTACCAAATTCAAAACATATCAGTTGCATGACTTAATTTAAAAATTATTTCCCGTCGTCAAAACAAATAGCGTGTTCTTAAGAGATAATAACTACCAAAAGATTGACACTTGTTTATGTCTGGTTTAAATGTGAAATTACATCCAATGACCAACATTGTATTAAATTGTAAAAATATATTATAAATATAATTTAAAACCACTCAAATTTATAATTTATCACTATTAATTATTTCGATTAAAAAGGTTATTTTTAATTAAAATTTATAAATTTTCACTATTCATCAAAAAATGAAAGTTATCCGAAAAGTACCAAAATTTTACCCTAAGCTAATTTCGATATTGCGAATCCAAAAATGAAGTCAATTTTGAAAAATAAAATTTACAAAATTTTGATAAGTTGTAATTACTATTCATAATGGCTAGTTTTAATAATATTTTAATAGCATATCGTTGTTTAGTGAAACTCGGTATTGCGTACTACACACGCTTTCAAGGAAGGTCGTAATTGCGTGTTATGAAAGGAATGTCAATGATGTGTGTCGTGAAAGCTCCTTTTGATGTAGCGTACCTCACAAGAAATTAATGAAATTAAAAATAATATTTTACATAAAATCTCATGGTGTTACATTCTACCCCCTTAAAATGAATTTCGCCCTAAAAATTCGTCGGGGTTATAAATGGTTTACTACTCAAAAGTTTCTTTAATAGAAACCCATATCGTAAAAAGGAATACCAAAACCAATCTTTAAAAACAAAATTATGAAACTTAACAGTTACCCAAATAAACTAATCAATGGGTTTCCACCTAGGTGAAAATATGGATATGGAAGAGAAATCTAACCATCATGTTCTGATGGAGAGTGGTAGAGAACATGGCTATGAAAAAGATAACAATCACAAAGCTATAAATTTGTGACGATCTAAGGTACCATCTGATTCATCAGATATAAGAGCACTAGGACAACATTTTTGGTTTACAAGATCATTTCCCTAAAGTTGAAGAATTTGAATTAGAATAAATACTTACTTTATTTTGGTACAATCTCACTATTGTTCGTGCCTTGAACAATATCTACTTCATCTTTTAATGAAATGAAGTTGAATTTTTTATTCGTGAAGTATTAGCAGATCATTTGATAGAATGACGGGTCATTCCACCTGTCTCAAACAAAAGGTTATCTAATGTTATTAAATATACATAAGTCGATATATATTGAGATTAATCATATATGGTTCCTAAAATGAACTTATACTTATTATATCATACAACTTAATATAATAAAATTAGTTTCTACTAAACAGGGACTTCCTGTAGGCCAGTGGTAGGCGATAAATGCCATTCGCACTTCGGTTGTGGGTTCGATTCCCACAACCTTGTCTGACGCGATGGGTTTTCGCCCGTCCTGTGGGTTGTCCTTTTTCTAAAACTACATTACTATAAAATCCCATCAGTAATATCGAAAAAAGTTCTATCCTAAAACAACACTAACATATGTCCAACATAATCCATTCGAATCATTAGGCTTATGTAAAATACTTCGGTCCAAGATCATTGTATAAAGAAAATGATTACTTGAAATGTCATCAACCAAGCATGTGAATACCATCATTTATCCCCCATATATCTTGTTGGTCACAATACAATCATGTGAATACTTTAATCATGTATTCTCTTGAATAAATGAATACCCATTAAACCTTAGTGAAAAAATGAACGATACCAAAATTCAAAAATTCAATATACTGAAACCATGATATGACCTTCTCTTTATATCAGTCATGAGCTCATGAATACTTTCAAAAATTTCATTTTCTCCTTATCCCTTCATTATGCGCATATCATCTTTTTTCCAAAAATATCTTAATCACTGGTAAAATAAAATTATTGAAAACCACAATAGACCAATACATAAATTTTCCAATATTCCATGATACTATATACAACATTATTTTGGAATCCCATTACATAAACACTTAATCATTCAACCACATCATTTTCATATTCAACATCACCAATAGTGATCGCATGTGACTTCCCTTTGTCCGTTTCCTTAAGTGGTTTCTCATGTTGATCATCACTAACCCTTAGATTAGGGCATTTATTAGCATAATGCCCCATTTCCTTGCACTTGAAGCATTGAAGTGTTGGTGGTGCGTTCTCTGCAGTCTCTTCTTTATTCAAATCATTAGTAACCCTTTTTCCATTACTTCGACTCTCAGCTGCTCGATGACCTTCCTTTTCACACTTAAAAAAATTTATATTCCCTTTAAGACAATCTCCACCATGCTTTTTTCAACGCTTTGATCATAAGGAAACATCCATCTTCTTTTCACCATTATTCTGAGATTTCTCCTGGAACTCCATCTTTCGTTTCTTGTCAAAACCATGAGATGGATATGTAACACAAACTTCTATTTCCACCTTGATAGCACAACGCACAATTTCTTCATAGCTACTGAAGTCTCTTATAGCTAATGCCCTTCGAAAACTTGGATTTAAGCCATTGAATAATCGATCAACTTTACTTTCAGGTTGGATGATAAAGCCAAATTCATACCTTGCAAGCCTTGTAAAATTCTCTTCGTATATACCAACAGATTCATCATCATTTTGCTTTAGTTCAAGAAACTCCTTCTCTATCGTTGTACGAGGAATACGAGGGAAGTACTTATTGAAAAATATGTTCTTGAACTGGTACCATTCCATGGACTCAATTTCATCTCTTGGTCTCGTATTCTTGATAAGATTCCACCATTGATCAGCTTCACCTTCCAAATGATATACTACTAAGATAACTTTATCATGTTCATAACATTAAATAACTGAAAATATCTTTTCAGTGGTATTGATCCATTGTTCAGCAACAAGTAGATCAGAAGACCCACTGAAAGAAGGTGGACGTTGCCTCATGAAGGACTCAATCGAATATTGTTCCCTTCTCTTCTCATTTGGAAGTTCAGAATGATTCATATCTTGTGTATGTATAGCAATAAGATTTTTCACCCCATCTCCCATAAGATTTGTTTTTTCATGAGGACAATCATTGCATTGTCCATTGCATTGATCAACACTGTTCCTTTGGGTTCTAGCCATCATCTAAAACATAAAAAGAATAGTGTGAGAGGAAAAAATCATGCTAGGGAAAACAACATAATAAAGGGGGAGTACCTTCAATATATAACATCTTAGGTTACCATAATTCTTGTACTATAACCTATACTTATACTTAACCTCAGGGACATTCCTAGACATACCTTAGAAATATCTCTAGAGATCTCACTAAAGTTCTCGCATCCTAGTTTCCAAAGGAAGACTAAACATTTCCTCTGATACCAACTGTCGTGACCCGAAGCATAACATATATGGACATTACATTACTTTTTCATAATACTTAGTACATAGAAAAAACACACACACAAGGACCGTAATAGTTTAGTGTCTTTGGAAACTCAGAATATAATCTTCTAATTGTGGTGAAAGAGCTTCAACATCTCCCATAAAGATCTTTCTTTTTTTCTTTTTTTTCCCTAAAACATTTCTTTATATCCTGGGGAAAATAAAACATAAAAGGGTGAGCTCAAATGCTCAGTAAGGGTAAAAAAATGAAATATCAATCACATCATATACACAAGAACATAAATTTTGGAAATCTTAACCTGCAAAAGAAATCATAATTTCAAAACACGGGATAAATCATAGTATTGAAATGTAATCCCAATAATCATAACTTAAAACATTAAACTTTGCGGCATAGACAATAATCATAGAGAATAGTTTCTTATTAGTCAAGACTCATTGCCAAGACTATCTTAGAGGACAAAGTCCATTTCTGAACCGAGTTCACTCCTTGTTTCAGTCCTGTTTCACTGAACCGGTTTAACCTACCATTCCAGCCATGTATATCTCATGAGATATAAAATCTTTACCCAATGCATTTGAGGGAGATATAGGTCCCACCCATCTCATAATGGAATCATTCTTACTTGTTCAACAAAATAAACATACATCATTCATAATAACCCAATAAATAAAATGGGTTTCGTAAACATCATCCCATCATTACATAATGCATATAAAGAAATGGATATCATCTCATAATAAGAAAGTGGAACTATGTAAATCATAGGGACATTATACTTGAAAAATTCACATATGAAATAATTTCATGTTAGATGAAAAATGGTTTTGATAAAATGCTTGAAATTAATTCTTGAGAAAAAATATCCTTTCTTCTTCAAAATCATTTTCTTTTCAAAAAATGTATTGTAATTTTAAAATAAATTAATTTTGCTGAAAATAGTTATGAAATATTTTGGAGGAAGCTTCATGAAAATAAAGCTTTATAAAACCGTAAAAATCTTTTCATTCCTTATACGTTAAAAAAACATTCTTCTCGTACATTTCTCGAAAAAGTCAAAAAGTACCTTGTAGGGTAAGTAAAAGAAATATTTCTTCCATACCATGGGGTAAAAGTAAAAATGGGTAAAAAGGAGATTAAAAACACATGAATACACTTTTATAAAACATGTAAATGGATGATAGCAATAACCCCAGTAAATACTTACGAATAAGCAATCTCAGATAAAAATGAGATTTGCAAAATTATCCCTTAATTTAGGTCCAATTTGCTTCGTAAGTGTTTGAACCTCCTGTATAATGATTTAAATACTTTCATTGACTTATTAAAGAATCATACTCATTATTATGATATCATATATGGTTCACTTATGACTTTATATTACCCGTTCTTTTGTAAATTCCCTGTTAAAGAGCGTTTTGGGTAAAATCGTTTCTTTTGTCGTCTGTGTTTTGACTTGTAATTATTTATATGATTACATAGATCATGATTACATAATTCCAGAATACATAACATGATTTATATATAATATATAGTTAGAATATACATATATATAATATATCAGTAAATTGAAAGAAATACACCGTTCATGGAGACGGTAGGCCGTACGTACGCATGAACGCTGTTTTCGTTTCCTTATTAAGTTGAATGGAATTAAGTAGATGACATACATATATATACACATAAATCCAGTTTCATTATTATGTCATATATTTCATTATTACTTATTATATATACTTTATAATCATTCATTAATGGTTAACTTGGAGAATAAATCTTATCGCGTCGTGGAGACGGTAGTCCGTACGTACGCACGAGCGATGATATCGTACTCATGATCGTGGAATTGTATTAGAGTGTATGTATACTATTTTAGAATCAATATCAATTTACAATAATCATATATAGTTACTATGTACACCATTATACCCATCCAAGTAAGGTGGTGGTGGAAAATAGATTACACCACGGCTTGGAGACGGTATTTCGTACGTACGCACGAGCGGTGATTTAGTTTTTTGTAGGATGGTTAGATGATGAAATAGGTTTGTTTAATACTTATAATAACATATCAGTAGTTTGAGTTATACTGATGTTATTACTTCATAATAAAACAACCTATGAAGAAGAAGTGGAAGAAGAAATAAAGTTGAAAGAATCGGTAACGGACATTACCTCTTCTTTGAAGCGCCTCTTTCAGTCCTCCTCTTAAGGCACTAAAATTGGTCTTTGAAGACGACCAAGACCTCTAGGATGTTTCTCGGGAAGTGTATAAGAGAATTTTTCAGGGGTTGGCCGAGCTTGAAGGCTCAATGTGGTGTGAGGAATAGGGGGAGGAGGTGCCCTTTTATAAGGGAGGAGAGGGGCACCATTGGAATAACTAAAATTATTATTTTATTATAAATTCTAATTCGGTTTTAAATAGCTCCAAATTGATTTATTTCGAAGCTAAGGTGGGTATGGGTCGAAATCATATCATCCAATAGAATTTAGACAAGTTTAGGTTCCTATTTTAACCTTATCATTTAGATTTAACATTAAGTAAAATAATTTTACTTTTATCGTGTCTTCTTGTGTTCTTATACTATAAGGTTAATAAACTTACTATAAGCAACCAAAAGAACCCCAAGTTGTTTATTATTAATATATATAACCTTATCTAAGTCATTTTGCAGAACCTTATGTTTTTAGGAATAATATAACAATTAGTAATATAATATTTGTTTTAAAAACTATTTTATGTCAATTTTGACACTATTTAGTTATTGATTTTTGTGAAAATTAGAACAGAATGATTAGTTCGAAAAAAGTTAATTAAGTCAATACTAACATGTCATATTAACCAATAAAATTATTGGAATTGAGAAAAAGTGACAAATTACATTTATTTGGGTATTTAAAACATCAATTATGTCAATATTTCATTAATAAGATAATTACTGCATCATCTTTGTGTCATAAATAAATTAACTTATTTAAGGTCTAAAAATTACAAATAAAATACCATTATGTAGTAAATTTTTTATCTTTCTAATGAATATTTATAGTCGAATTTATCTTATGTATAACCTTATATTAAAAATTATTTACTTATTAAACTTTGATTTTAACTAGTTTAACCCTTCTTTAAATAAATTAATAATAAATGTCCTAATCTAATCCATGTGGGCCACAATGGTCATATTTTATTCCTAAGGCTGTTTTTGGTCGAATTACACTTACCAATAGAATTAGGACATGTTTTAGGGTAATAATAATATCATTTTTACCCTTAATTACCCTATTTACTTTTAACCGTGGTAAAAAAAGTAAACAGTTACTATTCACCAAAAATTATTTTCATCTCATTGAACCACATTTTACTTACTAACATCAACCGTGTCTCTCGGATTTTTTAAATTCCACTCACAGAAGCGGTAAAATTATGTTTTATGAAAAATTCATTTTTTTAACTACCACTTAGTGGTTTCACTATTCATCAAAAAATGAAAGTTTCCAGAAAAATACCAAAAAATAGGCCAAAGCTATATTTGATATTATGAACTAAAAAATGATGTCAATTTTACCAAATTTAAAACATATCAGTTGCATTACTTAATTTAAAAATTATTTCTCGTCATCAAAACAAATAGCTTGTTTTAAGAGATAATAACTATCAAAATATTGACACTTGTTTATGTCTGGTTTAAATGTGAAATTACATCCAATGATCAACATTGTATTAAATTGTAAAAATATATACTAAATATAATTTAAAACCACTCAAATTAATAATTTATCACTATTAATTATTTCCATTAAAAAGGTTGTTTTTAATTAAAATTTAGTCATTTTCACTATTTATCAGAAAATGAAAGTTATCCGAAAAGTACCAAAATTTCACCCTAAGATAATTTCGATATTCCGAATCCAAAAATGAAGTCCATTTTGAAAAATAAAAATTAAAAAATTTAAAAAAGTGGTTATTACTATTCATAATGGCTATTTTAAATAATATTTTAATAGCATATCATTGTCTAGTGAGACTCGGTATTGCGTACTACACACGCTATCGAGGAAGGTCGCGATTGCGTGTAATGCAAGGCAAGTCAAGGATGCGTGTTTCGCAAGCTCCTTTTGGTGTAGTGTAAAACACAAGACATTAATGAAATTAAAGAGAATATTTTTCATAAAATCTCGGGGTGTTACACAATTGGTGTCCAATATATGGTGTGAGTACCTCTCATTAATACTCTACCAATAATGACTATAAAAATTTCTAATTTGTGTACTAAGTTTACAATAATGTGAATAATAAATAAATGTAGAAAAAACCAATAGTATAACCTTTTTCTCCACAATGATTTATGAGATCAACCATATCATCTAAAACATAAGATGAATGTTGATATCCATAAACCGCATAAATGAATAACAATACCCACAAGATAAGTCTTGAGAATCCAAAACTAGTATTAATATGATATCTAAGGATAAAATAAAAGGAAGTACAATTTTTTGACACAATCCTAACACTTGGAGGACTTCTCCAAAGAATTACAAACCCATCATCATAATTATAACCCAATAGGGACAACCCCATGGGGTTCCAAATACATCATCACTATGAATTTAGGTGAATATCCATATGGAGTTCCACATTTTATATCCTAATGAATCATTAGAGGATTTTGACTCGGCACCTGAAATCATAGAAAGAGTTATCAATAGGTAATGGGGAGTCATTCCAACGGAATTACAAAACATTAATTATATCATTATAGAACCTAGGAAATTAATTTAACTATTTATTAAATTCATGTTTAGTAGTTCTCACAGAACAACTATTTACATCATATCCTTGATCATGACAAATTAATTCCTAACCAATAACTCAAAGATAATTTCATAATCTAGACCACCCCAAGGGTCACCACTAGAATTAAACATTTATGTTTTATAATTCAACTGAAAACCATTTTTGGATAAAGTATCAGTTATATAAAATGATCTTATTTTATGTATAAGGCACCACTTGGATCACCTACTTAATTTTTCTAAATCACACTACAATGTCAATAACACCTAAAAAGTAGCCATAGAGACCATATAAAATAAAAAATAGTCTATTATTGATCTATTTAGAGGTTCCAACAAATGGAATAAACGCACAAAAATATATATTTTTTCAATTATTTTGAACGCATGGTAATGGTGTCATGGTATCATAACATATCTTATAAAAAACATAATCACATATAGAATATTTTATCAAAAAACTATATTATAGTTATATATTTCCACTTATACATTATAAAATATTGAATAATTTTATATTGGTAAAAATTATAAAATCCCCATAATACTACATAATTATGGCATATTAGACTGAAATGGTGAGAAATCACATGATAGAAAAAGAACAATGAAAAGTTAGAGATAGACAGATATTCCTACCGCTAAATTCCAATGATAATGAGGAATGGATAAAACCATCAATAACTAAGGGATAAATCTACCTAGTAAGGTAATAATTCGAAATAATAGGGGGGGTATATCATGTTATTACTAAGAGTTCATCACAAATATATAAAAAATACTCCAATTCTATAATATAATTAGTTAAAACAAAAAAATACTCACATATACTATTTCAAATTATGACATTGAGGTTCATGATACAAGAAATCAAGATAGTGGGTGAGACCCTCAACTAAAACATATTATTGAGTGAAACAAGATTTAAAATAATGAATGACTATAACCAGATGCTTTTCAATTATAGGATCTCTTATTCTTCCAAAATATACTCTTGAACCACCTTGGAACCACATAACCATTAAATTTTATTTAAAATTACCTTATTAATATGATATTTATTTTAATCCATACATCAAAAAGGGTTTTTGTTTTATTATATGAAGATTTAAAATTTAGATAATAAGGTCAATTTCATTTTTATTTGTAAAAAAAGTTACCCTGGTAAAAGATAGTCACTATGGTAAATGATAAAATAGGGTGAAAGGGATACTCTAAGGGATATGTTACAAAATAAGAGAAAACCATGACTTTATATGGGAATAATATATTATTTTTGATGATAATCTATTGTATACTCCTTAATTTTGAATATTATATCTAATTTAGATGGATATAGAATTTAGTTTATATTATAGAATTAGTATTTACCTAAATATCACCCATATCACATATAAATGTACCCCTCCAACAAACTTTATGTGTCACACATAAATTCTAAAATTTTCAACTCTATAATAAAATATCTCAATCATCTATCATCCTCACCTATAATGATTTTCTTTTGGTCTCATGATCATTCTGTAATTCGCTCAAAACTATGAAGGGTTCCAATCGGAGTTGTGACATATTATTTTAATTAATATCGTATTATAATTAGTTTCCATTTATCGTCATCATCATTTACCTCTTCTAAATTATTATTTACATATTTATAAAAATAAAAATAATATAAATATCCATTTATAAATATTATATTATAATAAATATACATCCTAGTCTTAATTATCCTTTGATTATAGAATGATTTTATATGGATCGTTTTAAATAACCACATGAATATTTATATAATATTTTATCCTGGGTGGTCATGGATACATAATTAAAAGTATCATATTATATAAATGTTTGTTTAATTATTTATTTGATTTTATTATGGTAATATTTAGATTTAATGCATTATTTATGTATAATGTTTTAATATTTATAAATTAATAAAACATGAATGTTATGAACTGTATCATGGAGAATCATAACAAAAACTCTAATTGAATAAATATTGAACATCATAACTCATTATGGAACATATATTTCATTACCATGACTATTTTGTTAATTTAGAACATGGGAACTATGATTTGTGACCAAAATAATTATATATAAATTGAAAAGGGATGGTTGAATCTACAAACAATCAGTGATAACTTCAAATGGGAAAAAGTTATAAGATTATAGTAACTAAATTTTAATGTTTAATATAAGATTTAATACACAAAAATAATCATCAAAAATACATTATTTGACTGTATTAGTTTGTTATACATAAGGTTTGAGAGTTATCATCTACACATGAATACATCGTAAGGGTTTTAATTTAACATTTAAGAAGACAAGTTTTGTATTATTAATATGTTTATGAATATGTTTTTTATATAATTCAATTTAGATATATTATATCCTTATTTTTTCATTACTAATGGTATTTATTTGTTTGTTTCAGGTTCTCCCCTTCAATAAATTTTTATCTAAATGTTAATAAATTCATAATGGTTACATTTTCAATTTCACTTATAATTAAATGATGATTTTATCCAAATTGAAACATGAGGGAATATTCAGTTCATTATCAATGAAACCATAACTATATTCTCCTCCATTTTAAATTTATTATTTTTACATGGTTTCTTATCATTTAAATTCCCTTAGATCATAATTCATCCCAAAGGATTTCTATAAAGGGAACTGATATTATCTATAAATTTTAGTAATGAAAATTTTTATTATATGTCTATATTAGTTATCTTTTTTTATGAATATTCTCATCCATAAAAGAATTATTTCACGTTGACATTTTATGTTAACTTTTACTATAATAAAATATGATGACAAGGAATGCTTTTAATCCTTACAGCACAAGTCATTTTTACTATCTTATGAATCCCAATAAAAAAGTATGAAACTAATATTTATTTCTAAAACATATTAAAGGAATTAATTTTCCTACCATTATATTAGTTCATATTTATGATGTTTCTATTACATTTTTTCATAGGTTTTCAATGTAATATTTATTCCCAATTTTTCAAGAATTTTATTTTGAAAAAAATCATATAAAAATAACTGTATATTTATCCTTCTGTTTCAGAATAATTTTATAGTGATCTTATATATTTTTTTAAATACTTATACATCCTTTTTCAATTCATATTATAAACTAGGAATATTATCTAATGATTATATTGATCCACTTTATCTAGAAGGATTACAGTCTTATAATATGATTTATTTTCATATACTTATATATTTCCCTGAAGTCATTATTTCTATGATTGAATTACACATTTTTTCATGTTTCTATATTAAAAATATTTTGGTTTACTATTAGATGATAAGTTAGTCTATTATATTACACATATTCATTGTGTTATGTTTTTATCTCAAAAGATTTCATGTATATGAATGGGGAGTAAACCCAATCCACGAAGGGTGTATGTCCTACATATTTTAATGTATAGAAAGCATACCAAATCCAATATGAGAAATTTTCTAGTTTGATAATCATAGTGGATAGTATATCTAGTCAATGTTGAGTATCTAACCACCATGCTTATAGGAATAAGAAGTAATCCAAATCAATGTTTTAACAAAATTCATTCTGTTTATGGAAATATAGAGAAAACCCTATGGACTATGGAAATATTTAAACCATGTTAACGGAAATGGGTAGTAAGCCCAATCCATTATGGTAAATTTTTAAACCACTTTATAGGAATTTTAAAAATTCCCAATCCACCAATGTACTCTATCCAAAATTTGATAATTGTCTTCTCTGTTATCATTAGAAAATGAATTTATTTTATATAATTATTTTTATTCCACGATCATATGACTGTGTTTTAATTTCATAGATCCTTATTACAAACATATGCCTCTAAACTCATATTACACATATTTTATGTAATGCTAAATCATTATTACATCAATCATTATATATAATATATGTTTTATTAGGAAGTATTATATTATGTTATATTTATGATCATTGATTATGTTTTGATACCCATATGTTAATTTTATTCTAACATATGATCTTAATTTAATATATAATATATTTATCATTATTGAGTGTTTAAGATTGATATTTCTTAAGTTTTCTATCTCTTAGAAAATTTTTAATCTCATTATGTATCAGGTATCTATAATGGTATCACATCAAAAAATATGTATGAGAGATATTGAAGAAAAAATATTTAATAATACATTTTTTGTAGTTTATATATGAAGAATCTAATGATTTATGTTATGGGACTATGTGTATATCTATTTGAAGAAAATTTCAAACAAGAAAAACAATGTAAATTCTATGTATTTTATACTAAGGTTGTATGGGTTGGATTTAATGGTTGTTTTTAAATATATTATTTTAGAACTAGATTTGGGGGTGTAGGTTTGGGGTATTTTTTAATTGAACGAGACCACATTTAATTATAAAAATAATAATTTAAATGTCCTTAATTTTTTAAAATGAAATTACATGATTAGACCTTATTAAAAAATATTAACACTCACATCTCGATAAACCCACCCTCATAAAATTATTTAATAATGTTTATTTCATTACTAAATAATTATTAATAGAAAATTACCAAGAATATTCTTACCAAAACTATATCTAGGCTTAATCATCTCCCATTATGAAAAAATATAAGCATGAAATATAATTTAGGGAAAAACCAACACATGTAAAAGAAAATGAGAAAAATGATGTATTTTCCATTGTTTTTTTCAGTAAGTCATCAATAAAATTCATAAAAAATTAAAAATTTCCTTCCAATCCACTCCTTATAAAAAACGATTCTTCAACAGAAACATTAATTACAATTACCAAATTTGTTAGACTAACAGTGAAACAATTTGAAACTCTATAAAAAAGATAAATAAATTCCCAAATGTATATAGCTTCTCAAGATAAGTAAATTCAGAAAGGATGTTAAAAAGTATAAATTTTTTGAAATATAATTCATTAATATATTGAAATGAATTAAAATTTAAAATAATGCAATATAAATAGTTTATTTGAAAATAATTTCTATAATAAAGGTTGTTAAAATAGATATCATTATTTGATTGTTTTTCAAATATGGTAATTTTTTTTCTATAAACCCATATAAAAACATGAAAAAGTTTTATTGGTAAAAAATATAATTAAAACATTGATTTTCATGAAAATTTTAATTACTGAAAAATTAATCTATTTAAATTCCAATATTTTCTAGAACTCAATTATATCAACACTAATGTGTCCTCTAATCCAATGGTGGTTGAATGTTCATTAACTAAAATTCAATTATTTTTAAAATTTTAATAAAAATATCTCCACATTATAAAATAATATAGGGTTTACAAAAGGACACTTAATAATGATTTTTTTAGAAAGTTGGTTTTTATAAAAAACTTGTTCAAGAGAAGAAAAATGTATATAAAAATATTTTTACATGGTAATATGAACATAAATAATTAAATAAAAGTTGGTTTCTATAAAATATACAATGAATCATTCAACCTATAATTCTTTAGAAGAATCCAAATAGTATATCCCCATCAATGAATTAAAAATTTATATTGTAAAATTTTAAGGATATAGGAAAAAAAACTAACATAGAATAAGTGATGATACTATAATTCTGCTTCAATAATAAAAATTCAATCCCATATAACTGTTGTAATTTATTCATCATTAAATGTTAATTAATGTTTTAATGATAATGTTTTACTATATAAAAAATCAAAATTACACCCATGGATGATTTAGAAGACATTCCAAAATAATATTTATTACCACATACCAGTCTAGAAACCATTGAAAATCTCCATAAAATTAATTAATAAAAATAAAATTTCAATTATATAAAAAATAAAATAATATCCTAAAAAGAAGAAACTAAAAACTAACATAACAGACATATTAAACATGAAATAAATTCATCATTCATTAAATATTAATATTATTTAAATATATACCATTTATAATTCTATAATTTTATAAAAAATCAATGAAATACCTATACAAATGAACAAACTATTCATCGTTACTTAATGTTATAGTGAAGTGAAACTAACCATAATTTTGTAAAATATAACATTAAAGTATATATATATATATATAAATAATATGTGATTATTTAATTATTTGACCAAATGACATATTAAATCTTGAAAGAAGAAGAAAACAATGAATATAGAAGAGGAATTGAAAATTATAAAAATAGGGAATGAAATGACATTATTAAGTGAGTGAAAACCTTTTTTATGACAACATGATTCATATATTATATATGTTATATAAAAAATAATAATAATAAAATGAAAAATCAAGATGATATGAATAGGATCATAATCCTCCAAAAGTAAAAACCATAACAAATAGATACCCTCTTAGTCAGGATTCAAGGGAACAACTGATCACCTATTTGATAAGGAAATATAATATAATAAAGGTGATATTCACATTGACCAAATATTTTACCCAATAATGGTTAATTGAATATTAATATCATGTAATGAAAAAAAATTTATAAAAATAACATGAAAAGATATAGAAAAAACACATCACATAGAGATTGGAACACAAAATCCAAGTATAGTAGAAAAAAAATTATAAATAACTCTTCTTCCACTCTAATTTATATAGAATACAAATTGTAATATTCTATTGTATTGATGAATACTTAGAATAAATCATCCACGATTGGAAATATTGTAATATAATGTTTGTGGTGTTTTATATAAGAGATATTTCATACATTACAACAATTTGGTTATCAATTTCATTATAATCCCCATGTATGGGTTTTGAACATTTGTTGTAATTTTGGAATTTCCATTGGTTGAGGGTCCACCCTTTTTTAAACTAATAATCATAGAGGAGTTAAAAAGTTATGAACATACTAAAAGAGATATTTTATACTCAGTATTTGGCAAGGAGGGAACCATGAGTTTTTGGTGAACACTTGGGAAAAGAAATGGCTTCCTAGGCAACCCATACAACCACCAGCTAGTGGGTTTGAGGAAAATAGATAACTAATGTCCTGGGTAGTAGCCTTATATAGCCACTGGGATCACTGAACATGTAGTGAACAACTATCTAACATGTGTCCTTGTTTGAGCATTTTAATTAAGTGTAGGTCCTTAATTTCACTTGGGACCTACCATTTGATCTTTAATTTAGGATTTTCGCACCTCCTTCATCCTATATACCTCTCCCACAACCTCCCCATTCATTCCTCCTTACATTGTAAATTTACTTCTTATATGGCCTATTTTATCTACCTTTAAATGAGATACAATTATTTAGGTCAGTCTAAAATTCCTTCTAATACCCTTATTTATTTATTTCACATTCTAATTATCCCTCTCCCTTTTAATCTTATATGAAATGTTATATGAAACTTTATGAAATTCTTCATATAATTCTATTCGAAGATAACCAAATGGCCAATATCATATAATAATATTATATAATATGGAGGTGGGGGTTATTAAATTTATCTCTTAGTGCTACATTAATTTTCTCAAGATTTGTGTCATTTCATTACACTATATTAAATATGCATCAACTAAATTTAGATTATATGTTCAAATTGGATTTTTTGATTGTTAAATTCCCCCTTATCATGTTATAATCCATAAAAAGGTTATTCTAATGGAGACACCTCTGTAATGTACATGGACTTGGATTTAGCTATTATAATAGTAATATATGTCTTTAAAAATGTAAGTGTATAATTTTAAAGTGATCAATATAAATGAAATAGTGACCATGAATTGGATTGTTTTTTAAAGTATAATTATGTTTTATGTGATCAAAAACGAAATTATGAGAAGAATAAATTGTTATGAAATTTAATTTCACAGTCATTTTTGTGGTAAAGTAATACGAATAATCATGAAATCATAATGACTTATTTTAAATTAATTTTTTCAGGAAATTGTATAATGATATCCAGAGAATTGGTGAAATAGTAAATGGAATGAATTGTTAATTGAAGTGATTATTGTTAAATATATAATATAAATAATGTTTTAAAAGTAAACTAATGATGAATTATCAAGGAAGCACTGAAATGGTAGTTTGTAATATCCTTTGTGAAATTTTGTTTCTTTTGGTTATACTCTAATTTATAATTTCTTATGAAGAGGTATTGAATAATAATATTGTGTAGGTTGTAAATACTTTAAAAGAGGTGGTTTCAATTACTCAAAAAGGGAGTTTCAGAATACTCCCATTGTGATGGTTTGAAAAACTCATAATTAACTTATGGAAACACTTGAATAGATGTCCATAGTGTTCAGGGTCCATGAGATGTTCTCAAAGACACGTTGGAACTGAATTTAAAAATTATTATCAAAAAATGTAATAGATGTTAGTAATGAAGGTTTTAAAATATATATTGGGTGTCATTATGGAGCCTGTAGAATATAGATTGTTTTATATATTTTTAATTTATAGTTAAACTGTTAAAGTGATTAATTACAAAACTTATGTAAGAAAAATTATTTTAACCTAATAATTTTTCAGACACCATTTATAGGGGTGTCCAAATCTGAACAGATCCGATTGAGTTTGGTAGGGGTGTGTCAGGTTATATGGGAGGTACAATCATTCCATGATCATTTTGTTCAGGTCGAGGTTTGAATTTGTTTTGTCAAATATTGAAAAAATCTTAACCCAATCCAACCCTACCAACCCGGCCATATTTATTTACAACAAATAATTACTAAAATTTTATATTCATTGGTAAATAAATAATAAAAATAATAGGTAATTAAAAATAAATTATTATTAACTTTTAGTAATTGAAAAAAACAAATAAAAATTAATATTAAAATTATATCAACTACCAATAATTAAAAATAAATAAAATAATAATAAGATTATACCAAAAATTTAAAGTTATTATAACATTGTATTTAAATTATATATAGGTTATTTTAACATCATATTTACATTATATTTACATTATAGAACATTTCAGTTATGTTATATAACATTATATAACATTATATTGTCATTATATAATATTCAATTTTTGTTATTTAAAAATATATTTATGGAAATATGACATTATAATATGAAAATGTAATGTTATTTTAACATTATATAACATTTTATTAAGTTATAAAATGTTATAATACATTTTATTTACATAATATTTATATAATATTTATCAGAAAATATTAATATTTATTTTCAATTTAATATATGAGTTTTCATTAATTTATATAATTTACTATATTTGTTTTATCTAGCTCCTCAAACCCCCCCCCCCAACCGAATTTGAACCACCATGGGTCAGGTCATGTATGGTCAATTCTGAAAAATGGTTGCAACTTGAACCAATAATGTTTTCTTGGGTTAGATCAAAAATCCCCTAGACCCGACCAAACCCAACCCCTGGACACCACTCGTTGTTTATGCTGACCCAAAAGGATGTACTTATATATTGATCAAACATTGAGGAAAATAGGTAAATAGGTAGATATCAATATCTATTCATATGATTTAGGTTTTTGGTATGGGTATATTATATGCTATCTCATTTGGAATGCCATGATTGAGTACTGTTAATGTTCTAGGGCCAGACATGGGACGAATTGTGGATTTTTGGTAGTTTCAATATTTTTTCCATCTTTTCTTACTAAAGGGTATGTCTCACCAATGTACCACATAATACCCTGATCACATTTTCGTAGATTATGTCATAAGCGGAGGTTTACCTGTGGTGATTTGGGGAATTCCTAGCTGATCATTGATATGTGGTTTGAGAAAGTGTGATGTCAAAAAGTTGTATCTAAGGATTTTAATTTTTTTTCTTATAACATGGGGAGATGGTAGACAGGTTTATATATTTTGTCAGGTATTGATAATGAATTCATGTTAGTAGGGATAATCAAGGTAAAGGGGAAAAATGTTTCCGATCATAATAATTAATTTTGACATATTTTTCTCATTGATATTTGGATATTTCACCTTGAGTGATCCACTTGTTTAGTGATTTTATATTTCATGGTATTTTTACTCATATACAATCATTGAAGGATTGTGTTTGTGTGTTCATCCAGTATTTTATAAATATATATATTCACATGAAATTCTTTATGCTAAGGACATATTTTTTTAGGTTGGACACATAATTATTATGATTTATATTAGACTATGATTATATATGTCAACATGATACAATCATATGGTTTATTAATACCTAACTATAAATAGGTGATTGGGTATTTAAATTTTTATTAGTGCATTAGATGGAATTTTCCCATATAAAATTGTGTTGTAATATAACTTGGTGAATTCCTTGTATGACCATTTGATGTATAAGAATTCCTAATTAAATAGAAAATTAAATTACATGTTAAATATAGTTCTATTAAAAAACATATAAGTTATTTTACATTTTTTATTATGAATGGAATCCTTTTTAAAATAGACATATGGAATTTTATATCAATTCATCTCATTTAATGTTATTATTTATTAATATTTTAAAATAGTGAAGGATAAATTGTGAATCCTAAGAGAATTGAATAAATAAATTCTAAATCATATAAGATATCAATATTTGAGAAGAGATTCTTAAAAATTTATGACAGGTAAAATGTTGAATAATTGAATGAGATACAATGTTCAACTAATGAAATGAAAAAAATATTAGTGATTTATGTTGCTTGTAGAAGTTCTATTTTTGACTTGACATGGTGTTTGGGTTATAGGGGTTGTTGTGAAAACCTGAGTTATGAGACCCCTATATAGTGATATGTGATTAATAGAATGGGTTATTTGTATGAATTATTCTTTAAACTATGTCGTAATATCTATTTAATTTATTGGGGCAGAACTTATGATTGTGTTGTTTTCCTTATGTATAAATAATGTTATCCATGATAATTATAGGTGGGGAAATAGAGAGAGAAGTGGATTCTAAAATCCTCTATGATTTGAGTTGAGTTAGATAACAAAGAGTTAGGTCTCGTATGATAATTCATTGGTCTATGAATTTTTTATTCATGGTCTATCATAGTATTCATTTACATAAATGATGGTGTTATGGAAGTTTATGTCTTTCAGATTATTAGAATATTGATAAGGGTTTTAGAAAGATAGAAAATTGTGTGACATTGAGATAGATACAAGTGTTATCCCATGAGTGGTGACCATTGTGGGGCTTGATTTATGGAATATTTTCTAGGGCTTAGTGACAATTGAATTCAATTTCAGAATAATTGAGTTAGTTTCTAATTATATATATTGATTATTGTGATAGTGTTATCCCATTAATGTGTATGAATTTAGAGATGTGAAGCATTGATAAATTATATTGTTTCTGGGATCAGTTCATATATGGTTCTTTTATGTGATGATGTTATTATGGTTAATATCCAAGAGATCGAGTCCCTTATATCTAGGATAGCTTCATAGTGATCTATGTTTCTGGTGAATTTCCCTTGTAGGTGTGGATATAATTTTAGAATGAGGTTGCAGTTTAGATACAGGATTTTGGTTTATGGAATTACACCCAAGATTATAACTGGTCATAATATTAGCTTTGATAGATGTAATATATTCATCTCCATTTATGTGAACATATTAGATTCCTATAATTATTTAATCCGACATGCCAATATCATGGTCTATTACCTAAAAATGCACATGAGCCTATGATTTATAATGCCTTACACAAGTGATTATGAGTCAATTTGTTAGGATTAATCATAGAAACGTTTCCAAGGATTTGACTTCAATTCGATCAAGTAGACTAAGATTGATCACCCATTATATTATAATGAAACCAAGAAGGTAGGTAATGATCACCTTTGAAGAGGATCAGAGGAATGGATAGTATATGATTTTATTGATAATAATTGAGGTCTTATATATTATCAAGTGATGTGATGGTAGTTGTTCCGTGATGAGATTTGGTTCAAGATAATATAGAAGAGATCCATTAGAACGTGAATGATATCAATAAGTGGTTTCTTTTAGAATGTGGTGAATGGAAATTCATAGCTGATTTCGGTGGGGCATACCCATAGATTTATACTGAAAAATAGTAATTTCTCAGATATCGTTATGATTTTGAGGATAGATTAGGGGAAATGACACAAAAAATTTGAGTTTAAACCTGAAGGAGTTATTGGTAGATGGAATAAAATGAGAATGAATTTTATGGAGTGAAACCCATTATTTATTGTTTTACCCTTTTTTAGTAGTTATTAGGGGGTGAGATAATGTCAATATATTTGTTGGGGAGAGAACCATTGGTTGAGTGAGGGAACAAACCTCATTATGAGATGAGTTTTGGTGAATTTCTATGAAGATATTCTTGTAAATTACCAATGACTTTTTTTTTTGTTTCAAACCTGCAACTTTGCTTTCAAAAGGAAGACCATATCTAACCAATTCATTTGGGGAGGAGTAGATAATAGGAAGTGATGATTGTTATTTAGTTGTATCGGCATGGAGAAAAGGAATATTATAATGTGGGGAGAATCATAACTATCTTAGGTGTGTGGGACATTTGTTAAAAAATATTTCGATACATTTATATTATGTCTTGGATCTGATCAGGTGAGGCATGCTAGAAACGACACCTAGTGCATCGATAGAATGTTGAAATTATGTTATTCTAGGAAATAATTTTTTTTAATCACCATGTTTTAATTTTTTTTATATTATTTAATACGAATAGTTATAAATACCATAGTTTAATTGATTAATTATAAATAGACACATCTGGTTTCATCGGATAGACTGGTGTTGTGATGCATTTTCATATTGTTTTAGAGATTCACATGAGAGGTTGTTCAGGTGACACCCTATCCTGAATCACCATGTCTGGGATAGAGTTCAAACAAACCTAATGTATGACTCCATATACACAAGAAAATTTCAACTACTATTCATGGTCTAAAATATGTAATTGATATAATATTCCATCATTTTCAATAGTTATACACCATAATAATAGATATGTATAGATTAAATCCCAAAAATAGAAAATTGAAATTGAAATGATAAATTATATATCAGATGTTATTCAAGGTTTTATAGAGTCTAATAAGATAATAAAAAAAGGTATCCCAAGTGTGTCAGGAAAACCTATGTATAGTATGGAAACTTGATCATAAATATACTTTGAAACATCTATTGAGAGTTAGTCCTTTTATTTACATTTTCAACATGAAACATCTTATTGGAAAATTTCAATTGGGTCCTTCCCTTCCATAGATCTCTAACCATATATCCTCTACATGTATCAAGATACCCAATAATTCTATGAGTATAATATCTGTAGTTCACTACCGATTCATTATAATCATATATATAAATTCATAAGATGTGTATACAATGAGAATAAGTTAATGTGAAACAAAGAATAAAATAATAATGTATATAGAATCCATGATATGGTTAATAGATAGAGCCAAAAAAATATCACTCAATGGTTATCAATTTTTTTTGCCACTAATCACCCATAAGAATAGTACATTTAAACCATCATCCACAGCGCAATGATGCCAAGTTTGTAGAATTTCAAGAACTCCACTTTCCAACCTCCATGCCATATCCATTTCTCCCCACCGTTTCAATACCAAAACAACCCAAACCATCAAATAAAACCACCACAACTTAGTTTCCCTACCATTCCACAAATATACAATCCACAACATATGATATTAAGCATGTTATAGAATCTGGTCCTATGAGAAAAAATTAGTTCAACATCCATAATTATCCATAAAAACTATAGTTATGATGTTCGATAAAATAAAATAGTTTAAAAATCTCCACCAATAAGGACTTATCACCCATGAGTAGTGAATCTTAGAATCCATTAAAAAAATAGTCCATTGGCCCAAACATCAGACTCCTAAACCCAAGTCTCCTATTGGATCCACTTGTACTACAAAAACCTAGATCAATGTGTACAATATTTTTTCATATCAATTTCCCACTCCTATCAAAACAATTACTTGTTTCTACACAAATGATGAATCTAGTTCCAATATAAGGTCATTTATTTGATCACATGAATATATTTATGTTAATACCTTAGAAGCTGAGAGCCCTAGAACAAATCATGCATGCCTTGATATTATAGTTGAATATTATAATGGTATGTCCCTATTCTAAAAGGAATTATAATATTAAATGGTACCACTAATATTAGTTTTATAATCCCTTTCTTGTACAAATTATAATTCCCCAACCATGTAAAGAACCACATGAAAACCATATTACCCATAAAGTACTCATAATGTAATAACCTCTTGTTGGAATATAATCATCTTCTACTAAGAGTTGTAACATACAAATTATAGATAAATTTCTGCAAATCAGATGTCTCCCACACCATAAAACAATGAATAATGATTTACTTGCTAACATTGTGGAAAGATAGTGAAAAGAGACATAGATGATTAGAAAGGGACTCAAAAGATTCCATTTAAATTAAAACCTAAAAATCATAACATTAAAGAAACATGACCATGGAGTGATGATCATATTCTAATAAATTAATGTCTTGGATTAATTCTCAAATAATATCCACTAATATTCATTTTATAATCTTTATCTTTATGATGATTTATGGATGATATTGCATGCATCATTTCAATTTAATCCCCAAAAGCCTTATTAAATCAATAAAAAAACAAGACGTAAAGTGATGACCATTATCTACTGTGATACTAAAAGGAACTACATGTAGTCATAAAATTTCCTTAACATAATACATTCCCAAATAATATATAGATAGATTTTATTGGATAAAAAAAAGTGTTTCAAAAACATTAGTGGATCAAATATCAATCAAAAAATATCTCAACTTCTCAAAGTCCTTGGAATCCCCATCATGAAATCAATATCCATATTATTTCACATATAAAGGGGCAAGAGAAGAGGCTGAATTAACATAACATATCACTAATTATCCTTCGTGAACCATTGATTTTTCAGAAAATAAGAGATTTACCCCAGGATATCTCTCGTTATTTCTAACTACAATAATTGTCTCCTAATACACCGATACAACTATTTCAAACAATGGTGTGATTCCTAATAATAGGAATGGGGGTACCACCTCAATTTTTCCATTATAGATGTAGTAATCCAAAATATACAATGATTATAGTTTAACTTGTACACTATCCATAGACCATACATGAACTAGGTCACCTGTTACTAATCATTCCTGCATCACCAAGAATTCAACATCAATTTCATGGATTATTTTACCATGTTTACAAATTTCAATAATAATAAAAATAGAGAAGAAGATATTACTTCATATTCCTCATATTAATCTACTAACCATTTAATCAATGAGCTCATAATTTAATTTTTATCCTCTAATTAAATTTTTCTAAGATCTATGAATTTCCTCAAGAGAGAATCTATAATGAAATTAACATTCCCTTGACTATAACCCATCATAAAATTAAATATCAACAAATATTGTTCCTAGAGAATTTGTTAAATATTAATGACCTACAAAAAAAAGATGTAACACAAGCTCTTATGATATGTTTATTTGATAATTTTTTCATGTATTAGATTATGCTTCCATCAAATTTGTGTATATACAATATCTTTTATCTTTATGTCATGTGTATGGCATTTCTGATCATGGGGTCGAATCTGGAGAGACCCATAAGAAAGTACATAACCAGTCTATATTAGAAAACCTCTAATACTAATAAATCAGGAATCATAATATATTTCTTCACCAATTCCTAGATTTGGATAGACTATAAAAATATATTATATTAATATCATCTGTATCTTTAGGAAGACCTTTTTCCACTGGTTTGTCCATTTAAATTTCACTCCCATTTCATATGACCTATAATGGGTTCTTCAAAACATGATAAATCATGAATGAACCGTTGATAGTGTCCAACGAACACAATGATACATATAATATCAAACATATTCCAAAATAATTACCATGAAATCACATTTTATACATTCTAATGGTCAAGAAAAACTCTTACCTCAATGATCACATTCCAAAGTAAACAAAGACCTTGTATTAATAAGTGTCCCTTTGAGAGTATTACAATGAGATTATTTTCATAATGTCTAGTTAACTCAATATATAGGGCTCCAGTATCCATCTCCAAGGTCCACCCTTATTTCATTATATCATTAATAGTCACCATATTGACGGAGTTATAAAATAGATGTAATATCCTATTTTTGAGATCCATGAACACCAATGGTGCATTCATCGGATTAATAGAATTAAAATATACTCATATAGTCTATATCTACTCATGAATTATATTATTGGGATATCAGCCTCACTAAACTGATGCTGGTGGTAGAATGATCATTATTTATTTTTAGAGAACAACCATGATCCCTGTAACTAATTAAACAATTCATCAATCAAATAAGTAAATAAATACATTTTCATCAGAGTAATATTGTTAAACGTTCTATTATATAAACATACTAAAAACAACCATATTCATTCTATGAAGACAACACTAGAGAACCCCATAGAGGTGAAATTTTTATAATAAATATTTTTTCTTATAGATCCATAAATTTAACCTTAACTTTATTTTACTCAGCTAATGAAATAACATATAAAGGAACCATTTTTGGTGTTCCCTCATCGTGATTTTGATCACAAATTTAATAATTTCACAATGAGGGAGCCCTGATAAATCATCTGTAATGAATTCTGATAAAGTACCACTGTAGGAGTAAAATAAGGGATATCTATTAGCTCCAATACAATAGACAAGCCTACTACATGTGTTGTGATTAATCTAATATGGATTTGTTCAAGTACCAATATTTAAACACCGACATCCCAGTTACTAGTCATTAGAATATTCTCACCCTTATTTATAATAATGGATACCCATTTCCTATTCCCTTATTGTGTTCCTGGTAATAGGTCAACCAGTCCAAGATAAAGATTATATCAAAGTAATTATTTTCAAGAATCAAGAAATTTTGTAGACATGAATAGATGGAAACTACTACTAGACATTATGGGAATATATGAAGATGATTCAATTTCCACCCAAATGGAATGAGAAAAAATAAAACCCAAAATTCCACTTGATCAACAAGTCCAGTATAGAAACAACTTGATTAGAAATAAATGAATCAAATTTTCATTTATGATGAAAAGACGATGGTATTCTATATGTAATCATGGTCGAACCTCTAATAGATTATTGTCCCTGTTATCCATCATCTGGGACATTTTATAGTACATGTGTAACATCCAGACCTAGTTTCTACACAATATATCCCCAAGCCAGTCGGTCACATGACCTCAAGCATGCCTCTCCATATGCTAGAGACAACTAAATTGTAGCAAGGGTCTAGAAAGTCAGTCATGGGGAGACTACTGCCATGTCCATCAGAGTAAAATACCAACAATAAAAGATAACAAATAGAACAAGCATATTTAAATCATAATGAATAACAATGTTTCAAGATGACCAAAAAAGTAAGTACAATTTTCAACTGAAAAGGATAACATGCTATGCCAATACTAGTGTAAAGTGTCTATAATTAAATTGAATGTAATGAAACTATTAATCCCGAAGTGGTATCTGAACCACATGCACTCCACTCATCCAAGCACTATAAAAAATAAGAAATACATCATTGTACCTTTTCCCTTATCATTTCGTGAAATAATATAATATATTCAGGTAACAGTTAGGAATCCAGAATAGGATGTGAGTACAACTCAGTAGGCTACCACAAATGTTATCAAAAAAATTTGAATGAAAATATAGTGTATGCAATTATATAAATAAATATGAACAATGAAAAATAAATATTTATCACATTACAATTTATTATTTATTTATTCACCTATTAACTTCAGGGTTTCTATGGATACTCATACCTCAATACTAAATTCATCTCATACCAGATCCTTAAGTATTCCTTATGTAATATCATATCTTCATACATAATTCTTTCAAGAGCATGAAGTATTAATAGGTGCTATGATATATCAGAAACTAATTTGACTCAAATCAGAGTTTGAAATATTCTCATGTGAGTTCATAACTCGGAGTTCCAACACATCCATTCTTTAACATCAAATTTATAAGCCACATTTTCAAAAGTTACAAATATCACAAACTTAAGTAAGATGACCATGTTTCCATGATTAATCCTTAATTGAATTACCTTGTTCCATTTATATTTACTCATATGTAATATGTCCATGTTACCATTCTTAATATTTGATAAAGTGACCATATTCCAATTCAATTTACTCATAAGTATAATGACCATGTTACCATTTATAATCCTCAATTTAGAATGACCATGTTCACATTAATTCACAAATAATTAATTTAGAATTAATTATCTACATCACATCAATTACCAATACAAGAATTCGTTAAATACATCAAATTCATTAGTTAACACAATAATTAACTAAATAAATTGATTCCATTAATTAATGAAATAATAATTTAACCAATATCACAATTCATATCCCATACTTAATTTTCCAGAATTAATTATCTCATTCTAAATCTCAACTCGTTATAATTAATCCCATAATTAAATATCAAGATCATAGCCTTAAAGAACATAATTAATTCCCAATTAATTATATCCACTTAAGCAATTAGATAGCTCATAATTAATATGGTATCCCACCTTTTTACTACATAACTTTTTATTACATTTTACAAAAATAGGATCTTTAAATTCTAGTGTCTTTGAAATCAGGAACATAATACATGAAAAAATATAAAACATTCTTCTAAACCACTCATTATGCTTCATCATAGGTTCATCCTATGTAAAATTACTACATCTCATTTCCTGGTGACATACATCAAAGGAAAGGTTGCGTAGAAAGATCAGTAAGAAAAACTAGTGGAACAATTGACATGTGATCTTTAGAAATATTAATAAGAACATGATATATATCATAAAGGCATGAGAAATAGACGAATAATAATATCATAATAAATATACATGAATAATAACATGAATATATGTCTACAACATTAAATTTATACATTCAGTAACATAAATCCATGGTTCATCCCTAAGGTGTCAAAGAAATTACCAAGGTTATTCACCAATGTATCGGGAATCTTGTCATCTCTAGAAATTAACTTTTTTACCCAATGCATTGGAGAACTATAAAGGAGAACCGTTAATATTTATTTAATTTCATGTTATATACATATATAATTATCAAACATTTCATAATTAACCCAAATAGAATAAAACAAATGGGTTTTATTTCAAAATTGTGATGGTTTAAAAGTGCTTTAAAATAGGATCATTATGTCATTTATAACTCATGGAAAGGGAGTGAGGGTTATATGTATGTCAATTAAAGAATAAAATATAAAATTTTTTATATTAATGATCACTCATATAAACTAAATAGTTGTGGGTATTCACATAAATAAACAAGAGAATTTCATGAGGGAGAGCGACATAAATTTTGGGATGTAATTTCTACAGCATAAAAACTATATAACATAGCTTTATAAAATATTTAAAAGAGAGGGGACAAGAGTCACCCACTAAAATATAACTCATTATAAATTTTATCTATAGAATAAAAAATAAATAAGATCATGTTATGTATATTTGAAAGAAATACCATATGAGAATGAAACCTGAAGGAAAAAAGAAGAAGCAATTTCTTTTACGAAAATTTGGCAACCTAACGACGTCACTTAAAGATTCAAAAATAATAATTTGATGAGAGTGAATGGGGTATCTCAAAATATATAAATAAAATTTAATGTAGTAAAGATATATAATAACAAAACCTCACATAATAATATTGTACTATAAGACGTAACAAAAAGGAAGTCATGACTTAAAAGAGGAGGGTGAAAGGATCCCTTACCCTGAAGAGTAAATTCCAAAGGTTGAAGGTCGGGACCACGAGAGGCTTGAGGGAACCTTGGGAGGAATAATTGGTAAGTAAAAAAGAAAATAAATTCGTTGAAGAGGATTTTTAAATGAAATAGATGAGGAAATCACTTGGTATTTATAGGAGAATTGAGGGAATAAATTATTAATTTCCAAGGGACACCTCTTCAGTGGTATTAGAAAACCCATGGGTTTTACCTTGATATTTTCCATGGTATTAGCCACTTGGGACACCTCATATCATATATTACTATTAATAAATCTTCCATATTGATTACATAATTATTACATCATTAATGATGTCATTAAACAGAAGAAACTCAAAACTGTATTTTTACTATTCATCGAAAATTCAACTGTTTCAGAAAAATCCCAAAAATTCACCCTAACCTAATATTGATGCTCTGAAGTAAAAAATTAACTCCATTTTATGAAAATGATTTTCTAAACATTTTTAATTTATTTTTTAAATTAAATCATTATTTATTCCAAAAATACAACTTTAAAATGATAACTCGTTTTGTAACTCATTAAAAAAATTAATCAAGGTCCCATAAAATTATTATAAAACCATAATACAATAATGTAAAAAAACATTATTTCATATCTTGAAATTACATTTCCATTTTGAATTGTTAAATTAACTATAAAATTGTATATAAAATATTTATGACATACAAAAATACCAAAACAGATACTATGATAGTTTTTTCACTTTAAAGATGTTTAAATTGTATTTAAATATTAATGGGTGAATTTTCTATTTTTTATCTAATTTACTATTCATTTATATTTATACGGGTATGTAACTATTCATAGTTTACTATTCACTAAAATCAAATTGATCCTATTAGACTCTAAATTTCTCACTGATCACAACTGTAGAAGACCGTTTTTTGAAAATCATTTCACACTATTAATTATTTAAATTTACATAAATATTTTAAAATACACATTTTTCAAAATTCATCAATAATGTACATCTTATATTTATTCAAATATTTGAAATTCACAAACTTTACCATAATAAGAAATAAAAGTTTTTATTAATATAAATGGATTACACAAAGAAACCAAGGTCTCGTTACATAGCATCTTATAACACCATTATAGGAACTAAGTGTAAGGTGTGATATGGTGATAGAATCTTGGGGTGGATCTGAAAACATTTCCTGAGTCATGATTTCAATCTGTTTGAACTTCTCCCTTTGGTGATTTCGTTCAAGATTCATATATTGAGGTTCGTCTTGGGCTTGGTCTGAAGTAAAGTCCAGTGATGCTACCTCCTTCCCAATCTTGGACAGATGGGCTTCATATGGCCCTGAGTCTACTTGATGATGCCATTGACTCTTCTTTCTCCATTAATTAACCAAGATCATTTGAATTTATAAACAATAATTGTAACTTTAAGGATTTAGTTTCCTATAGTCTTATTGTCCAAGGACCATATAATAGTCAAAACCTAACAGTCTAATTTAATTATACTCACTACATTAATTAAAGGATATAGTTATGTTTAGTATAAAATAAAATAAAACAATAATTTGGGAAATAAATATTATTAAAAAATTTGGGTCATTACATTCATCCCCCCTTAAGAAATTTTATCCATGAAATTTTAACATGTACCATATGAAGAGAAAAGGTGTGGGTACATCTGCCTCATAGACTACTCTGTTTCCCACATGGCTTCCTCACATTTGTGGTTCTTCCATAACACCTTAACAATGTGAGTAGTCTTGTTGCATAGAACCTTGTCTCTATGATCCAAGATCTCCACCGACTTCCCCTCATAAGATAGGTCATGTTCCCATTGTACCAACTCTAGATTTAGTACATGTGAAGGGTCAGTTATGTACTTCCTCAATAGGGACACTTGGATGACATCGTGAACTTGTGTTAGATTTGGAGGAAGTGCAAGAAGATAGGCCACAACTCCCACATAGTCAACGATTTTATAGGGGCCAATATACCTCAGGCTGAGCTTCCCCTTTTTCCCAAACAACATGACTCTCTTCCAAGGTGAAATACAAAGAAAGACATTGTCACCAACATCAGACTCCAAGTCCCTTGGACGTTTGTCGGCATAGCTCTTTTGATGAATCTGAGCATCCTTAATGTGTTGCTGGATTACATGGTTATTTTTTGTCATATCGTGCACAAGATCAGGCCCAAGAAGGTCTCTCTCATCAGCTTCTTCCCAACATGTATGAGTTATACATCAATTCCTATATATATATTAATAGGGTTCCTTTTTAATTCTCAAGTGGAAGCTGTTGTTGTACGATAACTTAACTGAAGGCAGATGTTGATCCCATCCACCTTTAAATTCTATTTAGCATGTTCTCACCATGAACTAGAGTGGTTGAATAGTCAATTCAGATTGGCCATCAGTTTGGGGGTGATAGGCCATATTGATATTCAATTCAGTGCCTAGAGCTAGTTGAAGACTTCTCCAGAATTTTGATGTGAACCTTGGATCATGATCAAATATGATAAAAAGTGGAACTCCATGTAGCCTTACCACTTCCTTCGCATAAGTCCTGTAATGTTAATAAAGAGATAAATTTTCCTGAATGGAGATAAAATGGGAAGTATTGGTGAGACGGTCCACAATAACCCATATCACATTGTTTTCTTTGGAAGTTCTCAGAATACCAGTGACAAAGTCCATAGTGATATTGTCCCACTTCCATACTGGTTTGGGTAGTGGTTGCAATACCCCTTTAAGAAGTTGTCACTCTGCCTTCACTTACAGACATACCAGGAACCTAGAATTTTAGTCAGCAATCTCCCCTTTCATGTTATCCCTTCCAATAATGATCATGAAGGTCCCTGTACATTTTTGTGCTCCCATGATGTATAGAGAAAGTAGAGCTATGAGCCTCATCCATTAGCTCATTCATTATTTCCAGAATATATGGAACACTTAGTCTTGTATGAAATTTAAGTACACCTTCTTGATCAAAATTGAACTCAGGAAACTTTCCATCCTTCACAGCCTCAAACAACTTATATGACCAAGGAATTTCTTTCTGATATTTATTTATCTTCTTTAGTAATTACGGTTGGGAAATTATTTGGGTTAGGTTGGATGATATCCCTTCCTTTATAATTCCCATGTCCAGTTTTACTAGGTCATTGATTAATGGATCTCTTTGAATCCTCATAATGGAGAGAACAACTCGGTCTTCCCTGCTTAATGCATCAGCCACTTTATTTGCTCTTCTGGGGTGATAATGAATTGAACAATAATAGTGTTTAAGAAGTTCCAACCATCTCCTCTGTCTCATGTTCAATACATTTTGTGCGAAAATATACTTCAAACATTGATGGTCTATATATATATATAACATTTCTCCCCATAAAGATAGTGCCTCCATATCTTCAGAGAAAAAATGACCACAACCAGCTCCAGATCATGTGTAGGATAGTTCTTCTCATGGGTCTTCAACTGTCGAGATGCATAAGAAATGACCTTGTCATTTTGTATCAAGGCGCACCCAAGACCTTTCAAAGATGCATGGCTAAATATAATGAATCCATCAACACATGAGGGTAGAGTTAACACGAGTGCAGTAACCACTCTCTTCATCAGCGCTTGGAAGCTTTCCTCACACTCTTTTTCCTAGATGAACATGACCCCTTTTAAAGATAACTTGGATAATGGATTATAATGTCATTAAATGTTTTTCAAAAACCTCCTATAATAACACACTAATCCAAGGAAACTAAGAATCTCAGTTATTGTAGTATGTTAAGGCCACTCCTCTATAACTTTTTTCTTTGAAGGGTCAACTATGATTCCTTCATTGGTAACAATGTGCCCCAGGAAAGCAACTTGTTGTAACCAGAATTCACATTTACTGAACTTTCCAAAAATACTCTCCTTCCGTAAAGTTTTAAAAATAACCCTTAGATGATCCTCATTCTCTTTAAGACATTTTAAAAATATCAGAATATCATCAATAAAAACTACCACAAAGTTATCAAGGTAGTTATTAAAGACTCTATTTATCAAATCCATAAAAATAACAGTTGCATTAGTCCGTCCAAAAGGCATAACAACAGACTCATAATGCTCATATCTTTATTGGATGGTAGTTTTTGTAATATCATCTTTCTTCACCATCAATTGATGATAACCATATCGAAGATCAATCTTAGAGAAGAATTGAGCCCCGCGAAGTTGGTCAAATAAGTCATAAATTCTTGGAAGAGGGTATTTGTACTTCACTATGATCCCATTCAATTCACTATAATAAATGAAATTCTGCATTGAACCATCCTTCTTCTCTACAAATAAAATTGGTTCTCCCCAATTGAGACACACTAGGTCAGATAAAACCTTTCTCCAAAAGATCTTGGAGTTGTTTCTTTAATTCCACCAGTTCTATATTTTCCATCCTATATATTGTCTTTGATATCGGATGAGATCCAAGTATGATTTCAATGTAGAACTCTACCTCTCTTTCTGGGGTAGGTTTGGGTAACTCTTCATAAAATATGTCGATGTTTTCCTAGACGATGGGGACAATTTCTATCCTCAAACATTTATTTCCTTATTCTTATTTACTGATCAACTCCATAAAGAAGGATATAAGTTGTTCTTAAATACAAAGATCATGTTGAGATATCTCTACTGGGAAGATAGCTTTAAGTTTTCCATTCAACACTACTGATATTTCCTTGTTTCTACATTTTATCTTAGCATTATACTTTGAGAACCAGTCCATCCCTAGTATAATGTCGAATTCCAACATGGGAATGACTACTCTATTTTCAATAATATTGTGCTCACTAATGTCAGTACTAGAGTTTCTAAACAATGACGATTCTTGGATAATCCTACCAGGAATATTTAATGATAACTCTAATTATAGAAATTTGGGTGGTTGATTATAAATTCATTGCAAACTTGGGGTAAATAAAGGAATACATAGAACCAGAATCAAACAAAGTATATGCTAGATTTTAGAGAACAACAAGAGTACCTTCTACCACATTATTTGGAGCTTCAAAATCAGCTGTTGTGATAGAAAAAGCATGAACTTTCTCCCTTGGCGGTTGCTGAGGATGATGGTGGTTCCCCTCCACTACACTTAGATTTGGACACTGATTGGGAAAGTGCCCATGTTGTCCACACTTAATGCACTAGACATTAGGTAGGGCCTGCACCATCTTCCCCATTTCGTTATTGTTTGGATGTTGATGTTTCACCTCACTATGAAAATTTCCCACAATATGGCCATCTATTGCACACTTGTTCCATTTCCTGCTCCGGAGAAGGCAGTCCCCCGAATGCTTCTTCCCAAATTTATTACATGTGGGACATTTCACTTTATTTCCTCCTCTTCACTGGTCAAAGGTCCTCCCTAAGCTGGGATCTATCTAAATGTTTTTTTCGCATTTGATTTATGAGAGCAATGTATCTCAACAAACTCTAGTTCGACTTTCATTGCACTCCATACAATCAACTCATAGTTGTCATAGTCTCTGTTGGCTAGATTCTTCTATAGATGAGGTCTTAGTCCACTGATGAATATATCAACCGTACCATTAGGATCCATGAAAAAGCAAGAGGTATAACAGGAAAGTCTTGTAATTTCCATTTGTAGCTTCCCACAGATTCATTCACCTTCTTCTTCAGCACGATAAACTCCTTCTCCATTCATATTCTCATGGAATGAGGGAAATAATTACTGAAGAAGATCCTTCTGAACTCATCCCACTCTATAGCATCAACCTCCACTCTTGGCCTCATGTTTTTAATCAGTTCCCACCACTGATTAACTTATCCTTCTAAACAGTAGAAAGTTAGGGTGAACTTTTCGTACTCTGAATAGTGGAGCATATAAAATATATTCTCTATAGAGATAATCCACTATTCAATAATCAATGTGTAAGTCGATCCAATAATGTTTGGTGGTCGTTGACACATAAATGTCTCAATAGAATGTTTTTCCCTTTGAGGTGAGATCGGTCCCTCATCTTGATTCAAGTTATTTTCCATTACTTGTTTCATTTGGTTCATCATTCGCATGAATATTTCAATTCTAGATTCCATGGGAGGGCCGTCAGTGCATGGTCCATTGCGGTCACCATTTTCACTGTTCCTCCTATTGCCCGCCGTTTTATAAAAGAATAAAACCTTAGTGAGAAAATTATTTCATTTATGAATATTTTAACTACAAAGGATTTTGTGTCTTAAAACATCATGTTTAAACAATTACATTTTTCTATAATTCATTCATAGTGATTCATAAAAAGTTTGTGATTAACCAAAAATATCCCATAGGAGTGTCGTAACCAAGAGTGCAGCAAGGCCCATTGTCGTGCACCAATTCCCATTTGAGTCTAGCTCAAAGTGGTGTTTTCGGGTTTTACCCCAATGTACATATGTGCTAGAGCCACCTCTACCTGCTCGTAACCAGACAAGGATTTATTTGTTTGATAAACCACTTACTCAATAATCACCAAAAAATACCAGGAATTATTCCTATATTTAAACATTTATATAGGGTTCTTCCTAATGTCTTCAAAGCCTAATACCTATAAATAACTAAACAATCCTTTGATACCAACTATGGCATCCCACATTTTTATTATATAACTTTTCATTACATTTTAAAAACATAGGATCAAGAAAGTCTAATGTATTGGAAATCAGGAATATAATACATGAAAACACCATAAAACATTCTTCTAAACCACTCGTAAGGCTTTATCATAGGTTCATCCTAGGAACAATTACTACATCTCATATCCTTGATACATACATCAAAGGAAAGGGTGAGGAGAAGGCTCAGTAAGGAAAACAAGTGAAACAGTTGACAAGTGATCTTGAGAATTATTAATAAGAACTTGATATAAATAATAATGGCATGAGAAATGGAAGATTAGAAATAATGTAACATCCTAGATCTGAGTGCCACACAACGGGTTCCCCGAACTCAGTTGGTCAAATGACCTCAAGCCCATTTCCCCAAACGCCCGAGGCTACTAACTAGCAGTGAGGGCCTAAGACTGATAGTGGGGAAAATGTGTCCTCATTTGTCAAAGTGTAGCATAGAGGAAAAATATAAACCTACAAAACCGGAAGCAATAAACATATAAAAACCGGAAATGAAAAATATAACTGAAGTAAAAGATAACCAATAGTCATATACATGATGACGCAACATGTATCTAATTATAAGAGAGCAGCCTATAGAGGATACACTACAATCTGATACAATAAAGCACAAGGTACAAAGTATAACAAAACAAAAAAAGGTAGTGTAATTGGAACACAACAACATCGCAAGCCTAGACTGGATCCCATGCCCTCCTACTCCTCTGAAACAACCATGTACCTATATAGGAACCCTTCCCCTTATCAACACCTACAAAAATATAATCAAATTGTGCCCAAGATATGACCCAATGTGGTGTGTGAGAATTAAATCCCTATAGGCAACCACCAAAGGCCCATGCACAACTGTCAGTGAAAATGTGCAATAGTAGTGTGCAATAATGAAATGCAGTAAACTAGGAATTACTTAAAAGTAACCATTTAAACTAGTTACATTTCAATTTTAATAATTATTTATCAATTCGATATAAATGAATTATGAGTTTTCCAAGACTCACCCTCGCCTGACAACTTCTTATACATTTCCACAGTAGACACCACAAAAGGCTATATAATAATTAGTGGATAATAATAATACCAAGACAATGCTTTAGCTTGGTAGGTACAACATAAGAAATCACCACATTTTATATTCAAGTAAACATTGTCCTTAGGCATGAAAAACCTTCTCTCAGGTAAGTAGAAATGAAACCCTCAGGTGACTACCCTCAGAAATAACGAATATTTTTATTAGGCATATGAAATGTCACCCTCAGACACAAAAGCTACTACCCACAGGCATAAGAAATGTTTCCCTGAGGCTAAACCAAACACTGCTATTAGGATAAGAAAAAAAATACCCTCTGGCTAAAGAAAACAATACCCTAAGGCATTATATATGAAAAGCAGGTAACCAGGCCAAGCCCAATGAACAAGTTTGAAATTGACATATGTTTCCTCTCAAGAAAAATTAAAACTTGATAAAATCACGGAATACCCATGAGTATCATGAACAAATGACTAAGCAAGGGCAACACACCCTCGGGGTTGCCCTTGAACAAAGAAATGATCCTAAAAAACAGTGTATACTTATTAATTAGACTACCTATAAACTTCTATGTTTCTCGACAGTCCAGGCCTCAGCCATATGACACCTCGATCATGGGCGCGTGGCACAACCTTACAAAAAAAGCAACTTGAGGTTGGAATTAAACACAAGGACACCTACCTCGATCTCCTCTGATCGATATACGTGAAAGGTGCCTCCCAAAACGACCATGAACGATGTATACCTAAGATAAAAAATTACTCGTTCAAACCTAAATAACAACCCTTAGCTAATGAATTGGAAGGATATAATCAATGAGTGGTAATGACATATCTGAACGGTTCAAAAGTGATCAATAATGGAAGAATAAAAGTCTTAGTGATCGATCGGGAGCTCCTCCAAGTCTCGACCACCTGTCCCGCAGTTCCTAGTGATTCCTCTGCCTCCTCAACTGAATGATGAGTCTACTACCTATTTTTAATGAAAAAACATAACTACACGGCATGTACTCTCAAATACATGGCATGTTCATTCTTTTTAAATTGTTCCTCTAGCGGCTACTTTCCACCGTCTCATTGTTCATCTGTTGACCTGATTACATGACATGTATTACTAAGTACACGGAGTGTACTATCATTCATCTGGTGGCTACTTACACCGCCTTACTATTCAGCTACCGATATATCACATGCAATGTATTACTAAGTACACGCTGTGTTGTTAGTTTTTACACTCTTAATCATTGAAAAGCCTACGCACCCTATATTCTCATCCTAAACGGCCAAAGTACACAACATGTACCCATAAATTTTGGATTTTCTCCCATTTCCCTTGTTCTATGAAAAACTCTCAAGGAACAAGGAAATAAAGAAAATCGTACCTCATGAATAAGAACCAGGTTATTACAAACTTAACCCTTAAATAAATTCATCCCCGAATCGCCCATCAAAGGGTGGTGAAGATAAAGCTTAGAACAATTCGGGAAACGTGGCACATAAATCGGTCTCCCGCTCCCAGGATTCATCCTACACTCGACCATGCTGCCATAGCACCTGTATGAGAGGAACTGACTGGCCTCAGAGAACCTTCGTTCTCCTATCAAGAATAAAAATTAGATGCTCCTCAAAGGATTACTAAAACTGAATTTCAACATCCTTGGGATGAAAAACCTGAGATGGGACTAAGTGAAAACAGGGTAGATGAGATATGTGGAAGACATCCTGCATGGCCTAGGATCTCTATGGTAACTGAAACCAATAAGAAACCAGCCAGACTCTCTCCAGAATCTCAAATGTCCTACATACCTCGGTGAATGTTTCCCTATCTCCTGATCCGTCTATGTCCCAAACTCAGTGAATCACAGAAGAAAACCTTATCCCTGACCACAAACTTCAAGGGTCACCTGTGGTGATCATCATAAGATTTATGATGAGACTGTGCAGTAGCCATCCACTTCTAAATCAACTAGACCTCTTCTAAAGTCTCCTACACGAGACGTCGTCCCAGTAAAGCTGCCTCACCTACCTCCAACCAGAACAAGGTTGATCAACATGGACTACCATATAAATCCTCTTAAGGTGTCATCCCAACAGTTGCCTAAAAACAATTAATGTAGGAAAACTCTACCAGGGGTATGTGATTCTCCCAAGACCCCCATTGTCTAGGACGCATTCACACATAATGTCCTCTAGCACCTATATTGTATCCTTGGACTGGCCATCAGTTTGAGAGTTGTAAGCTGTACTCAGAAGCACTTGTGGATCTTGTTCCCTCTGAAAGGTCTTCCAAAAACGAGATGTAAAATAGGAGTCTCTATCTAAAACAATAGGACGAGGGACCCCATGAAGACGTAATACCTCTAGCATATACAACCCTTAATCTTGTCAATAGTTAAGGTCTCCTTGAACGGAAAAAATTGAGCTACCTTCGTATGGCTATCCACTACAACCCATACGAAATCATTGTATCGAGGTGACCTCGGAAACCCAGCCATGAAGTCCATCGTGAAATAATCCCATTTCCACTCCGAAATGGGTAACTGTTGTAATAGTACAACTGGTCTCTGATGCTCTTCCTTCACTTGCTGACAGGTGGAACATCTCATAATAAAACAAGATACCTCTCTTCTCATACCCGACCACCAATACTGGTGTCTCAAGTCACGGTGCATTTTGGTAACTCCAGGATGCACTTCCTAAGATGAAGCATGAAATTACCACATTAACTCCTCGCGTATAACCCCAGGAACCCACACTCATCCATGGATACACAAAACCTCATCATCGTCCATCATCTACCCTGGAGGAGGGTCCTCTCTTGCCACCGCATCTCATAGAACTAGGCCTTCTGAATCAAATAGATGTCTTATCCTCACTCTATCCCGGATGGTAAAAGTCACAGCTAAGGATGAATGATAGGCCCACCCCTGACAATCATGCACCTCCAAATGAATCTTGGAGAACAAATCCATAAGCATTCACTCACCACTCGCCTCCTGCACTGCCTGGACCAGAGTTCTCCTACTCCATACATTAGCTACTGTGTTACCCTTACCAGGTTAATAGACAAACGCAATGTCGAAGGACTGAAGGTATTCAACCAACCATCATAGTCTCAAATTCAAGTCACACTGGGTAAAGATGTATTTAAGACTTTTTTGGTCCTTAAACACCCCAAAATGTTTTCCCAAGAGATAATGTCTCCAATAGCATAACGCATGAACAACTACAGCAAACTAGATATCATGTATCGAGTAATTCTTCTCATGTGGCCTCAACTACAGAGACCCGTACGCAACTACTTGACCACCATGCATCAAGACTACTCCCAGCCCAATACCTGATGCATCACAGTAAACTGTATATCTCTTCCCTTGATCTGGAAGTATCTGGACTGATGCTGATGTCTACCATCCCTTCAGCTTCTGAAACATTGTCTCGCAAGCTTCTAACCAATATAACTTCATACCCTTCTTAGTAAAACCTATCAATGGCACTAATATGCGAGAGAAGTCCTATATAAATAAGTTATAGTAACTCTCCATCCCCATGAAACAATGTATTTCAAACACGTTCTTAGGATGCTCCCAGGAAACTATTGCTCTCACTTTTTCTGGGTATATCGCAACTCCTGCCTCTGATATAATATGACCTAGGAAGTGAATCTGGTCCATTCAAAAGGGACACTTTGAGATCTTAGCATATTAATGATGCTCTCTCAATGTACACAGTACAATCTCAATATTGGTGGCATGGTCGTGTCGAGTTTAGTATTACACCAAGATATCATCCACGAAGACTACAAAAAAAGAATCCACATATTAGTGGAACACACAATTCATCAAATCCATGAAAACTGATGGCACGTTGTTGAGTCCGAACATAATGACCAATAACTCGTATAGACCATATCTGCTCCAAAGTGCTGTAAGTGGTATATTCTATGGACTAACATGCAACTTATGATATCTGGATCTCATGTAAATCATTGAGAACCCTCGTGCTCCTTGATGTTGATCAAAGAGATCATCAATCCTTGCCAAGGGATATTAGTTCTTGAACATCAACTGGTTAATCTTCTAATAATCCACACAAAGTCAGAGGGTGCCATATTCCTTCTTCTCAAACAAGACAGGTGAACCCTAAGGAGAAGTACTGGGTCAGATGAAACCCTTTTCCTGCAACTCCTCCAACTTCTTCTTGTGATTTTTCAATTCTAGTTTATCCATCTTATAAGGAGTAATGGATACCGATGCCACTCTTGGAACAATCTCAATAGATAAATCCACGTATCGCTCTGGTGGTAGACCTGTAAAGTCATCCGAGAAGACATCCTTGAAAGGATTAACCACTGGATGGAAATACTTCTGACATGATCCCTGGTCTTCCAAATATAATCTGGAAATCTGGGCTACCACTCCACCACGCCCATGATGGCAGGGTCTTGCTCGGCTCGCTTGGACATCCCACTCGCCCATGCATAGAAACTCTTCGCCCTCTGGTGATGTGAAAGTCACCCAGTGCCAATATAAATATACAAAGGCTCGAAAGGGTACCAACCAATCCATCCTGAGAATGAAATCATAGGCTGTCATCTCTAAGACATAGAAGTACCCTAGAAAGTTACACCCACAATCCTCTAAGGGGAACTCCTTGCACTAAAGCACACCTACCACTCTAATTCCCAACGGAGTGTCTTGTATCATGATATCAGAAGAAGAAGAAACACAGATCCCATGGCTCTCCCCACCGGTCATATATATAAAGCTATGTGTAGCACAAGTATCAAAATGTACTAAGGTTAGAACATAATAAACTAAAATAGTACCTATGACAGTGGATGGTCTGGGATCCTTCTTCTGCTGGGTCTGTTACACTTCATATGCCTACCCAGTGACACAGCCCTACGACATAGCTGGGCTACCCTGAGCTGACCTTCCCTGCTACCTCTAAGATCCCAGTGTCTGGCTACCATGGCCACGACCACCACCTCGTCCTGAACATCATGACATATTCCAATTCCCTTACTAGTAAGAAGCTTCTGGCCCTGCTCCTGCATGCGGATTTTGCACAAAACCCCTCTCACTAGCCACTGGTGGAAATGCCTTGCAATAACACAGATGATAACCCACCTTGCCGCAAACACTGCACTCCATGGGGTAACGTGGACAATGAGTTCTCTTGTGCCACTCTTTACCTCACTAGTAGCACATTACATACCCATATGATGAATTCTTCTAGCTAGTACTACCACCGTGATAGAAATCCATCTGCCTCTTCCTCCTGCCAATAGAAATAGAACCAAAGACACTACCACAAAAACACTTTTTTGCAGTGCCCCCCTTTATCGGCGCTTATTTAGTAGCGCTGATAAGGAGGGGCCTTTATCAGCGCGTTTTTTAAAAGCGCTGATAAAGGGTAGGCTTCAAAAAAATAAAAAATATATTAATATATTAATATATAAATATAGTTATATTGTTATATAAATATAATATATAATTTTTAAATATATTTTAGAAAAGTATAAATGTACATTTACACTTATTATACTTAATATATAAGATATTTAGTGAAAATGGATTCCTAAAAAAATAAAAAAACATTTTTAATGATTAATTTGATAATCATTATGGAGAAATAGTCATTTAATAACAATTTGAGGAATATAAAAATTTAAAAAATTAAAAAAAGATCCAAAATATGTTGAAAACGCAACTCAAACTTCAAACGACCATAACTTTTGATCCGGGTGTCCGTTTGAGCTCTACCACATATCAAATCGAAGCCTGTGACCAGCTCTACGTTGTTGTGACTCGGGGGACCCTAGTCAAGCGTTTTTTGAGGCCAAAAGAGGCCCAGAAGGCCACTAAAACTGAGTTTTTTGTCGGGGTACCCATATTTTTTAACATTTTGTGGATTTTCAAACTCGTTTAAGGGGGTATTATTGGCTTTTTTGGTGGGGAATGAATTTATTCCAAGGTATTACATTCATATTTATATTATGTTTTTGAAATTTAATCCTTTTTTATAATGAACTGCTATTTATAATCAAATAGATAACTATATGTACATATTTTTTATATATTAGCACCTAAAAATTAAATTTTTCAAATAAATAATTAAACATATTTACTTATAAAATATATTAGCTTTATCTAAATAATAACTAATATCCATTTTATTTATAACACCAATATATGAATATTTATATACATATATATTAATCTAACTATATACATAAAAAAATTAATCTAACTATATTTATTTATATTTATCTAACTATATATATATATATATTAACCTAACTATATATATATATATATTAATCTAATAACTATATATATATTAATATAACTAAATATATATATTAGTATTACTATAAATATATATATTAATATCACTATATATATATTTATATAACTATATATATATTCATATAACTATATATATGTTAATATAACTATATATATATATTAATATAAATATATATTACTATACGAATAAATATAACTAAATATATATATATATATATTATTATCACTATATATATATTAATATTACTATATATATATATATATTAATATAACTATATATATATATATATATTATAATATAGCTATATATATATATATTATAATATAACTATATATATATATATTGTAATATAACTATATATAGATTAATATAAATATATATTAGTATACGAATAAATATAACTAAATATATATATATATATATATATCATGAATTGGAAGACAAATCAAAATAGAGTAGTGGTAAATGCTTAGGCGCGCAGGGGGGAGGTCTCGAGTTCAAATCCTGGTAAGGGCAGGGGCGCGCGTGCATGGGGGAATATAGTAGAAAGTGCTGTTAAAGGGTGGAGGGGGTGTGTGGGGAAATGTACAAGGGAAGAAAAGCACTGTAAAAGGGGGGGGGCTCAAGCGCTATAAACCCCCCCGATTGGCAGTATTGTTTTTTAATTTTTTTTTTATTTTTTTTAAATTTTTTAAATTTTTTAATTTTCTTACCTTTTTTCAGCGCTTTTAAAACAATGCTGATAAAATGGTTCTTTATCAGTGCTAAAACGAAAGCTATGATAAAAGAAGTGCTGATATAGGACCCTTTTATCAGCGCTAAAAAAAGCACTGATAAAGGGGTACTTTTATCAGCACTTTTCGAAGCGCTGAGAAAGGGGACCCCACCTTTATCTACGCTGACTTTATCAACGCTTTTTCTAGAACTAATAAAGGCCATTTTTAGCACTGATAAAGGCCGTATTTGTAGTAGTGAGACCGGTGTCAAACTGTCCTTGTATAAGGCCACAGCCTTAAACCTTACTTAATCTTGAGTTATTACAAGATTACACATTGAGGATCTTTTCAGGTTTAGAGTTTTAGAAAATTAGATAATGAAACTTGCATTACATTCCACATTTAAACAAAGTGGTTACATAAAAGACAGTATTCATTCCTCCCATCAACAGAAACATAGTTAAAATAAAACCTGGATTCTTTCTTGACACATCCTTGAAACTATCATCACATCATGTACCCTTCCCTGGACCTGTGAGAAACATTTCAAAAACGTGGGATGAGCATAAAAAGCTCAGTAAGGGATATATAGATATGGAAAGGAAACATGAGTACATGTATACATAAGAATGAAATCATACTTTACTCATAAAACATAGGCATATCAAATCATGAATAAATCATAGAAATCATAAGAAATAAAAGTAACTTGAGGCATTCATAACATTCTTATGTAGGGAGTAACCCTCTTGGTTACGTTTGGAATACCCGTCACAGTATATTCCCTAAATCTCTTCGGAGAACCCTTAACGTTTCACTCCTTCGCGTTACCCAATGCATTGGAGAGCTAGATCGGGCTCACCCGCCCTTAGTTTATCACGGAACCACCAGTTCTTCATAACAATGCCCAAGAACCATAACATAATCGTATCACATAAACATGAATAAAGGAAACATAACATTTCCACATTTCACTCACAATATAACATTTTAGGATATTGAAATAATGAATCCATTCAAAAAGAAACCATTTCCAAAACCATTTAAAACATTTAATAAAGAGATTTTTGAATCAAAGTGTCCCATACCACCTTGAAGCTTTTAACATTTTAAACCATTAATATCCATATAAATAAATCCTGAAAACCATTTTGAAAACATGGATATTAATAAGAACAAATAATTAAAACATTTAAAACGATATTTTGGTTAAAGGGGTTTTACCAAAATTAGAGACACTTGGATAAAATAATTGAGGAATAACATTTAGTCAGAACTTTATAATATCATGAGAATAAATGGATTCATGATATAATACTCCAAAGGACAGTATATACACCATATAAGAGTGAATTGGTGCATAACAACAATGAACCCTCAATAGAAATTTCAAATGTGATGAAATCCCTAATAAAGAAGGTATCCTTAAATTAAGGACAAATAAATCTCAAAATATGTGTGACAAATATAAATACACCCAATATAAGTGGATATAAAGAGTAAAACAATAAAAGGTCAGTCACACATATTCAATGGATGACATATTCAATGACTACATGTTGAACCCAAAGAAATCGAAATTGGGTTAAAAAGTTTCCTTGACAGCCTAACGACATCACATCAAAATGAGTTGATGAGAGATAAAAAGTGTATCTCATCACTTGGACATAAAATTTACATCAATGAGGATATATAAGAACATATCCCAACATAACAATATGTAAATTAAATGACCCAACAAAAGAAGTCTTTTAAAAAAGAGGAGGGTGAAAGGTTCCCTTACCGAATTGGGTATCTTTCAAAACATACACCCCATGAAAGAAGGACAATAGATCATTGATGTAAATACTCATAAACGAAAGTATATTACAGAAAGAGTAGAATAATGGGCAGTACATACACCACTCAATGGAATTTGTGGCAAATGTAGCATAAATCTCACGGGAATAAAAGTGAGATGAAAAATCCCTTACGAAAACTCGGCAGCCTAACGGCGCCACATAAAACTTCCGAATATGGATTGATGAGATCAAATAGGGTATCTCATCACATTAAAATAAAATGTACAGCAAGAGTAATATAAAATAACATCCCCCAACATTACAAAGAGGATCTTAAAAGAAGTGACACAAAGGAGGGTACTTAAAAAGAAAGAGAGAGGTTAGATCTCTTACGAAAATTCGGCAGCCTAACGGCGCCACTCAAAACTTCCAAAATAGATTGATGAGAGAGAATAGGGTCTCTCATCACATGAACATAAAAATTACAGTAAGTGTAATATAAAAGATCATCCCAATAACAAGAAAGATGAGCTTTAAAAGGAAACACATAAAAGTGCGTACTTAAAAAGAAAGAGAGGAGTAGGATCCCTTACCTCGGGTCCGACTTGACTCAATCGTTCATTAATATCCTGAATAATAAACTTGAGTTAATTTTTAATTCCTTAAGAACCCTTTTTCAAGTTCATTATTACTTTTATACCACTTATTACCATGTCACAAACATTATGTAATCATTTAAGTTAATAATATTTGTTTTTCCGATATTTGGTTCTTAAGTCTAAAGTGGTCTTCTTACAATTACATGTTGTTCGTGTGGCCAAATGTTTATTATATCCAGAATTGTATTAATTATGTAGATATCATATATTTCATATATATACAGTACATGAATTAATTTATAACATTACATAATCATTTAGAGGTAAGAAATGAAATGCACCGTTCATGGAGACGGTAAGCCGTACGTACGCATGAACGCTACTTTCATTTCTATTTCGTATTTTATAGAATGGAATAATAATGATATAAAGGTATATTATAATTCCAGTATAATATCATATATAATATCATATTTCCATCCTTTATACATCCCACATATGGTATTTAACGAATCAAATCACTTTGAGGGGGCGGTAGTCCGAACTTCCTTAAATGAAGATATCGCATATACCCATAATGGAAGCCATAAAGGTAAGACAAAAATGAAAAATACAGAAGAATAAATAAAACATAAACATATTATATATCATATATAAAAATAGTGACATCATAATGGCCACCTTTGAAGGTGTTAAATGAGTATTGAACAATCATCGTTTCGGGAGGCAGAATTTCACCATCCACGGAAACCGTATGTTCTTTAACCATTTGATGTAGTTGTGTGAGAGTGTAGCTCGAATAAATCTTATAACAACATCCTAGTATATTGAGGATACTGGTTTTGTTACAAAAGAAGTAAATAAAAAGAGTTTAGGGGGTTGGAGAAGCAAAATAAAACAAATGAAAATGAGAGAATGAATTACCTTTAAAAGTGTAACTCCTTTTGATTTAAGCTTAAAGGCTTCCTTTGAAAGGATTATGCCCAAAGGGAGTCCTCTAGGATGAGGAGAGGGATGTGGAGAGAGTACCTGGGCAGGGTTTGGCCGAGCCAAAGGCTTGAGGAGTGTGTTAAATGAGGTAGAGGTGAGGGCCTTTTATAAGAGGAGAGGAGGGGTACTTTTGGAAAGTAAAGAAATATTACTTTATTTGAAAATGTGTATCGGTTTTAAAAGGTCCCAAATTGAAATAATTCGTGTATAAGGTTATAAAGGTTCGAAATACACCCATCCAATAAGTTTTGGACATGTGTAGTTCATAGAATTTACATTATCTTTCCATTTTATTTTAATCGTTAAATAATGCTGTCATCACTGCATCATTATGATGTCATAAATAATTTAATTTATATAATGTATAAAAATTATAAAAAAATTACTATGATGTAGGAAATATTTTTAGCTTTCCAATGACTATTTATAATCAAACTTTTGACTTGTATAACCCCACTTAAAAATTATTTTAGTAAAACACTTTATGTTAGTGTCATTTTCACTTTAACATTAAATAAAAATATATTAATGTCATTTTCCAACTAAAGTGGCTCCATGGGGTCCCCAAGTTGACCCATGGCTTGTCTTGGTCGGCCATGACACAACAAATAAGGTTGGGACAGGTGTATAGGTCATTTCATATCATTAAAGCATTATTTATATCTTAAACTACACTAATTACCACTAATCGCGATTAAAAACTTAATAAGTTACTATTCACCAAAAAATTATTTTAATCTCATTGAACCACATTTTACTTCTTAATGACAACCATGTATGTCGGATTTTCAAAATTCAATACACATTAGTGGTAAACTTTCATTTAACTGAAAAATCAGTTTGCTTGATTACCACTTAGTGGTTTCACTATTCATCAAAAATTGAAGTTTTTCAGAAAATTACCAAAATTTCACCCTAAGCTATATTTGATATTCTGAATTCAAAAATGAAGTCCATTTTACAAAATTCAAAACATATTAGTCACATTAATTAATTTAATAATTAATTCCCGCTGTCAGAGCAAATAGCGTGTTTTTATAAAACAATAAGTATCAAAAGATTGACACTAGTTTAAGTCTGATCTCAAAGTGAAATTAATTCCAACGACCGCTATTGGATTTAATGGTAAAAATATTTTCTAATTTCACTTTAAAACCAATTCAAAATATAATCTAATCATATAAATAAATTAGACTAAAAAGTGGTTTTGAATTAAAATACAACATTTTACACTATTCAAAAAAAATGAACTTTATCGGAAAGATACCAAAAATTTACACAAAGTAAATTTTGATGTCCCGATTCTTAATAAGTGTTTTATTTGGTCCAAAAGAATGTTTAAGAGTGAACAAAACTATATTTAATGATGGTTCAACATTAAAAGGTGATAAGTGAACCTTTAGTGAAAACTAGGGCATATACGCCAAAAATTGAATTCTTTCCGTATTTTAAGCCTTTATCCTCTATTGTATAAATGTAAAAACATTTAAAAACATATATAATCATATTTTAGTTATTTCTATCCATTCCCGCCAATACAACAACTACATGTTAACTACCATAATATTATTTTATTATTAGAGTGCAACGTAAGATTCCCAAGAAACTCGTTGTTGCGTGTTGGGTACGCCATCGAGCATAGCGTCCCCTTTAAATTCATTTAAATATTTTATTCACAAATATGGATAAATATGAAATGTAATATTCTTTATTTACCTGGGGTGTTACATCCTTCCCCCCTTTTGGGAATTGCGTCCTCGCAATTTTAAAATTGCGCTTGGAAACATCCTTGAAAGTCCCACATCGGAACAAAAGTCGGTAAAACAAACACTTTCAAATAAAGAAAGATAAGTACAAAGGTCACCCGAGTTAACCCATACTAGGATTATAAGTATAAAAATATGGACATGGAGGGGAAAACATAGGGTCATGTTCCGATGGAGAGTGATAGAAAACATGTTTAGGAGAAAGTTAACCATGAGAAAATCACAAACTTGTGATGGGTTAAACGGTATTCGATTCCCCAGTAGGAAAAGTTAATAGACAACATTTTTGTTTTAAGTTACTTTTTATTGAGGAATTTATTCATAAGGAAACATAATCACTTATCATGTTGACTTTCAACTTTTACTAGATTCCTTAGTCAAACTCATACTTTTTCCAAAAGACGAGTATTTAGGGAGACTTGTTCGCGTTAAGAGTACTATAATCAACTTCTAGAGAATCACCTAATCCCCAAAAGAGAACTATATACATCCCATGTATTTAGGCTTTAACCAAACCAAAACCAAAAAGGATAGTACAAGATCAGGTAATCCAGAAAAGGATAACCCTTTATAAAAAGAAAATCTATTCTTAATCTCCAAAATTTGTCCAACAAAACCTAAAGTTCAATGAGGACCATCCGATAAACAATTTGTCCATAAAATTCTTCAAAGTAAACCAATATAAGATTGAAACCCAAATATTTTAAGGATTTAGTCACATAGTCTTCCAAGTTAAATCGTAACATTTATCTCCAAACAACATCAGTTGCTCCTAAAGTCTCGTATTGAAAAGTAATTAACCTAATAACATATCCTCTATGATAGGTTAATCATTTTCATAAATAACCCAAAATAAACTTACTCTTAATTCATAAAATCATATAACTAAAAAGAATAAGTCAAACTAACCATGGACTTCACGTAGTCCAGTGGTAGGCGATAAATACCAGTCGCACTTTGATTGTGGGTTCGATTCTCGCAGCTTTGTCCGACGCGACGGGTTGTCACACGGTCTGCGTGTTGTCCTTTTTTCAAAACTATATAATTCTTAAAACATTCCCAAAAATGAGTTAAAATCTTCAAAGATGATCATAACATATTTTATCCTCAAGTTTATCTCATGCCTTTCATTTTCCATCATATCATAGAGTAACCCATAATTACCTAAAAATTAAGTATCATATAAACCCTAATTGTTACCTTAATAATTATTACCTGAATTTCCACATCGAATTGGCCATCTCGTACCTGATGCATTAGAGAACTCACCAAGGTTGAAGTGATTGATCATGACTCCTTGATAGTTGGTTTAGAACAACTATGAGATTCCTCATTGAATCCCCCATCTCATCCAGTATCTTAATCAGAGAACCACCACAGTTTTCTTCAAACCCATTGTCACTTTGGTGCCTGCTAGATCCAGCCATTTACTAAAACCAAAAAGTTCAGTGTGAGTATATCAACAAAACCATCATGTACTAATGAGGAAGGTAAACACTAAGATATAATTACTCATTCACTTTATCTAAAATTAGGACTCTTTCTGAAATCCTAACCATTATGGTAATGTCACTTATGCTTAAAGAATACCCTAACCTCTAAAGTTATCTAAACCGACCTTTGATACCAACTATAAGGCCCCAGCCTTAAACCTTACTTAATCTTGAGTTATTACAAGATTACACATTGAGGATCTTTTCAGGTTTAGAGTTTTAGAGAATTAGATCATGAAACATGCATTACATTCCACATTTAAACAAAGTGGTTACATAAAAGACAGTATTCATTCCTCCCATCAACAGAAACATATTTAAAATAAAACATGGATTCTTTCTTGACACATCCTTGACACTATCATCACATCATGTACCCTTCCCTTGACCTGTGAAAAACATTTCAAAAACTTGGGATGAGCATAAAAAGCTCAGTAAGGGATATATAGATATGGAAAGGAAACATGAGTACATGTATACATAAGAATTAAATCATACTTTACTCATAAAACATAGGCATATCAAATCATGAATAAATCATAGAAATCATAATACATAAAAGTAACTTGAGACATTCATAACATTCTTATGTAGGGAGTAACCCTCTTGGTTACGTTTGGAATACCCATCACAGTATATTCCCTAAATCTCTTCGGAGAAACCTTAACGTTTCAGTCCTTCGCGTTAGCCAATGCATTGGAGAGCTATATCGGGCTCACCCGCCCTTAGTTTATCACGGAACCACCCGTTCTTCATAACAATGCCCAAGAACCATAACATAATCGTATCACATAAACATGAATAAAGGAAACATAACATTTCCACATTTCAATCACAATATAACATTTTAGGATATTGAAATAATGAATCCATTCAAAAAGAAACCATTTCCAAAACCATCTAAAACATTTAATAAAGAGATTTTTGAATCAAAGTGTCCCATACCACCTTGAAGATTTTAACATTTTAAACCATTAATATCCATATAAATAAATCCTTAAAACCATTTTGAAAACATGGATATTAATAAGAACAAATAATTTAAACATTTAAAACGATATTTTCGTTAAAGGGGTTTTACCAAAATTAGAGACCCTTGGATAAAATAATTGAGGAATAACATTTAGTCAGAACTTTATAATATCATGAGAATAAATGGATTCATGATATAATACTCCAAAGGACAGTATATACACCATATAAGAGTGAATTGGTGCATAACAACAATGAACCCTCAATAGAAATTTCAAATGTGATGAAATCCCTTATAAAGAAGGTATCCTTAAATTAAGGACAAATCAATCTAAAAATACGTGTGACAAATATAAATACACCCAATATAAGTGGATATTAAGTTTAAAACAATAAAAGGTCATTCACACATATTCAATGGATGACATATTCAATGACTACATGTTGAACCCAAAGAAATCGAAATTGGGTTAAAAAGTTCCCTTGACAGCCTAACGGCATCACATCAAAATGAGTTGATGAGAGATAAAAAGTGTATCTCATCACCTGGACATAAAATTTACATCAATGAGGATATATGAGAACATATCCCAACATAACAATATGTAAATTAAAAGACCCAACAAAATAAGTCTTTTAAAAAAGAGGAGGGTGAAAGGTTCCCTTACCGACTTGGGTATCTTTCAAAACATACACCCCATGAAAGAAGGACAATAGATCATTGATGTAAATACTCATAAACGAAAGTATATTACAAAAAAGAGTAGAATAATGGTCAGTACATACACCACTCAATGGAATTTGTGGCAAATGTAGCATAAATCTCACGGGAATAAAAGTGAGATGAAAAATCCCTTACGAAAACTCGGCAGCCTAACGGCGCCACATAAAACTTCCGAATATGGATTGATGAGATCAAATAGGGTATCTCATCACATTAAAATAAAATTTAAAGAAAGAGAAATATAAAAGAACATCCCCCAACATTACAAAGAGGAGCTTAAAAGAAGTGACACAAAGGAGGGTACTTAAAAAGAAAGAGAGAGGTTAGATCTCTTACGAAAATTCGGCAGCCTAACGGCGCCACTCAAAACTTCCAAAATAGATTGATGAGAGAGAATAGGGTCTCTCATCACATGAACATAAAAATTACAGTAAGTGTAATATAAAAGATCATCCCAATAACAAGAAAGATGAGCTTTAAAAGGAAAGACATAAAAGTGCGTACTTAAAAAGAAAGAGAGGAGTAGGATCCCTTACCTCGGGTCCGACTTGACTCAATCATTCTTTAATCTCCTGAATAATAAACTTGAGTTAATTTTTAATTCCTTAAGAACCCTTTTTCAAGTTTATTATTACTTTTATACCACTTATTACCATGTCACAAACATTATGTAAACATTTAAGTTAATAATATTTGTTTTGCCGATATTTGGTTCTTAAGTCGAAAGTGGTCTTCTTACAATTACATGTTGTTCGTGTGGCCAAATGTTTATTATATCCAGAATTGTATTCATTATGTAGATATCATATATGTCATATATATCCAGTACATGCATGAATTTATAACATTACATAATCATTTAGAGGTAAGAAATGAAATGCACCGTTCATGGAGACGGTAAGCCGTACGTACGCATGAACGCTACTTTCATTTCTATTTCGTATTTTATAGAATGGAATAATAATGATATAAAGTTATATTATAAATCCAGTATAATATCATATATAATATCATATTTCCATCCTTTATACATCCCACATATGGTATTTAACGAATCAAATCACTTTGAGGGGGCGGTAGTCCGCACTACCTTAAATGAAGATATCGCGTATACCCATAATGGAAGCCATAAAGGTAAGACAAAAATGAAAAATACAGAAGCATAAATAAAACATAAACATATTATATATCATATATAAAAATAGTGACATCATAATGGCCACCTTTGAAGGTGTTAAATGAGTATTGAACAATCATCGTTTCGGGAGGCAGAATTTCACCATCCACGGAAACGGTATGTTCTTTAACCATTTGATGTAGTTGTGTGAGAGTGTATCTCGAATAAATCTTATAACAACATACTAGTATATTGAGGATACTGGTTTTTTTACAAAAGAAGTAAATAAAAAGAGTTTAGGGGGTTGGAGAAGCAAAATAAAACAAATGAACATGAGAGAATGAATTACCTTTAAAAGTGTAACTCCTTTTGATTTAAGCCTAAAGGATTCCTTTGAAAGGATTATTCCCAAAGGGAGTCCTCTAGGATGAGGAGAGGGATGTGGAGAGAGTAACTGGGCAGGGTTTGGCCGAGCCAAAGGCTTGAGGAGTGTGTTAAATGAGGTAGAGGTGAGGGCCTTTTATAAGAGGAGAGGAGGGGTACTTTTGGAAAGTAAAGAAATATTACTTTATTTGAAAATGTGTTTCGGTTTTAAAAGGTCCAAAATTGAAATAATTCGTGTATAAGGTTATAAAGGTTCGAAATACACCCATCCAATAAGTTTTGGACATGTGTAGTTCATAGATTTTACATTATCTTTCCATTTTATTTTAATCGTTAAATAATGATGTCATCACTGCATCATTATGATGTCATAAATAATTTAATTTATATAATGTATAAAAATTATAAAAAAATTACTATGATGTAGGAAATATTTTTAGCTTTCTAATGACTATTTATAATCAAACTTTTGACTTGTATAACCCCACTTAAAAATTATTTTAGTAAAACACTTTATGTTAGTGTCATTTTCACTTTAACATTAAATAAAAATATATTAATGTCATTTTCCAACTAAAGTGGCTCCATGGGGTCCCCAAGTTGACCCATGGCTTGTCTTGGTCGGCCATGACACAACAAATAAGGTTGGGACAGGTGTATAGGTCATTTCATATCATTAAAGCATTATTTATATCTTAAACTACACTAATTACCACTAATCGCGATTAAAAACTTAATAAGTTACTATTCACCAAAAAATTATTTTAATCTCATTGAACCACATTTTACTTCTTAATGACAACCATGTATGTCGGATTTTCAAAATTCAATACACATTAGTGGTAAACTTTCATTTAACTGAAAAATCAGTTTGCTTGATTACCACTTAGTGGTTTCACTATTCATCAAAAATTGAAGTTTTTCAGAAAATTACCAAAATTTCACCCTAAGCTATATTTGATATTCTGAATTCAAAAATGAAGTCCATTTTACAAAATTCAAAACATATTAGTCACATTAATTAATTTAATAATTAATTCCCGCTGTCAGAGCAAATAGCGTGTTTTTATAAAACAATAAGTATCAAAAGATTGACACTAGTTTAAGTCTGATTTCAAAGTGAAATTAATTCCAACGACCGCTATTGGATTTAATGGTAAAAATATTTTCTAATTTCACTTTAAAACCAATTCAAAATATCATCTAATCGTATAAATAAATTAGACTAAAAAGTGGTTTTGAATTAAAATACAACATTTTACACTATTCAAAAAAATGAACTTTATCGGAAAGATAACAAAAATTTACACAAAGTAAATTTTGATGTCCCGATTCTTAATAAGAGTTTTATTTGGTCCAAAATAAAGTTTAAGAGTGAACAAATCTATATTTAATGATGGTTCAACATTAAAAGTTGATAAGTGAACCTTTAGTGAAAACTAGGGCATATACGCCAAAAATTGAATACTTTCCGTATTTTAAGCCTTTATCCTCTATTGTATAAATTTAAAAACATTTAAAAACACATATAATCATATTTTAGTTATTTCTATCCATTCCCGCCAATACAACAGCTACATGTTAACTACCATAATATTATTTTATTATTAGAGTGCAACGTAAGATTTCCAAGAAACTCGTTGTTGCGTGTTTGGTACGCCATCGAGCATAGCGTCCCCTTTAAATTCATTTAAATATTTTATTCAAAAATATGGATAAATATGAAATGTCATATTCTTTATTTACCTGGGTTGTTACACCTGGTCTCCACCACTAGCTTCTCGCAGGTTCCACTTAGTAATCATTGCATGTTTCACAATATCATGCACTCTAGGAATCCTGAAAAAGTTCCCCAACGTGCGGCTTTTATATCAAAGACCATCTTCAAAGCGTCCATCCCTCAACGTCTCATCCATCACCATAACAAGTGAAGAACGATGTGGCTCGATGAAGCAGGAAGAATAATCCATCCCTAACATGGCGCCCTACTGCATATTCATGAAATCTCAAGCTCGATCTATCCTTAGAATCTCCGGAAAAAAAAATTAATAGAAGACTGCCTGAAAATCGTCCCACGCCATGTCTTGGTGATGCTCTGTCTGGATGGTAACATCCCACCATATCTTGGCGGAATCACGTAGCATGTAAGTACCGAACATTATCCTCCTCCCAGAAGGCATCTCCAGATGTCCAAAAACGTCTTCATATAACCCAGCCATGACTCCATAGATTGTGGTCTGCCATCTCCTAAAAACGTAGGTGGATGTTGCTACTGGAATGTACATGTCAGTTCTACCATATATGTGGCAACCGGCGGTGCCCCCTAGAAGGTCTGCATGAACCGCATGAAGCCTTCACAGAACTGCATATTTCTGCCTGCATCTGGTATAATGGTTGGCGCAAAATCTCGCACTACTAGAGGATCCATAGGAAGCCCTTGGCCTACCATATCTGGAGTATAATCATCTCCACCCTCTTGCCGAGAAACTCGAGGTCGTCATGGCGGTATGACTACACAAGGTCATATACACTCCTTAGATTAATATCATTGAGGACTAAGAACTAGAAACGGAAGAAGGGAACATGAGAAATAAAACATTCATGTTTTATAAAACAAGACTACAAGGCGTGTATAATAACTACACATCGTGTTCCCTTAAGTCTTTCACATGGGAGGGTACTCCTTCTAGAACTGGTCATGTAACACCCCAAAGACACGGTGTGTTGTCCTTACACACAAAATGTACTTGAATTTTTTCCCATGCCTGAGTCCTTCAACATGTCTAATACAAACTTCTTCCCTTAGAACAAGGTTACACGGTGTGTTTGTTCCATAAATGGCATGTACTACACGAGATTCACCGACCCGTCTGGTTCGGGACATAGCCGAATACTCAACAGATACTACACAGTGTGTTCCACATGTACACAGTGTGTACATGAAAAGATAACAATGACCCATGTTGTTAGTTACATGGTTGGATCCCATGATTACACTACATGATGTGTTCATCATTGAAATTACAAGTATAAGATAATATTTCTCTTTCCATGTTGTTAGTCCCACGAGCGGACACAGGGTCATGGCGAAAAGGCATGTTCAAGTGGTACACATCATGTTCTCACAAAAGTTTCCCTATCCCTTGTTTCTGCCCTAGACACATGGTGTGTTAAACCCGCACACAACGTGTACACCACCATGTTTCCCCATCCACACGGCCAAGTCCACACAGTCTCTCACGGGTTAGGACTACACGTCATGTCCCACGGGTATATGGCGTGTCCTCTATAAAATCTGGAAGATCTGTGTTCCCTCCAACATGGTGGGTTACACGGCCTTATACAGCACAGAGTGTACATATAAGTACATGGAATGTACTTATAAATTTTTCATTTCATCCTGAAAAGAAGTGTACACGGTGTGTAGTCAAAATACAGGGCATGTATTCTGGGTTTTTATGGAAAGTATGCCTCATAAAGTACTCTAAATCCACCGTTTATTTTAATTTCAATAGTCGGCATTCCAAATTCCAATCTGTGGGGGCCCATACTCCCCGAGAACCAATTTTTTGCACCCGACCTTTCACATTATAGTACAGAACGCAACAAAAGGCTAGATCATGATCCACTAAATTCTTGTCCAAGAGAGCTCATACTTCATAGGAACCAATGTTTAGAATCCATAATCCAAACCGTAACATGTACCCATACCCTATAAACAGTTTTTGTATCTATCAAGGTACCTATCACAATAGCATGCATTTTCTAGAACAACATTTATCACAACAACATGCAATTTATAGTGCACATACATTGCATGGAAACTATGCATGACATGTGATTATGACTTGTTCCTAAATGATGGTTGAGATGGAATACCATCATCTCATTGGGTTGCAACTAAATAGAACCCAAGTATAAAAATATAAACAAAAGACCACAACTGTGTCACCCAATGGTGAAAAAAAAATCAATTTTAATAATCATAAATTGAAAATCACAATTTAATTCGAGGCAATCCGGAATTTACCTGAGCAGAGGGTAGCTATTCCTAGGCATAGTTTGTTACCAAATCCCTTAACAATCTATCTCTTTCCATTGTCTACAAATAAAAAAACAACCCAGAGAACAAAAAAAACCTCTGATACAACATTGTAACATCCCGGATCAGGATGCCACACAACGGGTTCCCCGAACCCAGTTGGTCACATAACCTCAAGCGCATTTCCCAAAACACCAGAGGCTTTCAACTAGCAGCGAGGGACTAGGACTGATAGTGGGGAAACTATGACCTCACTTGTCAATGTGTAGCACAACAAAAAAATATAAACCTACAAAAGAAGAAGCAGTAAACATTTATAAACAAGAAATTAAAAATAGAACTGAAGTAAAAGATAACCAACAGTCATATACATAATGATGCAACATATCTATAATTATAAGGGATCATCCAAAAGGGGATACATTTTAATCTAACACTATAAAACACAAGGTACAAAGTATAGAAAAACAAAACAAAGCAGTGTAATAGGAACAAAACAGCATTGCAAGCCTTGGCATGGTCCCATTCTCTACTACTCCTTGGTAAAAATCATGTACCGGAGTAAGAACCCTTACCCATATCGACACCTGCCACAATATAATCTGTTTGGGCCCAAGACATGACCCAAACATGGTGTGAGAAATAACTCCTAGTAGGCAACCACCAATGGTCCATGCCCAACTGTTCGTGAAAATATGAAACAACGTCGTGCAATAATGAAATGAAGTAAACTAGGAAGTACTCAAAAGTAACCATTTCTACAATTTTCATTTCCATTTAAAAATTTATTTAACAATTCGATATAAAGGAATTATGAGTTTTCTGAGACACTCCCTCGACCAAAAATCTCATATACAGTGCCACAGCAGAAACCACAACAGGTTATCTGACATGTAGTGGATAATAATAATACCATGCATGTGCTTTAGCTTGGCAGGTACAACATAATAAATCCCCACAGTCAATATTCAAGAAAACATTGTCCTTAGACATGAAAATCCTTCCCTCGGGTAAGCAGAAACTAAAACCTAAGGTGACTTCCTTTGGGCATAATGAATATTTCCCTCAGGCATACACGATTTCACCCCCAGTCATAGAAGCTACTGCCCAGAGGCATAAGAAACATTGCCCCCAGGCTAAACCAAACATTGCCCTCAGGCTAAGAAAAACACTGCCCTCCGGCTAAAGAAAACACTACCCTCAAGAATTACATAGGAAAAGAATGTAACCAGGCCAATCCCAACGCATAATAAATCAATTTATATATGTTTCCTCTCATGAAAACTCGAAACACTCAATAATCATGGCATACCCTTGGGTATCCTAGAAAAATGATTAAACAAGGGAAACAAGCCCTCAGGGTGGCCCTAGATCAAAACAACGATCTCAAAAAAAAGTGTATACTTATTCAATAGACTACCTATGCAATTCTAGGTATATCAATAGTCAAGGCCTCAGCCATACGACAATCCGATCATGGGCGCATGGCACAACAGTACACAAAAATAAACACGACGGTTGGAATTAAACACAATACCACCTACCTCATTCTCCTCTGATCGATATACGTGAAAGGATCTTCTCCAAATGAATAAGAATGATGTAGATTTGAGATGAATGATTACCTGTTCTAACCTAAATAACATTCCATAGGGAATTAATTGGATGGGTAGAATCAAGTAAAGGGATGACCTTACAGGCACAGATCAAACGAGATCAACGACGGAAGAATCAGATACTCGATGAGTGATCATGATCCCCTCTAAGTCTCAGCCTCCAATCTTGTAGCACTTGGTGATTCCTCTGACTCCTATATCGAATGAGTAGGCTACTGCCTATTTTTAACAAAAAAACATAACTATACGGTGTGTACACTCAATTACACGAAATGTACTCTCATTTTAAACAGTTCCTCTAGTGGCTACTTTCCACCGCCTCACTGTTTATTGACCTACATGATTAGAAAACGTGTATTACTAAGTACATGGCAAGTACTATCATTCCTCTGGAGGCTACTTACACTACCTTATTGTTCCCTTGCCGATTGATCACACAACGTGTATTACTATGTACATGGTGTGTAGTTATCTTTTACACCCTTAATCGCTGACAAGCCTACATGCCCTGTATTTTCATTCCAAATTGCCAAAGTACATGGTGTGTGTACAAAAGTACACGATGTGTACCCATAAATTTGTCATTTTCCCCCATTTACCTTGTTTTCTCAAAAACCCATAAGGAAAAAGGAAAGGAAGAAACCCGTACCTCAAGAATAAGAACCAGGTTATTACAAATACCATAATTAAAAAAACATGGATAATAACATGAATATGTGGATACAAAATTTTATTTATACATTCATGAACATATCACCAAGGTTCATCCCCAATGTGTGATAAAAATTACCAAGGCTATTCACCATGGTATCGTGAAACTTGTCTTCTCTAGGGATTAAATTCTTTACCCAATGCATTAGAGAACTATCAGGGAACACACATAATATGTATTTACCTTCATGTGATCCACATAGATAATAATCAAACATTTCAGAAATAACACAAAGAGAATAAAAGAAATGGGTTTTATTTCAAAATTGTTATTTTTTAAAAGAGCTTGAAAATATGATCATTATGTCATTTATAACCCATGGAAAGGGAGTGAAGGTTATATTAATGACAATTAAAGAATAAAATATATAATTTTTGTATATTAATAAACACCCATTGAAACAAAATAGGTCTGTGTAACACCCCAAGATTTCATAGTGTGTTATTTCTTCAAAATAATTTAATAACTTGCACTACACGCAACACCGAGTTCAATTGCACCATGACTTACCAAAAAAACAGCCATTAAAAGAGGTCATGAATAGTATTAACTAAATTTTAATCTTTATATATTCCTTATAATTTTAGAATCCATATTATGAGTTTCTTAGTCTTAATGTAAGAACAGATTCATTTTCAGTATTGCACTTTTATCAACTTTTGATAGTGAAACCTTTTTAAATACAATATTTTAAACTTTTTGACTAAATGGGGACATCGAAAAATTTAAAATGAAACACCCCAAGATTCCACGGTACGCTTTCCTTTGAATAAAACAGTAGCGTGTGTTGTACGCAACTTCGAGTTCTAACACACCGTAACCAATCAAACTAGCTGTTATGAATAGTAATACCTACTTTTTGAAGTTATATATATTTTATATTTTAAAATGGACTTCATTTTTGGATTCGAAATATCAAATTTAGCCTAAGGTGAAATTTTGGTACTTTTCGGATAACTTTCATATTTTGATGAATAGTGAAAATTACTAAATTTTAATTAAAAACAACTTTTTTAATCAAAATAATTAATAGTGATACATTATGAATTTGAGTGGTTTTAAAGTATATTTAGAATATATTTTTACTATTTAATATAATGTTGGTCATTGGACATAATTTTACAATTAAACCGAACATAAACAAGTGTCAATCTTTTGATAGTTATTATCTCTTAAAAACACGCTTTTTGTTTTGACAGCGGGAATTAATTTTAAATTAATTTCTGCCACTTCTGTGTTTAGAATTTAGGAAAATGGATTCTATATTTGGAATCAGAATGTTCAAATTGTGCAAATAGGTAACTTTTATTTTTAGACATTTTGAATAATTACTGCGGTAAATATTTTATTTACCATGGTTAAGGGTAAATCCGGTAAATAAGGGTTAAAAAAATAATATTATAATAAAACTAAATTACCCTAAAACGTGTCTTAACCCTATTGGTTGATAAATGGTCGACCATGGGCATCTTTGGGTCGATTTTGTGACCCCATGGATCCACTTGTAAGTGATAATGACACTTTATTTTAATTAAGTTAAAATGAATACAAAAATGACACAAGCATATATCTTTTAGAAAAACAATTGTTACATAGGGTTATATATGTTGGATTTTAGATTATAAATATTCATTAGAAAGATAAAGAGATTTACTACATAATGATATTTTATTTATAATTTTTAGACATTAAATAATTTATTTTATTTATGACACAATGATGATGCAGTAATTACTATAATAGTGAAAAATTAAAATAATTGATATTATAAATACCCAAATAAATATAATATGAAACTTTTAATGAATTAAACTAATTTTCTAGGATAATATGATATATTAGTATTGATTTAATTGACTTTGTTCGAAGTAATCAATCTGTTATGAGTTTCACAAAAATCAACTATTGAATAGTGTCAAAATTGACATAAAAGAGTTCTTAAAACAAATATTATATTCTTAATTGATGTTAAATTCTTAAAAATATAAGGTTCGGCCAAGAGACTTATATCATGATAGGTTCATCATTAATGGACCACTTGTGGGTCGCTTGGATGTATATAGTAAGTTTATTAACCATATTATATAAAAATACAAAGAGACATTGTAAAAGTGAAACTAATTAACTTAGAGTTAATACTTAAAGATAAGGTTAATATAAGTACCCAAACCTGTCTAAATTCTATTGGTTGAGTGGTTTTAGACCGATCCCCACCTTAACCTTTTAATAATAAGCTTTTGAGCCATTAGAAACCGAATATGAATTTATTATAAATTAATATTTCTAGCTTTTCCAAAGCTGCCCCTCACCCCTCTTATAAAAGGGCACTCCTCCTTCTCATTTCTTCACACCTTCAAACCTTTTGGTTCGGACACACTCTGCCCAAATACTCTCCCAACATCCCTCACTACAACCTAGAGGCCTTAGTTTGATCAGAAAGCCAACCTATGGATCCCTTTTGATCAAATCAAAAGGAAGAACCCGAAGAAGAGGTAATGATTTCACCACCCTTCTCCAAGTTCATTTCTTCTTCCACTTCTTCTTCCTTTGTTCTTACCATTCTAAAATAATAACTCCAGTATCTCACATATACTGTGATGTTATTATAAATATGGTACAACCATATTCAGTATTCTATCCACCCTTTGAATAACATGTCACCATACGTGCGTACGTACGGACTACCGTCTCCACGTTGTTGTGTAATTGTTATTCAATATAATATTATTTGGATGGGTATAATAATGATGTGTAACTCATGTAAATAATAAATATAACATGTTAATTATTCTGTATATATATGATATACCATCCATTTATATATTATTTTAATATCACATAATGATATTGTCGCTCGTGCGTACGTACGGACTACCGTCTCCACGAACGCGATGAGATTCATTCTCCATCGTATCCATTCAAGTATAATTATCATTTTATGATTTAAAAATGATGTTTAAGGACTTGATATCATTCTGGATATGAATAATATACAACCTATCCTTTACAAAAAGGTCTTACGTAACAAAACATATAAAAGAAAACAAGTAAGTTAACACCCGAAACAACGATAATACTAAGATATTATTATAAATCGATATTAAAAGATCATATATGATATCATATTAATGTATATGATTCTTGTATAATTTAGTAACAATTATTTCACCATTATACAGGAGGTTAACCTACCCCAACCAAGGAAAAAGTACAAGGTAAGGGTTATTTCACAATCTCTTCATTATCCGAGGTTGTTTATACGTAATAATCTACTGGGATATCTTTATCATCCACATCCATGTTTCTTCAAAATGTATTTCAAAACATTTTTACTATTTACAAGAATATGGGTTAAAGTCATTTATACCCTTGTTTGACTTTTTATAAGAGGTTTATAAAGGAATCTTTCCGTCGTTTTCAAAACAAGGTCCTTTTTAACCTTTTCGACAGAATTGAGGTAAGAATGTTTTTTTAACTTATACGGCGGGTGCGGTTATTTTACGCCATTATAAAATCTTCAAAACTTTCCTTACAAGCTTATAATAATATTTTCAAAGAAAATGTTTTATTTTATATGGATCTTAAATGATTTCAAAATAAAAGGAGATATTTCTTTAAAAAGAATTTTGATTTCATCTACGTCAACATCCTTTGATGGATTTTAAGATTATTTGATGTTGATTTATTATGATACAAAACTTCTATATTGTATTGAAGGTTTTGTGATATGTTTGACTATGGATGTGCTATTTTTATACCATTCATAGTTTATGGTGAAATTATTGACATTTCGTATGCTAGTTTTAATACGAATGTTTATGTTATGTTTAAACCTTTTCATATGGGAATGCATTGGACTTAATAAGTGACGGGTGGAGCCCGCTATAGCTCCTCGATGCATCGGTAGGTCTCATGAGACAAAATAGTGTCTTGGCACAAGGCCTTGACAAAATCTTATTTGTAATCTTGGCACGAGGCCTTGGCTATGTGGTTATGATAGTCTGGCATTATGCATTCCAACATTATGAAAGTGGTTATTGATTTTGCATGTGATTATTCGATTAGTAGAATATCCACGTGAACAAGTAAATGGCATTTTTTTCATTTTACTTTTGCCATACTATGTTGAAGTTCAAGTTTAAAAGGCTTTTGTTTTAGTAATTCATTGCCTTAAATGTTTATGCTTATTTTTGAATGTTCCACTATATTGTTATCCTTACTGGGCATTTGAGCTCACCCCTTTTCTATGTTTTATTTTTCCCAGGATGTGAAGATGTAATTTATGAATGACCTGCAGGGATATTATGAGGGGATTATAGTGTGGACTGTGGAAACATTATGTTGTTGTAGTAGTTTTTCATTTTATGATGTAATGTAAAACTTATGAATATATCTAGTGTTTCCAAGGCTACTAAACCAATCGGTCTTTCGAGATTTGATCTTTCTTGTGATCATGCCAATGTTACGAAGTAATGCACCGACTCTGGGTAACTGGGGTCGGGGCGTTATAGTTGGTATCAGAGGAAGTTTAGTACAAACCTTGGAAGCTAGATTTAGATAAACTCTGATTAGAGCACGTAGACCTAAGATGAACTTTGAAGATTAGTATAGAAGAACTTCCTAGAATTTTGGTATTGTAGAGATTTTGTGAGTTTTCCGAGCAATACATCCATGTCTGGATACGAGCAGGTAGAGGCGGCTCTGGCACAGATGTACCTAGGGGTAAAACCCGAAAACACCGCTTTGAGCTAGACTCGAACGGGAACTGGTGCACGAAAACGGGCCTTGCTTCACTCTTGGTTACGACACTCCCGGGGGATATGCTTAAGATAACTCTCATTTTCTTTACAAATCATTTTGAAGGGTATATGAGTATATACTTCCTTAAAGAAAACATTCTTATGATTATGGATTATATCCATAAATAGTTCAATTTATGTTAAGTGTTTTATAATTATGGGATTATGTATTTTGATTCATAAACTGATCTAGTTTATGCCATTGTTTAGAAATGGCGCCCAGTAGAAGGAATGAGAACTCCGGAAATGCACATGATCCAAAGAGAAGGAAGGATCATATCTTTCATGGTCTTAAGCTAGAATTTATAAGAGAAATAGTCTCCCATGTATTATCATCATATGAAGAAATAATATCATGTATTGATAAGATAAGTAAAGACATTACTGAGTCCTATGGCTTTGAAGGGAAGCAAGAGAAGAAAAGGATAGAAGAGAGAAAGATGGATAAAGGGAAGAGGGAAAAGAAGAATTTTCCCATATGTGGTAACTGTGGAAAGAAACACCCTGGAACTTGCCTGAAAGGAATGGGAGTTTGTTATAAGTGTGGAGGAAAAGGGCACAAAGTACGTGACTGCAAGGGTAAGAAAATGGTTTCAAATGTACAATGCTTCATTTGCAAGGAGTTTGGACACTACGCGAACCTATTTCCCAGTCATCAGACTATGACGCAAATGATGCTATTGGATAATAATCAAGTTATGATACTACCACAGATGAAGAGGAATGATTAGAGTTCTTATGTTGATTATGTCAATTGAGTGTTGTGTCAACAATGTACTTGTTATAATAATTATGGAGTATATAAAGATTGTACTGCAGTACTATTTCATTAAGGACTTGATATTGTGTGGAACAAAGAAAAGTGACTCAATAGCAGGATAAATTTTTGGAAAATATATGGTTGAGAGAATGATAAACCATAATATAGTTCTGATACCGAGGTAGTGATTTTCGAATAATACATGATTATTTTGGAAAAAATATATTGGATATTCTTGACTACCTTGGAACTGATTAATGATTTGTATATTCCATCATTGTTGGGGTTTAAAACATTTTTGGATTGATGAAGTATATCCAGCATTCTATATGGAATAAGGGAGCATGAATGTAATCAATAAGGAATATGGTAATACATGATGAAGGTATTCATATGCTATTATGGGGCAAAAAGGATCTATATTATGTTTACCTTCCTTATAAATGTTAGACTGTGAGTTTGGACAGAAGTATTTTGGATAGTTCTAGTTTGGATTATTTTGGATTGCCATAAAAGGACAACCCGGAGGTCGGGCGGCAACCCGTCGCGTCCGGCAAGGCTGCGATACTTGAACCCGCAACCGAAGGGCGACAAGGGTGTATCACCTACCACTGGACCATGAGATGTCCTGGATTAAATAATGTAGTTTTTATTAAAATATCATGTAGATGAATTATAAATTCGTTTATTTTGGAACCCTATACGAATAGTGTAAATAGAATTTTTTTTACATTCTATTCTCTTTTAGAGTGAAAGATGAGTTTGTGGTAGAAATTTATTAATGGATAAAACTCTAATTATAAAGTAAGTATATCTCCTTATGATCTTAGCCAATCTCATAAATAAATTCCTTAATATTAAGAAAAGCAACTTTGAACAAAAATGTTTTCCTAGATGGTACCTTAAATCATCACTAATTTATGGCTTTGGGATTGTTGGCCTTTTTATAGCCATGTTCTCTACCACTCTCCATCAGATAATTGATGGTTAGATTTTTCTTCCATATCCATATTTTCTTACATGGAACCCTAGTATGTGTTATTTTCGGTAATCTTCATACTTTCGACTCTTTATTTTAAATAGAGGCCTCATTAATTCATTTTTAGATGTGGGATTTCAACTAGGATATTTTGAAACGTCAAAAATGTGTTATCCTAATACCCTATGTTTTGTTGAACCGATGGTATTTCAATTCATCATAGATTGATGAATTTAAGGAACTCAATTTTATACTTGTTTGTGATTGATGACCTCAATCACTACCTATAAATATTTACGTTTTTCCTCCGATTATATGTCTCCAATTTCCACCAATGTTCTCCTAATCGAGATCATAATTTGGTGGTGACCCTTTGATTTCTCTTTTCCTCATATTAAGACTAAATTTTAGTAACCCAATTTCCGATGTGGGTTTTCCCACAAATATATTTTCTACTTTCAACCTTTTATTTTCGAAGAACAATTTCAAATTGCGAGGACGCAATTTATTGAAGGAGGGGAGAATGTAACACCCCAAGATTTCATAGTGTGTTATTTCTTCAAAATAATTTAATAACTTGCACTACACGCAACACCGAGTTCAATTGCACCATGGCTTACCAAAAAAAATCCATTAAAAGAGTTCATGAATAGTATTAACTAAATTTTAAACTTTATATATTCCTTATAATTTTAGAATCCATATTATGAGTTTCTTAGTCATAATGCAAGAACAGATTCATTTTCAGTATTGCACTTTTATCAACTTTTGATAGTGAAACCTTTTTAAATACAATATTTTAAACTTTTTGACTAAATGGAGACATCGAAAAATTTAAAATGAAACATCCCAAGCTTCCACGGTACGCTTTCCTTTGAATAAAACAGTAGCGTGTGTTGTACGCAACTTCGAGTTCTAACACACCGTAACCAATCAAACTAGCTGTTATGAATAGTAATACCTACTTTTTGAAGTTATATATATTTTATATTTTAAAATGGACTTCATTTTTGGATTCGAAATATCAAATTTAGCCTAAGGTGAAATTTTGGTACTTTTCGGATAACTTTCTTATTTTGATGAATAGTGAAAATTACTAAATTTTAATTAAAAACAACTTTTTTAATCAAAATAATTAATAGTGATACATTATGAATTTGAGTGGTTTTAAAGTATATTTAGAATATATTTTTACTATTTAATATAATGTTGGTCATTGGACATAATTTTACAATTAAACCGAACATAAACAAGTGTCAATCTTTTGATAGTTATTATCTCTTAAAAACACGCTTTTTGTTTTGACAGCGAGAATTAATTTTAAATTAATTTCTGCCACTTCTGTGTTTAGAATTTAGGAAAATGGATTCTATATTTGGAATCAGGATGTTCAAATTGTGCAAATAGGTAACTTTTATTTTTAGACATTTTGAATAATTACTACGGTAAATATTTTATTTACCATGGTTAAGGGTAAATCCGGTAAATAATGGTTAAAAAAATAATATTATAATAATACTAAATTACCATAAAACGTGTCTTAACCCTATTGGTTGATAAATGGTCGACCATGGGCATCTTTGGGTCGATTTTGGGACCCCATGGATCCACTTGTAAGTGATAATGACACTTTATTTTAATTAAGTTAAAATGAATACAAAAATGACACAAGCATATATCTTTTAGAAAAACAATTGTTACATAGGTTTATATATGTTGGATTTTAGATTATAAATATTCATTAGAAGGATAAAGAGATTTAATACATAATGATATTTTATTTATAATTTTTAGACATTAAATAATTTATTTTATTTATGACACAATGATGATGCAGTAATTACTATAATAGTGAAAAATTAAAATAATTGATATTATAAATACCCAAATAAATATAATATGAAACTTTTAATGAATTAAAATAATTTTCTAGGATAATATGATATATTAGTATTGATTTAATTGACTTTGTTCAAAGTAATCAATCTGTTATGAGTTTCACAAAAATCAACTATTGAATAGTGTCAAAATTGACATAAAAGAGTTCTTAAAACAAATATTATATTCTTAATTGATATTAAATTCTTAAAAATATAAGGTTCGGCCAAGAGACTTATATCATGATAGGTTCATCATTAATGGACCACTTGTGGGTCGCTTGGATGTATATAGTAAGTTTATTAACCATATTATATAAAAATACAAAGAGACATTGTAAAAGTGAAACTAATTAACTTAGAGTTAATACTTAAAGATAAGGTTAATATAAGTACCCAAACCTGTCTAAATTCTATTGGTTGAGTGTTTTTAGACCTATCCCCACCTTAACCTTTTAATAATAAGCTTTTGAGCCATTAGAAACCGAATATGAATTTATTATAAATTAATATTTCTAGCTTTTCCAAAGGTGCCCCTCACCCCTCTTATAAAAGGGCACTCCTCCTTCTCATTTCTTCACACCTTCAAACATTTTGGTTCGGCCACACTCTGCCCAAATACTCTCCCCACATCCCTCACTACAACCTAGAGGCCTTAGTTTGATCAGAAAGCCAACCTAAGGATCCCTTCTGATCAAATCAAAAGGAAGAACCCGAAGAAGAGGTAATGATTTCACCACCCTTCTCCAAGTTCATTTCTTCTTCCACTTCTTCTTCCTTTGTTCTTACCATTCTAAAATAATAACTCCAGTATCTCACATATACTGTGATGTTATTATAAATATGGTACAACCATATTCAGTATTCTATCCACCCTTTGAATAACATGTCACCATACGTGCGTACGTACGGACTACCGTCTCCACGTTGTTGTGTAATTGTTATTCAATATAATATTATTTGGATGGGTATAATAATGATGTGTAACTCATGTAAATAATAAATATAACATGTTAATTATTCTGTATATATATGATATGCCATCCATTTATATATTATTTTAATATCAAATAATGATATTGTCGCTCGTGCGTACGTACGGACTACCGTCTCCACGAACGCGATGAGATTCATTCTCCATCGTATCCATTAAAGTATAATTATCATTTGATGATTTAAAAATGATGTTTAAGGACTTGATATCATTCTGGATATGAATAATATACAACCTATCCTTTACAAAAAGGTCTTACAAAACAAAACATATAAAAGAAAACAAGTAAGTTAACACCCGAAACAACGATAATACTAAGATATTATTATAAATCGATATTAAAAGATCATATATGATATCATATTAATGTATATGATTCTTGTATAATTTAGTAACAATTATTTCACCATTATAAAGGAGGTTAACCTACCCCAACCAAGGAAAAAGTACAAGGTAAGGGTTATTTCACAATCTCTTCATTATCCGAGGTTGTTTATACGTAATAATCTACTGGGATATCTTTATCATCCACATCCATGTTTTTCAAAATGTATTTCAAAACATTTTTACTATTTACAAGAATATGGGTTAAAGTCATTTATACCCTTGTTTGACTTTTTATAAGAGGTTTATAAAGGAATCTTTCCGTCGTTTTCAAAACAAGGTCCTTTTTAACCTTTTCGACAGAATTGAGGTAAGAATGTTTTTTTAACTTATACGGCGGGTGAGGTTATTTTACACCATTATAAAATCTTCAAAACTTTCCTTACAAGCTTATAAGAATATTTTCAAAGAAAATGTTTTATTTTATATGGATCTTAAATGATTTCAAAATAAAAGGAGATATTTCTTTAAAAAGAATTTTGATTTCATCTACGTCAACATCCTTTGATGGATTTTAAGATTATTTGAAGTTGATTTATTATGATACAAAACTTATATATTGTATTGAAGGTTTTGTGATATGTTTGACTATGGATGTGCTATTTTTATACCATTCATAGTTTATGGTGAAATTATTGACATTTCGTATGCTAGTTTTAATACGAATGTTTATGTTATGTTTAAACCTTTTCATATGGGAATGCATTGGACTTAATAAGTGACGGGTGGAGCCCGCTATAGCTCCTCGATGCATCGGTAGGTCTCATGAGACAAAATAGTGTCTTGGCACACGGCCTTGACAAAATATTATTTGTAGTCTTGGCACGAGGCCTTGGCTATGTGGTTATGATAGTCTGGCATTATGCATTCCAACATTATGAAAGTGGTTATTGATTTTGCATGTGATTATTCGATTAGTAGAATATCCATGTGAACAAGTAAATGGCATTTTTTTCATTTTACTTTTGCTATACTATGTTGAAGTTCAAGTTTAAAAGGCTTTTGTTTTAGTAATTCATTGTCTTAAATGTTTATGCTTATTTTTGAATGTTCCGCTATATTGTTATCCTTACTGGGCATTTGAGCTCACCCCTTTTCTATGTTTTATTTTTCCCAGGATGTGAAGATGTAATTTATGAATGACCTGCAGGGATATTATGAGGGGATTATAGTGTGGACTGTGGAAACATTATGTTGTTGTAGTAGTTTTTCATTTTATGATGTAATGTAAAACTTATGAATATATCTAGTGTTTCCAAGGCTACTAAACCAATCGGTCTTTCGAGATTTGATCTTTTTTGTGATCATGCCAATGTTACGAAGTAATGCACCGACTCTGGGTAACTGGGGTCGGGGCGTTACAGTCTGGGTATTCACATAAATAAACAAGATAATTTTATAAAGAAAGAGAGAGAAATTTTGAGACGAAATTTATACAGCATAACGACTATATAACATGGTTTTAGAAAATATTGAAAAGAGAGGGGAAAGGAGTCACCCACTCATATGTAAAATATCATAAATTAGGTGTATAGAATAAAAAGATATAAGATCATGGTATGGATATTTGAAATAAATACCATTTGAAAATGAAACTCGAAGGAAAAAAGAAGATGTAATTTATTTTACAAAAATTTGGCAGCCTAACGACTTCAATTGAAGAATAAAAAAATCATTAGATGAGTGCATAAATGGTGTATAATCATTTGGATAAAAAATAGACTGTAGTAAAGATATAGAATAACAATCCCCCCAAAATAAAATGGAACTATAAGAGAAAAAAAATGTTGTCATGACTTAAAAGATGAGAGTGAATAAATCTGTTACCTTGAAGAGTAACTTTGAGTGAATGAAGGCCATGATCTTTGGAGGCTTTAGAACACCATAAGATGAATCCTTGAGAGGTAAAGAATCTAGAAAATTTATGATGAGGATTTTGGAATGAAATGGATCAGAGAATGGATAGATATTTATTGGATTAGTGAGGGAATAAATTATTAATTTCCAAAGGACACCTCGTCAGTTGTATTGGAAAAACTATGGGCCTGACCATCATATTTTCCCATGGTATTGGCCACTTTGGACACCTCATAGAATATATTACTATTCATAAGTCGGCCAGATAGCATACATCAATAATGATGTCATTAAACACCTGAAACTCAAAACTGTTTTTTTCTATTCACAGAAAATTCATCTGTTTCAAAAAAATCCCAAAAAATCACCCTAACCTAATATCGATGCTCTGAGTTCAAAAATAAACACCATTTTCTGAAAATAATAATTTTAATATTTTTAATATAATTATTAAATATATAAATATTTATTCCAAAAATAAAACTTTAAAACTATAACTCATTTTATAACACAATAAAAAAGTAATCAAGGTCCCATAAAATTACCGTATATCCATAATACAATAATGTAACAATTTATGATTACAATTTATGAAAATATATTTCCATTTTAAATTATTTAATTAATTATAAATTTTAAATAAAATATTTATGACATACAAAAATACCAAAACTTATATTATGATGATTTTTTCACTTTTAAGATGTTTAAATTGTGTTTATACGTCCATGGGTGAAGTTTCTATTTTTTGGCCTATTTGTTATTCAGTACTATTCACATGAGTATGTTACTATTAATAGATTATTATTCACTAAAAAACATGTTGATCATATTAGACTCTAAATTTCTCACCGATCACAACTGTAGAAGGCCATTTTTTAAAAATCATTTCACATTATCAATTATTTAATGTTTACATAAATATTTTAAAATACCCTTTTTTTAAAAAGAAACAATAATACACATCGTATATTTATCTGTATATTTGAAATTCACAAACTTTACCATATTATGAAATTAAAATTTTTATTAATAAAAAAGGATTACACAAAGCTGGTAAGGTATCGTTACATGGCCCTTTATAATACCAGTACAAGAACTAAGTGTAAGGTGTGCTATGTTGATAGAATCTTGTGGTGGCTTGGACAACATTGCCTGAGTGGTGATTTCTACCAGCTTGAACTTCTCCCATTGGTAATTCCATTCAAGCTTCATATATTAATGTTCGGCTCGGGATTGGTCCAGAGCAGAGCCCAGGGATTCTACTTCCTTCCCAATCATTGATAGATGGGTTTCATATGAACTGAGTTTACTGGATGATGCCCATGAATCGTTAGTCTGTATTAATTAACCATGATAATTTGAATTTATAAACAAAAATTGTAACGTTAAGAATTTAGTTTCCAATGTTATTATTGACCAATGTCCATATAACAACCAAAACACAACAGTTTCATTTAATAGGCTCACATAATTAATTAAAGGATATAGTTTTATTGAGTATAAAATAAAATAACACAAGAATTTAGGAAATAAATATTATTAAAAAGTTTGGGACGTTACAGTTAATATCCAGATTAATTATTTAGATTATAATCCCTAAATCCTGATACCAATTTTCCAAATTATTTATCTAAGAGGGTGTCCCCTTTATCATCTGATTAATTCCTCAACTAATCATTTAATTTATCAATTCTTTGATAAATCAATTGGTCCACATAATTTACCGAATATAAGAAAATAAATTGATAAAGGATGCTAGAAATTCTTAAAAATTTGAATTTATTTATCAAATCCACAACTATGAGATTTATATTTTAGACCACCTACCTAAATTCATTAACATACGTTCCTTCAACAGAAATTCCCAATATATTAGCAGCACAACAACATAGATATAAGTTCTTGATATAAATCCCTAAATAAAGATAAAGGATATCAAGATCATATCAATATAGTTCTAGATTAAAAATATTAGATCTAGATTTAACAAAAAATGTTTAGATATATAGAAATAGAGGATATCTTCTTTCAAAAGATCCAGAGAAGAGAGGAGAATGAATGTTAAAGGCATTGGTATGAGATCCACTTACGGGCGAAGATATGATCTTCAATTCAGGCATTCAATCTCAAAGAACAGAGGAATGATGGACTTGGAATATATCTATGTCAATGGTATAACCTTCCATTACCATTAGGAATGTAAAATACCAAGATAAGTCTCCATATGAGAAGAAATTGGTAACTAAATGGTAAAAATAACTAAGATCCACATTTTTAGGATCTCACTAATGACCCTGTAACACCTCGAGATTTTATGAGAAATATTCTTTTTAATTTCATTTATTTCTTATGTTGTATTCTACGCAAGAATTAGAAAGCTATACGCAAAACTGTATTAGCTTTTGTTATAAGCAAACACTATTCTGGGCTTGGGTTGCATGCAAAAGCGACCTTCGTCAATAGCGTGTGTTGTATGCAACACTGAGTTTCACTAAACAATGATATAATATAATAATATTATAATGAACTAGCCATTATGAATATTATTAACTAAATTTTTATTTTTATAAAATTATAATCCATCTTACAAATTATCTAGAACATGTTATGAGAAAAAAATAAATTTTTTGGGTAAAATAATTATTTTTTAAAAAAATGCAGTTTCTCCGGCTTTTGATGGCGAACCCACTGTAAATTTAGTTTTTTACATGTTTATAAGTTAAATATGACAAATAATAATTTTTCCTTAGAATCATGAAATAAAATTTTACTTTGGATAAAATTTTCACATTATTCTGATAACTTTCATATTTTGATGAATAGTAAAAATATGCTAAATTTTAATTAAAAATAACTTTTATCTTTGAGATAATTTATATGGTAAAATTATAATATTTAATGGTTTTAAAGTATAAAAATAATATATTATTAACTTTATTTATAATTTAATTCATTAGCATTAATTTTACACGGAATTCATAGTTAAAAACATTTCAATCTTTTGCAATGTTTTAACTTTTAGAACACGTTTTCTCAACAGCGTGATTAATTTTAAATTAAATACTAAAACTTCTATGTTTTAAATTGGAAAAAATGGATTCCATATTTTTAATCATGAGGTCTAAATTATGTTAATATGATATTTTTTATTTTTAGGCATTTTGAATAGTAACTACGGTAAAAACAATTTACCATAGTAAAATGCAAATCAGGAAATTAAGGGAAAATATAATATTATAAAATTACCCTAAAACATGTATTAATATAATATGATGATTATATTTCATCCTATAATATACTTGGGTCGAAATGGTATCTTTTGGAACTCACATGGATGTGATTAAGACCTTTAATTTATTTTATTTAAATAAAGTGAAATATGTCTCAATCAGTCATTAATAATTAATTAATTTTTAATATAAGGTTGTACAGAATATAAATTCAATTATAAGTACTCATTTGAAAGATAATTTTTTTTCTTTATTATATTAAATTATTTTTAATTTTTAGTTAATAGTTTATTACCTATATATCACATACATTAATGATGCATAAATTATTTATTTAGTGGAAAATCAATAATAATGTTTTTATTCAAATAATAATACCCATAAAATGCCAAAACAACAGACCAAAACATAGTAGATGTTTATATCTAAACCATAATCATCTAATTGTTGAATTGTGGACAATTTGGTGGTTTATAAAAGTGATTATGACACTTATATTATTTTATTTTAAATGATCTCAAAGTTATCACCTTTATAATTTAATAAATATAACAATTTAAATGTTATGATTTTAAGATGATAGATTCGAGTAAATGTATTATTATGATAGATATTATATTTATCTTTATAATAGTATTTTTCTTACGCAACAAATAAGTATATTAAATAGTTATTCATAAATGATGTAATAATTATTTTATTAAGTGAAATATCAAATAAGTTTTTTTAAAAACATTAAAATAAATATTATATGAAACAATTATTGTTCTCCATAATTTTTTTAGATAAATATGACATTATAGGAATATATTAAATATTTTCAGTCGAATATATCTTGTGTGTGTATTTTATTTAAATTCAAATAATTGAATAGTGTCAAAATTGACACAATTGATATTTTATAATATTATCATATTATTAAATTATTTAAAAACCAAAAAAAATATTTAAAATATTTAAATTTAAATTTATATTATCGAAAATGTTATAAATCATTTGAAAATGTTTTAGGATGAAATATAATCACCAAATTCTGGTTGGACAATTTCCCAAATATATCTTCTGTATGTATTTACTGGGGTTATATTTATCATCCATGTCCGTGTTTTACAAATTTTTTTACATAAAGTGTTTTCAATTATTCCATGTATGTTTAAAGTCATGTTTACCACCTTTTGAATTTTATAATGTAGAATGGAAGGAATCTTTCTTTTTTTTACCATATGAGGTACTTTTTGACTTTTCTGGAAAAAGTACCAGAAGAATGTTTTTTTATCTTATACGGAATGAACAGATTTTTATGGTTTTGATAACACATTATATCCATGAATCTTATTCTACAATATTTAATTATTATTTTCAACAAAATTCTTTTATTTTAAAATCACATGGCATTTTGGGAAAATAAAATGATTTTGAAGAAGAATGGATATTTTCCTTAAGAATTCATTTCAACTGTTTTATCAAAAATAATTTTCATCTAAGAAGACATTCTTTAATATGGGTATGTTCCAAGTATAATTTCATTATTATTAACATGTTTTTATTTTGTTTATGACGAAATTATATCCATTTATTTTATATGGATTATGTTATGATGGGATGATGTTTATGAAACCAATTTTATTCGTTTGTTTATGATGAATGATTTGTGTTTATATTGTGGCACATGAAATTATGATTCAATTATGATATGGGTGGGACATATATCGACCTCCAAAGCATTGGGTAAAGATTTATATCTCATGAGATAAACATTGATGGAACAAAAAAGTAAATACTGTTTAGTAATACAGGGCTGCAACGACATATAAACCTGGTTCAGTAATGGACATTGTCCACTATAATGGTCTTGGTAGCAATGCCTTTTCTACCATGGAAATCATATCATGTTATTAATGGTTTTCCACATTTAATTTTTTTATTCCCATTCTATTTTATCATTATTGAGGTTCCTTTATGATCTATGCCTAACGTACTACCAAGATTTATTTGAAGACTCGGGATTTTGATGTTTAAACTTTATGTTCATGTTTTTAGGTTCAAATGTATATGTTTTATTTTATTTTCTCCATGATTACCCTTACAAAGCATTCAAGATCACCCTTTATATGATTTATTTTCCCCAGGATGTAATGATTATGTTCCAAGATTCCAAAGACACTAAACTATTACAGTCGATGGGTGTATGTTTTTCTTATATATTAAGTATTCTGCAAATGTAATTTAATTTCCATGTATGTCATGCATTGGGTCTCTACAGTTGGTATCATATGAAAGGTTTAGTTATCCTATCGAAAATAGGATGCAAATAAATTAGTGAGATCCCTAGAGATATTTCTAAGGTATGCCTATCGATATCACTAAGGTTAAGTATAAGTATAGGCTACAGTCCAAGAATTATGTTAACGATCATTAATAACCTAGGGTGAACCTAAGATGGCATATATTAAAGAAGGTGTCATAGGTTATATAGTTATAAATCCTATAAGTGACTTTTTATGATTATGTGGTTATTTATTATTTTAACTGTTTCTTACACAATGGTTTCTTTTTTTAGTTAATAGAGGGAACCAGAAGGAATTGGGTTAAAATTGAATCTGATGAAAACATTGGTGACTTTGAGCAGTGAAATTGTGTAATTTCTAGAGAGAAATTTATTATGATTATCCTAAATCAATCATCATGATATATGATTAACAAGGTGAACTTTATTGGAATTCCTAAGTCATAAAATAAGAAGAAGATGTAATTTTATACAGGTTTTCATGGAGAGGAACATAGATGAAATAAGATGAAGATGTCTACATATCAAGAATGAGGGAAAAAGAACCTTGAGGAATACCTCAAATGGCGGGGAAGATGTTATCTGTGTTGGGAAATGGGTCATAGAGTGACAGACTGTTATGGGGATCAATGTCTTATCTGTGGATAACATGGGCATTGCCCAACTCAATGTACTGACCTAAGAGGTTACTTCTAAATTGAGGAAGGAACTATTCCATTCCAATCATTGAGGTTGATGGATTAAAGGGCTTATGTATTGGAATTTAAGAATAATGTTGTTGTGGGACTTTTATGTTATATTAAAATATCTGTGTATTGGTCCATTGTGGTTTTCTATAAGAATATAGTACTAGTAACCATGTAAAGTGATTAAAATTTGTTTGTAAAGAAGTTGATTTGAACATAATGAAGGGATATGGAGAAAATAATATGTTTGATAGTATTAATGGTCTCATTAATGATATAAGGACAAAGTAACATCATGGTTTGAGTATATAGAATTTTTTGGATTTTGGTATGTGTAAATAATTAACTTTTGACAGCATGCATGTTTTCACAAAGGTTCTATGTTAATTCATGTTTCAAGGGAATATATGATTAAGGTACTCACATGTTTGGAATATTACCAACAAGATATTTCTTATCATATATGGGGGATAAATGATGGTAATCACATGCTTTGTATATGACATCTCTAGTAATATTTTTCTTCGTAATGTGAGTTTAGACCGAATTATTTTGGATAATCCTAATGGTTGTAATGGATTAAGTTGGACATTAGATAGCATTGTTTAAGGCTAGAACTTTTTTCGTTATTATTTCTGAAATGTTATAATAGTATAGTTTTAGAAGAAGGACAACCTGTAGGATGGGAGACACCACGTTGTGTCGGACATGGATGCCAGAATCAAACCCACAACCGATGTATGACAGGCTTTTATTTCCTACCACTTCCCTACATGGTGTCCCTGGTTAGTAGAAATTAGCTTTATTTTATTAAGTGGTATGATAGATGAAGTATAAGTCCATTTTTGGAATCATATATGGCTAATCTCACCATAGATGGACTTATGTATATTTGATAACTTTTGCTAACCTTTTGTTTGGGACAATTGGAATGACCCATCATTTTATCACATGATCTGCTAACACTTCAAGAATGAGAAATTCGACATCATTTAATTAAATAAGAGATAAAGTGGAAATTGTTCATGGAATGACCAATGATGATATTACACTGAAATCAAGTAATTATATCTCCTTGTGATAATGTTTATCAACTTTAGGGAAATGGTGTTGAAATCCAAAAATGTTGTCCTAGTTCCCTCATATCCGATGAATCATATGGTTCCTTAGATCATTAAAATTTTATAACTTTGTGATTTGTGGATTTTTAATAGCCATGTTCTTTACCACTCTCTATTAGAACATGATGGTTAGATTTCTCTTCCATATCCATATTTTCACCTATGTTATCCAATGTGGAAACCTATTGATGAGTTAATTTGGGTAACCATTACGTTTCATACTTTAGTTTTATAAATTATGTTTTGGTATTCCTTTTGATGATGTGGGTTGATATTAAAGAGACTTTTAATTAGTAAATTATTTATAACACAATTGAAGAGGCGCGTCGAAGAAGAGGTAATATCCTTTAGCGATTCATCAAAATTTATTTGTTATTATACTTGCTTGTCATTAGTTGATTGATTATAAAGTAATAACATTAGTATAAATAATATAATGATATGTTATTATAAATATTAAACAACCCTATTTCACATTTTATCCATCCTACGAAAAACAAAATCATCATACATGTGTACGTACGGCTTACTGTCTCCACGTCGTGGTGTAATCTATTTCTCCACCACCACCTTACATGGATGGGTATAATGGTGGAAAAATAACTATATATTATTATTATAACATAATAATAATTCTATGATAATATATCATACACTCTAATTCCATTAAATAATTATGGGATCGATATCATCGCTCGCACGTACGTACGAGTTACCACCTCCACAATTCGATGTGATTCATTCTCCATGTCAACCATTCAAGAATGATTATATAGTATATATAACAAGTAATAATAAAATATATGACATAATAATTCTACTAGATTTATGTATATATACATATTTCATTTACATCCATTCAATTTAATAAGGAAATGAAAATAGCATTCATGTGTACGTACGACCTACAGTTTCCATGAATGGTGTATTTCATTCCATTTATAGATCAATTATATATATTAATATATTTAATATATATGATATATAAATAATTTTTTATCTTATTTATGTAATTAATCATGGTCTAAGTAATCATATGAAAAAATTACATGTCAAAAAATAGAGGGTAAATAAAATAATTTTACCAAAAACGATGCTTTAACATGGAATTGACCAATGAATGGGTAATATAATGTCGTAAGTGAATCATATATGATATAGTAAATATTATTACGTTTTTGTTTTAAGTTACTAATATGTTTAAATTCAAATTATAAGAGTCTCTAACACATATGGAAGAAATTGGAAATAAGGTAAAGGATAATTTTGAAATCTCATTTTTATCCGAGATTGCTTATATGTAAGTATTTACAGGGGTTATATTTATCATCAATGTTTGTGTTTTATAAAAATGATTACGTAAAGTGTTTACTATTCTTCCATGTATTTTTAAAGTCAATTTTACCCCTTTTTGACTTTATCAATGCAGTATGGAAGGAATCTTTATTTTCATTACCATACGAGGTACTTTTTGACTTTTATGGAAAAAGTACCAGAAGAATGTTTTTTTATCTTATACGGCATAAACAGATTTTTACGGTTTCATGACACCTTATTTCCATGAAGCTTATTCTACAATATTTCATGATTATTTTCAAAAACATATTTTCTTTTAAAATTGGATGACATTTTGAGAAAATAAAATGTTTTTGAAGAAGAAAGGATATATTCCTCAAGAATTCATTTCAAGTGTTATATCAAAACGATTTTCCATCTATGAAGACATTCTTTAATATGGGTAAGTTTAATGTATAATTTCAATATAATTTACATGTTTTGATGTTGTTTATGATTAAATGATATCTAATTATTTTATATGGATTATGTTATGATGAGATGATGTTTATGAAACCCATTTTATTCGTTGGGTTATGATTAATGATTTATTTTTATTTTGTGGCACACGATAGAATGGTTTCATTATGAGATGGCTGGGACCTATATCTCCCTCTAAAGCATTGGGTAAATATTTATATCTCATGAGATAAACATGGCTGGAACATCAAGAATATCTGGTTCAGTAATACATGGCTGGAATGGCAAGTAAACGTGGTTCAATAATATACTTTGTCCACTATGATGGTCTTGGAAGCAATGCCTTGGCTACTATGGAAATAATATCATGTTTTGAATGATTTTACATAAGTATATGTTTTATTCCCATGATATTTTATCATGACTAATGTTCCTTTATGATCTATTCCTTACCTACTACAAATATTTACTTCACAACTCATGATTTTGATGTTTAACCTTTATGTTCAGGTTTTTAAGCTCAAATGTATATTGTTTTTTTATTTCCTCCATTATTACCCCTACTGAGCATTCGAGCTCACCCTTTATATGTTTTTTTCTTGGGATGTAAAGGATGGTTTTAGGTATGATAAAAAAAGGGGAATATATTTATTGTAGATGCTGAAGATCTTTTTCCATGATTAGAATATTGTGTTCCATGTTTTTTAAGACACTAAACTATTACAGTCCTTGGGTGTCTGTTTTTGTTATATATTATGTATTCCGCAAAAGTACTATAATTTTCATGTACGTAATGCTTTGGGTCTCTACAGACCCACACACAGTTTAGTCTCACGTTTAGAAAAACTATACAGTAACCATACATTAGCCACTACATAAAGGGGTGCCTCACATGGTCTCCTCACACAGTCTACTAGACATTTCTTTAACTGTGCTAAAGCCACTGCCTCAAAAAACTAGAGAGCACATAGGTTCTCCAAGACATCATAACAGTTTGTAAAAAACTTGCGACAACCATGCACACACAATTTCCTCCAAAATTTTAATAGACATAACCCAAATGCACCCCATATCACATATCCCATAAAAGGTACTTATGTAAAAAAAATTACAAGAAATATTTCCCAACTCCAGAAATGGTTAGGATCATACAATCACCCACCTTATAATAAATTGTCCTTGAGATCTAAACATCCAAGCCTTTATAGGATTTCGATCCAAAATGATTTGGCCATTGGGCCCTCATATCTTATTCTCATTCCCATGTTTCCTCTTATACCCATCCATGTTTCCATAACACATGAACTATCACCCATTATTTACCCAAAACACCTTCCCATTATGATCCAACACACCAATCATATGCTACCCAAAGGATACATCTATCCCAAGGTCAATCCCATCCACATCAATCACTTGAGAAGGGTTGGGTTTATACCACTAATGTTTTGGTACATGGAAGACATCATGAATAGAATTTTATCTCTATAAAAGAGCTAATAGGTATGCCACCAGCCCGATTATATCCATTATCTCAAACGGTCCAACAAACCTGGGCTTCAACTTTCCCTACCTTTGTATCCTATGGTGACCCACCTAGGAAAAACCCAATGGAATACAAGATCAACCTCTATAAACTCTAAAGGTCATCTAAATATGTCAGCATACAACTTCTACCATATCTGAGCTGTAGTCATACATTTTTGAATCAGTTGTACCTACTCTGATGCGTCCTACATGAGACTCTGTCCCAACAACTCTAACTCACCAGCCCCCATCTATCATTGGAGTTATATACATGTCCTACCATAAAGATCCTCATATGTTTTCATATGTATAGTTGGTTAAAAACTTTCATTATAGGTGAACTCCACTAAATCCATGTTCTTTTCCAAAGACCCATTGAAGTCAAGCCCACATGCCGGAAACATGTCCTCAAGCAATTACATATTATGTTCTGACTGGCCATCTATATGTGGGTTGAAATCCAGACTCAATAATACATTTGTTCTTAGCACTTTCTGTAAGCCATACTAGAAGCGGGAACTTAATCAGGAATCACGATCGAGAAATATTGTCTATAGAAGTCCATTTTCATGTCATCCCACTTCCATTCCAGAATAAGAAACAATCTTATTAATCCTCTAGGTCATTTCTAATCTGTATTTACATGATGATAAGTGAAGAATATTGTCACAAACCATGCTATCTCATTTTTAATGAATGGTAACCAATACAATCATTGTAGGTCACAGTAATTTTTTGTCACACCTGGATGCACTACCCACTTCAAGACATGACACTCTCAAATGATCACTTATTTTATTTTCATAGGTACAACAACTCGATTCCTCGCATAGATGGTTTTATCCTCATCTTCAAAAAAATTGGAAGGTGTATCCCCACCTTCAAATATTTCCCTCGAAGCTAAGAACTCCAGATCTTCATATTTCCTATCTCTAATTTGTCTAAAAAAGTGTAGACTCCACTGCATCTGATAGGAGATTCATATGCTCCAAACTCTCTTGAACCGCCACATGCATTTCATCCATTATGGTAATCATCTTCCTCTATGAACTAGAATCCAGAACAATTGGAGTATAAGTTTTCTTATAAAAGTCATCAACCACACTATTTCTTTTCCTAGGAATATATTCTAGTTCAAAATAAAAATAATGAATATACTCAACCCATCTCCACAACTGAATATTTGAATCAGGATATGAAAATATATACTTCAGGGTCTTGTGATTTGTATAAACTATAAAATTTTCTACCAAAAAATAGTGTCTATAACACTTAAGATCATAAAGCACTATTTCCAACTCAAGGTCATGTGTAGAGTAATTATATTAATGCGGCCTTAACATCTGAGAATCATATGCCATAACTCGATCTCTTTGCACCAGTACACCTCCACGTACAATACTATAAGAATTGCAATAAATCATATAATCCTCACCATACCCATGTAGGATCAATATTGGGGATACTGTTAAATTATTTTTAATCTCCAGAAGGGATCTATCACAAGCCTCTTCACATTTAAACATTACTCCCTTTTTGGTTAATACCAAAAGTGTCACTTTTAAATGAAAAAAACACTTAGATGAATATCTTGTAATATCTATATAATCCAAAAATTATTTGAATATCAAAACAACTGTTTGGATTTTGTATAGAATCCACTTCCTGATCCTTCTCTATGTCCACTCACACACCTTCCTCTGAGATGATGTTCCCCAAGAAGTGTACCTAGTCAATCCAAAACTCACACTTATATACCTTGGTGTATAACTAATTCTCTCTCGGTGTACACATGATGATGTTAAGATGTTGGGCATGATTTTCATGAGTTTTGCAGTACACCAAGGTGTTATCCACAAACACCACCACAAATTGATCCAAATATAGTTGAATGATCATGTTCATTAAGGCCATAAACACTAAAAGTTCATTTTTTAAACCTAAATGGAATTATAGAAAACTAATATAGTACATACCTACATGTGTAACTAGATCTCCGTATATCAGAAGTCTGACCTCTCATTTGATGATACCCCGATTTCAAGTCGATCATTGAGAATACACAATATCCCTTCAACAAGTTAAACAGATCTTTGATGCATGGAAGAGGATATCAGTTCTTTACAATCATTTTTTAAACTTCTTGTAATCGACACACAAACATAAACTCCAATCATACTTCTTTTCATACAAAATAGGTTTTCCCCATGGAGACTTACTTGTATGGATAAATCCCTTATCCATTAACTCCTCCAATAGTGTCATGATATCTTGAAGCTCAGTCAGTACCATTCTATACTGTGGGTTAAATATTGGCTCATCCAAGGACATGAGCTCAATAGTGAATTCCATATCTCTCTAAGGTGGTATCCCTGAAGGGTCTTCAATAAATACATCCTAAAATATTTTTACAACTAGTGGAAGGAACACTTTCCTAACACCCTATCCATCCAGCAATAGAGTAGAAACTTGGGCTATGACATCTCCTTGTTGCTGGGTTATTGGACCTTCTTGACCTTCCTGGATATCCCACTCAACATGGTGAATGTTCGAGTCACCCTTAGGAGATGTAAACATAACTACCATACAGGAATGGTAAATGTGGGCTCGGTATGCGACTAGCCAGTCTATACCTATAATTAGGTCGAATCCTAAAATATCAGGAATATATATATCCCATAGAAAATTATATTCCTCGATCCTGAGAGAACATCCTCTGCACAAACAGATGTCTTAGACCGTACTCCCAATGGTTTATATATTTTTATTGTCCCTCTCACAATATCCACCTCCAGGATCAATCCTTTAAAAAGTTTCATAGATATAATGGAATGAGAGGAACCAATATCAAATAATGAACTAGCTATGGTAGGATCCACAAGAATAGTACTACTCACTATCGATGATCCAACCTCACTATCCACAAGTGTAGGTTGTACCACATGAAAATGTGTTTCCCCTCTCCCCTATTATGACTTCTGAATCCCATGAATTGTACCACTCTTCTTATAAAGGAATTGTTTAACATAATCACCACATTTATTACATCTACCACCTCATCCAGTAGAGCTCCAACTATGGGATTGATATAGTGTCGAATAACCCCTATCTACACTTTAACTTTTCCCAGTTTCTCTCTCAGCATCAGTCTACCACTGTGATAACAGATCACCCTAGTAAAGTCAGGTCTAACCAACTCTTGGGCTCCATAATCTGTATTAGAAAGCTAACATGGTCCCTTAGAAATCAATCATACTTGTATATGATAGTTGAAGAATGTAATTTCTAACACCCAAAAATGAGATAGATCTATAAATAGAATAAAACATCACGTTTATCCATCATTCAACCATTTATTTATGTCATCACTAACCTAGAACAACATGTTTATCACCTAAGCCATCGTAACCATTAATTACTTGACAAATAAATTAGTCCAAGACCAAATAATTATTTCCACAATTAAATAATAATCCAAATTACTTTTTCCATTAACCAATTCATAAATTGAGTAACCATTCCTATAATTAACATATAATAATATATATTCCAAAAAATTATTAGGAATGTATAATTCAACTTTTGATAAATAACATTTTTTGTAATCATGTTAAATCCACAATTCTCAATATTCAATTAAAACCAAAATTACCATATTCAAGTACTAATAAATAATTTATCAATTAAATGTCCAAGTCATAAATTCACAAAAATAATCCCACAATTTACTATAAAATTAATTATCTTGTTCATTGGTTCCATATTTTTTTAATTCCATAACAATTCGTAATAAATTAATTTAAAAAAAAAGTAATTTTATTTAGAAACCCAATTTCTAAAGGATGATAGAAATTCATACAATTTTTTTACACATTAACCAAATCCATGACTATTGTATTTAGAGTTTTGACAACATACCTCATTTTGTTGACAGATGTTTGTTTAATAGAAATTCTCACTATCTGAGTAGCACAATGATGTAGATATATGTTCCAAATCTAAATTCCTAAATCATGATAAAGGATATCAAAAACTTATCAATCGTGATATATATCGACAATATTTGATCATTATATCACAAAAAATGTTTCTATCTAACTAAAATGAGGATGAATTCCACCAAAAATTCCCACTAAGAGAAGATATTGAATGTGAAAGCCATTAGGATTAGATCCACATATGTAGAGAAGAGTGGATCTTCAATTTGGGATATTAATCTTAAAGAATGAGGGTCAGATGGATTTTTAATCCCTTATAGTCATTGGGAGATTCTACTATTACCCTTAGGAAATTAAAACCCTGAGTTAGGGCCATATAAGAAAAGAAATAGGCCACTAAGAGGAAAAAACAAGTGAGATCCAAAATTTTAGGATCTCAATACTATCCAACGCACAGTTTAGTCACCCAACTAGAAACACTATGTGCTTACCATGCATTAGCCACCAATTCAAGTTGGGCGTCACACAATCTCCTTGTACAGCCTTCCAAACTGTTCTTTATCCATGCTAAATCCACTACATATATAGACTAAAAAGGGAAGTTTTTCTCATCTATATAGATTCATGGTTTGTACAAACTACACATTTCCCATTTTCTCCAAATTTTTCTTAGACTTCACCAAAATGCACCCACATGACACAAATCCCATCAACAGTACTTAAGTAAATGAAAATAGTAACTGAAATTTCACCTGATATAACACAAAAAATGGTCAGGATCTTGCAACATTGACTCAACCTACCTCACCTCCACAACCCTTCCCATCATGTACATAACTCGGACGGGGTTCCAATGCCATAGGATATGAAGTCTGCTGGTGAAGACCATAGCCATACAACAGCGTCCAAATCTGTGTCATCTATATAACCCTATTAAATCCTGACTAAAAATCCAAAAAAATAGAACTATTGATGATCCCCCATCTATCTTTACAAATGACACATGATCTGTTTTCATGGAAAAAATGTGTGATAATGACCACTTTATCCACAATTGATTCACTAAGAACATTACCATACCATAGAGGGGGTGATGAAACCCTACTATATTCCACTTTTTCTACCATAATCCTAATGAATATTGTCGACCTTCATATTATTACTACTAAAATATATACCCACTCTGTCATTTAGCAGTCCTCCAAGTGATTCACTTTGTGATGGAAGAAGACCAGAAGAATTATCTTCCTCTAGAATTTTATCTATGATCAAGGTCTTCTGAAGAGAAAATAGATATATCACTATGACAAGAGAACATGAACTGACATCTCATATATGGTTAAAGTATGATCTAGAAATTTTGAACCATTGATGTCTTCTCCTCATGTAAAAGATTAGTAAATTGATGCAACTTTTTGAAATAATTAGAGTAACCAGATATAATAATAGGTTCTTATGAATTTATATAAAATTCTATGTAATGCCCATCTTTAGGGTACCATTGAGAAATACACTAAGAAAAGGACTGTGAAGGTCACCTATTTATAGCACTCATGTCTTCTTTCTTAGTTAATGGCATCCCACCATCTCCTAGTGGTTCCTTATATAATGATGAAACAAAATTTACGAATCGATCATATGGGGTGGCCACTAGATAAATGATCTCAATATGATTTTAATCTAATCATAATCATCTTTAATTCCCACCATGAATCATAATGATAATATATATTAGAGTGATAAGTCACAAATATAACTTATTATTTCCCTAGAAACTCTACCCTCAAGAACATTAACTATGTGGAATATTATTGGTTGTAGTAGTTACACTGTCTGAACCACTAGTGTTGGAACTTTGGCATACTCTTCAGAATCCATCAATCCATATAGTTGTGAAAAATGAGTTCTATAACTACGAAGAGTAGTTTGACCTACATCCATTAGTGTTCCCTTTATATATATTCTAGGAATATTTTTTTGGTAAATAAAAAAGAATACTTAGGACATCTATCATAACATAGTGAGAGATCAAACAAAAAATGTTATAGTCCAACAAAAATGATTTCTATAGGAAACTTATTTGAGACGGATAACAAAAACATTAAGGCATAACCCTTCTCTCTATAAAAAATGATCATACATTGTTCTGCATACCTCAATGTTTTTCAAAATCATTTACATATATTAACTATAATGCTTAGGATAAAAAAAGATAAAAATCATTATAGTATATAAAAAATCACAAATTATTTATAAATTAATTTTTTTAATGAAATACCATACATAAAAAGATATATGTATATTTGTCATGCGATCCTAAATTTGTAATATCAATGAATGAATGCACCAAAAGGCCAAGAAATATAACAACACAGTATATGTAGGATCAAAATGAATCTATGAAACAATAAATTAATTAGTATTCCTACCAAAGGTAACTCTAATATCATTGTTGTAAGATCTTTTTATGAAGTTGTGTAACTTACCTACCCATGCTTCATAAAGATAAATCCAATATACATTTCAACAAAAATGTCAAAAATAATTGAAAAGGAAAGCCTCCTATAATAACACTTTCTAATGCATAAACCCAAATCACTGAGTCCAGACAAGAGTGTAAGATGAAATCATGTAAAACTCAATATATTGAAATGTTTTCTAAATTTCATTGGGGTTTTGAAATAATGTGTGGGTAGAAAATTCCATGAGTATCAATAACTATAGACCAAATCATAATAAAAATATAAATAACTACCCATAAATACATAAAGGAAATACAAAATAGTAAATATTATACTAGTTTTGAAGTGTAATGTACTATAGAACCTACTTGAGGGTGGTAATAAGTGGTAATCATTTTAAAATTTCCATCACTGAGAAATAAAAGTTCGTAACATGTTAGAGTTTTTTTCCACTAAACATTGATACTCATCATCAACCATATTCAAAGATAAGAATGATAAAATTATAGGAATATAGTTTTTAAATGGGTTATTAATATATTTGGTACCTACTACATTCTGTGTTCAAAATCCCTTGAGAAATTGATTTTTCACTGAATTCTGTCAAAAATATAAATGTTGGTTGGGATAGAATCACCCATAACCTAAACAATAGTGGTATGGAATCACACATAACTGAATATTATTAGATATTTCAAGTTAAAAATGTTCACTACACCTATATTAGAAGGATCTCTAAAAAATTTATCTTATTTAACATTAATATAGCACATCTTCTATGACTATATATAAAATGCATGTCAGTTTCTTCTCCAAAATTAATCTTATAGAACATTGAATCTACTACGTATTTTTCTTGAACATATTTCTTAATGAAATTATTATTTTACTGTTCTTATTAGAATATCACAAATATTAATGTTTTCAACAGCCTTGCAAAGAATCATATCACACCATTATATACTCAAATTTACTCTAATAAAAAAATAATAAACTATAATTATGATAATATGGGTAATCTCAAAAATTGTTTAACCACATTCATCGTTTATGATTTTTTTAGAGTAAAAATTTATCAAATAATATCCTAAAATTATAGTTTCAATTAAAATTTAAATAATTCAATTAATATTGACATGAATAAAAAAATTTACTTAGTGAATTTTGAATCATTGAATGTTTAAATAAACATCATCACAAGCTCTATAGTGTGTAAACATTAACAAATCTCAATCTCAAAATATTCATTTTTATCTACACAAAGTTATTTATAATAACCCAACCATCCGTTAACAATACATATATTACTACATTTTCTAATTAAAATACAACCTACAGAATTAGTTCGATTTAATAATTCTTGTGTATTACAAACTAGAATAATTCTCTTCCCAATGTATACCAATTTATCAACCTAACTTCTTGGAATTTCACAATTAGATGAATTTAAGTTTTTATATCATTTTATAAATCATATATTTCTCTAATCAGTGACCTCATACAATTTCCATTGAATATAGACATGAAAATGTTTTTAAGGTAACAGTCATAATTATTTATTTGGTACTCATCGGTATAATAATCTCATGATATATTTTATGATCTTCTCCATCTTGTGATATTGGAATGGTCTGTATTGTGGAAGTTATAAAAAATATCATTCAATTGAAATAATTATCTCTATCTATCACATTTAGACAATTTCATCCATTTGATGTTGTCTATTTTATGATCTCAAGATAATCTATTCAATTGAATTTATATGTCTCTTAATATAATAAACTCTATACATTTCGTTGCCCAACATAATATTTTATAATCAAATTTATCCATCCAATAGACTTTATAATGTCATCTTTATAAAAAATATTCTCTTTCCTAAAACCACATGAAACCACCCCACCCATATCATGATAAATTTAAATAATCTTTATGATAGAAATATTATGGCTCAAAAAATAATTAATTAGCATAACATTTAATACATTTAAAAATGATGGCAACAATTTATTCTATTTTGATAAAAAATAAAACAATATCAAGAAAATGTGGGTTTTGAAATCCCCCATGTAATTTATTTTGACCATTAAAGAATCAAATTTTCAATCTATCCATGAATACATGCTTATTTTTAAAGTGAAATATTTGGAAATTAAAAAATATGAATAATTTTTTTAACATAATATACTACCTTGGTGATAAAAAAATTCATGTACATGGTGTTGATTGATCCCCCCTGATTTTCGTTCCTTTAATATTATAACATATTAAACCATTAATCCTGTTATTTATGATAACACTAACTTCATATTCACAACAGTTAAATAAAAGTGTTTCACATATTCTCTCATTTTAAAATACAATCTAAGGTAATATGGGAGTCACTCAAGAACCTTTTATAGGTCATTAGTAATGGCCGAACATGTATTTTAATCCATTGCTCCTCAAAACATTCTCTTGGCCATGATTTAGTAAAAATATATAGAAACTTATAATTTATATAGATATACTCAATATTTACATTTCCAAATGAAATATATTCTTTCATGAAATGATATATAATATCAATGTAATTGGAACATTAATATTGAACATGATTTTTTGGGTAATTAGTGTATTTATAGTTATCATAAATAATCATCAATTTTTTCCATTGTTTACCCTAAAATATTAATATTTTAGTTTTATCCATATCATTTGAGTATATACATGATCACCACAATTATATTCATATCTAGCTTAACACAATGTTACTAAAATTTTTTTCTTACAGTTCAAACTAAAAAATATCTCCAATGAAAAATTTCCACATGCTATTTATTATTGATCATCTGTATCAATACCCCTATTAAAATATTTTTAACAATATAGGTTTAAATATTTACTTTTTCTTATATAGAAATCTATGGTTCACTGCTCCTTTATCATACCTAAAAATAACATTAGAATACATCTTATGGGATTATGTTGGGTCACTTATAAACTTAGAACACAATTATTTAACAAAACCAATATACGTTTGTGATTCTATAAGTTAGCATAATATTCTGATCAAATCTCAACATTTATTCTTATTTTATAATTTTAATGCTCCATCTATTCCTATCAGCATACTAATAAATGCCTGTGAAGAAAAATCCTGTAAAACATCCATTAAAGACATCATTAATGATTCCCTAGAATAATTTTCCAATGAAATAATGACATTTATTTTAATTTTCATAATCTGTAGTCTGAGAAAGAAATTGATTTCCACTCGAATATATATCTCAAATAATCAAATCCTATAATTTTAGAATTCTTCACACATATGATATCTACCAATTGAAGTTATCATGTCATCAATATAAACAATATCAATATATGTTTCATAATGGGATGCTATAAATAATGAATATTATCAAATGATTATTTTGAAATGATTAATGTCTTTATTAAATTATCATCTTTTTAATACCACAATAAATGTGCCTCCTTCACCTAATTGAAGGATTTATTCAATATATATACATTAATTAAATTGTTTCCAAGGAAGAAACCCTCTACTTTTATTATTAAAAACATATTCCAAAACATCCCAATTTAATAATTTTTACATAATATCCATGTTATAGTCATTTTATATTAGATGAGAAGGAATTATAATAAATATTTTGATAGTTTCGATCCAATCCTCAAGGGTAAACATTTCTATAAAATGATAAACTTTAACTCATGAATACCCTTTGGAGATAAGCTTGAATTATTTTCCAAAAATCTATACCCTTCCATTCCACTTTTTTCTTTACTTTTATTTAGTTTTTACGACATTTTTATCTCCTAGTATCGTCACAATATCTAAGGTATCATTTTATCAATCCGTTGTAAATCTCATTTTGTAGAATCTAACTACTGTTTTTGTTCCAAAAAATATCATAATTATCATGGTTCTATTTAAATTTTGTGTGATGCTTGATTATCCCTTGATTTTTTACCTATAGTCTGCATTAGAGTTTCATTTCTTCTAATAATGTTGGCTGATTTAATTTTTTTTGTATCATCCAAATTTTGGATTTTTATATTTCCTCATATTCTTCCTAGTTAATAAGGAAATTATAATGATTTATTTGAAACCATTGTGTACATATATAATTTGGTAAATGAGTTATATCATAGTGATTTATGATTATATATTTAAAAACATCGAAACAAACACTTTATTTATCCACTGCGTCAAACTTACTTTCAAATATTATGACATTATATGATTCTATAATTTTTTATAATTGATTACTCATGTTATTATTTATTCTTCTATTAATTTTATACCACTGTAATATTTCTTTCTATTGCGTTAATTAAAATTTTACAGAATTGTTATTCTTATTATTTATCATGTGGGGACATATTAATACCATGATGTATTTCAAAGTTGTCTTATAATTTCTCTACATTTAATATGATTTTTTATACTTTTGGCTTGAATAAACATAAGCATTGAATATGTAAACATAAAATGTAGTCCCCATATAATAATTATTATAATTTATAATCAAAAAAACATTTATAATTCCACTTCAAGTAGAGTTTGGTACTTATTTTTTGATAATCCATTATATTATGTTATGTAAGGGTTATTATGTTGATGTATAATACCATTCCATGAAATATTGAATTAAAATGAGTAACAAAAAACATGGTTCCACTACCTATTCTATGTTTTATAATATATAAACATTACTCCTCTATATCTTTATATTGATCATTTCTATAATATGAAACTTTTGGTTCATGAACATTTAACAATATAATTGTGTATAGTCATAAATGAACATTATGAAGTATAACTCTCCATTGAGGATATATATTTCATAGTTCCTATAAATATCAGAGTGAATAAGTTCTTGATATTCAATGGAAGGTGTCTTGACCTTCTAATTACTTTTATTGACCACTCACTAATTTGGATAAGTATTATAAATAATTTCTCATTCATTCATGGTAAAAAATATCTCTTCGAGATTATTTCATATATATTTTCTCAGATATCCTTAAATGATATGGCCAAGTCACATATCCCATAATACATTTTTTTCTTTGGAACTTAAATTACAGTAGTTACTAGGAAATACAATTGGGGACAAATTACAACTATTTATGCCTCACTTATTAGTAGTCATTCCATATATTGAATAGTTTATAATTAATGAATCCATTTTAAAGGTAAATTAATATCCATATTCACAAAAATTATTGTCTTTAAGTAAATTATGTTTAAATCTATCTAAAAAATATAACTTTTGGACTTCACGTTTCTTGATACATTTTTAGCTATCCCAATCCCTTTGTTTTTCAGAGGGAAGTCATTTACAAACATAATAATACCTAAATCGTGTTATTTTATGTTGGATAATATTATTATATCTAATTCCATATTGAAAATAATCTAATATTAAGTATTAATTTCATCCCATTTTTTATTCTTTCTATCATTTTCTCAATTAAGTTGGTTTTTTCTTAAATATTCACATTAACATGTTACCTTTATTTCTTTATAAGTGTAACTTTTTAGGAAGAGTATTCATATATTCATCTTTATAATGACCATATTGATCACACCGCTCATATAATACATTAATAAATTCACACCTATATAATATTTCATGTAGTTTAAATTGAAAACTTTTATTCTTATAAATTATATAAATGACCAAATATTGTAACTATTATCCTAAATATTTTTGTTCATTCTGGTATTTCTTCCCCATGACTCTTTCTTTTCCTATTAAATGGATATGTTATAGTATCATTTAAAATATCTTTCAAAAAATTATATATAATACCAATAATTAAAACCGAATTTTTCTATTTGATGGTAACATGAATGTTGTAAGAAAAAATATCATTGAGTTTCATAGATATTTTTAACATTCCTCATTCTTTTTATGGAATATTAAACTTTTATAAGTGATGATATTATTTTTAATGATTTGGAAATGATTTAATTTTTTAAATATTTTAATCCAGTTATTCTAATATCTTTTAATTAAAACAACATTGTTTGTCAAAACAATCATATAACTTTTGAGTTATCAGCTTTTCTGAACTGAGCTTTTGATATGCGCTTCTCCAAAAAAATTCAGATGATTATTATTCAAATTATTTTTCTCTATAAAAATCCACATTCACCAATTATTATGAAATTTCAACTTTAAGTCATATTGATTATGTCTTTACCAATTAATTTTATTAAATACGAGGTTTCAAATAATTTAAAGTCAATATATTTTATGTTAATATAATTATTACTTTTATGTATTTAATTTATTTTATATTTTTTTTTAATTTAGGAAAACTACCATTACATCATAATTAATGAGATTTCTTCTTTCCATATTTAGTTTATTGCTTTTTTGAGACAAAATACATGTTCTGATTTGAGAACATATTCTTTCTATGTTTCTTAACTGTCAACTTCTATAATATCAAATGTTTCCTTGTGATTTATAACATTATCTTTGACGATATAGATTTTAAATGGAATATAATAATATAATTATTTAAATTTAGATTGGTAAATTTAATTTCCTTTATAAATAATCATTATCCCCATTCATCATCTAAAATATTTTTATTTCCCTCCCTAATTTTTTTCCTCTATATTTTTCTTACATGACTTCTTATTTATATGTTAATATTATTTGAACCCATCTTTTTTGTTTTCTGAAAAATGTGAGACAATTTAGTTAATTTCTCCAAAAATAAAAAATTTTATAGGACGTTTTCCATTGTACATACCATTATTTTTTCTATGATTTATTATAATAAAATCCACCACTTATGAAAATTATTCATTATTTGACGGCTTTTACCCTCACATATCATGTAACAATTTCCATATTAAATTTTGACTTTCCACATTCCTTCAATTTAATTTTTATAGTTTTCATTATTAATTAATTCCAAAGATTTATTTATTTCAAAATTAATGTTAATATTTAGATGATCATCAAGAGAAATATTTAATATATCCTTTATAGTTTTTATTTTTCAGAAGAGGCCAATTAGAAAAGAGGTCTTTTGTTTAATAATAAAATAATGCTTCAACAAAAACCCTTTATAAGTTTTTATCCAAAACATATATTGTTACTAACTATTTCACATAGAATTTGGATATATTATTTAATGTTATTTTGACATATATTTTTATATCTTCAATTTTATTTATTCATATATGATTCTTCTCTTCCATCACATTAACATTCCCATAAAAAATTATTTCATGTTAATGCAAAAGAAATTTACAAATTTGAAGACTCATGACCAATGTAAAAATAAAATTATAAAGAGGCATAAAGGTATAATTTTGATCCTTTACATTATCTTCTAGATTCATATTTACAATAAAATTCACTAGTTCATCCTTTTATTAAGGTGTAAATTAAAAAAGTGGTGTATGGTAAATAATATAGGCGATCATCCTAATATTTCAACCATAATAGTTCACGCCACAAAATATGGGACCCCTATAATGATAACTAATTTTAAATTATATACTTTTTAATTAATGGATATATTGAGGGTTCCATCCAAATAATACTAATTGAAATGTATAAGTGTTTATCATAATTTTTATGTGGGGGGGGTGGTTTGAATCAGTGGTACTCATTTTAGAATTTTCTTCACCTGAAAGTAATCCTCTATAACATGATAGAATTTTTATCTTCTCATAAATATAATTAATCCCCAAAAATATTTATAGAAAAAAAGATTAAATAAAATGAACAAACTTTTTAAATTATTTTTTTCCTAATGTAGGTGCCTATAATTTCCCATGTTCAGAATCACAAGAGACATAGTTTTCTCACAAATAACATTATTCAATAAAAATGTTGTTAGGGAATAAATCACCCTTAACATAAATAATGGTCTTAAGGAATCACTCTTATTCCAAAAATATTTTTTATACCTATTTATAAAATTCTGCACCAAGAACTTAATAATGATATCTTCAACACTCTCTACCTTTGGCTAATACAATTATATTTCACTGAGCTAGTATATAAATTTTTTTTTCATACCTTACATTTTGAAGGTCACACCCGATACATATTATTTCTAAACTTTTTTTATACTAAATCCTATTTCTGAAAATACACATAATAGCTCACTAATATCAATGTTTTCAATTTCCTTCAAAATGAAAATATCACCCATTTATTTCCTAAAATTTCATAAGAAAATTTTAAATTATGGACTATATTTTTCAAACTCTGACAAAATTCAGACATAGTTTTACCTCCTTCAAAGACATTGATTTGATTAATGTAAAAACATCATAATACCCTCATGAAATATAATAATAAATTAACAATTATAAAATTACTTAAATATTAATTACAAGTGTGAAATTTCCATTGTAAATTTTTAGTCAATGAATATCTAGATCGATATCTTGATAATGTTTGGAGTATACAATCATGAAGGTAACCATGGTGGGTAATCATAATTTTTCTCCATTCTATGCTCTTCATATGAACTCCTATAGAATTTAAATGGTTATACTATAGTAATTTTCCCTATTCTATTATGTTTGGTATCCATATTTTAAGAAAACTTCTATAACATCAAATTTTTCTATCTGATGACTTCACAATTATTTGACTAATGAAACCTAATATATTTATCTTCTCAGTAAAATCATTATATATATATTTATTAAAACCTTCTAAATTTTGATCTAGTATCCTTCATAACATTTTAAAATGTTATTCTCTTTTTGATGATATCAGGAATGACTATAGAGATTTCTCAATCTGATAAGCTTTGAAAGCACATCCTGGTGAAAGTTCTACAATATTACATATGATAGAAATGATTTTCTTTTTATAGTACAATATCAATACTTTCTACTTCAATTGATGTTTATCAGATGATATTTAAAGAGTCTATCTAGTATACTAATATGTATCTCTATCTTTCATAATTCGTATATTTCTTCAACTAATACAACATTGATCGAATAATTTTCTTTATATAATATAATTTCTAATTATATCTATGTACATAAATTATCTATTAGAAAAACTCTTGAAGAATCTCATAGAAACCTTATAAAAATAATGTCTTAAAAACATTTTATGTGTAAAATAAATACAACACCATTAATAAAAATATGGGTTTGAGAAAATGAAATGCTTGATATTATATATTCTCACAAGGAAATAATCCATGTACCCCATCTATAGTTGGTAATTTAAGGATTAATTATAGTATTGGAAAATAAATAATGTCATTTTAGTATTTAAATTTAATTTCTCCATGTATTGACTTAGTCTCCATGAAAAAACTCTTCAGTTCCCTATTAATGGTCCCTTTCCCTTCCTTGGATCCCTGATTATGTAATATATTCATCATTCATGATACTTTAAAGAGTCTGTATACAAACCCAATTGGACCACACCGAATATTCCTTAAAATATCTTCACATGTTTTATAGCTCTTTATGATTATAACAAGTAAATGTAAATTTATGAATAAACTAACCATTCTCTTAGTGACTGTATGTTATCCAATCCCTTATAGACCCCAAAAATACTTTTTTCAGGTCAATGGATGAAGAATATTCATAATGGATGTCATGAAAATGGATGGACCAAGGTAATCCTCATGAATCCCTATGTATAAACAACACAAAAAATCCTTGGTTTAGGTTATAAGGTCATTGTGTTTTGTCTCATTCATGGGTTAGGCCACAAGGCCATCGTACCCCATCTCTACATCTGGCTAGGCCACAGGGTCATCATACCCTAGAACTACCTTAGGTCATGAATCGAATCCAAATACCCCTATCATATGTCTCTTTATATAATTTTATTCACTTTATATCATGAATTCCCCACATATATGGTCTAAAGAAGACAAGAAGGTCAACCTATTATTTTCTAGTAGAATTGAAAAACAAAAGGAAATACATTACCACCAAAATCTGAGTAATATACAAAGAAAACATAGAATATAAATCGTGGGTCTTAGTATCCACACACACATACACACATGTGATCATAATCAAGAATGGTTCCATGGGATACACATGAACACACATCCAATAAATGTCAACATCGGTCTCACTGGTCATATATACACACAGAAGTGATCAAACTCAGATATTGGTTAATGTTTACAAATACATACCATCACATCATGAAAAATTACATATGAAAGTTATAGGTAAACTGAGAAAAATGTTACCTAAAGAATGATACTGAAATATATATATATATTCCAAGATAAGATACTCAAACCCAACCTAGAAACCATCCAAATGATGATCACACTCATAGAGTCACTAAAACTAACCCAAACTCATCCTTCACTCATAATAAACCATGATCACAACCAATTATCAGGTGAATGAATGAGGTAAAATATTGTAATATTGGAGAAACCCCAAATAGAATAGTATATTAAAGCTAGAATCCTAAAGAGTTAATACTCTAACATTAGTGATGAATATAATAGTTTTGGTGACGAATGTGATCTTAATGACACCCTTAAGTCGCCCAAATTTTGACCGGAATGGATTGGAAAAGAGAGTGTTTGATGGGCCACATAATTAATTTTCAAGTCTAGAAAAACATTTATCATGACATATTAAATATTTTTAAGAAGAAATGACTCTATTTTGTAGTTGTACCTGGTCAATAGCATGTACAATATTAATGCCATTATCCATGGATAGATCCTAAATTCTTGGAAAATGAACTAAAAAAACACCATTCATTATGTTTTACCTTAATAAACCTCACAAGAAAACTATAAGTCAACAAACCACTATTCCATAATGATTTCAACATAGGTTGAAATTCCAAATTATACCTTAAAACCTAGACAGTATAGCCATCAATTTGTACTAAAACTAAACACAAATTACAAGAACCATCAATTTTGTAACACCCCAAGATTTCATAGTGTGTTATTTCTTCAAAATAATTCAATAACTTTCACTACATACAACACCGAGTTCAAGCACACCATGACATTCCAAACAAAACGTTCAAAAGAGTTTATGAATAGTATTAAAGAAATTTTAAACGTTATATAATCCTTATAATTTCAGAATCCATATTATGAGTTTCTTAGACATAATGTAAGAACAAATTCATTTTCAATATTGCACTTTTACCAACTTTTAATAGTGAACCCTTTTGAAATCCAATATTTTAAACTTTTATATATTCAATTTGACTAAATGGGGACATCAAAAATTTACAATGAAACATCCCAATATTCCACGGTACACTTTCCTTTGAATAATACAGTAGCGTGTGTTATACGGAACATCGAGTTCTAACACACACCACAATAATCAAACTAGCTGTTATGAATTGTAATACCTAATTTTTGAAATTTTATAAATTTTATCTCTCAAAATGGACTTAATTTTTGGATTTGGAATATCAAATTTAGCCTAGGGTAAAATTTTGGTACTTTTCGGATTACTTTTATATTTTTATGAATAGTGAAAATTACTAAATTTTAATTAAAAACAACTTTCTTAATCAAAATAATTAGTAGTGATAAATTATGAATTTGAGTGGTTTTACGGTATATTTAGAATATATTTTTACAATTTAATACAATTTTGTTCATTGGAATAGACTTCACAATTAAACCGGATATAAACAGGTGTCAAACTTTTGATAGTTATTATATCTTAAAAACACGCTTTTTTGTTTTAACAACGGGAATTGATTTTAAATTTATTTCTCCCACTTCTGTGGTTTAAATTTGGAAAAATTGATTCCATATTTTCAATCAGGTTGTTCAAATTATGTAAATAGGAAACTTTTATTTTTAGACTTTTTAAATAATTACTTCGGTAAATATTTTATTTACCATTGTTAAAGGGTAAATCCCGAAAATAAGGGTTAAAAATAATATTATAATAATAATAAATTACCCTAAAATGTGTCATAACCTTATTGGTTGATACATGTCCGACCATGCACATATTTGGGTCGATTATGGTACCCCATGGAGCCACTTGTATGTGATAGGGACACTTTATTTTAATTAAGTTAAAATGAATACAAAAATGACACAAGCATATATCTTTTAGAAAAACAATTTTTACATAGGGTTATATATGTTGGATTTTCGACTATAAATATTAATTAGAAAGATAAAAAGCGTTACTAAATAATGATATTTTATATATAATTTTTGGACATTAAATAATTTAATTTATTTATGACACAATGATGATGTAATAATTACCATAATAGTGAAAAATTAAAATAATTGATATTATAATTACCCAAATAAATATAATTTGAGACTTTTTATGAATTACACTAATTTTCTAGGTTAATATGACATGTTAGGATTTATTTAATTACCTTTTTTAGAAGTAATCATTATGTTATGATTTTTACAAAAAAAACTATTGAATAGGTATAAAATTGACATAAAAGAGTTTTTAAAACAAATATTATATTATTAATTTATATTAAAGTGACATGGTAAGTGTCAAACTAATTAACTAAGAGTTAAAACATAAAGATAAGGTCAATATAGTAACCCAAACCTATCAAAATCCTATTGGTTGAGTGGTTTCGACCTATCCCCACCTTAACCTTTAAATAATCCACTTTGGAGCCATTATAAACCGAATATTAATTTATTATAAAATAATATTTCTAGCTTTTCCAAAGGTTCCCCTCACCCCTCTTATAAAAGGGAACTCCCCTTCAAACTAATTCACAGATTCAAAGCCTTTTGGTTCTGCCAAATCCTGCCCAAATACTCTCTTAACTTCCTTCAATTCATCCTAGAGGCCTTCCATTAGTCATACAACCAACCAAAGGAACCCTTTTGATCAAATCAAAAGGAAGAACCCGAAGAAGATGTAATAATTTCACCACCCTTTTTCAAGTTCCTTTCCTCTTCCAATTCATCTTTCTTTGTTATTTATTTTGTAAAATAATAACTCCAGTATCTTCTATATACGGTGATGTTATTATAAATATGGTCAAACCATATTGAGTATTCTACCCATCCTTTGAATGACATGTCACCATACGTGCGTACGTACGGCTTACCGTCTCCACGTCGTGGTGTAATTGTCATTCAATAAATTATTATTTGGATGGGTATAATAATGATGTGTAATTCATGTAGATAATAAATATAACATGATAATTATCTTTTCTATATGATATAACATCTAATTATATATTATTTTAACATCAAAAGAATGATATTGTCACTCGTGCGTACGTACAGACTACCATCTCCATGAACGCGATGATATTCATTCTCCATCGTATCCATTCAAGTATAATTCTCATTTTAGGATTAAAAATAACGTTTAATGACTTGATGTAATTCTGGATATGAATAAGATACAACTTATCCATAACAAACACGGCTTACCTAACAAAGAATATAAATGAAATTGATTAATTTAACACCCGAAATGACGATAATACTAAGATATTATTAACAAATCAATGTCAAAAGATCATATATGATATGATATTAATGTAAATGAATCTTTTATAATTCAATAACAATTATTTCACCATTATACAGGTGGTTAATCTACCATCGACTAAGGAAAAAGTACAAAGTAAGGGGTTTCTTATCTCACATTTAATTCCGTGAGAATTCCCTTATTCACCACTTATTTATTGCATGTGGTGTGTGTACTGCCCATGACTGTATTCATTGTGTAATATACTTTAATTTATGGATATTTACATCATCACTGTATTATCCTTATTTCATGGGTGTATGTTTCCAAAGTTACCAAATTGATAAGGGAATTTGAAATTTCAATTTACATTTATTTGGCTTTACGCAAACGTCATTGATTATTTTACTCCGAGATTATGTGTGGAATAACTATTCATTTTCTTATGTCATAATTTCCACTCCCCTTTTCTATGGATAAACTTTTGATACACATAATCACTCCATTGATAATTTCTCAAGTCATCTATATGAATTTGATAAGAGTTATTTTAACTCATTCTCAATTTGTTGAGTTAAATGTCCAATTCATTGGTGTTGTTTTTACAATAATATATGTGAATTTAAACTGATTGATTTACAATAAATATACAATCATATTGACTATATTTATATTTTTCACAAATAATTATGTCGTTGATTTATCCTTTACCTAAGGATATGGTCTTTATATGAGAATCAATATCAATTTACATTCCATTGAGACTTATTTGTTGGTATACACCAAATCACTTTTATATGGTGTATATAATGTACATTGACAGAGTATATCATGAATCCCTTTATTCTCATGATATTATAAATTTTGGATTACCTTAATTATTTGTATTCAAGTGTCTTTATTTTGGATAGGAACTGTAACTAAAATATCATTTTAAATTTTTTAAAGATTTATTATTCAAAATCATTCTCATTAATGTCCATGTCTTAAAAATGTTTTTAAGGATTACATATATTTACATTAATGATTTAAAATTATAATTCCTTTTAAAAGTTTCAAAGATGTATGGGACACCTTTATTAAAAAAATTAATTTTAAATGGCTTCTTGACAAATAGTGTGACTTTTAAATGATTTCAAGAAAAAAAGAGATATTTCACTCTAATTGTTTTTATAATTATTATCATCTATGTCAATATCCTTCATCATTCTCTATTTATGTTAATATGATACAATACAATCTTCCATATTGTATTGAATGCGTTATGTTTGACTGTGGATGTGCAATTTTTATACCATTCATGGTTTGTGGATAAAGTATTGACATTTAGTATGCTAGTTTTAATACAAATGTTTATGTTATGTTTAAAACTTTTCATATAAGGAATTCATTGGACTTAGTAATTGATGGGTGGAGCCCGCTATAACTCTTCGATGCATTGGTAGGTCTCATGATACTAACTAGTTTCTTGGCACAAGGCCATGGAAAAATATTATTTGTAGTCTTGGCACGAGGCCTTGGCTATGTGGTTATGATAGTCTGGCATTATGCATTTCATCATTATGAAAGTGGTTATTGATATTGCATGTGATTATTCGATTAGTAGAATATCGATGTGAATAAGTAAATTCCATTATTCCATTTAATTTTTTCTATACTACGTTGAAGTTCAAGTTTAAAAGGCTTTTATTTTAGATTTACATTGCCTTAAATGTTTATTTTTATTTTTGAATGTTTCCGCTATATTGTTATCCTTACTGGGAATTTGAGCTCACCCCTTTCAATGTTTTATTTTTCCCAGGATGTGATGAAGTAATTTATGAATGACCTGTAGGGATAGTATGTGGGGATATGAGTGTGGACTATGAAGAAAATATGTTGTTGTAGTATTAATTTTTATGATGTAATGTAAGACTTATGAATATATCTAGTGTTTCCAAGGCTACTAAACTAATCGGTCATTTGAGACTTGATCTCTCTTGTGATCATGCCAATGTTATGTAATAATGCACTGACTCTGGGTAACTAGGGTCGAGGCGTTACAGTTGGTATTAGAAGAAGTTTAGTAACAACCATGGAATCTAGAATTAGATAAACTCTGATTAGAGAACGTAGACCTATGTTGAACATTGACGATTAGTATAGAAGAACATCAAAGAATTTTTGTATTGTATATATTTTGTTAGTTTTCTGAGCAATACATCCATGTCTGGATACGAGAATGTAGAGGCGGCTCTTGCACAAATGTACCTAGGGGTAAAACCCGAAAACACCGCTTTGTGCTGGACTCAAACGGGAACTGGTGCACGACAACGGGCCTTGCTGGACCCTTGGTTACGAAACTCCCAGGGGGATATGCTTAGGATAATTATCATTTTCTTTACAAACCATTATGAAGGTTTTATGAGAATATACATCCTCAATGGAGACACTTTATGTTTATTGATTATATCCATAAACTATTTAATTTATGTTATCTGTTTTACAAGTTTGGGATTAGGTATTGTTATTCATAAACTAATCTAGTGTATGCCAGTGTTTAGAAATGGTTCCCATTAGAAGGAATGAGAACCCCAGTAATGTACATTATCCAAAGAGAAATAAGGATCATATATTTCATGGTCTTAATCTAGAATTTATAATAGAAATAGTCTCCCATGTATTATCATCATATGAAGAAATAATATCATGTGTTGATATGATAAGTAAAGAGTTTACTGAGTACTATGGATTTGAAGGGAAGTAAGAGAAGAAAAGGATGGAAGAGAGAAAGATAGATAATGGGAAGAGGGAAAAGAATAATTTTTCCATTTGTGATACCTTTGGGAAGAAACACCCTGGAACTTGCCTGAAAGGAATGGCATTTTGTTATAAGTGTGGAGGAAAAGGGAACAAAGTACGTGACTGCAAGGGTAAGAAAATGGTTTCAAATGTACAATGATTCATTTGCAGGAAGTTTGGACACTATGTGAACCTTTTTCCTAGTCATCATACTATGACGCAAATGATGCTATTGGATAATAATCAAGTAATGATACTACCACATATGAAGAGGAATGATTAGAGTTGTTTTGTTGATTATGTCATTTGGGTATTGTATCAACATTGTACTTCTTATAATAATTATGGAGTATATAGGGATTATATTGCAGTACTATTTCATTAAGGACTTAAGATTGTGTGGAACAAAAAAAAGTGACTCAATAGCAGGTTAATTTTTTGGAAAATATATGTTTTAGAGAATGATAAACCATAATATGGTTCTGATACTGAGATAGTGATTTTAGAATAATACATGATTGATTTGGATAAATTATATTGGATATTCTTGACTACCTTGAAACTGATTAATGATTTTTATATTCCATCATTGTTGGGGTTTTAATCTTTTTTGGATTGAAGTAGTATATCTATTATTCTTTAAGAAATAAGGGGTCATGAATGTAATCAATAAGGTTTTATGGTCATTCAGGATGTTTCAGTATTTTAAAAGAATACAAGATGGAGGTGTTCAAATGTTATTATGCGGAAAAAAGGATCTTCATTGTGTTTACCTTTCTTATAGATTTTGGACTGATGTATTTTGGATAGTTCTAGTTTATATTATTTTGGATTTCCATAAAAGGACAACCCGGAGGTCGAGCGGCAACCCGTCACGTCCGGCAAGGCCATGAGACTTGAACCCACAACCGAAGGTCGACAAGGTTGTATCACCTAACACTGACCCACGTGATGCCCTGGATTGAATAATGTCATTTTTAATTGTTCTTCTAGATGAATTATAAATTCATTTTTTACCCTATATGAATATGATAAATAGAATACTATTTTTATGTTCTATTATCTTTTAGAGTGAAAGATGAGTTTGTGGTTGAACAAAGTCAAAGGATGAGACTCTACTTGTCAAGTATATTTTTTTTCTTCTTCTCTTATTCAATGAATAAATTATTTATTATACTTTAGTGAAGGGGTCTTAAAACAAAAAATGTGTTATCTTAATACCATATGTTTTGCTGAACCGATGGTAATTTAAATCATCATAGATTGAGGAATTTAAGGCCCTCAATTTTACACTTGTTTGCGATTTATGAACTCAATCACTACCTATAAATATTTATGTTTTCCTCCAATTATATGTCTCTAATTGCCACTAATATTCTCTGAATAGAGATCATAATTTGGTGGTGACCCTTTCATTTCTCTTTTATTCTTAGTAAGACTAAATTTTATTAACCAAATTTCTGATGTGGGGTTTCCCACAAAGATATTTTCTATATTCAACCTTTTTTTTCGAAAAACAATTTCAAATTCCAAGGACGCAATTTGTTGAAGGAGGAGAGAATGTAACACCCCAATAATTCATAGTGCGTTATTTCTTAAAAATAATTCAATAACTTTCACAACATGCAACACCGAGTTCAAGTGCACCATGACTTACCAAACAAGCCATTCAAAAGAGGTTATGAATAGTATTAACTAAATTTTAAACTTTATATAATCCTTTTAATTTTAGAATCCATATTATGAGTTTCTTAGACATAATGTAAGAACAAATTCATTTTCAGTATTGCACTTTTACCAACTTTTAATAGTGAACCATTTTTTAATCCAATATTTTAAACTTTTATATATTCAATTTGACTAAATGGAGATATCAAAAATTTACAATGAAACATCCCAAGCTTCCACGGTATGCTTTCCTTTGAATAATACAGCAGCGTGTGTTGTACGCAACTTCGAGTTCTAACACACACCATAACCAATCAAACTAGCCATTATGAATATTAATACCCACTTTTTGAAATTTTATAAATTTTAACTCTCAAAATGGACTTCATTTTTTGATTTAGAATATCGAATTTAGCATAGGGTAAAATTTTGGTACTTTTCGGATAACTTTTATATTTTGATGAATAGTGAAAATTACTAAATTTTAATTAAAAACAACTTTTTTAATAAAAATAATTAGTAGTGATAAATTATGAATTTGAGTATTTTTAAAGTATATTTAGAATATATTTTTACCATTTAATACAATTTTGTTCATTGGACAAAACATCACAATTAAACCGGATATAAACATGTGTCAATATTTTGAAAGTTATTATCTCTTAAAAACACGCTTTTTGTTTTAACAACGGGATTTAATATTAAATTAATTTCTGCAACTTCTGTGCTTTGAATTGGGAGAAATGGATTCCATATTTGGAATCAGGATGTTCAAATTTTTTAAATAGGTAACTTTTATTTTTAGATATTTTGAATAATTACATTGATAACTATTTTATTTACCATGGTTAAAGGGTAAATCCGGTAAATAAGGGTTAAAAATAATATTATAATAATAAAAAATTACCCTAAAACGTGTCCTAAACTTATTGGTTGATACATTTCCGACCATGGTCATCTTTGGGTCGATTTTGGGACACCATGGATATAACACCCCAAACTTCCACGGTACGTTTCCCTTTGAATAATTCAATGGTGTGCATTGTACACATCTTCGAGATTCTAACACACCACAACCAATCAAACTAGCCGTTATGAATTGTAATACCAAATTTTTCAAATTTTATAAATTCTATCTCTCAAAATGGACTTCATTGTTAGATTTGGAATATCAAAATTAGCCTAGGGTGAAATTTTGGTAATTTTCGGATAACTTTCATATTTTGATGAATAGTGAAAATTACTAAATTTTAATTAAAAACAACTTTTTTATTCGAAATAATTAATATTGATAAATTATAAATTTGAGTGGTATTAAAGTATATTTAGAATATATTTTTACCATTTAATACAATGTTGGTCATTGTACATAATTTTACAATTAAACGAGACATAAACAAGTGTCAATCTTTTGATGGTTATTATCTCTTAAAAACACACTTTTTGTTTTAACAACGGGAATTAATTTTAAATTAATTTCTGGCACTTCTGTATTTTGATTTTGGAAAAATGGATTCCATATTTGGAATCAGGATTTTTATATTGTTTAAATAGGTAACTTTTATTTTTAGACATTTTGAATAATTACTTCGGTAAATATTTTATTTTCCATGGTTAAGGGTAAATCCGGTAAATAGGGGTTAAAAAATAATATTATAATAATACTAAATTACCCAAAAACCTGTCTTATCCCTTTTGGTGGATACATGTCCGACCATGGGCATATTTGGGTAGATTTTGGGACCCCATGAATCCACTTGTAAGTGATAGGGACACTTTATTTTAATTAAGTTAAAATGAATACAAAAATCACACAAGAATATATCTTTTAGAAAAACAATTGTTACATAGGGTTATATATGTTGGATTTTGGACTATAAATATTTATCAGAATAATAAAACAATTTCCTAGATAATGATATTTTATTTATAATTTTTAGACATTAAATAAATTAAATTATTTATGACACAATGATGATGCAGTAATTATCACAATAGTGAAAAATTAAAATAATTGATATTATAAATACCCAAATAAATATAATTTGAGACTTTTTATGAATTACAGTAATTTTCTAGGATAATATGACATGTTAGTATTGAGTTAAGGAACTTTGTTTGAAGTAATAATTCTGTTATAATTTTTACAAAAATCAATTATTGAATAGTGTCAAAATTGACATAAAAGATTTTGTAAAACAAATATTATATTATTAATTGATTTTAAATTCCTAAAAATCTAAGGTTCAGCCAAGAGACATTTATCATGATATTTGTATCATTAATGGACCACTTGGGGGTCGTTTGGATGTATATAGAATGTTTTTTAACTATATAATATAAAAATATAAAGTGGCATGGTATGTGTCAAACTAATTAACTAAGAGTTATAACTAAAAGATAAGGTTAATATAATGACCCAAACCTCTCTAAATTCTATTGGTTGAGTGGATTTCGACCCATAATCGCTTTAACCATTAAAAAATACACTTTTGAGCCATTATAAACCGAATATGAGTTTATTATGAAATAATATATCTAGCTTTTCCAAAGGTTCCCATCACCCCTCTTATAAAAGGGCACTCCCCCTTCTCAATAATTCACAACTTAAAATCCATTTGGTTCGGCCAAACCCTGCCCAAAAACTCTCTAAACATCCCTAAATACATCCTAGAGGCCTTATTTTAATCCTAAATCCAACCTACGGTGCCCTTTTGATGAAATGAAAAGGAAGAACCCCAAGAAGAGGTAATGATTTCACCACCCCTTTTCAAGTTCCTTTCTTATTCCACTTCTTCTTTCATTGTTATTTCTATTCTAAAATAATGAATCAAGTATCTCCTATATACTGTAATGTTATTATAAATATTTTACAACCATATTCATTATTCTATCCACCCTTTGAACAACATGTCACCATACGTGCGTACGTACGGCTTACCGTCTCCACGTCGTGGTGTAATTGTTATTCAATAAATTATTATTTGGATGGGTATAATAATGATGTGTAATTCATATAAATAATAAATATAACATTATAATTATCTTGTATATATGATATACCATCCAATTATATATTATTTTAATATTAAAAGAATGATATTGTCGCTTGGGCGTACGTACGGAATACCGTCTCCACGAACGCGATGAGATTCATTCTCTATCGTATCCATTCAAGTATAATTATCATTTTATGATTTAAAAATAATGTTTAAGGACATTATATCGTTATGGATATAAATAAGATACAACCTATCCAAGACAACCATGGATTACGTAACAAAACATATAAAAGAAAACGAGTAAGTTAACACACGAAACGACGATAATTCTAACATATTATTAACAAATCAATGTTAAAAGATCATATATGATATCATATTAATTCACATGATTTTTTTATAATTAAATAACAATTATTTCACTATTATAAAAGAGGTTAACCTATCATCGATCAAGGAAAAAGTACAAAGTAAGTGATTTTCTTATCTCATTATCAATTCTGTGAGCTTTCCATTGTTCACCACTAAATAATTGAAAGTGGAGTATTGTGTACTGCCATTTGATATATATTATCTTGATTCTCTTTATATTCATGTTATTCTATAAATAATCTGATGGTTATTAACTTTTGGCCAAACGACTCAGTTGATTACAACGTGGTAAGGGGTTTCTTATCTCACTCTTAATTTCATGAGAATTCCATTGTTCACCACTTATTTATTGCATGTGGTGTATGTGTACTGCCCATTATTGTATTCATTGTGTAATATACTTTAATTAATGGGTATATACATCATCATTTTATAATCCTTCTTTCATGGGTGTAAGTTTCATAAGTTACCTAATCGATAAGGGAATTTGAAATTTCAATTTCCATTAATTCGGATTTATGAAAACTTTATTGGTTATTTTACTCCAAGATTATGTGTGGAATCACTATTCATTTGATTATGTCATAATTTCCACTCCTCTTCCTATGGATATACTTTTTATACACATAATCACTCCATTGATAATTTCTCAAGTCATCGATATGAATTTGATAAGAGTAATTTTAACTCATTCTCCATTTGAATGTCCTTTGGTTTTTTTATACTAAATATCCAATAATATTTAGTGTATTTATATTTTCACACATAACTATGTCGTTTATTTATCCTTAACCTAAGGATACGGCATTTATGAGAGATTTCATCTCTATTTACATTCCATTGAGACTTCTTTGTTGTTATACACCAAATCACTTTTATCTGGTGTATATAATGTACTTTGACATAGTATATCATGAATTCCTTTATTCTCATGATATTAAAATGTTTTGATTACCCCAATTATTTGTATTCAAGTGTCTCTCTTTTGGTTAGAAACTCTTACTAAAATAACATTTTTAACTATTTTAAAGACTTAGTCTTCTAAATATTTCTCATTAATGTCCATGTTTTAAAAAATGGTTTTAATGATTTATTTATATGGACATTAAAGTTTTAAAATTAAAACTCCTTTTAAAAGTTTCAAAGTGGTATGGGACACTTTGATTCAAAAATCTATTTTTAAACGACTTCTTGACAAATAGTGTGACTTTTAAATGTTTTCAAGAAAAGGTGGATATTTCTCTCAAATAGTTTTGATGGTTATTTTCATCTATGTCAATATAATACATTATTATCGATTGAGGTACAATACAATCTTCCATATTGTATTGAATGAGTTATTTTTGACTGTGGATGTGCTATTTTTATAACATTCATGGTTTGTGGTTAAGGTATTGACATTTCGTATGCTAGTTTTAATACTAATGTTTATGTTATGTTTAAACATGTTCATATGAGGAATGCATTGGACTTAATAAGTGACGGGTGGAGCCCGCTATAGCTCCTCAATGCACCGGTAGGTCTCATGAGACAAACTAGTGTCTGGGCACAAGGCCTTGGAAAAATCTTATTTGTAGTCTTGTCACGAGGCCTTGCTACGTGGTTATGATAGTCTGGCATTATGCATTCCATCATTATGAAAGTGGTTATTTATCTTGCATTTGATTATTCGATTAGTAGAATATCCATGTGAATAAGTAAATGGAATTATTTCATTTTATTTTTTCCATACTATGTTGATGTTCATGTTTAAAAGGATTTTGTTTTAATTATAAATTGCCTTAAGTGTTTATGCTTATCTATGAAATCTTCTGCTATATTATTATCCTTATTGAGCATCTGAGCTCACCCCTTTCAATGTTTTATTTTTCCCAGGATTATGAAGAAGTAATTTATGAATGACCTGCAGGGATAGTATGAGGTGATATAGAGACAAGATGTTTTTTTAATGATGTAATGTAAAACTTTATAATTGTATCTAGTGTTTCCAAGCCTACTAAACTAATTGGTCTTTCGTGACTTGATCTTTCTTGTGATCATGAAAATGTTATGTAATAATGCACCGACTCTGGGTAACTGGGGTCGGGGCGTTACATTTGGTATCAGAGAAAGTTTACTACAAACCTTGGGGGATATATTTAGATAAACTCCGATTAGATCACTTAGACCTAAGATGAACTTTGAGGATTAGTATAGAAGAACTTCCTAGAATTTTGGTATTGTAGAGATTTTGTGAGTTTTCCAAGAAATAAATTCCTTTCTAGATACAAGCAGGTAGATGTGGCTCTGGAACAGATGTACCTAAGGGTAAAACCCGAAAACACCGCTTTGAGCTAGACTCTAACGGGAACTGGTGCACAACAACGGGCCTTGCTGCACTCTTGGTTACGACTCTCCCGTGGGATATGCTTAGGACAATTTACATTTTCTTTACTAACCGATTTGAAGTATTAAATATATAAGATGAGAGTAAATAACCTTGGTTAATCCTAATGTGATTCAAATTGAGAATATGGTGACATGTTAATCTTTAAATGATTTTATGACTACTGTTACTCACACAATTCTTTCTGGTTTTAGTCAATGGCTAGATTCCAAGGAAGTCATAGTGACTTTGAGAATGATGTACTAGGTGGGAACGGTGGTGGAAATGAGCGACAAAATGGAATGTTGATAGGCGTAAAAGATATCATCTTTATTCAAAATCAATTTTCCAAAAATACGATCAACAATATATATAATAACCAATTCCCAGACTCAAAAAAGAAGAAAAAGGTGATGAATGATAAGAGCTCCAGCGGTGGAGACCATGTAGAAAGGAATCCTCAATTTCCATCATGCAGGAAATGTGGAAGGAGACACCCAGGAATGTGTCTCAATAGGATAAATAAATGCTTTACATGTTGGAAGGAAGGACATAAACTGAAGAATTGCCGAAGAAAAATGAAGAGTACTATGGATGAAAATAAAAATGGTCCTAAGAGTCCATTTACAGTCATTTGCCGTAAATGTAGGGGACCTGGCCATTACCCGAGTGAATGTCCTATTCTATAGGATATTTTATTTGTCAATGAAGAAGCTATGTGGAAATAAATGGTTGGAGAAATGTTTAAAAAGTATTAGCGCTCCTTGTTGATGGGTTTACTTTGGAATAATTTTCTCTTGTATTTGTAACCCCACAGTTTTCCATGTGAGAATGATATTTGAGGAAGAATTATCTCTTCCCTTGTGGATATATGTATAAATAACCATTTGGTTTTATATGATAATTGGGGTTTGAGAGAATTATAAGTTATTGTAATTTGGGATGAAAATGCAAGGTATGATATAACATTTTTGGTTAAATTATGTTATGGTATTTTGAGGAATTTATCTCATTTTGGTAATATTATAAAATATAGTTTTTGAAAAAGGACAACACGTAGACCGTGTGACAACCCGTCGCATCGGACAAATATGTGGGAATCAAACCCACAACCATAGTGCGAATGAGATTTATCGCCTACCACTGGACTATGTGAAGTCCCTGGATAGTGTGACTAATTATTTTTAGTTAAATGATTTTATTGATCAATAATAAGTTGATTTGGGTTCTTATGTATTATTAATGAATACCCTTGGTATAGGAAAATGATTTGGTGATTAAGTGATAGATTTTATTTTGGAAGTTGTTCGATTTGTTGTGAACACTATATGACCAAGGAAAATAGAATAGTATGGGATTTGATTTGAGGAGTAATAGTGGATTTTTATCTTTTTTTATTATGGATTTATAGTGATTTGGGTTGTTTACTGAAATGATTAGGTTAATTACTTTTAAGTATGTGACATTAAGAGTATTTGATGTCATTTGGAGATAAATTTTAACGTGGAAGACTACATTCTTATAAGTTTTGAGTTTCAATATTATTTTGGATTATATTGAAGTATTTTAAGGACAATTTATTATTGAATGGTATTTATTTAACGTTGGGGTATTGATGGTTTAATTTTAGAAATTAAGATTAGTTTTTTTCTCTAATAGAATATCCGTTTCGGGGGGCCATGAGATATTATACTAACCATTTTGGTTTTGATTAATCTCTAAAGACAAGTTAAATATATCGTTTATCCTAAATGGATCTTGTATTTCTATAGAAGTTTATTCTAGCTCTTTCATTGTGATGAAGTCTTCTTGAATACTCATTGTTAAAAAAAATTTAGTGGTAAAATGTTTTTAAATAATGAAAATCTACTTATAAATTAAGTATATCTCTTTATATTATAAGTCAATATCATAAATGAATTCCTCATCCTTATGTAAAGTAACTTAAAACAAAAAAAATGTTGTCCGTTTACTTTTCCTACTGAGAGACTAAAGACTGTTTGTCCCAAAACAAGTTTGGGATTTCCTTATTGTTAACTTTCTCCTAATCATGTTTTCTATCCCTCTCTATCCGAACTGAACATGTAGTTTATCATCCATATCCATGTTTTCCTATATGTAATCCTTGTATGGGTTATCTTGGGTGACCTTTATACCTCTCTTCCTTTCTTTTATAGTGGTAGTGTTATTGACTCTTTTTCCGATGTGGGTCATCCCATTATATTCACAAGCCCAATTTTAAAAAAGTTGTGAGGACGCAATTTATTGATGGAGGGAAGATTGTAAGACCACAAGCTTCTATGGTACGTTTCCCTTTGAATAATACAATGGTGTGCATTATATGCAACTTCGAGATTCTAACACACCACAACCAATCAAACTAGTTGTTATGAATAGTAATACCTACTCTTTCAAATTTTATAAACTCTATCTCTCAAAATGGACCTCATTTTTGGATTAGGAATATCGAAAATAGCCTAGGGTGAAATTTTGGTAATTTTCGGATAACTTTCATATTATGATGAATAATGAAAATTACTAAATTTTAATTAAAAACAACTTTTTTAATCAAAATAATTAATATTGATAAATTATGAATTTTAGTGGTTTTAAAGTATATTTAGAATATATTTTTACCACTTAATTCAATTTTGGTCATTGTACAAAATTTTACAATTAAACCAGACATAAACAAGTATCAATCTTTTGATGGTTATTATCTCTTAAAAACACGCTTTTTGTTTTAACAACGGGAATTATTATTAAATTAATTTCTGCCAATTCTGTGTTTTGAATTTGGAAAAATGGATTCCATATTTGGAATCAGGATTTTCTTATTGAGTAAATAGTTAACTTTTATTTTTAGACATTTTGAATAATTACTTCGGTAATTATTTTATTTACCATGGTTAAGGGTAAATCCGGTAAATAAGGGTTAAAAAATAATAATATAATAATAATAAATTATCCTAAAACGTGTCATAACCCTATTGGTTGATACATGGCCGACCATGGGCATCTTTGGGTCGATTTGTGGACCTCATGAATCCACTTGTAAGTGATAGGGACACTTTATTTTAATTAAGTTAAAATGAATACAAAAATCACTCAAGCATATATCTTTTAGAAAAACAATTGTTTCATAGGGTTATATATGTTGGATTTTAGACTATAAATATTCATTAAAAATGTAAAACGATTTTCTACATAATGATATTTTATTTTTAATTTTTAGACATTATATAATTTAAATTATTTATGACACAATGATGATGCAGTAATTACCATAATAGTGAAAAATTAAAATAATTGATATTATAAATACCAAATAAAATATAATTTGAGTCTTTTTGTGAATTACACTAATTTTCTAGGATAATATGAAATGTTTGTATTAATTTAATTAACTTTCTTCTAAGTAATCATTCTGTTATAATTTTTACAAAAATCAATTATTGAATAGTGTCAAAATTGACAGAAAAGAGTTTAAAACAAATATTATATTATTAATTGATATTAAATTCCTAAAAATATAAGATTCGTCCAAGAGACTTATATAATGATATTAGTATCATTAATGGACCACTTGGGGGTCTATTGGTTGTATATTGTAATTATATTAACTATATAATATAAAAATATAAAGTGTCATGGTAAGTGTCAAACTAATTAACTAAGAGTTATAACTAAACGATAAGGTTAATATAATGACCCAACCCTGTATAAATTCTATTTTTTGAGTGGTATTCGACCCATCCCCACCTTAACCTTTAAATAATCCACTTTGTAGCCATTATAAACCGAATATTAATTTATTATAAAAAAATATTTCTAGCTTTTCCAAAGATGCCCTCACCCCTCTTATAAAAGGGAACTCCCCCTTCTCATTAATTCACAACTTCAAAGCTTTTTAGTTCGGACAACCCCTTCCAAAATACTCTCTCAACTTCCATCACTACAACCTAGAGGACTTATGTTGATCAAAAATCCAACCTAAGGAGCCCTTTTGGTCATATCAAAAGGAAGAACCCCAAGAAGAGGTAATGATTTCACCACCCCTTTTTAAGTTCCTTTCTTCTTCCACTTCTTCTTTCTTTGTTATTTATATTATAAAATAACGAATCCAGTATCTCCTATATACTGTAATATTATTATAAATATGGTACAACCGTATTCAGTATTCTATCCACCCTTTGAATAACATGTCACCATATGTGCGTACGTACGGCTTACCGTCTCCACGTCGTGGTGTAATTGTTATTCAATAAATTATTATTTGGATGGGTATAATATTGATGTTTAATTCATATAAATAATAAATATAACATGATAATTATTCTGTATATATTATATACCATCCAATTATATATTATTTTAATATTAAAAGAATGATATTGTCGCTCGTGCATACGTACAGACTACCGTCTCCAGGAATGCGATGAGATTCATTCTCTATCGTATCCATTCAAGAATAATTATCATTTTATGATTTAAAAATAATGTTTAAGGACTTTATATCATTATGGATATGAATAAGATACAACCTATCTATGAAAACCACAGCTTACATAACAAAACATATAAAAGAAAACGAGTAAGTTAACACCCGAAACGACGATAATTAACAGATATTATTAACAAATCATTGTTAAAAGATCATATATGATATCATATTAATGAATATGATTCTTTTATAATTAAATAAAAATTATTTCACCATTATACAGGAGATTATCCTACCTTCAACCAAGAAAAAAGTACAATGTAAGGGATTTTCTTATCTCACTTTCAATTCTGTTAGATTTCCATTGTTTGCCACTAAATTATTGAAAGTGGTGTATTGTGTACTACAATTTGATATATATTATCATGATTCTCTTCATATTCAAGTTATTTTGTAAATAATTTTGTTTTTATTAACTTTTGGCCATACGCCTAAGTTGATTACAATGTGGAAAGTTGTTTCTTATCTCACTCTAAATTTCGTGAGAATTCCATTGTTCACCACTTATTTATTGCATGTGGTGTATGTGTACTGCCCATGATTGTATTCATTGTGTAATATAATTTAATTTATGGGTATATAAATCATCATTTTATGATCCTTATTTCATGGGTGTATGTTTTATAAGGTACCTAATCGATAAGAGAATTTGAAAGTTCAATTTCCATTAATTCGACTTTACGCAAACTTTATTGATTATTTTACTCCAAGATTATGTGTGGAATCACTATTCATTTTATTATGTCATAATTTCCACTCCCCTTTATGTGGATATACTTTTGATACACATAATCACTCCATTGATAATTTCTCAAGTCATCGATATGAATTTGATAAGAGTAATTTTAACTCATTCTCCACTTGTTGAGTTAAACATCCAATTCATTGGTGTTGTTTTTACAAGATTATGTGTGAATGTCCTTTGATTGTTTTACAATAAATATCCAATCATATTTAGTGTATTTATATTTTTCACACATAATTATGTCGTTTATTTATCCTTAACCTAAGGATACGGTCTTTATGAAAGATTTCATCTCAATTTACATTCTATTGAGACTTGTTTGTTGTTATACACCTATTCACTTTTATGTGGTGTATATAATGTACTATGAAATAGTATATCATGAATTCCTTTATTCTCATGATATTAAAATGTTTTGATTTCCTCAATTATTTGTATTCAATTGTCTCTATTTTGGTTAGAAACTCTATCTAAAATACGATTTTTAAATGTTTTAAAGACTTATTCTTCTAAATATTTCTCATTAATGTCCATGTTCTAAAAAATGGTTTTAAGGATTTATTTGTATGGACATTAAAGTTTTAAAATTAAAACACCTTTTAAAAGTTTCAAAGTGGTATGGGACACTTTGATTCAAAAATCTATATTTAAACGGCTTCTTGACAAATAGTGTGACTTTTAAATGTTTTCAAGAAAAGGCGGATATTTATCTCAAATAGTTTTGATGGTTATTTTCATATATGTCAATATAATTCATTATTATCCATTGAGGTACAATAAAATCTTCCATATTGTATTGAATGAGTTATGTTTGACTGTGGATGTGCAATTTTTATACCATTCATGGTCTGTGGTTAAAGTATTGACATTTCGTATGCTAGTTTTAATACGAATGTTTATGTTATGTTTAAACATGTTCATATGAGTAATGAATTGGACTAAATAAGTGATTGTTGGAGTCCTTTATAGCTCCTCGATGCATCGGTAGGTCTCACGTGAAAAACTAGTGTCTTGGAACAAGGCCTTGGCAAAATCTTATTTGTAGTCTTGGCAGGAGGCCTTGGCTATGTGGTTATGATAGTCTGACATTATGAATTCCATCACTATGAATGTGGTTATTGATATTTCATGTGATTATTCTATTATAATAATATCCATGTGAATAATTAAATGGCATTATTTCAATTTACTTTTTCCATACTATGTTGAAGTTCATGTTTAAAAGGATTTTGTTTTAATTATAAATTGCCTTAAGTGTTTATGCTTATCTATGAATGCATCTACTATAATGTTATCCCTATTAAGCATCTGAGCTCACCCCTTTCAATGTTTTAATTTTCCTAGGATTATGAAGAAGTAATTTATGAATGACCTGCAGGGATAGTATGAGGGGATATGAAGACAAGATGTTTTTTTATGAAGTAATGTAAAACTTTATAATTGTATCTAATGTTTCCAAGGATACTAAACTAATCAGTCTTTCAAGACTTGATTTTTCTTGTGATCATGCCAATGTTATGTAATAATTCACCGACTATGGTTAACTGGGGTCGGGGCATTACAATAGAGCCACTTATAAGTGATAGGGACACTTTATTTTAATTATGTTAAAATGAATACAAAAATGACACAAGAATATATCTTCTAGAAAAAGTATTTTTACATAGGGTTATATATGTTGGATTTTCGACTATAAATATTTCCTAGAAATATAAAAATATTTCCTACATAGTGGTATTTTATTTATAATTTTTAGACATTAAATAATTTAATTTATTTATGAAAAATGATGATACAGTAATTACCATAATAGTGAAAAATTAAAATAATTGATATTATAAATACCCAAATAAATATAATTTGAGACTTTCTATGAATTAAACTATTTTTTAGGTTAATATGACATGTTAGGATTTATTTAATTAACTTTATTAGAAGTAATCATTCTATTTTGATTTTTTAAAAAATCAACTATTGAATAGTGTCAAAATTGACATAAAAGAGTTTTTGAAAAAAATATTATATTATTAATTGATATTAAATTTCTAAAAACCAAAGGTTCGTCCAAGAGACTTATAGTTTGATAGTTGAATCATTAATGGACCACTTGGTGGTCTATTGGATGTATATAGTAAGTTTATTAACTATATAATATAAAAATACAAAGTGACATGGTAAGTGTCAAACTAATTAACTAAGAGTTAAATCTTAATGATAAGGTCAATATAGTAACCCAAACCTGTCTAAATCCTATTGGTTGAGTGGTTTTCGACCTATCCCCACCTTAACCTTTAAATAATCATCTTTTTAGCCATTAGAAACCGAATATGAATTTAGTATAAAATAAATTTTCTAGTTTTTCCAAAGGTGCCTCTCACCCCTCTTATAAAAGGGCACTCCCCCATCTCACTAATTCACACATTAAAAGCCTTTTGGTTCGGCCGAACCCTGCCCAAATACTCTCTTAACTTCCCTAAATTAATCATATAGGCCTTATTTTAGTCATAATTCCATCCTAAGGATCCATTTTGATCAAATCAAAAGGGAGAACTCGAAAAAGATGTAATAATTTCACCACCCTTTTTCAAGTTCCTTTCTTCTTCCACTTTTTCTTTCTTTGTTATTTCTATTATAAAATAATAACTCCAGTATCTTCTATATACTCTGATGTTATTATAAATATGGTACAACCATATTGAGTATTCTATCCATCCTTTTAATGACATGTCACCATACGTGCGTACGTACGGTTTACCGTCTCCACGTCGTGGTGTAATTGTCATTCATTAAATTATTATTTGGATGGGTATAATAATGATAGTAATTCATGAAAATAATAAATATAACATGATATTTATTCTGTATATATGATATAAAATCTAATTATATATTATTTTAACATCAAAAGAATGATATTGTCACTCTTGCGTACGTACGGACTACCGTCTCCAGGAACGCGATGAGATTAATTTTCCATCGTATCCATTCTAGTATAATTCTCATTTGATGATTAAAAATAATGTTTAAGGACTTGATGTAATTCTGGATATTAATAATATACAACCTATCCATAAAAATCACAACTTATGTAACAAAGAATATAAAGTAAAATGAGTAAGTTAACACCCAAAATGAAGATAATACTAAGATATTATTAACAAATCAATGATAAAAGATCATATATGATATCATATTAGTGTAAATTGTTCTTGTATAATTCAATAACAATTATTTCACAATTATACAGGAGTTCAACCTACTGTCTACCAAGGAAAAATTACAAAGTAAGGGGTTTCTTATCTCACTTTTAATTCCGTGAGAATTCCATTGTTCACCACTTCTTTATTGCATGTGGTGTGTGTACTGCCCATGATTGTATTCATTGTGTAATATAATTTAATTTATGGATATTTAAATCATAATTGTTTTATCCTTATTTCATGAGTGTATGTTTTGTAAGTTACCAAATCGATAAGGGAATTTGAAATTTCAATTTCCATTTATTCAGCTTTACGCAAACTTCATTGATTATTTTACGCTGAGATTATGTGTGGAATCACTATTCATTTGATTATGTCATAATTTCCACTCCCCATTTCAGTGTATATACTTTTTATAAACATAATCACTCTATTGATAATTTCTCAAGTCATCGATAAGAATTTGATAAGAGTAATTTTAACTCATTCTCCATTTGTTGAGTTAAATATCCAATTCATTGGTGTTGTTTTTACAAGAATATGTGTGAATGTCACCTGATTGATTTACACTAAATATCCAATCATATTTAGTGTATTTATATTTTTCACACATAATTATGTAGTTGATTTATCCTTAACCTAAGGATATGGTCTTTATAAGAGAATCCATCTCAATTTACATTCCATTGAGACTTCATTGTTGTTATACACCAAATCAATTTTATATGGTGTATATAATGTACATTTACATAGTATATCATGAATCCATTTATTATCATGATATTATAAAGTTTTTATTACCTCAATTATTTGTATTCAAGTGTCTTTATTTTGGTTAGGAACTCTAACTAAAATATCATTTTAAATGTTTTAAAGAAATATTATTCTAAATCTTTCTCATTAATGTCCATGTTTTAAAAATGTTTTTAAGGATTTATATATATGTACATCAATGTTTAAAATAAATTCCTTTTAAAAGATTCAATGTGGTATGGGACACCTTGATTTAAAAAAAATCTATTTTAAATGGCTTCTTGACAAATAGTGTGACTTTTAAATGATTTCAAGAAAAACGGGGATATTTCACTCTAATTATTTTGATGATTATTTTCATCTATGTCAATATCCTTCAACATTATCGATTGAGGTAAATATGTTACAATACAATCTTCCATATTGTATCGAATGAGTTATGTTTGATTGCAGATTTCCTATTTTTATACCATTCATGGTTTTTGGATAAATTATTGACATTTATTATGCTAGTTTTAATACGGATGTTTATGTTATGTTTAAAACTTTTCATATGAGGAATGAATTGGACTTAGTAAGTGATAAGTTGAGCCCGGTATTACTCCTCTATGCATCGGTAGGTCTCATGAGACAAACTAGTGTCTTGGCACAAGGCCTTGGAAAAATATTATTTGTAGTCTTGGCACGAGGCCTTGGCTATTTGGTTATGATAGTCTGGAATTATGCATTCCATCATTATGAAAGTGGTTATTGATATTTCATGTGATTATATGATTAGTAGAATATCCTTGTGAATAAGTAAATGGCATTATTTCATTTTATTTTTTCCATACTACGTTGATTTTCAAGTATAAAAAGGCTTTTGTTTTAGATTTACTTTGCCTTAAATGTTTATTTTTATTTATGAATGTTTCCACAATATTGTTATCCTTACTGGGCATTTGAGATCACCCCTTTCAATGTTTTATTTTTCCCCAGATGTGAAGAAGTAATTTATGAATGACCTGCAGGGATAGTATGTGGGGATATGAGTGTGGACTATGAAGAAAATATGTTGTTGTAGTTTTCATTTTTATGATGTAATGTAAGACTTATAAATATATCTATTGTTTCCAAGTCTACTAAACTAAACGTTCTCTCGAGACTTGATCTTTCTTGTGATCATGCCAATGTTATGTAATAATGAACCGACTCTGGGTAACTCGGGTCAGGGAATTACAAATGCTGAATTTTGTGTGATAATTCCCCATACATCTGATAAATACCCCCCCCCCCCCAATGACAGAAAATACGCACCATGTTGTAGTTTTCAGTTCTTTAAAAAAAACTTTAGCATCACCATATCACTTCTAAAACCATCATTTTGATTTTCCATAAAATTCATGATCAACATAGTTTATGTTTCAACTGTCAAGGAATTTTCGGAGAGTGACTATTTGAACCAAAACCAATAAATTGGGTTAGCCAAAAAAATTTGGATGACCACAAGGGATTTTCTAGGATGAGATGTGTAATGGTGTGGAATTTTTATACATTCTTTATATAGACGAGTCACAAAAATTGTGTAAATTTTGGAATTTGAATATGTTGAGGAGATTTTTTTTTCATATTTAGGAATGAAATTTAAAAGTATAAGACCTCATAATAGTGAAACTTTTTTATTATTAAGAAGCTCAGAGGACCCTAGAAAGAGTAGGTGATCACAAAAGGATGATTGTGTCTGGCCTGGATACCACTAAAACAACCTCCTAGCCAATGGATAGGTTAGTATCCTTGCCTGGGCATTATGTCAGCCACCAGCCAGTGGCCTTCGATGTAATATTTAACTAAGGATGTCCTTGTAATTTCAAATAGGTCCACCCATATTCTCTTACAGAAGGTATTCTCCCCCATTCAAAAAGTAGAACTCTTACATACCCTTTACTCCCCTTCATCATCTCAAATTGGATCTCCATCATCCATGTTTTGTTTCATCTACATTCATGTGAGAATAAGATCCTAAGGCGACTCTATGAGTCCTCATGTTCCCCTTAATAGTTTAATTCAGTGGCTTGTTCTCTGTTTTAATTTTTGACTAACATGAAATATTTCATTTTTTCTTATATATCTTTATTTTTACGACTTTAGGTTGAATCATCTGCCAATATAGTATGATTATACTTGTATATGAATAATATATGTGGTCAATTTTTTTTTACTTTTACTGTTACCTTAATTTTCTCATGATATGCACCATGGTTTCCTGACTGTTTTACAGTGAATTTTCATAAATTAAAATGGGAATAATAAATACCTTATGTATAATTTAATGCAACTTTGACATGACTTGAAACCTACCAAAAGCTTATTCAATTGGGAACACCTTGGTAATGAACATATAATTGGTTATAGATATTAAATGGTGATATATGTTTTTTACTTTATAAATGTATAATGTTAGTGAGATTAATCGAATTGATATAATGTGATCGAATCAGATTGTATTAATGAAAGGTAGAGTTATTTTTAATGTGGTTAAAATGGAATTTATTATTAGAATGGAGGGTTGTGAAAATTAATTTAGTAATCATCGATTTTTTAAAATAATGTTAAGATTTATAATGTGGTAATGAAATGGTACATGATAATATTTCATCAATGGAATACGAGTAAATACTATCTTTTTTGACATGGGAAATAGAATGAGTGTTTTATGATAATTGAAAATTGATAAATTAGGAATTAAAAAAATGGAAAATGGAAAATGATGATTAATTGTTAAGAGATAAATGAAATTGTTGTTTATATTGTACTTTAGGCATTGTTTTAACTATTGGCTGGGATAATATGTAAAAACGTCTAGTGGGGAGGTAATGAATATTCCAATTTTGGATGTTGGGATACTCCCACAATGGAGGTTTCTAATACTCCCAATGTGAAGGTTGTGAATACTCCCATTGTGGAGGTTGTCATAATTCCACTCAAGGATGGTGTGTCTATCTTATAGAAAATGACTAAATAGTTTTTAATGATATTATGGTTGTGAATGTTCATAAAATATTTTTAGAGACACCAAATAACTAGTTGACATACATATATTCAATCAACGTTACTTACAATATATTGACAGTTGTATAGCCGATATCGGGTGTCAGAACAGATCCGATGGACTATTGGATGAATTAATTCTTCTACATTAATTATTAAAATATAATTTTTTATATTATATATCTTATAAAAGAACATTTATCATAATAAGTTCATTTTTATGATGTTGTTGGTGGTGGACAACTAAATTGTAGCGACACAAAACTCATACCAACATATTATTTTAGTACCCATCTTGATATTCCAATTTGGTCACGAGTTATAGTTTCACAAGATGAATTCATTTCATGATTATTCAGTTGAGAAGGTATGATATAGTATTATTAGGGGTACTAGAATATCTAACGGGAAAGCCTGGGATAATTTGTAATTTATGTCTTATTTTTTTCTATTTTTATCCTTTGTGTACATTCCCCCATCAAAAGAATCAATTGTGGTATGTATAGAATACTCCACTATTTATTATTTTAATATTGTGGTATTTTTTATCTTTTATAGACCTATCTATGATATTAAATATTGTTCATATACTGGTATATTATTTCAAATGTTGTTTCTATATAGACAATGGTTATAGTTTCCCCATTGAACAACCTTATTTCTTTACTCCTAGTCATAGGCTCTTCTATATGAGGAGGTTCCCATTAGGTGATATGTCGAGAACCATTTCAGGTCAAAAATATTTTCTTGGTCAATATCATTCACAAACCAAAAACATTCCTTATATATACTTCTATTATAATTAAATTTTAGATAGATCTAATGTGATTTATATAATTTGTATAAAATCTTGATAAAGACCATAATTTTTAGTAAATTCCTGAAAAGAGGGAAAATAATTTTTTTCATTATGCATGGTCTTTAAGGTAGACTATGTAACCATTTTTTATTACATACGACAACAATATGTTCATTATTTTGAAATCATATTCTCTATTATTACAATAACAACTTCAATATCTCCTTCCTCAAGAGAAGTAATCCCACAAATAGTCTAGTATTATATACTGGCCTACCCAGTTTGATATACCTCACCACATCTATATGGAATATCAAAATAACATTTACATTTTTCTACAAACAATTAAACCTTATAATATATAAATACATCTTAAATAATAATATTAAAAAATGGAAACTAATATTTTTCTCATTAAAAAAATCATAGTAGTAGTGGAATCATCATTGATACCTTGATGGAATTCTATAATAGAAATTATGAAAATGAGTCATCTCATTCATTATTAGTAACTCCAAACATCGATGAAATATAAAAATTTATTACCATTATACTGTAATTTTTATCACTGAAAATTGGATACTCAAACTTAATACAATGGAATCATTATCCTGGTATACAACCTCCTCTAGTTCCTGATCCTATCTTGGAGTGGAGAACACAATGACCACAAATTCCATCACTGGTTTTGAAATCACAATTATGTTTTCATCCTATAAATGTTTAAATTATATATTTATAACATCATAATTTGGTATCCTATCATACATGTAATAATGGATTACTTACTCCTTGGTATGATGATGATAACTCACAAGTGGAACATTTCTATATGTTCCATCCTGCCCCTTATTTTCATCTATAGTGAAAATTCACCACCCCCAATTGTGTAAACCTCCATTCCCTTAATCCCTTGAAGTTTCACATTAGTTCATTGATATTCCTTCGATGAAACAACTACATTATTTGTAATCATAGGTCATAGTAACTTTATGAGTCTAAAAAAATATGTAGAGGTATCTTTAACTTTTTAATAATCTAGAAGTCAATTCAATAGAAATATATAATGAAAAAAATTTATAATTCATTTCATATTCATTTATTAATAAAATATCCTCGAACATAACCAAAATAAAAAACATGTTTTAATATAATTTTAATTATGGGTCCACTTTCATGCATATTTTTTCTGTAATTTTATAGATTATATTTAGTTTTGGATAAAATATCATAGTCAAAACCAATCCAAAACTATATATTTCTAATTTTAGGATGGTAGGTAGTGGAATCGAAATAGATAGAAAAATCATATAATTTAGATGAATGATGATGAGTATACCTGATAAAAAATAATGAATTTGTAAATAGTGATATATCAATGATATTTCCAAGACTAAAAATAATTAGATCTATCATGGTATTCCAAGATACATAATGACCCTTCAAGAGATATTTGGTGGTCCAATGATGTATAGTGTATGCATATTGTACATATAAAGGATGACATATGAAAACACACATAAATATAAATCCCATAACTTCAAGACATAAAGGGAATATTTAATTAACGTATATTTGATTATATATTATGACTGGGGTTTAATATAAGTATACAAATATTAACTAAATACCCCATTTCTTTAATTATTAGGATTATTTTCCACAGTATATGTTAAAACATAATTCATAACAAGTCATTAACATATCCAGAAAATTCACCATACAAGATACTCTTAAAAAAAATATATAAATATTTATTTATTATATAACTTATGAAAATGGAAATATATGAAATTGGTGAGATCTAAGGCTAAATATTGTTAATCATAAGATAAGACATTAAGAGATAAAAATTTATTGTAAGATTGGTTTATGGGTATAATAAATGTATATAATAAATTTATACCATACAAAACATGGACCAAAAAAAGGAATCATAGAACATAAAATAACAAATAATAATAAATTAATCAGAAGACTGTCGAAGTATGATTTAATAATCATAATCCATAAGTGCATGACATATTTAAAAAAATGGGAAATTGTGGAAAAAATAACAATATGAATATATTGAGAATAAGCCCAATTATATACCAACATTATGCTGTAAAAAATCCATGTATGTTTACCATTTTAGTGGTGAAAATATATATATATTTCCTTGAATCATTTTTTATAAAGCTATAATTATTTAACTATTTAATTAGAGGTATATATTTGACCCCACCCATCATCATCCATAGAAATGAGTGAAATATGAAATCATTAGATTCTTCTTATCATAAGGAACCCAGGAAATGAAAAAATACTCCAATCAACCCATTATTGAGGACCCATGGGATGAATATGGGTTTTATATGTTTTTAAAAAATATTCATATAAGAAAAAAATTTATAATTAAACCATTAATAATAACTTGATAAAACCATAGTGAATAACTAGGTATTCAAGGATAATATGTAACATTATAGGTAAATATCTGTTACTAAAGAGCATGGTATTTAAACAATATATATATATGGATTATTTGATTATGAAAATAATTTCCCCAATTAATCTATTTATGGAATATAGGTGAAAACTCTTCAATAAAATAAAGGAATATTGAGTATTAATAGAGGAATTACATTGAATGAAAAGATATTCCAATTCACAGTTTATTATTATGAATGAAAAATGAAATGATAGATCAAATATCTAATGAAGATAGATATTTCCTACTCTATATAGAGGAAAATAGGGGATGGTATCATTTGAATAATATAATTTATTATGAATAATATGTTTTAAAATATATTGATATAGGTGAAGAAAACATTTTTGGAGCATTAGATTATTCACTTTGGAAATAAAAAATATCCTTGGCATCTAAATAATATAATTTTTCCAAAATTAAATATTATATCAAACATATAAACTTTTAACTTCATGTTGGCAACATGAATTTTATAGATGATGGTTTATATAACAATAAAAAATTCCTGAATGATATGTTCGCATATAAAACATTAAATAAATATTCTTTTCATATTTTGGTGAAATATACACTTTCAGTATTGAATAGAAATTTAACAAAACCATTATTATTATATTAAATATAATTATGAATGAACATAATGAATAATTAAGGAATATATAAGGGGATTCAAAAAAACCTAATGAATATTTTAATGGGATAAGAGGATTCTTGACCAAAAAGTAGAGGTATGATTGGTTTCCTTACAGTTGGTAAATAATTAACCCATGGAGGATACGAAACACTGAGGAAAATTAAAAAACATAAAAATAAATATAGGAGGTTAAAATTATGGGGTTTTAGGATATAAATAGTATAAAAAATTCATATATGGATTATGTTTTAAAAATAGTCCTTATTTGAAATTTAGATTGATAAAAAACACTTATGGAAAAAGAACATACGAGTCAAAAGAATATAATAGGGTTACCAAGAAGTGGAGATTCAAATATCATAAAATTAATGATATTAAATATCTTTAAAGTAAATGGGCCCATTAACAACAATATATAAAATAATTGTTTTTTGAAATATGAAAAATGTCTTATAGAATTGTGAAAAGTTACAAAAAACCCTTAAAACCTTGGTCTCCTTTGAATCGATTTAAAATTAAAAAAGGAACATAATATGACTCTTTATATCACATTAATTACATAATATGGTCAAATAAATTAAATATATAGATTAAATTACATGTATTTGGTCTATTAAATTCAATATATAGTAATCACACCATATCAATGATATAATGCTGCATAATAGGAAATATGTCGCATAAAATTAAATTTGAGATAAGAACCCAATACCTTGATTAATTAAATCCACTAAAGTATTTGAATATATATAATAAAAAAAATAAAAATATTAAAAATATATATCATTAAAATATTCAGGCATAATTTTTCTATAAACATAGCTTAACATTTTTTATTCATTTACATTAGTTTGGTATTAAATAATGTCAAATTCAAGTGTAAGTAATATTGATCATTTTTAATATATTTTGTACTCAGAGTAGAATTATTTATTCATATCTAAAAATTAATAGCTCAAAAATAATAATATTTACTATAATATATCTTTTGAAATTATTTATAACTTCACAATTTCATTCTAAGCGTGTTTTGGTTATGATCCTTAGTAATGATATTAGTTATGAACCTATTTCAGTGTTTTTAATGAAGTGGTATTGATATCTTTATTAATTAATTTATTATTAATTTTACCATTCAATAAAACTATTAAAACAATTATTAAATATTATGTTAGAATATTACATTTATTTATATTCTCATTGTCATTCAATAGATTTTTATTGCATTGTTCAACTAGGTGGTTAGATCGAACTTTATTAAAAATTACCATAATAAATAGATCACTATGGTTATGAATGTGGTTTATTTTTGAATAATATAATAAATAATGATTCTTAATGTTATTATTTGTTAATTTATCATTTTTTGATTATAATGTTTGAAATGTTTTTGATAAATAGAAATAAATCTAGATGAAAATGAGATATGTTACATTGTGGCGGTGGAAGTCCACACAAACACATGAATTAATTTTTAATTTTTAATAATTGGTGAGAGCTAAAAAAGGTGGATTATAATTTAGAACTTAATAATACTTATTATATTATATATTCCACATTTTTTATTCAATTTCATCCTTATATACACCCATAATAGTTGGTGGTGTAAAAAGGAAAATGTCGGTTTTTATTGGTCATAGTACGCACAAACACAAGATTGAAGTTTTCATTTTTCTTATTAGGAAAGAAGAATGTTGGTTATTTATTATTAAAAAATAATAATAAAATATATTATAAAACCAATAAATATTCCATTATATAGAAATATGGAAAATATATTTGGATAATTAAACTAGAAAAAATAATTAATGATTTATAATCATTTTAATACCTTGAGATTTCTCTTAGAGGACTCCATAGAAATGGGGAGATTATGATAAAATATTATATATAGCTAATACTGAAAGTGGAAAAGGTAAACAGGGAAATGAAAATGATATAATTCTTGGATGGGAAATAAATTTATAGATATCATTAAGGTACGGTGAGAAGCTACTTTTATAATTGGTGAAAATAAAATTCATATAAACCGATCACATGCTTCACATGTCCTAAAGACTATAAAATATAATATAATTGGGTGAGGGTATATTTTTGTGGATCCAAACTCCACGAACTCAATTAGAAACATCTCATTGACATGTTGGGATCTTTATTCCCTAGGTGAACCATTTTTACCATTTAGGTTGTTACCATGGAAACATTTTTCCAAAAGAAATCAATTTTTAATCCTAAAAATAAATTTGAACATGATTAATTATTAGGAACTAATAAATAAAAATATGATATTAATTTCATTTGATAAAATTTTTATTTGTATGAAAAATAAATTTTAACATCATCACATGTATTTTGTAAAATCATATCTCTATAAAAATTATATATTTACGCCAAAAATTTATGTGTTTTATAATATCAGAAATGAAAGTGATTTCAATATGTAAATTAGATTATTATAAATAAAAGAAACATTATATATCTTTAAAATACCTCTGAAATAATTTTTTTAATTAATAAATTTTAATTAAAATAAATGATTGAAAATATTCTGTTTTTGTTTGAAAATGTTACTAATGTACATAAAATGTTAAATCCTGGAATTTATTAATTCATAATCATAATTTAAAATGTATAGTTTTTATCATTGTATAAATAATTTTTATTGAATAATATAGTATATGGTTTTATGTTGTTCTAATATCTCTATAAGGTTATAAACACTATTGATTTTTAAAAATAGTATTTTTACTATTTACTAAAAATATACAATTTAAAATAAAATAAAAAATTTAACACCAATTTTTTTTCTTCAAAATTATGAATTATCAAATGAAATTAATTTTTTAATTCTAAAAATTTAAAATTTTTAAATTTATAAATTTATCATTTAAATAAAAATTAAAAATCTAATTAAAAAAATTAATGGTAATAACTATTTTTTAGGTATTATATATTCATAATATTATTTCATATCATTTTATAATTTTAATAATGTTAGTTTATTTATTCACATATTTTTATATTTTTAAATTATTTAATTTACATTTTTGGATAAAATATTAAACACTTAAAATCCCATTTTTGTAAAATATAACTTTTATATTAAATACTCTTTACCAAATACAATTAATTATTAATTATTTAAAAAATATGATAATATTAATCAACTAATATATTTATTTTTATTTTATAAATACATAATATCACACTTTAATAATAATAATGTTAATCTATAACATATATATATATATATATATATAATTTTAATATGACATTTTAATTTGGTCATTTTTATTCATGAATTATAATAATTATAATTTACTATTAACAATACCTAACATTTGTATAATTATTGAAATAATATATATCAAAAGAATATATTTATAATGACTATATATTCAATGAACATATTTATAATAACTAGATTTCATTCATATGTATTACCTTATTAAACTTATTCATTTTATTACAACATCTTATGTCACGCTTCTAAATTCCGTAGTTTTCATTTCATATTTCATAATATGATTTATATTTTCATGATGTTATTCCTCAATATAGGATTTCTATGCCTATTTCTGATCCTTAAGGGTGAGTATGATCAAGGATATCTCCTATTATATATGATTTGATTCATTTAAATTTATTTTCCTTTTTTATTTTTAAACATTTAAGGGATTTAATTATCCATGGAGTGTAATAATACATGTTGGTTAATACCATTTTACATTCTAATTTTTGTAATTGTTTCCTTGAAAATAATAATGTGTTGATAGTTTTATTTCTATATTTTATGCCTTACTACATAATCTTTTTTAATTCTATTAAATGAAAATATAAAATAGGAAATAATTATAAACATATAGTTTATGGAAATAACTTGTTTTTTAAATACCTAGGTTATATCATTTCAAGTCAGTCTAGCACCTATAAACACCTCATTAGTTAACCATGGCACATTACATGGCATCTAGTATGGTATTTCTCCAAACTATAATAATATTCCATTTAATAAAACATTAAATTCATATTCCATAAAATCCATACCACCTCATCTCCTATGAATTTTTACTATAAACATCATAAAAAGCTGTGAAAATAATGTCAATTTGAAAAATGATAATAAAATCAAACACTTCAAAATATGAAATTAGTAAGTATCTAAATTATATCCATATTCAATAATTTATCATGAGCATTGGTCATTAAACTCCAAAAAAATGTATCTCGACAAGGGTTGTCAAATTTATTAAAAACATTATATTTCCCCCAATCACTAATTCATTACTCTAAGAATGAAGAACATCTAAAACAACATTCTATTCATAGAAGGCACAAATACTATAAAAAAATCACACTTAATAACCAATGTTAAAATTATTAAATGATATGATAATTTATTTTTATCTAATATATTAGTTTTAATTTATATCAGTCTAATATTATTGTGTTATCCACCAGAATAGATACATGGGGTTTGATTTTATTGTTTCCTCTACTATGTTTTCAAAATCAAAAAATACACCAACTAATTATAGTATTTTGACCCAAAGATAATTTTATTTTTAAAAATCGCAATGTAGTTTTAAAAAACATTAATTTCTAAAAATGAAATAATATAAAAATCATGTCATAGAATAAAATTCATTATAAATTGCTAAAGAAAATACAAAATATAAAATTTTAATGACCTTTTTATCATGGTTTTTATTTAATTCAATTTCCTTCAATTTTTTTTATTTTTAATAACTATACTAAAATAATTTATATAATGTATAAAATATAAAAATTATAAACCGTATATTTTCAGCCACAAATTAAAATTTAAATCAAGTGAAAGAATTCAATTAATTATCTCACTCGTTAAATTTTTTTCAAAAAAACCACAATTACACCACCGTTGGTGGTGGGGTGGTTTGGGGGATGGGGTGGGTGTGAGGACAGGTTGTGAGGTAAAATCACCAATACATAATTTCAAATTAAATTTTATTTTCTTACATTGTGTTCTGTAGTTTTTGATTTGATAATCCTTATATAGGAAATAAATATAATTATTAAAGTACTAAAATAGTAATATTTTTAATATTTCTAATTTGTTACTATCTATATCATTCATGATAAAACACATTCACATTTTCATTGATAATTTCAATGAATATTCTAATTCTAACCATTCCATATCTAAGATTCCCAATGTAAAGTTCAATCATACCTATACATCATGTATTGAACACAAAGACATCATTCCTAGCATGTGATTCCAAAATAAATAGATTAATTAGGTAAGTGAGTGGTTCACTTCTTAATTCATAATCCATAAAATCACATATCTATAAAATTATTAAATGTTTATAATTTTCCTTGAAATTGAATTATAACCTAATTCTGTGAAACTTAGATTGATTCGTGCTTAAATGATATATGCCCTGAATACATTATGATATCTAAATGGGATTGAAAATAGAGAAATATATTTAATTAAATTATAATGACATTTTTTTCTTCTTTGTAAGATAATCAATGTTAATTTAGTGTTCTACAAAAATCTGGTATTATTCATCTATATATCATACATAACCACAATGTTTAAAAAATAGTGTTCCTTGGGTTACCTTCTATAACTAAATAATATTATTCACTATCCTATCAATATTTTTTCACAAAAATTAAATCAAAATAATTGATAAAAAATATAATATTATAAAAAATATCTAATGGAAATGAATAAAATGAGACTAGTTATGCTCCATAAACTCCACCATGAATTATATTAAACTCATAAACCAAGTCATAATGGAGTTCTATTTCAATTAGTCAATAATATAAACATTCATAGAAAAATAATGTACCTATCCACACATATCATCTTTTATATAAAATTTTTATTTAAAAATACATTACTATAATGTTTAACATGTATTTTATGAGTGAAAAAATCAGTAGAAACCTCAAAAAACCCATTAATTACCATTGTTTAATAATCATGTGAATGTTTTTGTATTACATACATACAAAATGATTTGTTCTATAAAGAAATATGCATTCATATAAAAATAGATATAAACCAAAGTATATTCACTAATTCATAATCTTATCATCCACACATATATAGGAATCCCAACATTGTTACAGTTATGATCACTATATATGATGGTGAAAATGGGACATCCCATATTTGGCGAAATATCCCAACCCATATACTACCACATCCTCTTATTGAATAGAAGAAACATCATATTACATTATCCCAACTATATAGGGGAAATGGAAAGTGACATCCTTTTGTTGGAGGTAGATAAATATCATGTTTTGTATGTATAACCATAAAAATACCTATGGGATCCTTAATGAAATACTTATATATAATAAATAATTTAAAAAAATATCCCTATACTACATCCATTTATCAAATATTGATACATTGCATCAATTATTGAAATTAAAATAACCCTAAAGAATAGATATGAATTTTTATTCACCATATTCAATGGCTTCTAGTACCCATATATTCATTTCCCATGAACATCTATAAGTTATAATCCTCTGTAAAATACAACAACTTCCCATGAATAATCATTATATAAAAAATCCTTATTTTTAAACAATATTTTTCTTATCAATCCTTGTATAACAAATTTAAATTTATATTCATGATACAAAAAATATTATATGGGAACCAAAACGTCATTTCGATGTAAAATTACATTATCATTAGTTTTTAAAGATATGTATTTTTATTTTATAGTGATTTTAAATTCCATATTTTTGGAGTATGGTATCAATAAATTACATTTATGGTAAGAATGGAGTTATTAGTAAAATAAATTTGTAACATTAATAAAATAATAAATTAACCCAATAGCGTGTTTCGTGTACTATTACTCAGAAAAAACATGTCATCTTAGAAAGTATTTTTTAATGAATATTATATATATTTCTATAACTCAAGTATAGAGTTTATTGAAATTAAATTTTTATAAAAATATATTGACAAATTAAAAATATTCTATGAACTACATTTTGTAATTAAATTTTTATAAATTTTTATTTATAATGAAATTTTTTTTTGTAAATATATATTTTTTTGAGGAATGAATTCAAATAATTGATTAATATTTAACACATTTATAAATATAATTTAGAAAAAGGGTTTTAAATTTTGAAACCCCATTTTAAAATTATACAATAATTTAAATTTCATTGTTAGTCATAAAAACAAGTCACCAATATAAATATTAGTCCCCATGATAATGACTAAAATATTGTCAAAAGGTTAAATTTACTATATGTTATAAACTATAATGAAACCTCATCTATAAATGGGTGGATTATGGATTTATATCCAACACCTTACTTTATCATCATTAATTGGAAATTATGGGTCTATATTTTTATTGAAGATGAAATTCTTTTTATCTAAATAAATTTGTATTTAGAATAATGTCTACCCTTACCATGAATTAAAGGAATCCTCCACAACATACCTAAAAAGCCCCATTTCCTTATAAATTCCATTCAATAAATGCACGTATTATATCCTTTATTAGAATAATTAATATTTTTGGATCCTTTTGTTCTAAGAAGGTGTCCCAGACCCTTGATTTTAATGAGTCATTCTAAGATAATATTAAATACTTTGATGTATGTGTGATACTTTTATTAATAATTATTCAAATTTTTATTCACATACGTATCACTAAATTTGGGTTTTTACATAAATAACATGTTTTCAAAATCATTAATCTTCTCAAAAACTAATATTATTTCTATAAAATAATAATTTCTTACTCATTCAATTGTTATATCGTGTTATTGATTGTTTTTTGTTTTAACACATTCATGAAAATTTTATAATGTATATATGATTAATCAATAATAAATTTTCAATAGTAATAATAAACATTTGAAATAATTAACAATACTAAAAAATAAATTATAAAATGGTATTCCATACAAGCGCTAGTGAAACTCACGAATATATGGTACCTTTAGCAGCACTTTTTTAATAATACTCATAAAGAGTAACCTTTATCAACATATTTTATAGAGCTGATAATGGTCTCAACCATTTGAATGAGTCCTAAATAAAAGTAACAGAAGTTAGGTTGCTTCTTTATATGTGAATCTATCACATTCTGAGCTTAGAAGCCTTATGTAGGGCTACACTCCCTCATGTACTGTCCACATAAAACCATATGGGCCCACGAGACTACGCGGACCTTGTCCCATTAGCCCATGTGGTCCTTGGCCCACACATTGCTTCTTGTGGGCATGAGCCCACCCACACACACAAGAACCGGCCTTATATGACCCACCTCACATTATCACGACCCGTCCCCTGGGGCTCGTGTCATGACTACTCGTTGCCCGCTTTCCATAGGATAGTGGTTGGAAACTAGAACCAGAAAGGCATTTCCCAAAAATGGGAAGTCATTTATTCAAAAACATTACACATATAAGAGGTGTACACTACAAAAAAGTAAAACACAATGAAAGAGTAAGGTACAACAACAACTTTTAATCACAACTAATTGTAATAGTAAGTACTAAAAGTGAAGGGGTCGGAATACAAGCCCAACTGGAAAGATACAACTACAAAAAAAAAGAAAATTTCTCTTGAGATCATCTACCAGGGATCCAACCTGAAGGGTAGGTACAACTCGTCTCCACTACTCTCTACATTGACAAGCCACCACCATCCATCGTCAGGTCCTAGCTCCCTGACTCTTAGTCAAGGCTTCCCATCTTATCCACAAGACACAACAAGGTGTAGTTGAAGACCGTGCGGTGGTGAGTATAACAATACTTAGTAGGGACACCGAGACCTCTGGAGATCTCATAGAATTCTACAAAGGAAAAACAAAATTCATGATCTCAATCACAAAGCACAAAGAAAAAGACTTAGCTCATACTAGGTATAAGTAAAGCATAAAAGTACTGATGATTATTCCAAAATCTTGATCATCTTATTCATTCAAGAGGAACTCCTACTGACCATAATGAGTCTAACCCATATATGATCAATAGCTATTAAACCCCGTAAGATCCACACAGGATCTAACCTACACTGAGTTGATAGGTACTAACCCCCGTAAGACCCAAACAGGATCTGACCCCCACAGGATCAGTATGTGTTGACCCACATAGGATTGCTGAGTGCTGACCCACATAGTATCTGACCCACACATGATCGGTTTGTGCTGACCCATAGAAGATCACTGAGTGCTGACTCACACCGGATCGCTGAGCGGTGACTCAAACAGGATCGGTAAGTCACTGATCCTCTATGGGGTTCTATAAGGTTTCTCCTCGTCGGGTCATGCACTGCTGATCCACACATGATCTCTAGGTGGGGATCCACATTGGATAGATAAGTAATAACCTCTGTATGATCCGTCTCCAACCTCCGTCTCACTGCTAGCCACTAGATTCCCGCCCAAGCACGCTTTATTTTGGAAGAACTACTGCTCAAGCCATTATTTATATTTCAAACATCAAGAACTCCCATGAATAAGTACCTCAATGATACATCATGTCATAAGGATTCCATTTAAATAGACAGCATGCCAATCGGATGCTCGGTCTGTAAATTATTTGAATTTTCTTACTGAGGGCCTGGTTGGATTTGTAGTTTATCCAACCTGACCGTACTCAATCATTCTCAAAAACTCTTGTGGTTTATCTCAAAAGGTTTGTATCTCTCCATGGATCCTACTGCCACTGACAATTTTTCAAACTGACATCTAGTTTGAAAGTTACAGATATTTAATCGTATATGGGCCCGAGAGGGGTCCGGGTCCGGTCCAACACGGTTTGGGCTAACCCGACTCGATCAGGGTCTGACCCAGCCTAGCCCAACCAGGCATGGTCCATCCCAGTAGGGCTGCGCTGCAGCGAGCTCGGCCAGCTGGGCTTTGGACTGACTTGGTCCGCCGGTTGAGAGCGACCTGTCGGGGTGACGTGGCCTGGTGCGATGGCACGGCTCACCAGCCGAGTGGTTTCCAGCATTATGAACATCTCAAAAAGTGTCATTCAACTCTTCAATTTTTAGTGCTACGTGGATGCACAATGTATTCCATGAAACTAGTGGGGCATTGGTCTTCATCATGTTGTGGCTTCAATGTCGCGACTCCATCATCGCAGCGTGCGACGGCGCGCCGCCTCGCCAATGTGCTTGAATGGTTTTTGGCCGCCCTTGCGGGTTTTCCATGGTGCCGAGCAGCGCTTCCCTCCTCCGTAGTTGGTGAGTGCCAACCACAGTCTCTTCCGCCAATGCCGGTCACTGGTGTCGTCGTGCAAGAGTCGCACCAGAGGAGCTTCTACAGGCCACCAGGGGAGCTCTGGTGGTTTGTTCCTCCTTTCTATCACACTTATAGTCCTCTCAGGATTCCACTTTCATTTCACTCCTCTCAGTTTCAAGGTTCCTTAATGTTAAAAATATTCCCACAAAAAACTCATTAAGATATAAAGTGGAAGAGGGTCCTGGACTTATCCGTTAGGCTCGCACCCTTTGCATTAGAATTATAAAAAGAGGGAGTTAATTTAAACAATATAAAAAATGAAAAACACTACAACCCCCCCCCCCACAATGACCACCTGATAATTCAAGAACTAGGAGAAGAAAATTGGAATTATCTTGAATTAAAAGACAACCCATACCCCGAGAATCGTTGGAGTTGTTGTGGTGGTAGAAGGGGAATCCATGCTTTGATGAAGCCACTAATGTTAGTTGCCCCTAGTTCATTACCCTATTGGCTTCTGCCTTCATCGGTGGATGTAGTCAAGTCACATCCCAATACGTTATTCTCTTGATGAAGTCGTTCCAAAAACTCTCCCACAAGCCCCATTTAAATAGAGGAGGAAAAAGGTGAGTTATGCACTGAGAAATTTATTAGGTTCATTAATTGACATAATTGATGTGCCACATTAATTAACGAAATTAATGTGCCAGATTAATTCCATATGGAGAGGTTACACACCCAATGTGTAAACATGAAATAAATGTCCCATATTTAACGCTCTGAAAACCTCCGTGGTCCCACCACCACCGCTCAATAGGTGGGAGGGAAAAAAGGAAATAAAATAAAAATTCACATGTTATTTTATTATTTCCTTAAAAAGTTGTAAAAACTATCATTTCAACTAACCAACTGCAGTTGAAGTTAATACTCCCTTAAGTGAATCCTTGTGCTATTTTTTCAATGGTGCCCTTAGATTATTAATCTGAGCACTGATTCAAAAGATAGAAAATTCCACTTGCACATTTACTGAACGTACCGTAAAACATGTTCAAAAAAAATATTAATAGTCACCCTAAACCCGTGCTTGTAGAGGTTGGGATCTACCTATGTGAAAAACGCCCTCACCAGCTCAACATTAATCTCATATTTTCAATCCAATTTACCGTTTAGATGTTAAGGATTTTAAAATAAAATAATTATCCCTTAGCAATTTAATTTAAGGACAAAAACTAACTTCCACTGGTGGCCCGCACCAGCCAATGTTAGTATCTGCCTAAAGAAATAATACCCTTATGAGTTCATAGGTGGTCTTGAATTTTTAATCTGAGTCACCGTTGCGGAGTTATAAGAATTTGAAAAATAAAATGATTTTATTTAATTATTTTATTTACCGTTATTCCATTTTTTGTTTTTCTCACTAGACGCCAGCACCGACTAAATTTAAGTCGTGCTTAGGGTAAAACTGCCATCTGGAATGCAAATATGCACATGGAATTTTTAACTTGAGCATTTGTTTAATAGTCATTCCACTTTTCAAGAAAATGCTCAGGAGCACTATTTCATGTTTAACAATTTGTTTTGACAGGTCTGTTCAGGCACTCTGTGCCTCATAATCACATGTCGTAAATTTTTGCAGTCTCGTAATAAATCAATATAATTAAAAATTATTATACGGAATTTCTAGGACATTACATTCTCCCCACCTTTGGGATTTACATCCTCAAAAGTCAAAAAAAGGAAAATCAATCTAATGAGGGTACTGAGAATGAATCTGAGCCAACCACTCCCATGGAACCTCTTGGAGGTTCCCGTGTTACCAAAGAACTCACACTAGATGGATTGACTACCCACTAAGGACCCACTCCAGTCGATCCTCTATCTCCACCGGGATCTCTGCAAACGTCACCCCATTATCGATGTACAGCTCGCCCCAGTCGATAACGTGTGATATATCATGAATGTATCTCCTAATCTGTGACATATGGAATGCATTATACACCCAGAGAATATGTCGGAGAAGATCTAGATGATATTCCACCTTGCCTACTATAGTGAGTATTTGGGAAGGCCCGATGAAACTCAGAGATCGATCACTGCCCCGACCAAACCTTTGTAATCCTTGTCGCGGAGAGACCCATAAGAAGACTTGGTCTCCCTACTCAAACTATAAGGGTCTCCATCTCCTGTCGTCATATGAATTCTTCCGGACATGTGCAGTCTTCATCCACTCCTATATTATCAGAACCTTCTTTACGGTAGCTTGTACCAACTATAGACCCATAAGTGATGACACCCTTGGGTCTATCTAGCAAAGAGGTGATCGGCATGGTCGCTCATACAAAGACTCAAATGGAGCCATTTTGATGGTGGAGTGATAATTATTATTGTATGAAAACTACACCAGTGGAAGGTGGTCCCCCCAAATGCAGCCAAAATCGAGGAAAAAGCATGAAGCATGGCCTCTGGTGTCTTTATGGTCCTCCACATCTGACCATCTATCTGTGGGTGAAATTCGGTGCTCAAGCATAGATGAGTCCCTAAGACCTCCTGTAATCGCTTCCACATACAGGAAGTAAAACATGTATTGAGATCTGAGAATATCATCGTTGGTACCCCATGTAGTCACACAATCTCCTACACATATGGGTGTACCAATCCCATTACTGATCCCTACTCTCGGATGGGTAAGAAACGGGCCAACTTGGTGAGTTATTCAAAGATCACACAGATGAAATCGTGACCCCTAGACATATGTGGTAGCCCTATCATGAATTCCATGGATATATAATCCAACTTCCACTATAGTACCTAAAGTGGAAGAGCTAAGCCTGCTGGTACCTCATGCTCGACCTTCACTTATTGAAAAGCGCAGCATTAGGATACAAACTCTGCCACTGATTTCTTCATACCTGGCCACCAGTACTAATGCTGGAGGTCCTGGTAAATCTTTTCTACTCCAGGATGTATTAATAAAGGGGATGTATGGAACTCCCTCAAAACCTCCTCTCATAGTGTCATGGGTACCGTGTTACGACCTCTGAAGAGGATGATGTGCTCCCCACCTTTAAAAATTCCATCAGGAGCTTCTCCTGAGGATATCTAAGTACATCGTGCCTCACAGTCCCCATCCCCATGTTGTGCCTCCCGAACTCGCAAATGGAGTGGGGGAGTGACAGTTATAGACTAGAGGTAAGCTGCTCCATCTCTATCCAAAAAGGATATATGCAATGTGGCAAGCTGCTATGTCACCTCACTCTGTAGCTATAGACCATGCCTCCTTTTGATTACGTCTACTACTACGTTCCCCTTCCTAGGTGTATAGATTTTCTCATAGTCATAGTCATAGAAAAACTCATAACACTGCCACGATCTCAGGTTCTGGACCTTATGTGAGAAGATATACCTGAGACTCTTGTGATCAGAGTAGATCCTAAACCATTCTCACAACTATACTCTCAGATCCCATAACTCCACGGAATCCATCCAATATGTAGTTTTAGATATTAGTTCTATCCTTGGGTACAAGTCAATGATGTAGCCCCTCTCCCAATGGGGACATAATCCAAGAAACATATTTTGAAAGGATGTTCCTGCACTCTTCCACAACTATTGGGAACTGAAAAATCAAAACACCTACCTCCAAGAGGGTAAGGGTGGCCGAATCAGGAGTGTTCTACTACTCTCTCCTATGAATGATTTTATCCCATGCTTACTGGGTTTCATTTTTTTCTAACCAAGAAAAACCCCATTCAAATTATATAGACATACCACAAATGTTTTTCCAAAAACACTCAATCTGAGCATGATCTGCGGATGAACAATCCATACCCAAACTAATTCCATTAGGCCTCGAAGTTTCCACCAATAGGTTGCATCCGAAATGCTCACCTCAAGAGTCATATAACATCATCGGCATAAGTGTGATTATCGAGTCTCCTCCCATAGGTATCTCCAGACGTATGGGTGAAGTCAATGATTTCAGTAGAAATTCATGGATTTGAACTTTATTCGAGACATGGAATTGATAGTACCCATGTTTATTAATATAGAGGAAAGTATTAGACACCGACTATACATCAAATCATTCTTATATCTCTTTGGTCACACTCCTTGACCGCATGCAGCTACTTCTTTCCCCTCTCCTCCAGCTCCTTGAGCCTGGTGGGGACCATATTGGGGTGGTGGAATTAACATCTCTAAATATATACCACCTAATACTTCCCTCCTAGCTCCTCTATCCCATCATCTACCCTACAGATTCATTTTTCCCTATCACTTGCTCTTCTTGAAACATTTTACATGCGCATGTCTCTGAGACCGATGACAGTTTTCAGCTTTTCCACTACAAACATTCATTGGTTGTATCTTCTCATCTAAAGAACATTCAACAACAAAGGTTCTGTCCATCACGTTAACATAAGGAGGAATGAAAAAAAGATATAGTGTCAGCTGAGATGTCCCAAAAAACGTCTCGCTCATGGGTCTGAACCATGAAGCATTGTTCTTATCATATTCATCGAGTGCCAGGAATTTTCCGTACATCTCGACAGATACTAAGAAACTGACATGTCGTCCTGCCGAAGTTATAAAATCTCTTAGGAACATATACCCCTTATATTTTTATGGATCGTGACCCCTTCTCTTGAAAATGATCTCTTGCTCTGTCCATAGAAAAGTCAACTCACCATAAAATTAGGGTAATCTAAACCCCACAATCGCCCCGGTGAGATACATAAAATGCTCACTACCAGGGCCACAATCGGATCTAATGGTGCCCTGGCTGGATGGAAACCCAGTCACCACCTCAAGAAAGTCATTAGCCGCCTTTGAGTCGAGACCATCTCAGAACCCTTGGTGTATCTATCATTGAAACTCATGTAAGGCCATGAGCCAATATGTGTCCTCTACTGGTAGCACTGGTAGTAACTGCTCACCAATGAGTAGTGGTATCACTAGGACACCGGCCGAAGGTACCATCTCAGGAAACAACACTTATGCTGAATCCTCATCACACTATGGACCATCCTCATGATCACGGATTGGAATCCGGGATGGATGTCTTTGTGGTGACATCTTGAAAGAGTATCAAGATGAACCGCGGTCATTATGTTATACATGGTGAGCTATTCTAAATTGATCAAAAAAGAAAAAACTTTTTTAAAACACACGCAACTAGTGTTTTCATTTACTGAGTTAGAAATAAGAAATCAGGGTCTTGGTGGATTGATAAGTTGGATACCACACCAAAATTGGACTCCCTGACCTAAAACCCAAACTCAAGACACTTAACCCTATTGCTCCATTAAAAACATAAACTTATCCTCTCATTGATACCACTTTGTCACGACCCATCCCCTGGGGCCCATGCTGTGACTACCCCAAGCTCGCCTTCTATTTGCTAGGGGTAGGCAGCTAGCACCAGAATGGAATCTCCCAAAAATGGGAATGCATAACCTCAAAACCTATACACACACATGTAGGGTACACTACAAAAAATTAAAACACAATGGAAGAGTAAGTTGCAACCAAAACTAGTAACCACGTCTATGTGTAATAGTAAGTACTGAAAGTAAATGGTATGGAATAGAAGACCGAGAAAGATACAAATACAATTGAAAATAGAAAACAAATCCTGAGATCATCCACTAAGGATCCTACCTGAAGGGTTGGTACAACTCTTCTCCACTGCTCTCCACATTAACCAATCACTGTCATCCACCATCAGGTCCTAGCTTCTCGTGTCTCAATCAAGGATGCTCATTGACTTCACAAGGCAAAAAATGATGTGGGAAAATCCAATACATGGGTGAGTATAACAATACCCAGTAGGGATCCCATGACCCCCAAAGGTCTATCAGAATTCCACAAAAGAAAACCAAAAAAGTTGATCTCAATCAAAAAGTAAAAATAAAAAGACTCAACTCAAACCATGTATATGTAAAGCACAGAGTTACTGACGATTATTCATAAAGCTTGATCATATTATTCTATCAAGAGGCACTGATAATGACCATATGGAGTTTCAACCATACAAGATTGATAGATACTAACCCCCATAAGATCCTCACATGATATTACCCTCCCATAGTCGATAGGTACAAACCCCTATAAGACCCACACCAGATCGATATGTGCTGTCTCACATAGGATCATGGAGTACTAACACACAGAAGATCGCTGAGCATGGACCCACACATGTTATGACCCACACAAGATCGCCATGCGCTGATCCATATAGGATTGATAAGTGATGTCCCAACTTGGATCTGACCGACGGAGGATTGGTATATTGCTGATCCTCGATGGGATGCTTTAAGGCTGGTCCTAGTCGGGTCGCATATAGCTGATGCACATAGGATCACTAAGTGTTGATCCACACAGGACCGCTCGGTAATAACCTATATATTATCTCTCTCCGGCCTCTGCCTCACTGTTAGCAATTGGATTGCTGCTCATAGCACGCTTGATTCTGGGAGAACCGCTCCTGAGGAAATCGATTGTATTTAAAACAGAATGAAGTCCCATATAGAAGTAACCCGATGATCCATCGCGTCATAAGGGTTACCAAAAAACCGACGGCACGCCAACCAGATGTATGGTCTATATGTTATTGGCATTTTAGTTCCGAGGGCACTCTTGGATTCAGAGTCGATCTAACCCGAGCATACTCCAACCTTCCCCAAAACTCTCACTGATTATCTCAAAAGGATCATCTTGCTCCAAGGATCCCTGATCAGATGATGGTATGTAAAACGTACAATGGGTTTGCATGTTACGGTCATCTAAGCGTATCTAGGCCTAAGAGGGGTCCTAGTCTGGCACGACCCGGTCGGGGCCGACACGACCCATATTTGGTCGACCCAATCCGGTCAGGATCCGAATCAGCCCCACCCCAGCCGACTTGTGATGGGTCGTGGTGGGATCCACCCGCTGGGCCGCAGACAAGCCTAGCCCACTGGTTGGGCACGACACGTCGGGCAATGCGAGACGATGTGATAGTGTGAATCAGCAATCGAGTGGCAACCAGCTTCACGAAAATCTCAAAAATATTCATTCTTCTCTTTAATTAGCGGCACCCTATTGCTCCGAGATGTGGTCCACAGGACCCGTGGGGCCTGGATCCCCCTCTTAGCGCGACTCCAACACCACGACGCTCTGTAGTGTTTCGCCTTGCCAACGTAGTCAGCCAGTTGCCGACCACCCCCTTTGGATTTCAAGAGTTTCTGAGTGGCGATGCCCTCCTCTACGGTCGGCGAGCGCCGGCCGCCATCTCTATTGTGGGCGTCAGTCACTAAGGCCACACCGGTGGAGCTTCTACAGGCCACCGGGTGAGCCCAGGTGGTCTGTTCTTCCTTCCGGACGCACCGATGGCCCTCCCATGATGCCGCCATCACATCACGCCTCTTGGTTACACGTTTCCATCATGTTGAAAATCTTCCCAAAAATAACTCGTCAATAAATGAAGTAGCGGAGGGTTCGAGCCTTGTTCATTTCGCTCGCGCCCTCTATGATAGCATTATAAAAAGAGAGATATAACTTGAAAAACATAAAAAAAGATAAAACCCAATCAAAACCCCACTTAATGAACTCCTTAAAATTCAAGAATAAGGATTTGTAACGTCGAAATTTCATGATTAAGAAGGAAACACCTTCCATGATAACAGTTGGAGTAATCGTGTGGGTGGAAGGAGAATTCATGCTATGATGAAGTTGACCGCATTCTTCGCTCTCTGTTCGTTGTCACCCTTGCTTCCATCTCCATCGAGGGATAGTGTCTCATCACTTCTCCAGAGGTTCCTTGTTTGATGAATTCATTCCAAAAACTCTACCCCGAGCCCCATTTCAATTGAGGTGAAAAAAGGTGAGTAACACAATGAAGAATTTATGAGGTTCATTAATTGACCTAATTAACGTGCCACATTAATTAATGTAATTAATGTACCACATTAATTACAAGAGGGGTGGTTTCCCAACCAAAGTGTAACGGTGATATAAATATCCCATATTTAAAGGTCTGAAAACCTAGGTAGTCCCTGCCAACGCCGCTCAATAGGTGGTAGAAAAAAAAAGAAAAAAAATAACAATTCGTATGTTATTTTATTATTTCCTAAAAAAGATGTAAAAATAACATTTCCACCGAACCAACAACGGTCTATGTTATGCCTCCCTTAAGGAAATATCGACACTGTAGTTTCAACGGTGCCCTCAAATTATTATTTTCAGCACCCATTCAATACATAGAAAACACCACCCGCACATTTATTTAAGTACCTTTAAAAAGGTAAAAATATATATTAACAGTCACTCTAGACTCGCGTCGGTTAATGTAATGCTATTCCTAAGGGGAAATATCCCTCACGAGCTCAACGGTACTCTTAGATTTTCAATCCGAGTAACCATTTACAATTTAAGGATTTTACAATAAAATAATTGTCACTTAACGATTTTATTTACGGAAAAAACTAACTTCCACTGGTGGCCTGCGCCGACAGATATTAGTATATGTTTAAGAAAAGCATAACCTTACAAGTTCAGTGATGTTATAAAATTTTTAATCCGAGTCATCGTTTGTAAGTTATAATCATTTGAAAAATAAAATAATTTTATTTAGTTATTTTATTTACAGTTATGCCATTTTATGGTTTTTTCATTTGAGGCATGCGACGACTAAATTTAAGTTGCGCCTATGGTAAAACCGCCATCCAGAACACAACGGTGCCCTCAAATTTTGATTGAAGAACCCCTTTAATAGTTATTCCACTTTTTCAGAAAAATTGCTCACATGCACTATTTAAATCTGAACAATTTTTTCTGATGGGTCATTCCGAGTACTCCGAGCCTCAGAATCACATGCCGTCAATTTTCACAGACTTGTAATAATTCAATATAACTATAAAAAAATAAACAAAATTTTCAGGACATTACAAACCTACCCCACCATCCTGGACTATATACGCCCTGAACCACCAACCCATGTGGGCCACGACACCTATTTTTTATGTATACCATTAAAATTATAAATAAAGCTTAAATAATTAATCGAATGCAAATTAAAAATGAATAAATTTTTTAAAAAATAAAAGTGTTATTAACTAAATAATTATTAACAACTTATATATATATCTTAATCAATAATAAACATTAATAAATTTTATATATTAAATATAGATATATAAAATGAAAAAATTGGAAAAAAAAATAAAAAAAACATAAATAAAAATGAGTAAATTAAATAAATACTACAAATTTTATTAATTAAATATTTATTAATAAAATTGAATATATTTATTATATATATATATAATATTAATATTAATAAATATTATGTTTTAAATATAGATATAAAATTTTTAATAAATCGTAGTAATTAAACAAAAAATTAAACCTGAAAAAATTTCAAAATTATTAAAATAATGATTTATGATAAATTTATATATAAAAATCAATTAATTTTAGCCATATATAATAATTATAAATAATACTAAATAATATTTATAAATATAATTATAGAAAATTAATAAAATTTAATAATGAAAAACATATTATTCTATTATTCATTTTTATAGTTTTTATACATTATTATTCTTTAATATATTTAATATTTTTAGTATAATAATATAATCTATATATATATATATTAATATATATATTATTTCATAAAATATGCATAAAACAAAAAATATTTATTACTATATTAAATAAGTCATATATTTAGTGAAATATGGTTTATTATAAAAAAATTTATATGAATTAAAAATACTGATTAATTATATCGAGTAATGGGAACTAAATTGACTGTTGTTTATTTTTTTCAATTTAACTCATATCAAACATGTGTTACAATGCCAATGTGCATGTACCCAAGTGGTAGAGACTCCTTCTTGGAATCCAAAAGACTTAGGATAAAATCCGGGCAGGGGAGGAATTCCCTAAATATTATGTTTCTAGGACATCGGAAATTGTATCATCGGTATCATAAATACAGATCCTGGAGAAAAATATTCAATGGGAATAGCAAAAAGGTACAATCTTATATCCATTACTATTTTAAGAACTATTTTATAAAATAAAATAAGTTTTAAATATTTCCATTAAACCAATTTTGAAAAACCATATGAAAAAACATTTGAAAAATAGATCAATTTTCATTGAATTAATGTATTATAATTGTTTCATCGTCAGAAATTTTCTTGATGTCATGCATGTAAGAATAAATTAATTTGATAGTGTTATTGGAAGAAAAATAAATGTTCCTAGAAAAATATAGATGGAATGATGGCTTGTTAGGACATGATTAATATGGGGATAGGGGAAGACTTGACACCAATAAAGGGTAAAAGTCAAACATTTCATCCTCCATCAGCTTATATTCTATCTGGAAAAGAAAAAAGCAAATTTTCAATTACCTTATGTGTGTAAAAGATTCAATGGTTTATTTATCAAATATTAATAACATTGTGTCAATGTATGATTTCATGTTATAAGGAATAAAATCACATGATTTCTATTTTTTTATGAAATATATGATACTGATATCATTATGTTATATTATTCCAAAAAATGTATGAAATACATTTTCCAGACTCTGATTCTTTATCAAGACCATATACAAAAAAATTTGCAATAATGTCTCTAATCATGAATAATGTTGTTATAGTAATATTATGTGAATTAGATATGTTATTCCTACCATAGATTTTTGAAATAATTGTTCTACTAATTGTTCACTTGTATAGAGAGGATAAATTATGTGGTCTTATACATTAAAGATGGATGTAACCAAGTTTAATTTATATGATGATTCAGAATTGTTATATCAAGAATCAAAGTCAACTTGATGATTGCATTGTAGAATGATATATTATTAAAGGGGATATTGATTTCCATAATGATTACCTATTAGATATTGATAAAATCCATCTCCCAATGAATGATCACAAAGGATTAATTATAGGTGAATGGATTTGCATAATATATATTGTTACAATTACTTTCACAAGGTTGAAGAAATCTCACTTGTACATATTCCAGAAGTGTTAAGATGTTGATCCACATGTTGAATCATACAAAGAAATACTTAAACATTTGAATCCCTAAATGGATGAATAATAAATATAAAATGACAATAATAAATAGTTTCTAGAATGGTTCAAATATCATATTTAAATGGAGTTATCAGAAAATATAAAATAAATTTTCAGACAACTTAAATTGATAACTAGGGTACAAAATAAAAATTATATATCTTACAGTCATTCTATAAATAAGGGATATACATTTTATACAAAAAAACACAATGAACAGTGTATGATTCAAAACAGTTGAACTATTCATATGATAGAAGTGATTCACATTTATGGTTTAAAGGATACAAATCAATCATATGCAAATATTTTATATTTTGGAATCATTGAATTGATAAATGAGTGAGATTATACATCATTTCAAGTGTCAATTTTCCCTTTCAAATGGGTAAGTAAAATGAGTGTAATGAATATTGATTTCATGGGATCATGAAGGTGAATTATAGTTTTGAAAGGGAAATTATGGGTCATTCATAATGGAATCACAAGAAGTGTTGGTATTTTATGGATCAGATCCAATAATAACGAATTAATCAATTGTCATGATAGAAACTAAAAAAACATTTGGGTCATATGAAAATTTAATCAATAATGAACCTTTTATTGTGAGATCTTATTCATTTCCTAGAAATCCCAATGTAGAACATATATTTTATATTAGTGGGTACCCTAATGAGTTTATTTGGATTCTTGATAGAGAATTTAAATTATATAATCCTTTATAGAAGATAAATATAGTTCAATGGTAATGATAGTTTTTTTTAGTGTACCAATATTTTTATCATAATATTATGTGATATTTACTGTATTTATGTAATATAAATTAAAATTTTGACAAATCATGAATAAAATGAATTTTACACTAGATGATGTTACCAATCAAAAGGAATAATATGTGGTTATTTGCTGAAACTAAAGATTTATTAGGGAATAAACACCATGTTGATGAAAAAAATATGATTGAAACATCATCATAGTGTTGACTAAAATTATCAATGAAATTAATAAGGGTGTAAAATATGAGGGGGGATGGCATCAACGTGACCATCCCATTGTCCCTAAAAATTCTATATTCAATAGTTATGTTTAGGTCATAAAGAGGATGAATGTGCTGATTGATATAGATTCGTGGAATATTGACTAACTTATATCCATGTAAACACTTTGGGAAGATATTAAGGTGATGTGAATATATAATTTATCTATTTTAACAAAAAAATGTATTATAGAACATTAATTTAGTTTTTATTATTCAATAAGGAGTTTATTTATTTTGTATTATTTACATAGAAAATAATTCTTAATGGCTACTGGAAATTTCTATTTAGGCTTCCAAACATTCTTTACAGAGTATAATCTTAAGGATACCAAGGAGAACATAATTCCCTCCCCACCATTAACATATGAACACATTATAAAGTAGTTATCATAGAATTATTTCTACATTTTTTAGGATGAGAAATTATTTCAGGTGTATTGTAGTTGATAATATACTATTTAACATTTTATTTATCCAAATTGATTCAAAATTGTTAATTTATAAATATTCAAAGGGGTTAGGAAAATAAATAATGTGCATAAAAACTAAATTAACCCTATCAAATATAAAGTTTGTGGTATTCTTAAGTAGATAAGAAATTTGTACTTAATTTAAATAAAATTTTTTTTTGTTATATGAAAGGACATATATTCCATTGTTTATTTGCACATTGAATAATCAAAATTAAATACCACTTCCATCCAACGTCATGTGAAATAGAAGGAGGTCCACATAAATAAAGAGGGTAAACTGGTTGATTAAAATAAAAAAAATAATGGGAAACATATGTATGTATGAAATAGTAGTAACTATTTATGATTTATATATGTACTTTTTAAAAATAACTATTTATGATCATATTTTGTTTTTATATAGTTTGGACACATGAATCTATAACAATAATACTAGAAGAAAATCAATTTTCTGTATATTTGAAGCATCCAAAACAATATTGTCTCATTATTGTTGTTGGTTATGGAGTGTATCATCAAAAATTATTTTTATAATTAAAAACCAAAGGAAGATAAATATATAATAATGATTGTATTAAGAGAATAAATATATTCATTGCAAGATATTCTTATCTGGTATGGTTTAACATACCAATATATATAAAAAGATCAATAATAACCTATAGATGAAAAAATATCATCCCATAACAACCCAAATGAACCCACTATCTTTGAGGATTTTAATTCCCCTAAACCACATACCATACATAAGGTAATAAAAATTTTCATAAGTCTTTATCCTAAATTCATAACAAAAAACTATTTATAACATTATATTACTAAAATTTAATAGGTTATATTTGTATGAAATTTATATCTATCAACACCCACACACTGACTATTTTTGAATAGTGTGGTGTATAATATCCCAAAAGGTATGAAATAATACAAAATAGTCTAAAAAGATCACATGATAGTGGGGATTGAAGTAGCTCAAGAGACGAGTGTTGAGTTGCATGATCAACATGATGATCTTGATATTACAACGGTTAATGATCATATTTTAACTTTTTTTAGAATGTACATATAATCTTATAATGATACACGAGTCATATATTAATAATGAAAATAAAAAAGTTCTAACAGTTGATTAAAACATTTTTGTGGTGATGTATGGTATTATAGACAAATAAAATTTCAAGTAAATGGAATGCATGATCAATAAAATCTATTGAAATAGAAAAAAAATAAAAACACAATATAGGATATCCATCATGATTATATTTACATTTAAATGTATATTATCATTAAAAATTCATGAAGAAACCTCTTTCAAATATAGAGACGTGTCCTGCATTTCATATGAAGAACTAATATTAGGAACTGTCATTACAGATTTGGTTGTTCTTGAGATTGTAAATGGAATTATCAAGATTTATTGGACATGATTCTTAGTTTTAAAACCACACATAAGGATTATTTTAAATCTACATCTTTCCAAAAAATGATCTAAAATATTAATTATTGTTAATAACTATTCATATTTTCTACAATCATTTATATCAGTACTATATAAATAGAAAACCATATAACACATGATTTGGATTCATTAATCCATAAATTATTTATTTGGAGGAATTATCAGTGGTGTTAAAATAATTAGGTAAGAAAAAAATGATCGAAACATGAAATTTGAGATGAAAACAAGAGACTATAGACACTTTTTGATTCCTATAGTGTGTGGGTAAAACTCTAAAATCAATGATATAATTTTTTTCCTTAATATATTTTTAATGATGTTGTAGATATGGATTGCATTCAGTTTATATACTAAAATTATATTTTTTGTATCTATTTTATGGATTTCCAAAAAAATACCACATATGATTTGTATTGTAAATTTAAAATCAACAACAATTAATATTTTATAGATAAAATTCAAATTATATGTTTCAGGTTGTATATTGGAAAGAATTTAATAATGATTGGGTTACAGTATAACATAAGAAAAATCTTTGTATTTTGTTTGGTGATTGAAAATAATAAACCTATATATAACTATAAATGTAAATAGCTTAACGTATATATAGAAATATTTAAATATCAAAACAAAAGTAACCAATTACCTATTTTGGTCAACGTTTCTGCAATGTCTAATTTTATATAACATAAATGATTATGGATATTATGTTTCTAAATATATGAAATATATAATATACAATCAAAAAACTATATTTCGTAAATATATAATTTAAAATTTTAATTACTATTTCATAAAAATATCTCATAAACTTTTTTATACATTTTCTTAGTACTATCATGATTTACAACAATATTTATTCTCAAAAGAAGAAGTAAATTTCATTAGAGATGTGTGGGTAGTGTACATGGTATCAGAATGTTTTCGGGTATAAAATTTAAGTGATTACCTTTTATATTTATGATCTTATACAGGATATGTCCTTTGAAATATATACTGTTTTTGAAGCATTAGTATTAATTTTCTCATATATTACTTTTGATATACTTCTCAAGGAGACTTATAATAGATGAAATCAATTTGTTTATAAAGTAATGATTATAATACATTGTATAATAATGTATATAAAAATCCTGAATTTGTGGCTTCTTAATACTTATTTAGTTATTTTTTTCATAATTTAAAAATTTATTTCCTCATTACTTTTATCTAATAATTTTTTTCATGAATTTTAACATTAGTTCAAAACTTATGTCCCATGTTCAAAACTAATCAAGATAATTTTGATTCTTGTGACACATTAAGACCATGCTCTATAAGTCATTTTTTATGTGTATAAATTAAACAAACATAAATAAAACACATGATGTGGTTGGTATGAATCAATGGGATTATTTCTAATAAAAATTATTCATTTTATTTTGAAACAAGTATCACATAGATAAAACTGAGAAAACAAGCTCTAATTGTTTTTAAACATTAGTAAAATGATACATAATTCATTTTTGTAGAGTTAGAATTGGGCCCACACTGATCCAAAAAAAATTGTGGTTGTTAGGACATGAAGTATATGTTTTTAATATATATCTTTTATTTTATTTTAAAATACACATCACATACTCATAACTGAGAAAATGAGATATGATTGGTTTAAAACAATAGGGAAACAATACATAATTCATATATCACAATATGGAATTGATGACACATCAATCTGATGGCCATTATGGTTGGTATGACTGAGATAAAGAGTTTTTTTAAATAGAAGTGTCAGTTTAGTTTCAAAGATCCATAAAATAGCCATAACCAATAAAAAAATATCATATTTTTTCAAAATTTAATAAAATGATCAATAATTCATTTGTGACATGAAAAAATCAACTACACATAATTTTGAGACATGATGAGGTCAGTAAGACTATATGTGAATCTTATTAATTGAAATTTATCATTTTAGTTTAAAAAATATGTCACATCACCAAATCTAAGAAAATTATATCATATTTATTTTAAAAAATATGGAATTAGATCTATAATTTTTTTCATATGTATTAATTGGACACAATTAAATTCATTATATGATGTGGTTGGTAAAAGGAACCAGATTAAACATTAAAAAATCTGGAATTAAATGTATAATATACATTGAGGATCTTTTCAAGTTTAGAGTTTATCGAATCAGGCCATAACTATTACATCTCAAAAAATTACAAAGTAAAAACTTCTACTCAGGTTCAATTTTTTTCATAAAATAAAAACTCTTGAAAAGAAGATTCATGTCAAGTTCCATGTTTTAGAAAGCAACACTTTTCCTTGATCCCATCCTTGACCCAATTCATATATAAGTCCAGTGAAAAACATTTCAAAAAAACTTGGGCAGAGCATATAAAGCTCATTAAGGGTTATAAGATAAAGAAAGATAACATTAGTCCATAAATACATACCAAGCATAAGCCCATACCACATGAAATTATATTATTTGATAATAACACATAGAAATCATATATCATTAAAGGGTAACTTGTGGAATCCATAACATACATACATTAAAGCCTCCAAAACTACTTAGGGAGTTACATTTGGATTACCCATCACAGTATATTCCCAAAATCTCTTAGGAGAAACATTCTCGTTTACCTCCATCATGTTACCCAATTCATTGGAGAGCTATCTCGGGCTTACCCGCCCGAGGAGTATAACAGAACCACCCATATACATAACAATTCCCAAGAACCATAACATATTCATAACACATAAAAAAATAAATGAATGATAAAATTTCAACATTTCATTCAAAATATATAATTTAAATATATTAACATTAAAAATACATTATCAAAACAATTTCCAATACCAAAATACATATAAGAGTATATGGTATTTATTTTCTTCTAAAAAAACATTTCAGCTTGTTAAGGATACCAATGATCAAATAATACTCACGGTAGAGGAAAGGTTGTTGTCACCACTTACGTAAAAAAGAAAAATTCCTTTTTGTCATTTAGTAAAAATCCTCATATAAAAATATTCCTATTTAATGAAATGTGAAGTCACATATTTTTATACACTTTATAAAAGAAAGTCATGTATGAAACAAAATATGCCTCAATGAATGGAGATTGAGAAGAAGTCCCGTACCTCGTTCCCAAATTGACTCGATCGTTCTTTAATCTCCTGAATAATAATATAAAGTTAATTTATACTTACTTAAGGTCATTTTTAAATTTTATTATTCCTTTTATATAAATTATTATCTTTCCAAAATAATTAGTAAATTATTTTTGTTTATATTTTACATTTTTTCAATGTTCGGAACTTGAGTTAAAAATGAAGTTGTTATAATTATAAATTGTCCATGTGGTCAAAATTCCATTTTTTACAGAATGATACTCATGATTTAGATATCATATATATAATATATATCTTGTATATATATATATATATATTATAATAGTACTTAACAATTGTAGATAAGAAATGAAATGCACCATTCATGGAAACGGTAAGTCGTACATACGCATGAAAGCTACTTTCATTACTATTACATATTTAATGAAATAAAAACATAATGATACATAGGTATATTATAATTTCAGTATAATATAATATATAAATTCATTAACTTCATCTTTTATACAATACACATATGGAATGAATGAGTCATATCACTTTGAGGGGGCGGTAGTCCACACTTCCTCAAATGAAATTATTGTAATTACCCACTATGGAAACAATAAATATATTCTATAAATGAAAAATATAGAAGCATAGAAACAATATAAATATATTTTATATCACATATAAATACAGTTCCATCTTAATGTCCACCATTAGAGGTGTAAGGAGAATATTGAACAATCATCTTTTTGTGAGGCAGTAGTCCGCCATCCACAGAAACTGTATGTTCTTTACACATTACATGGATGTGTGTGCAAGTGTAGTAATATTACATATCATAAAAACATAATAGTATATTTGGGATACCTGTGTTTTTATAAAATAATGGAAACAAAATTTTTTAGGGGGTTGGATAAGTAAAATAAAACAAAAGAACATAAGATAAGACGTTACCTTCAAATCAGGTATCTCTCTTTGGTTTGAACCAAAAGGTTTAATTAAATTGTCTTCTTCTTAGGGTAAGGATTATAGGAGGAGGATACAGATGTATGGTTCTTAATTGATAAGAGTTTGGATGAGCTAAGGTTCTTGGGAAATGAGAAAAATGGGTTAGAAGTGAGGGATTTTTATAAGGGGGGAGGGGCCCTTTAGGAAAGTTTAATAATATTATTTTATTATATAATGATTTTTTCAGTTTAGAAGTTTCCAAAAATTATTATTGTAGAATATAATACGACTCATGTTCTAAATAAAATCATCCAATAATAATTGGATAGGTTTTGGATAATTTTTTAATCTTTATAATCTTATTTATTTAAATCATTCATTAATGAGGTAAACACTACATCATTATTGTGTCATAAATAATTTTATTTATTTGAGGTCTAAAAATTATAAAAAATATCATGAGGTATGAAATGGTTTTAGATTTTAAATTAATATTTATAGTCTAATATATAACTCATATAACACCATGTAGGAATATATTTACTAAAAGATATATGTTAAATTCATTTTTGTCATTACTTTAAATTAAATAATATAAAGTGTCATTATCACTCTCATGTGGCTTCACGGGGTCCCGAAATCGATCCAAATATTCCCATGGTCAGAAATGTATCGTCCAACAGGATTAGAACATATTTTAGGTAATTTAATATTATTATAATATTAATTTTTACCCTTATTTATCAGATTTAACCTTTAACCATGTTAAATAAAATATTTACCGAAATGAATATTCATAATGTCTAAAAATGAAAGTTACATTTTAACACAATTTGGAACTTCTGATTCAAAATATGGAATCCATTTTTCAAAATTCAAAACATAGAAGTAGCCTAAATTAATTTAAAATTAAGTCATGTTGTCAAAATAAAAAACATGTTTTTAAGAAATAATAACTATCAAAATATTGACACTTATTTATGCCCAATTTCAAAGTGAAATTACATACAATGGCAAGAATTGGATTAAATGGTAAGAACATAATATAATAATTCTTTAAAACGAATTATCAATATAATCTAACCATATAAATAAATTAGATTAAAAGTCAGTTTGGATGTAAAATACAATATATGCACTATTCATTAAAAAATGAAAATTATCAGAAAAATACCAAAATTTCATCAAACGTAAATTTTTATGTCCCAATCTTAAATAATAATTTTATTTTTATATATATAACATATAAAAGTTAAAAAATCTATATTTAATGAGGGTTCTCTGTCAAAAGGTTGTAAATCGACCTTTTAATGAATAGTATAGTATTTATGCTTAAAATCAGATTCTTTCTTATTTTAAGCATCTAAAATATATTGGATAAATGTAAAAACATTTAACAAACACTTATATTCTTGTTTTAGTTAATTATTTCCATTATTTCCAATACAATGTCTTGGAGTTAACTACCATTTAAAATTATATTATATTATTATTTTTAATTATGACCCAACATTGTGTGAAACATAATATTTAAAAGAAACCCATTGTTACATATCACGTACGCCATAGAGCATAGAATCCCCTTTAAATTAAAATTAATATTTAATTCACAAATATTAAAAAATATGAAAATGTTATATTTTTTATTTACCTAGGTTTTTACATCCTTCCCCCCTTTTGGGAATTGCGTCCCCACAATTCTATTCACTTATCAAATAAGTTGGGGTATTTATCCCTCAGAGAATTTCTATATTCCCACGTCAACTCTTCAACCATATGGGTTTTCCACAAAAATGTTACCTGATGTATTACCTTATACCGCAACACATTCTCTTTTCGGTCAATAATCTAGACTGGTTGTTCCTCATAAGAGAGATTCTCATCCAACTAAAATACATCTGGGATCAAAACATGAGATGGATCTAGCAAATAATTTCTTAACATTGAAACATGAAAAAAATTGTGTACCTGGGATAAACATGGAGGTAATGCCAATCTATACATAACTGATCCATCTTTCACCAGGATTTCATAAGGTCCAATGAACCTCAGACTCAAATATCCCATCTTAACAAAACGCTTCACACTTTTTCATGGAGAAACTTTGAGAAATACATGATCACCTACCTCAAATGAATGATCCTTCCACCGGTAATCTACATAAATATTATGCCTTCTTTGAGTTATTCTCATGTGCTTCTGAATCAACTAAACTTTTTCTACCATATCATTTACCAATTCTAGTCCCATCAACTTTCTTTCACCTACTTCATCCCAAAAAGTTGGTGTTTGACACCACTTCCCGTATAATGCCTCAAATGTAGACATCATTATACTGGAATGAAAATTATTATTATAAGAAAATTTAACTAAAGAATAATGTTGGTCCCAACTTCCCTTGTAATCCATTGAGCAAGCACATAACATATCCTCTAAGGTCCGAATTGATAGTTCTGACTGTCCATCTTATTGAGGATGAAAAGTTGTACTAAAATTTAATTTAGTACCCAATGAATTCTAAAGGGATTTCTAAAAGTTATAAGTAAACCTGGGATCATGATCAGATAAAATAGAGAGTGGAACACCATGCAACCAGACTATCTCTTTAATATACAACCAACAAAGTTTATCTAGGGAAAAATAATCTAAAATAAAAAGGAATTGAGTAGATTTAGTCAATCGATAAACAATAACCCAGATTTCATTATTACATAGAGATGTATTTGGTAATCCCACAATAAATACCATGGATATATTTTCCCATTTCCACTCTAGCACCGGTAAATACTGAAGCATCCCTTTCGTTAACTACCATTCTGTTTAACCTTTTGACAAGCCAAAAACATCACAGTAAAATTAGAAATATCTCCTTTCATTCCATCCCACCAGTAATACTCTCGATGCTATTTTTACATCATAGTATATCCATGATGTACTGAAAACAAAGAACTATGAACTTCACATAAAAACTCATTTTTCAAATGTGAATGACAAGGAACCCAAAATCTCTTTCCAACCCTCAAAAAACAATCATTATCAATGTTTAAATCAGGCAACATACACTTATGAATCAACTCTACCTTTTTCGGCAACTCACTGTATTCCTTATATGCTTTCTTAATTTTTTCAGATAGAGATGATTTCATTGACACCTCAAACAAAATAGAGGAGTTTCTTTCACCAACATCTTCTATTCCAAAGTTCATGAAATCAATAACCAAAGGATCTCGTTCCAAATGTAACAAAGTTAGTTTAAAATTACGTTTTCGACTCAATGAATCAGACACATTATTTTCCATTCCTGGATAGTAATAAATCGTACAATCATAATACTTGATTATTTCCAACCATCTCCTCTATATCATGTTTAATTTTTTATGATTGAATATATACATCAAAATTTGTGGTCAGTATATATTTTAATTTTTCTCGTTAGAAACGATGTCCTTAAATTTTTAAAGAAAAATAATAGAAGCTAATTTCAAATCCCGTGTATGGTAAATTAACTCATTATGTTTCAATTGACATAAATCATAAGCAATTACCTATTCATTTTCCATTTGGACACAACCATTTCCTTTCAGCGAAGCATCACTGTGGATAACAAACTCACTATTTTTGGAAGGCAGTTCCAAAATAAGAGGATTCGCCAATCTTATTTTTCATTTCTTGAAAACAATCATTACATTATTTTATCCAAATGAACTTAACACCTTTTCATGTTAACTTAGTTAGTGAGCTTTAAAATCATTAAAAAAATTCAACAAACCTCTATTAATAACCTTTTAATCCAGGAGAACTATGAATATCGATTATATTTTTGGGTCACATCCATTCTTCAACAACTTTGGTTTTTATATGATCAATATTTTAGCTATTTTTTGAAACAATGTGGCCAAGGAAAGAAATTTGTTGTTACTAAAACTCACACTTTCGGAATTTCCCACACAGTTTATTTTCATTTATGGTTTGAAGGAAAACCCTAAGATTACTTTCATTCTCCTCTTCACTTTTAGAAAAAACCTAAGTATCATAAATGAACAAAAACAAAAACATATCTAGGAACTTACAGAAAATTCTATTCATAAGATACCAAAATACAAAATGTTCATTGGATAACCTAAAAGGAATAACTACAAATTCATAATGGCCATATCTAGTACAAAATGCAGTCTCCAAAATATATGATTTTTTTACTTTCAACTGATGGTACCCTGACCTCAAATCAATCTTTGAAAAATACTGAGCTCCCTATAGTAGATCAAATAAATCATCGATATAAGGGAAATGATACTTGTTCTTAAAAGTGATCTTATTCAATGCTCTATAATCAATTCAATGTCTCATTGAATCATGTTTATTTTTAACAAAAAAGACTTGAGAACTCCATGGTGATGTGCAAGGTCGAATGAAACCTTTATATAATAACTCTTTCAATTGATTCTTTATGTCTAATAGTTAAATTTGAGCCATTATATAAGTTGGATTTGAAATTTTATTGGCATCAGGAACTAAGTCAACAGTATATTCAACTTCTCGATCAAGTATTATACCAAAAAACTCATCAATAAAAACATCAAGATGCTCATTTACCACTATCACATAATTTATCTGAACAATTTATTTTTATAAAATAGTATGGGTAAGTTAACATTCATTTCCATCTTTTAGTAGTTTATTATCTTCCTAATATTTTATCAAAAGTAAGAATTCATTCTTGTACCCAAACTAAAAATAATTTTGAAAAGAAACCTATTTAGTTATGCATTCATTCATAGCATGATAAATGGAAATCTAATTCATACCCAAAATAACATCAAACTATATTAGAGTGAAAAAAATAAGGTTTATAGGTATATTATTTCTGCACATAAGGATATGAAGGTTCTTATAATTTCTTTTTGTCACAACAATTCTCCCAGTGTTTTTACCATAAGTTTAGGATTCATATCTTGAGATGGAATTCCTAATTTACAAGATAAAATCTCAAAAATGAAAGAGTGTGTAGACCCTGAATCAGACAACACATTGGAATAATCTAAACAAATAAACAGTTTACCTAATACTACTTCATTTGATGGCCCAACATCTTCTAAAGTAGTTGCAAAGTCTTTCACTACCCCTTTCATCATGTAGTCTGGATTCATTCCCTCAGTTGAGTTCTCCGTTGGACACTCATTTGCATGATGACCCATTTCATTGCACTTAATACATTTTACTAACTATAAGTCAGTTTTTGTCTTACCATTAACCCGATCTTTTTTAGTGGAATTATGAGCCTTATGCCCCATTTAATTACATCATTTGAACTTATTATAATTCAAAAGTCAATCCCCATCAAGATTTTTACCACAATTTTCAAAAACCATAAATTTAAGTTTCTCACCGTCAGCTTTTTTTGAAAGGTTATTCCCATTCATCTGCTACATAGACCTCTTATTCTATTTTTGGTAAAAGAACACATGAACATCAGAAAACTCAATTTCCACCTTCTCCACACATTCAAAAAAAAAATCATAGCTTTTGAACTCACAAGATTCTAAATCCCTTCGATACTTTGGATTTAATCATGACTCAAAACGGTTAATTTTACCATCAAGTTCTCATATGGAATTTATAGAATACCTTTCTAGTCGAGTGAATTTATCTTCATAATTAACCACTAAGTCAACCTACTACCTAAATTCTAGGAATTGTTTTCCATTCTAATATGAACCACTTTACAAAAATATTTCTCATGAAACAACCCTTTGAATTCATCATAATCAAGAGCATCAATCATCTCACTATTCCTAATATTCTTTACCATCAACAACCACTGATCAGCTTAAACTTTGAAATGGAAAATAGTGATACATGTATTTTTATTTTTTGAACACCCCATTACATTAATAATATTCTTCAGTTCTTTAATCCACTCTTCAACTAGCACATTGTCAGATGATCTTCTAAATGATGGGGGATGCTACCTCGTGAGATGCTCCACTACTGACATATTCCGATGTAGATGATCTGGATGATCTCATGCATGTATACCACCACCATTTATAGCCTAATTCAACTTTTCCATCACTAAAAAAACTATTTGGTTTTGGTTTCAACCATCTCAGGTGTCAGATTTGGAAGGTTGTCTTCATCCTGATTTCATCCCATAATAGCTGCCATGTTTCCTCTCCAGAAAACCATTCTGAACACAAAAATATCTTAGTCAAAGGAATATGGTAATTTGGAAATGATAAATCTTTTTAAACAGAACATAAAACTAAAAATAATTTATTGATTTTAATTTTAAAATATCCAAACTCATAAATTTTTCTAAATCATCATCTGATACAAACTAAAATGACCCAGCCTTAAACATTACATAATCATGAATTAAATGAATAATTCTCATTGAGGATATTTTTAGGTTTAGAGTTTTATAGAATTAGTCATTAACTATTACATCTAAAAAATTACGAAGTAAACACTTCTACTCAGTTTTGATTTTTTTATAAAATAAAAAATCTTGAAGAAAAGATTCATGTCTAGTTCAATGTTTTAGATAGCATGACATTTCCTTGATGCTATCCTTGAGCCTATTAATCTTTATTTACTATGAAAAACATTTAAAAAAAGTTGGGATGAGCATAAAAAGCATGGTAAGGGTTATAAGAGAAAGAAAGATAATATTATTCCATGAATACATATCAAACATAAGATCTTACCCCATGAAATCAAAAGATTTATAAAGAACACATAGAAATCATAAATCATAAAATGGTAACTTGTAGAATCTATAACATAAATACAATGTAGCTTTCACAGTGACTTAGGGAGTTACATTTGGAATACCCATCACAGTATATTCCCTAAATCTCTTAGGAGAAACATTCTTATTTACCTCCATCACATTACAAAATGAATTGGAGAGCTATCTCGAGCTCACACACTCTAGATTTATCATGGAACCACCCGTATACATAAAAATACCCAAGAACCATAACATATTCATAACACATAAAACAAATATAAAGGAATGATACTATTTCCACATTTCAATCACAATATATCTTTTAAATATATTGAAATAACAAATACATTATCAAAACCATTTTCAATAAAAAAATAGATAAAAGAGCATATGATATATATTTTCCATTAAAAATATTTCATATTATTATGGAATCCAAAGATTATATATTATTCACGATGAAATAAAGCTCTTTTTCAAAACTTATGTTAAAAAGAAACAGTCCTTTTTAGTGTTTAGTAAAGTGCTTCATAGAGATAGATTATTTTGGAATGAAATGAGGAGTCAAATTTTTTTATACACCATTGAAAAAAAAGTTATGTATAAAACAAATTATGTCTCAATGAATGGAGATTGAGACGAAGTCCCTTACCTCATTTTCGACTTGACTAGATCATTCATTAATATTCTGAATAATAAAATAAAGTTAATTTCTACTTTACTATGATGCTTTTTCTTGTTTATAATTCATTTTATATTATTAATTACCTTTCTATAACAATTGGTTTATTATTTGAGTTCATATCGAATATTTTGTCGATGTTCGGAACATGATTTAATAATGAACTTATTATAATTATAAATAGTCCTTGTAGTCAAAATTCCATTGTCTCCAGAATGATATTCATTATTTAGATATCTTATAGATTATATATTTTCAGCATATATATGTATTTATAACATTACATGACATTTGGAGATAATAAATGAAATGCACCGTTCATAGTGACGGTAAGCCGTATGTATGCATGAATGCTACTTTCATTTATATTTCATATTTAATGGAATAAAAACATAATGATACATTGGTATATTATAATTATAGTATAATATCATATATAATTTCATTAAAACTATATTTTATATGTTCCACATATAAAAAAGAATAAGTCATATCACTATGAGGGGGCGTTAGTCCGCACTTCCTCAAATGAAATTATCGTATTGACCCACTATGGAAACCATATAGGTGTTTTATAAATGAAAAATACAAAAGAATAAAAAAATATAAATATAATATATATCACATATAAATACAGTTCCATCTTAATGGCCACCATAAGAGGTGGTAAGAGAATATTGAACAATCATCGTCTCGTGAGACAGTAGTTCACCATCCACAGAAATAATATGTTCTTTACCCATTAGATGGTGGCATGTGTCAGTGTAGTTAGAATACATTTCATAAAAACAACCTAGTGTATTGAGTATAGTGGTTTTATTATAAAATAATGTAATTAAAATAGTTTTGGGGGTTTTAAAAGAAAAATAAAACAAAAGAACTTAAGAGAAGACATTACCTTTAAATCAGATAGCTCCCTTTGGTTTGAAACAATAGGTTTAATTAAATAGTCTTCTGCCTAGTTGAAGGATTCTATGATGAGGACAGGGATGTAAGGAGATTAATTGCATAGTGGATGGATGATCCAAGGGGTTTGAGAAGGGTATAGAATGGGTTATAAGTGAGGTCTTTTTATAAGGGGGGAGGGGCTCATTACGAAAGTTTAAAAATATTGTTTTATTATATATTGATTTTAGGTTTTTAAAAGTCCAAAAATTATTAAAGTTAATGATAAGATGACTCATGTTAGATATAAAGTCATCCAATAATAATTGTAATGGGTTTGAATAATTTTTTATTCATTATAATCTTATTTAATTAAATCATTCATTAATGAGGTAAACATTGCATCATTATTGTGTCATAAATAATTTTATTTATTTGATGTCTAAAAATTATAAAAAAAATATCATGATATATGAAATATTTTTATCTTAAAAATGAATATTTATAGTCCAAGAGAAAACTCATCTAACTCTTTGTAAGAATTTATTTACTAAAAGATATATGTTTAAGTCATTTTTTTCTTTACATTAAATTAATTAATATAAAGGGTAATTATCACTCTCTAGTGGCTCCATGGGGTCCCAAAATAGATATAAGGAAACCCATGGTTGTAAATGTAACGACCAACAGGATTATAACAAATTTTAGTGTTATTTATTATTATTAAAATATTAATTTTTACCTTTATTTCCCAGATATACACTTTAACCATGGAAAAAAAAATATTTACCAAAGTAAATAGTCATAATGTCTAAAAATAAAAGTTACCTATTTACCCAATTTGGACCCCCTGATTCCAATTATGTAATACATTTTTCCAAATTCGAAATACAAAAGTTGCAAGAATTAATTTTAAATTAATTTCCGATGTCAAAACAAAAAAGCGTGTTTTTTTAAATAAAAACTATCAAAAGATTGACAGTTGATTTTGTCGAATTTCAAAGTGAAATTATTTCCAATGACCAACATTTTATTAAATGCTAAATTCATAATGTAATTACACTTTAAAACCAATTTAAAATATAATATATACTTATAAATAAATTAGATTAAGAGGCAGTTTATAATTTAAAAAAATATTTTAACTATTCATTAAAAAATGAACATTTTCAGAAAAATACCAAAATATCATCCAAATTAAATATTGATGTCCTGATCATCTAGTAGTGTGTTATTTTGTAATTTAGAACATATAAAAGTGACCAAAACTATATTTAAATATGGTTTCCATCAAAAGGCAGAAAATCAACCTTTTAATGAATATTGGAGTATATATGCTTAAAATCTAATTATTTCTTATTATAATCCTCTAAAATTTATTGAATAAAAATAAAAACATTTAACAGAAATGAAATTTCTTATGGTAGTTAATTCTCTCCATTCCCCCCAATATAGTGGCTAGGCATTAACTACTATTTAAAATAATATTTTATTATTATTTTTTTAGTATAACCCAATGTTGTGTTCAATGTATGATTTCAAAGAAACTTATTGATGTGTATTTGGTATGCCATCGAACATTGAATACCCATTAAATTAAAATTAATATTTAATTCACAAATATTAAAAAATATAAAATTTTTATATTCTTTATTTACCTGGGATGTTAGAGTTGGTATGACTCCATGTGAAATTTTTTATTATAAGTATAATTATTGATTGAAAGGTGTATCACTTAGCCAATACTGAGAAAAAAAGATTTTATTTTTTTAAAAAAATTAATACAATAATCCATATTACCTTTTTGACATACAATATTTGAGCACTAGTATATCTGACACATGATGTGGTTGGTAAAACATGAAGTGCATGTTTATAATATAAAATTTTCATTTTAGTTTAAAATGTGAATCACATAACCAAAATTAATAAACCGATATTGGATTTTTTTTCATATATTATGATTGTGATCGTTAATTCATTTATGATGTGTAGGAATCAACTACATGTCATTTCCAAAGAACATATGGCCGGTATGGCTCAAAGTGTGTGTTTTCAATATAGAAGTGTCATTTTAGTTTAAAAATCTTATCACCTCGAAAAAATAGAGAAAGAAATATAGATTATTTTTAAAAATTACTATAATGATCCATAACAATTTTTTTACATGTATTAATTAACTTCACATCAATACAAAACATGATATTGTTGGTCTGTCTCAAGGTGCATTTATTCAATTTTAGTTTCAGTTTATTTTAAAACACGCCTCACATAACCAGAACTGAGAAAAAGTTCTTATTTTTTTTTATCTTTTATAAAATAATACATAATTTTTGTATGAATTGATAGAATGTAAATCCAATACCGGATGTGGTTGGTATGACTCAATTTCCTTATTTTTAATATAAAAGTTTCATTTTAGTTCAAAATATGAAACAAATAGGAAAACCCAAGAAAATAGCTTGGAATTACGTGAAACATTTTTACAGTGATCCTAATATATTTATGATTTATAGGAAGTAGCCACATATTAATATAACACCCGATGTGGTCTGTATGAGTCTATGTATGTGTTTTCAATATAAAAGTGTCATTTTAGTTTAAAATTCACGTCACATGCTCCAAATAGTGAAAAATAAATCATATTTATTTAAAAATATGGTAAAATTTTCCAAAATTCATTTGTGACATTTATGAATTATCCACACATCAGTATGAAACACAATGAGGCTAATATAAATCGAAGAGCATTTTTTTAATAAAAAACAATCATTTTAGTTTAAGACACATCACATAGCCACATCTAAGAAAATGAGTTTGGATTGTATTAAAACATTAGGAAAATGGACTACAATTCATTTTTCACTTATTAAAACAATCAACACTTTTATCAAATACCTGATGTGTTCGACATGAATCAAAATTCATGTTATCATTAAAAAAGATACATTTTGTGTTTAAAACACAAACCAAATAAAAAAAAACAAAAAATATTGGATTATTTTAAAAAAATTAGGGAAATGGTACATAATTAATTTCTCATATATATAAATTAAATGCTTCTAAATCTGAAACATGATGTGGTCAATATGACAAGAAGAATGTATTTTCTATAAAAAAGTTCAATTTTAGTTTAGAACACTAATGAAATCTTTAAAATAGAAAAAATGATCTCAGATTTCTTTCAAACACTAGGAAAATTATCCATAATTCATTTTTAATTAGCAGTAATTGAAAACACATCAATCTAAAACACAATACATTCGATACAAATAAAACTATGTGTTTTCAATATAAAAGTTCCATTTTATTTTAGAACACCTGAAAAATATAAAAAACTGAAAAATATAATACAAGTTTTTTATTAAACATTTGAAAAATTATCTTAAATTCATATTTAATGTTTATGAATTTAATGTACATCAATTTTATTCATGATATGATCAATCATAATTGAAGTGTGTGTTTTCAATATAAATGTATAATTTTAGATTAAAACTCCCATCAAATTGGAATAATCAAAAAATTTAGATTATATTTCTTTCAAACCAATGGAAAATGTCTTATAATTCATTTGTAATGTGTATGAATTGACCATAAATTAATCTGACACATGAGGGGATAGGTATTAATCAAAGTGTGTGTTTTAATTATAAAGGTGTCATTTTAGATTAAAACACACATCACTAACCAAAACTGAGAAAATGTGCTCAGATTGTCTTCAAACATTATATAAATGATCAATAATTAATTTTTACATAAATAAATTGATCCCACATAATTTTGAAAAAAAATTGATTAGTATGAATCAATGTGAATGTTTCCAATATATAAGTTCTATTTTATTTTAAATAATTAATTACATGGACAAAACAAAGACAAATAGTTCAAATAGTTTTCTCATCATTTTATCTGCTATAATATAATTAATATTCATATAATGTTTATCTCATACTTATTTAAATAATTTTTACATAGATAATCCTTGAATGTTAATAAGAAATTAGTTGAAGATTGATGGAATGTTATAAAAAGAACATGTCCTCTGGAATTAGGTTCCATACATAGTGTGTATTTGATAACTACTAATGAGATTCTATTCAATATGATATAATTTTGAGATCAATAATAAATTTTGTGAAGTGTAAGAATCAACCCCAACTAAATCCTATACATTTTTCCCATGGTATGACTCAAAGTATATGGTTTTTGTTTATAATTTACCCATTGTGGTTGATTTATATATTTTTATAATTATTAACAAAATAATTTCTTTCTTATATAGGTTCATTCGTCTACTCAAGTTGAGGTGGGTTTTTAATAAATTACATGACTAGTGTTTGGTGGCCAAAGATAGAATATCATCGATGTTTTTGATTTTCTATGATAATTTTTACCTACTCATGAATTTGTAAAAAATATGTTTCAAATGTCTATAATAGAATTTTCTTATATTTTTGTTGTATGTTTAAGTTCAATTTAATCATGTATTTTGATGAAGTTTTTTCATTAATATTTTATTTTATTTTTTATATTGTACTATGTTGTAATATAAATAAAAAATTGTAGTAGTATGCCTCTTTACCAGTACTATTAATAGGATTGATAAATGGACCCTATATAAGGGATACTAATAATGATGATAAAGGGAAAATTTATTAGTCTTATTAAATGTGTAGATAAATGGATAATTTATCACTGATTTTTCTAGAACTCATCAAAGGCATCATTATCAGCTCTAAATTAAATCATTAATTATATAATCATATGATTAATATACATGTATTTGAACTCATTTTAGATGAATAGTATATACACAACAAAAGTGCATTCCTCGGGACCAAAATACCAAGAATATCTAAGATTTGGACAACTTGTCGGAAAAATTAACAATAAAAAGGTTAAAAACATAAAAATTTTGGCATTGCAATGGAGTCTACAAAGGTGAGAGTGGAGCACACCTTGCATTTCATCATCGATCGATGTTGTGTAAAAAATTAAGAGACATAAATGTCTACATAATTATTGTTTCCATGATCTCCTTATATGAATGATGTTCTACTATATGGTTAGCTTCTTGATATGCATGACGGAAGAAAAGATCAAGGTGTTCCATATGAGATAGAAAATCAATCCATTATGTTAGAAAACTCCAAGGGATATTCATATTCCATTATTTTAGGGGTATAAACACAATTTTAGATTATGATTAATCAATAAATTGATCCATATTTGATAGATAAAATATCTAATGGAATGTATCATTTCCCATTTTTCATCTTTTTATGCAGTCCCAATACAAATATAGTGATAAAAGTATCGTTTTAAAAATCTATGTTATGTTTGTAAAATACCTCTAAATCCTAATGGACCTACCATTCCAACTACCATGATCTATAAATTAACCTTCTTCCATATTCTAATAGGTGGGATACAACTCATATATTTGTAGAAAATAGGTGTATTTGGTATTCCCACCACACCACGGAGTTTGGGGATATTTAGATCCCCAATGTTGTTCTACAAAGCTCCATGTTAGACATTGGCTTCTACATGCACCTCCTTGTGATGTTCAGAAATTGTAGAATGTATAGATTGTTCCCTCCCTTCAAATAGGATTTCATTTAGTTCTGTCTTTATCAAATCAAGTACTATGGCTAGACTTTTCAAGAATACGTTTTAGATCTAATTATTTCATCCAGCGAAGCTGAGGTACCCTAGAAAATCATCTAGTTTTTATCCTACATAAAAATAGAGGGAAACAATATCGGTTGTGTGGTCCCATAGATCCACTAAATAAGAATAGTTAATGAAAAAAATAATGAATGTATTCCTCATCCTTGAGACATATAGCTTTTACCATGCTTTTTAACTGTTCACGTGGTGACAACTTATTTCTCTAAATTCTTCATAAGAGAGTGAACCTCGATGAAGTTAGATTTAAATTTGGACATACAAGATGGAATTCTGGATGATTCCTTACATATTATCTTGTAATAATCATTGGAATTAAACAGCCCATGGTGATGATGCCTCCATATAAGTGTGTCAATATCTATGATTTTTTAGTTTTCTATTACAACTATAATATGCAACGAGATAAAATCTATGTTTATTTAGTGTGTGTAGAATTCATAAATTTTCATATACATCATATCTGAGTGGATATCCATCACATCCTTTATAGTTTTATCAAGACAACACATTCTCCAACAATTGAGGTCAGATCTTTTACTGGAAATCCACTTAGTGTTTTGCATAATGTCATGGATTGAGAACTTGATAAAAGAATATACTAATGACCATAAATAATACTAGGAATCATACAACAACCTCTTCTCGAGCCTTCTATTCACATACTCTTACGATGGGTAAATAGTGGTTAATAATCTCTTTTTAAATGTACCAATTAGGACATCATTGAAAATACTGAGGTCTTTGATGCTAAGACCCCCGATGTTAATAGTTTTTATCCATTCATTCCATTAAATAGTTACTATCTTTATTTCAAGTGTTAAACTGATCGAGATAAAATTTATAATCATGCATTAAAACTCATTAATGATATATCTGGGACACCAATAGATAGTAAAGGTGTAATAATATAGAATTGATTATTGTGTTCACTAGGAACACCCTCCCATCATAAGACGTGGATTTTCACTGTCATTTGGAAAGTTTATTTGTTATACGAGAGTTGATATATTTGAGAAATTGGCTTCCAACCATTCCCCAACATAGTGGGGCACCATGTTAATTGAAGGGAATAGTTTCCTTTTCACCAAAATAGACCTAGTAATCCTCTTATGTTTAACCATAAATTAGACATTTCCAAACACAATGAATGACTTTCCCTAGCTAATAGACTGCCCCTTCATTTCATCATAATGAGTCAAGATTTCCTGAATGGATGAGATGGTTTTTTTGACACATTTACAAATAAGAGGATGTTATAAACATATAAAAAGTGGGATTTGTTGTGATCATTCCTCCTTTATTTTATTAGTAAGTATAAAACAGTTGAGAAAAGTTATTAATACACCTTCTAAGATAATCTTTTCCAAGGGAAAAGAGAATCCATGATAGTTGATCCCTATTCATGATTCCTCTACTGTATTATAAGTATCCTCTTAAGGTACCATTAATAAAAATGGATATCCATACATATGAGATAATATATCTTATTAATTTTACAATGGTTTCTAAAAATCCACAACTATTGATGATGTTGAGAAGAAAACTCCATTTAAGGGTGTTAGAGGCCATAGATATATCAGTATCAAGTGAGAAGTTCCCTTACTTTGTATTTATCTTCTTGATATTAACACTCTATAAAGATGAAAAAAGTCTATTTTGAATATATGATATGGGGATGAACCCATGTTGGTTCTGAGTAATGAGATCCTTGAGGATTTCCCCCTTAATGTATATCATGATATTTATGATAACTTTAGGGATGATGTTTCTGAGGGAAACATGTCTAATGTCCTTGATATCAACTTTATTTTCTATTTTAGGAATCAATGAAAATAAATTTGAATTAATTCCATAGAGAAGATTACATTGGGAAAGAATCCCCTTATAGGACTTAGAAGCTAATCTAGTATAATATCCCAATACACCATAAACAAGTTGTTTATGAATCTATATAGTCTTAGATACCTTTACATAGTAAGAGAAAACATGGAAACCTTGACATCATCCTTTCCTGGTTCCTTGAAATGATACAATTTTTATATTCATCAATGTAGGGGGGAGAACATTCCAATCATTAATGTTATGCTTTCTATCCCATTTTCCATATAGAGATAAAAAAATAAACCACTGCCTTTGATTATTTATTTTTATTACTGTAAAAGTGCCAGTTTATGTTTATGAAATTTGTCCTGGCCTTAACAATTTTCTCTCTGTGGAGCTTGTGAAAAAATTTCGTCTTCCAATAATGTTCCTTGAGACATTTTACATTAAAACGATTTCTGTCTAGCCTCTATTTAATAGTTTTTATGTCATCCAATATTTCATGAGCCATCAAATCATCCCAATAATGGAAATTCTAATATTGGTATCTATTATGGTTTCTTTTAAGTTGAAATATATCATTTTCTGTATCAATTTCATTTTTTGAGAAGGATCTATTACTCAACTACTTTATCATTCTCTTGGAATGTTTTAATTTTTCAACAAGCCTCTATTGTTGTCTTCCAACAGGTTCCAACTTCTATGCCTCAAAAATGAACTCTTCAGTCCCTAAAATAGTGTCCCATCCATCGTTATATTGAAAGGGAATGAGTTTTACTCTTTATATAGTGATAAGTTCCATAATAATAGGATTATGGTAAAAGTAGTACATGGGGAGAGTGTATCCCAAAAGACCACTAAAACAATTCTTATCGTCAATTTGAAAAAATAATATATGATTTTTTATATTTCATTATATTTAATGTAAAACTTTTCCATGTAAACTCCACTCTATCAATTGGGACCTCAACAATGTTACATCAGCCAATACAAGCTGAAAATTTAGAAGATATTTCCATATTGAAGTTTAAACTAGGTTTTTCTTCAGGTGTGAGGAATGTGTTTTAATCAAATATAATCACCCATTTATGATCCACATTATTAGAATGATCCTTAAGATCCTTCCATAAGTCTTTTCTATTGACATAAGATGTTGATCCATATACAAAAGATACCTTAAAAGAGTGAACTTTGTTCTTGAATGTAAATGTGATGCACTGATCTCTTTGTATGCATATATAAATCTAAATGATTTCATGAAATATCACCCATAAATAGTCAATTCTAAAATAGTGGAAATTATGAGATACAAAAAGCTATCCCAAAGAGACCCATATGATGGTATTTTAATTTTTAATGATAATTTTAGGCTCTAAAATTCTAGTAAGACCTAGTTTATTAGAAAACATAAAATTCCTAAGGGATTTGTCCATTATAATTGTCACTTACGAAAAGAAATTACAATAAAATAACTTCATAATTTTTGAAATTTTCCTCTATTTGTAGGTTCTGCATCATCTTTCATACTAACTGGGCATTTTCCTTTCTTCTTCAATCATTTCTTTTTTCCTTCCTTATTTTCTTACCTTCCTTTGCATCTGGATCAAGTTCTAACTTAATATCCTTATCATCAATATGTGTAGGTGTTGAGTATCATTATCTTCATCAACCAAAATCCTTCCACTAATGGATGTGACCTTGTTCATAGTCTAGTAACCATTTTAATTTGGAATATTTGGAAACATGGACCATAAAGTCATATAACTCAGTGAATGATCTACAAAGTCTCCAGTAAAGATACTAGTCTTTAGTACTACTATATAAAATTTTCATTCATAACATGGGGAATTGAAACAAAAGAATGGGTGGTATTAGATTATCAGTAAGGTTATATAAAGGAAATAAATAATAATAACATGCACATATGTGTATACGAGAATACGCATAAGTTTAGAATATCATACCTGACATAGAAATTCTAATGGAGATGAATCATGGAATAAATAATGAAAATTCAATAGATATATAACCTAATATAATCAAAATAATAATCTCTAGGAATAAGACATGGAATTTTTGAATACATATAAGTATAGAATGTACTACGTCAGGGCTACTGACTAGACCTACATAGTATTTTATGCTTTTGATATCCACCCATGTACCTACTTTAGGCTTGGGATGTTCTCCCATGTATAGAATTATTTTGGGATTTGAATTTCCTCCCATTTATTCTCTTTTATGGACTTTGGATTCCCTCACTAATTCCATCTTCTTATAAACATAGGATTCCCTCACATATACCCTCTTGTTATAGGCTTGGGATTACCTACGGTGTACACTCTTTTACGATTTTGGGATTCACAATCATGTAAACACTTGTTACAATCGTGGGATTTCATCTAGTATACCCTATAATTTTTTTCATGGGAATCCCTCCAATACATCCTCTTATTATGAGCTTGAAATTTCTCCCTTATGTCTTTTTTTAATATATTGGGATGCCCTCACGTGTACTATCTTGTTATATGCTTGGGATTCCCATATGTGTACCCTATTAGATTATTTTTCATTATTCAATTCATTAGATCGGGATATAAGTTCCACCCATCACATAATTAGATTATAAATGTTTGTACAAAAAACTAATAAAACATTCATTATATCAATACCTATATAAAATGGATTTCATAAACATCATATCATATCCCATGAAGTGAAATGTGTATCATAAAAATTTAATAATATAATAGAATATGGAAAATAGAAAATATTCAAAATAATTTCATTATTGAATAACCCATGAAAATAAAGGGTTTTATAATAATATATCATTGTATGACACATGGAAGAGAAACAGGTCTCATAAACAACATTCCATCAAAAATATAAAGAATTTATAGAAATAATATGAATAATACCCTTGGATCCTTGCCCCATTAATTCATAGGTAACATTAAATGATGTAATATTAGATGGAAAATAATTTTGAATGATTATTTGAAACATTTCTTGAGGAAAATAAAAAATTTTTCTTGAATGATGCTTTTTAAAAAATTAAACATTTAAAAACCCATTTTCATTGAAAATAACATTGAATACACACAAAAGAATGTTTAAAAACCAGAAAACATTTTTAAAATCCCATTACATGAAGATAAATTTTATATTTTAAAATCAATTTTAAAAAATATTTATATTATGGAAAAAATTCATAAAAAAACCTTTTAAACTTGAAAAGGATTCTTAAAATAAATGATGGTCATAGTGGTCAATAAATCTGTACATGCCTTGCACTGTAACAAAATTAGAAAACTGTCTTGATTAGAAAATGACACTATGATTCCTTTTTAAAAACCATTTTTTAAAGAAGGTAAAACATGGATAAAATTTATTTTAATGATTATAATGGATTGGTAGATCATTTTTAAAAAAAATTGAAAACAATGTTTTTAAAGTCTGTATATTTCTAACTGAATAGAGAAATAATGTTATATTTTCTTAAAAACATTTTCATAATTACCATATTCACCAAAGAGTGTAAAATATTACCACTAATTAATGATATCTTGAATATTAAGAGGGGACTAAAATTCATTAAAAATATTAAGATATGTATCAAAATATTTTATCAATATAAGAATAATATTACAAAATCCAGATAAATGATGAGATTATATCATGAAAATACTACTACATTGGTAACATTGAATCACAATCACAATGAAAAAAATAACATCACATGAAGATAATTATATCATTTAAATAAGGATATTAATGATATAACATGTAAATGAGGTATTATATAAACCATGTAAAATTTTATGTGATAATAACAAAACATGTGTATCAAAGAATGGAAATTGAGAAAAAAGTTCTTTTATGGATTTGGTGAATTTTAAACCATAATCCCCATGAAATATAGATCCTCAAATTGTTAATTAAATATAAATAATTTTATGTTGAGTAATTATAAAATAAATTCATTGGAAATATATAAACCACCTGAAAAATAGGTACTGAATATGACATGTGTCTCACTAAAGTAAGTGATATAAAAATCCCTTACTACTTGAGTAACTCTTAAATTGTGAGATCTAAAAGAAGAATAAAATGAATTGAAACTTTAAATATCATGAAATAAATGAAATTTACAATATAATCACTAATAGAGTAGTATATAAACAGCACAAAAGTAACTAGTTGTGAATATGGCATAAGTATCCCAAAAATAAATGTGAGACTAGAAATCCCATTACAACAAGAGTAACTTCCTCATGATGATCTCTATGAAATAAGAACATCAATTAAGTATTTTAATATCATGAAATAAAGGAAATTAAGTATATAAATTTTCTTAGTGAAGTGTATACATCACCTAACGGAAATTATTATTCCATATGTAATGTATCTTATAGATATATAAAGTTATATAAAACACCCTTTCCTTAAGTATTGACATTCTTTATACACATTCATCCATCCACTTATTAATGAAACACCATTTGGTTTTCACTAAGGGGAATCTGTGGATGGATTTATAACAAAATTAATTTATCTAGGATGAGAGGATAGAATTTGGGGGCTTATTTGGGTAGGGGTGAATGATCCAATGGGATTGAGAGGGGTGAATAAGGGATGGAGGATGTGTTCCCTTTTATAGTATAAGATGAGGGGAATTTTTGTAAATATGAATGGAAATCACTATTGAGATGTATCGCTAACATAATGTATCTATTATAATGCTTCATTTTCTATAAAATTTATGTTATAGTCAAAATATAGAGGAAAAATGAATTTTGGACAGGTATTTATTTTATTTGTCATTTAAGTTAATGTTTATAAATTATATAAACTCTTTTTTACCTTAATTACTGTAGTTAATTTTAGTTTCTTTCACTAATAATTTTTTATCAAAAACACATTCAACCTTACTATAAATTAAAAATTATTATAATTCCAAATATAGAATCCATTTTTTTAAATTATAAATACTGAATTCCAAGAAATTAATTTAATATAAACCCATCTATGGGATGGGACAACAAGTTTTTGGGGTGAAAATATTCTAAAGATTGAAATTTGATTATATCAAATTTCAACAGGAAATTGATTCCAATTAATTAAATTTGATTAATATATGTATAATAGATATAATTATAGTTTAAAATAAAATAAAAATGTAATTTTACTTTATATATTAATTATATGAAAAGTATTTTTCCAATTAAAAATCAATTTTTTTAACTATTCAACAAAAAATGGAGCCTCTCAAAAAAATATGGAAAATTTACCCAAAGAAATTGTTGATAATAATAATTAATCAATTAAGTTAATTTTATAAACTAAAAATAATATATGTGTCAAAAAATATTTTTAATACATGTCATTCATTAAAAGGTGGAAATTGCCTTTTATAAAAATATTTTTGTTATTCCTAAAATTCAATTTTTTCTTTATTGTATATATATATATAATATTAAATGAATTTAAAAACATTTGGATAGATTTATAATATATTTTTTTCATTAAAATATCTCATTAATAGTAATTATATTAATTTATTAAGTTAAAAAAAAATTGGGAATAAATATATATTTTTTTTATAAAATCAATTCCCTTATATTCAGTTGGTTTTAATTTTCATTTATTATTAATTGATAACTGAAGAATTTATTTTTTAAATAATTTTAAACCAATGTTTCATAATTTAGTAACGCATATTAATATTTTCCATTCCAATTCCTATGTTATAACATTTAATATATTTTAATAATAATTTTAATAGTATATTTTTGTTCAGTAAAAATTGGTCCTGCACATAATACAAACTATTGAAGGAACTATACATTATATAGAAAACATGCCAAAAATAGTGTTTAATATGCAAAAATATAATTTATTTGTTTCATTTAGTGCAATAATAACATGTTCTTTCATATAAAACATGCACAACATTGTATACAGTACAATAAAAATCGTTATAGTAAATTAATTTATTTCAAACAAATTAATCCATAAAAACATTTGGTTTTACAATCTACCCCATTAAAATTAATTATAACCTATAAATTCATTTGTATGATCAATTTTTTAATACATGTAAGTTTATTTCATAGGAAAACATATCATTAAAATAAATAATAAAACTTCTATTAAAAAGGGAATTTTGGAAACATAATGGTTTCCACAAAGTAAATCATAACTAGGTTTCGATATAATGGAACATATGAGTCCAGCTAAAACATGGAAATTGAAGAGAAAAATTACATTACAATACTAATGGATTGTTATTGGTAAAGTTTATCATTATAATTTGGTCACCCAAATAATATAAATGACAAAAAACCATAAATCTATGATGATCTGAGGGACCATTTGATTCAACGGAAATGGTGGTACAAGGATAACCTTTTTTGGTTTTAGGATCCCTTTCCTATAGTAGAAGAATTTTTAAAAAGAAGATATATTTAATTGATTTAATTATATTCCATATGCACAATCTCACCATTTTGTGGTTCCTTGGTCAATTCCTACTTTATCTCTTACTCTATGGAATGTTGGTAAATTTCTAATTCCTGGGTAACTAATAGATCATGAGATATATAAATAGAATTATAAGTCATTCCTTGTGTATTTAGTTAACATTTGATAAAAATGGTTATAATAGGTTATCTAATATTCATAAATCCTCATACTGTTAGATTATTCATTAATCTCTGAAACAAAATCTGAAGTTTAACATAAGACATTCCATAAATGGTTATCCTTGTAACAATTTTGAAGGATAAAAATCCAAAACATTATAAATAAGGTTAGAAAATTTCTCAAAATTATATTAAAATTAATCCCCCATAAATAATAAAGTATTTTTTGGTTGTCACATACCAACCATGTGAATTCCTTTATGATGTTTTCTATTGAAACATGGTAATAAACTGAATTACCATACAACCTTTTAAAAAACAAGCATTATTTTTTATATAATAGATTATTTAACATATTCCTTAAATCTAAAGAATAATTTCAAACTTCATACCTGATAACATATACCACTTTTTCAAAAAATTAATAATTTCTTCAATTATAATAATAATCATCCAAATTACATTATACATATCAATCATATCTTTATCAAACCTAAACACAATTTTTTGAACATCAAGATCAAATTAGGGGCTACATTCCCTTGAAAAATAATCACATTTCCATTAAATAAATTTCCTAGGTCATTATAACCATTAAATATATTTTTAAAAATATATAATGGAAATAATTTACATCATTATTTATAAAACAGAATTCATGATTTCCTATACATATACACTTAATTTATCCAACATTATTTTTTAAACCCCTACTTAGGCATCATCATCTTATTCATTAGTATCTCTTTCCTATAATATGAAATATGAATCATTTTAAATGGTTCTTCAACCACAATTTAATCTTGTAAACAATTCAATTTAAACATCCTATACCTTTCACATGTAACTCACAGTCTCTTTATCTTCATCAGTAACCAATAATCACACCACCTTCTTAATTATTTTTATCATATTTACACTTAGGATATCTATTTTAATAATGCCCAAAATTTCCACATATGAAACATTAAATGTTAACCTAGTTCCATGTTGTTTATTTAATTGACTATGACTATAAAGAACAATATGAGAAACACTTATCGTATCATAAAACCACATAATCATGAAGAATTATTTATAGGATGCCTAAATCAAAAAATATTTTATAAATATAAAACAGCATAAGATTATCTTTAGTGACATCCAAATACATATCCCTAGAAATATCCCTTGGGATCTCACAAATGTTTTCTCATCCTATGTTCCAATTTTTGACTATACCCTTCTTCTTATAACTACTATATCAACCTATGAATAACAAACATGGATATCAAATCTTTTTATATTAATGTTAAGAACATTTCAGAAGTAAATTCCCACGGACTATAATAGTTTATTTTATTTATAAACATGGAACATAATGTCTTATAACATGGTGAAATATCTACAATGTCTCGCATAATGATCTTACCCATTATTAATCTTATTTAAAACCTTTATTTATAATATGGGGAAAAACATAATAATGGTTTTACTATAATGCCTAAAATGGTAAATAAAGGAGATATGTAAGTATAACAAGAACATAAGGTTATGAGAGCATGAAAATAACATTATAAGATCATACCATACAATAAAAAATCATAGACCTGAATCAATGCATAAATATTGGTCATTCATTAGACATGAATCATAATAGAAATAAGAAAATAATATATAGGAATAAGACATGGAAGGCTGGAATACACATAATCATAGAAAATATAATGTCAAAATTTTGTTCCAAGACCTTAATAACAAATTAGGCTTGGGTTAATCACTAGTGTACCTTCTTTGTGCTTTGGATGTCCTCCTATGTACCTCCAGGTTTTTGAGCTTAGGATTCTATCCCATATCGACTATAATTAAAGTCTTGGGATTCCCTTTTATATACCCTCTTATTATTGTCTTGGTATTCCCTCTTTTTTACCATCTTGTTACAGGTTATGGATGCCCTCTTATGTACCATATATTTATGGGCATTAGATTCCCACATGTGTAACCTATTGTTAAGGTCTTAGGACTCCCTCTGATGTACCCTCTTATTTCAGACATGGGATTACCTCTTATATATCCTTTTTTAGGAGCATAGGTTCCCTTCTTTATATCCTCTTGTTATGGGCATTATTTGTCTTTCTGTATACCCTCTTATTATGGGTTTCGGATTCCCAAAAATGTATCCTTTGAGCTTATTGAACATTTATCATCATTCAATGAATTCGAGGGTGATATAGGTCCCACCCGTCACATAATAAAATCTTACAGGCATGTTCCACAAGATAATAAAACATTCATCATATCATGACCCATAAAAAACATGGGTTTCATAAGCATCCTATCGTAACCCATGAAATTAAATGGGTTTGAGAAATATTCATACATATCATAACCTATGGAAATAGATAAAATTCATATTAATTTCACCATATAATAACTGGAAAAAATAAGGGAGTTCCATAAGAATTTTTCATAGTATAACCCATGGAAGTGAAATGAGTATCATAAAAAATGTGACAACAAAAAATAAACCATTTACAGAAATAATAAGAATGGTACCATTGAATCATAATTACATTAATGAATAAGTATCACCAATGGATGTAATCATACATGGATAATCATTTTGAATGATCATTTAAAACAAATCATTAATAAAATATCAATTCCCCTTTTAAATACTATTGTTAAATAATAAAACAGATTAATACCCACTTTTATTTGAAAATAAATTTTAAAACATGTAATTGATTCTTTGAAAAACATAGAAAAATTAATATATGTTTCCTTGAAAATAACCTTCATATTAAAACAAATTTAAAAAAATAGCCAGAATATTATGAAAAATAATTTTCATAAAAAATATTATTACATATTTTCAATGGAATATTTAAATAAATGACGGTCATGATGTCGTAAAAATATATACATGTAAGACATTATTTATATGCCACAAGAAGTTCTGAAAAGATCCTTGATCAAAAAACAAAAAGATGAATCCTTTAAAAACTAATTTTTGAAAAGGTAAAAAAATTATTAAAAATTATTTTTAATGATCATAGTATATTAGTAATACATTTTTAAAAACATTTATAAAAAATATGGTTTTGAGAGAAAAAATATTTTTGACCGCAGAGAGAAGTAAAGTCATATTTTATTAAAATCATTTTCTTAACTATCATATGTAAAAAGAGTGGGAAAATGGTAATATTTATTGATGATATCATGAATAAACAATGGAAAATAAAATATATGAGAATTATTGAGAAATGTATCATAATACTTCATTATTGGAAGCATAATCATAAACAATCCTGATAAATGATGAGATTATAGTAATAAACATTTACAACTATGGTAACATGGATTCAAAATCCCCATTTAATAAATAAGTCACCTGAAGCTTAAAATGGAATGAAAATAAGGCTATTCATGATATATAATGTTAATGGTGAAGTATATACACCTTGTAAAATATTATAGGTGCATAACCTAACATGTGTCCTAATAAAAGAAAATTGAGACAAAATTACGTTACTGATTTGGTTACTATGGAACTATAAACCCTATAAAAGAGATACCCTAAAATTAATACGTAAATAAAAATATTATTAATTAGATTCATCATAAAATAAATTTATGGGTATTATATACAACACATATAAAAATAGGTGGTGAATATGATATGTGTCTCATGGAAGTAAATATTGAAAAATAAATCCATTATTACATGAGTAAATTTGGAATTGTGGGTTCTATGAAAGAGTAGAATCATTTAAAAATTTGAATATTATGACATACAATAAATTTTAGATATAACATGTCATAGGTTACTATATAAACCTCACAAAATAAATGAGTGGTGAATACAGAATAAGACTTTCTTATGTAAAATTGAAAATAGAAATTCCCTTACTACATGAGTAACTTCTCAATCATGATCCCCATTAATGAATAACATCAATTGAAGATTTTAATATCGTCAAATAAAGGAAATCCATGATATAAATTGTTATAGAGATGCATATAAGACAGAAAGAGAAACTGTTTTAGAATATGGAACATATCTCAGGGATGTAAATAGTGACATGAAATTCTATTACTAAAGTCATGACTTTCTTCATACACATTCAAACCTCATCTTCTTCAGGTAACTCCTTTTGGTCTTCACTAACGAGAATACTCAGTTAGATTTATTCCAAAAATAAGGATTACATGATCAAATAAGGGAATTTGAGAGCATTCCTTTGTAGAGGTTGGACTAGAAACATGGATTTAGAGGTTAGAATAAGGGAGGGGTGAGTTCCATTTTATAGTGTAGGATGAGTGACATCCTTGTAAATACAAAAAGAAAAACACTATTATGGTGTCTCTCTTACATCATGTGTCTCCAATATTTGTAAATTCTTTATCCAAGGGATAGTAGGTTCTAAATATTGATATTAATGGTTTTTTCGAATGTTCCTAGGTTATTTAGCCTCTTATGATAACGTTTAACCTGTAAGTCAACTCATTTTTACCTTTATCTTTGAAATAAAGTTTAATTAATTTCTCCAATCTTTTTAGTGAACAACTATGTTGAACATAAAAGAGATTATAAATTATTTTGATTTAAATTATTGAATAAATTTTAAAAAATTCTAATATATGATGTTTTATAAATTAATTTGAAATTAATCTCATAGATGGATTAGAAAATAGCATTTTAATTCGAAAACATACAAAATTTTAAATTTTTCTTTATATGAAATTTCAATGATAAATTAATTAAAAAGAAATAAATTGTATTAATATATGTATTATTGACTATAATATTGGAAAAATTGGGTCAATAAATGAAGTAGGAGAAAAGTAAGTTTCTAATTAAAATCAGTATTTTTAACTATTCATTAAATAATAAAACACTTCAAAAAAATAACAAAACATTACTCAAAGTAAAATATCACATTCCATATTGAAAAATGATGACTATTTTTTGAAATAAATATTATTAAATTTTAATAAATTATTTTTAAAACATGTATTCAATTAAAAGGAGACAAAACTAATTTTTAGAAAAAATAGATTTTTATGCATAAAATTGGATATTTTATTATTTTATACCATTCAAAATTATACGATGAATATAAAAAAATTGGTTGAATTTATAATATATTAATTTAATTAATATCTCTCAGTAATAGTTATTAATTTCGTTTATTGAGATAAAACATCTTGGTGGGCATATAAATAGTTTTTTTCTTAGAATCACTTAATTTATATTCAATTTTTATTTTTATTTATAATGAATCTATAATATAAGAATATATTTTATAAAATTTTTAAATCATAGTTTCATAATTTAATTAATATTATTTATATCTTCTATTTTATTGTATAAGTGATAACTATATTAATGTTTTAACAATAAGTTTGATAGTATATTGCAGTTCTATAAAACCAAGTATTTTATGAGACATAAGCTATCAAAGGAACTATGAATTATGTGTAACATAATAAAAAAAAGTTTTTGGGGTACTAAAATATAATATAAGTGTTTAATTTAGTGAAATAATAAGTACGGTTTTCATATAAATAAATAATAACTTAGCGTAAGATGTAATATAATTCATCAAATACATTTAATTTACTAAAAAATAGTAATTCATAAAAACTCAGGGTGTTACATAGATAAACATGAACTTTATCAATTCATAAATAAAAATTGATAAAGTACACTCTTATTAGTTATTTATTTAGTGTTTTTAATGTGTATCTTTATCAACAGATTTCTAACCTTAATAGAAGCCTATGGCTTTTAATAACACTCCAATTTTTAGTGTTTTTTTGTTGATAATGGCCTATTTTTGGGTTGGACATTTTTTAGTAATATAAATTAATATATTTTCATTATTCTATAATGTTAGTACATATATATGTATACTCATAATTATAGATAATTATATTCATTTAATCAAAACTATGAAAAAGTGATTTTTAAGTATTCCATGAAAAGAGCTATCATATAATCCTTAATATGTCAATATAATTACAATAAATCATAACTAAAAAACATTTTAAATCATAATTAAAATTAGTTAGGTGATGGGATCTTGAACAAAGAATACTGATTTGAACTACAAAAAACAGATAATTTTTTAGAAAACAAAACTATTGACACCTACAAATCAATTTTATATGCAATCAATTTATATTTTGGTATTAATGAATTATAAATGAATGGTATTAAGTAATGTAAATACTATTATTTATCATTTTTACATTAAATATAAACATAATAATATTATATAGGAAGTTAGATTTAATATAACAATGCGGATATCAATGGTAATGATTTCTTTAACATTCTTAGTTTAAATTTTATATTATTTCTATATAAGTTACTACATGATGGAGTTGTATTTTATTTAAAAGTAATTATCCTTAAACATTATATAATAATTAATTTTATGTTTTTAATTCATTAAATTACATTTGAGGACAATTTAATGTTTATAGTTTGAGATTATTTAGTCATAACTTATATTAAAAAAACCTAAATTGAAAAGTTGGAACATATGACTGGTGTACATTTTTCCCATAATATAAAACATTTAGAATAATTCGTTATTTCTTTTCATTAAAAATCTTCCTGAACATAATATTTTTATATTAATTTCATTTCCCTATCAAAAAACCCCTTTTAAATATCATGGTATGAGAATAGAAATATTATTATGGGACATAAAAGGAAGAAGTACATTAGTACAATGAAAAACATGAAAAAACATGATCAACTACTTCATAGAAACATACATTTTTCTGATAAAATGAATAATAGTTAATTTAAAAAATATAATTATATTTCGTTTTCAATTGAAAAAATTTCGATGAAATAATCATTAGAAAATATGTAAAATTTATGTAGGTGAAATCATCTCATTAAACACTTATAGAACCGTTACAAATTTTAATAATGATATGGTAAACATCAAGAATAATTCTATGGAGAACATAATAATTAAAAAAATGCATTAAAACACTATCTGGGTGCACCAATATTAAAAACTTTCTGAGAAACATATCATGTTTAAAACATTTTAAGTATAAAAAATTTCTTTATTGAGCCATTAAAAACTTTTTTAATCCCATTTTATAACCCCATTTATATACAAAAATATATTTTTATTTTAAATACCAATTTTCAATGACAATGTGAAATTTTCTATTAGAAAGTAATTTCAAATAGAAAAATTACACAATAATTGTCAAATATGCTTTTTAATTTAACAACAAATTAATTCTGTTAATGGATTAAAATAAAAAATAATTGTTATGGTGGAGTGACATTTTTATACAGTGATATACATTAATGTTTACCATTCTATTTGTCTTTTATAAATGAAGTTAAACATTCAAAAAGAGAATAATTTTAAAAAAAAATTAAAATAAATAAATAAATAAAATTTATAATGACCTAATGTATATACTAAAGTAATTTTATAAACATGTGCACGATGAAAAAATGAGTTAGTGGGAAAAAAATAAAATATTTTTAAAAAATGAAATGTCCCTTATCACGTTGGAATTATTTGAATCACAATCCCTATGACAAATATAATTTTAAAAATTAAATACAATTATAATAGTGAAATTAATAATATAACATATCAAAGTTGTTTAATATAATCCGTTTAAAATAATAAAGGTACATAACATCAAAATATGCCTCAATGAATGAAAATTGAGATGAAGTCCATTATCTTGAGTTTGATTTTTCACCTAAATTATTTATGTTCAGGAATAATAAAATTATGTTAATTATTTACATTATTTACAACCCATTTCAATATTATTATTCATTTAATTTCACTTATTTCAAGGGCATATACAGTTAAATGATCAATTAATTTTACATCTGATGTTTCAATAATATTTGCGTTATATGTCAAAATGACATTAGTTGGTTGAATATAGATATATGTGGAAACTATTTAAACTTATCCAGAATAACAATCAAGAAATATTTATCATATTTTACTTAAATTTTAATTTAAAAATAATAATTATTGTTGGATATGAAAACCGAACTATATTATGTTCAAAGATATGGTAGATCATACATACGAATGAGTAATCTTTCCATTTTCCAATGATCATTATGGAAGGGAAGAATTTAATATTATTTCATTAAATAATTGTCATAATATTATATGTAAAATATTATTTCTTCAAATATACTTATATATATATATTTTGTGATTTGGTGATGAAAAAATCACATCGCTTCGTCGAGGCGGTAGTCTACACATAGATGAATGATGTTTTCATTTTACAGTGTAACAAAGTAAATGATATATTATCCTTTAAGAATATAAAATATGAAAGTTTATAAATTATTATTTCATTTATATGACATATATTTGTTAACATTATATTTAAATACATCCATTTATAGCATTAGTGAAAATTTAATCACATCACTCCGTGATGCGAAATTCCACCGAATACACAAGCGACACAATCATATCCTCCAAAAAATATATTGTAAGAATGTATATGACATATAATAACTAAATGAGTATAAAAGTGTTAAAAATATAATATATATATATAGTATAAATCCATAATAAATAAATTTGTGAGATCTAATTATAGAAAATGAATGACATCTATTTGCGAGATGACAGTCCATTGTGCAGACAAATGATGATTTCATATCCCATTTTATTGAAGATGATACATATTTGGTCGTTTCAATAACATAATAACATATAAATATATGTAATTTTTTTGTCAATTATATAATAATAAATGAACTATATTTTAAGGATATAGAAGAAGAAAAAAATGATCAGTTTTTCATGATAGCTATTCTACGGGAACCTCCTTAGGTAAGCACTAAAAGCCTTCACATGATGGATTTATGATCAAAATAAGGGATATAGGTTCTGTTTAGGTATGATATTAAGGTATTATTATTAAATTTCTATAATAAAATGTTATTTAATGTTGTTAATAAGAGAGGAGTGGGTGTGTCCTTTTATATGTGAGGTGAGTGGCCCATTTTTTAATTTTTAAAAGAAAAAGGTGCACCCATGTTTTTCAAATGACAAAAGGCAAAAAAATGGACCATTACAAAGAAATATAAATTAAAATTTCAAAATATGGATATAAATAAGATTTTATACAAGTTTTTTCCCATTATAACTCCTATCTATTTAGTTTAACCCTATATTGTTCTATTTTTACATAAACAGTGTTAAATAATGTTTACTGCTTTCACAACTCATAATGGTAAAAAATAAATTTGAACTTATTATATTTTATAAATTAAGATTAATCTAAATATGGAATCCATTTTATAAATTTTTATTCATATAACTCTAAACATTTAATTTGAAAATAAACACATTGACAGGATGAAAATTCATTTTCTTGAATTGTATTTTTCAAGATAAAACTGATATTATATTAACACTATGAATATTAATAATTGTTGTAATAATTTAAAATAATTTAAATTGATATATAATATATAAATTTCATCTAAAACATTCCTTATTAATTTTAATGTTTATTAATTAAAATATAGAAAACATTATGTAATTTAAAATAATTTTTAAAAATATACATTTTTTAAATCCATAAAAGAAACATATACTAAAATCCATTTTAAAGTTGATTAAAATGCAATTTAGTGGATTAAATATAACTAAATAATAATTATGTCACATTAAATAATATCCCAAACAAAATTGGGCTTTAAAATTACCTAATTGATTTAAATGTAATGTATTTTTTTCACAAATCGCTATTTTTCATTATTCATCGGAAATATATATTGTTCAAAAACTCCCAAAATTTCAATATAAGTAAATGTTAATATAATTTTTTGAAAAATAATATTTATTTTTCCAAATTAAAATTCTAAAATTTATAAATTATAATTTTAAATAGTCTCTTATAATATAAGTGTTAAATTAAAAATATTTCATTTTTTTTAAAAAAAATGCTTTATATTTTTTAAATTAATATAAATATATTAATAAACATGAAGGGGATTTATTATATCATTACATCGGTTAGGAAATTATTCCACCAATTTTGAAATTAGTTCCACACAACATTATTCACTTATTAAATTACAGGTAATATCATTCCCTTATAACATTTTCATATTATCATGTTGCATCTTCAATGATATGGGTTTTCTTCAAAACATTATCCTTTTGAAGCACCTTATTTCACAAAACATTCTATCTATTGTTATTAATATAAATATGTTTTTTCTATTAAGAAATGCTTTCTTCTAAATTGACTACATTCATGCTCATTACAAGAGATGAATCTAGAAAATATTTCAATAACTTTGAGACATTAAAAACATTTTCTACATGGGATAAACATGGAGAAAAATTAACCCAGTAAGAAACTTATAAAACTTTTCTATGATATCATATGTTCCTAGGAACTATGGAAAAATATATCCATTCTAATAATACTCCCAACACTTTTATATTTATAAAAATTAATAAAAACAAGATCTCCTAACTCAAAATAATTATCTTCTATATAGTTGTAAGCATTAATTTTCATCCTTCTCGAAGACATCCTCATATGTTACAAAATAAACATATAATTTTCATCCATTTATTATAAATTATATGGCCCCATCAACTTCGTATCTCCTACTTAATCTCAATATGATGGTTCCTGACACCATTTTCAATATAATTCCTTAAAAGGATCTATATATATCATGAAATAAAAACTATTATTATAAGAAAAAACAACCAAATAATGATTTTGATCCCAAATTCCTAGATTATCCATTAAAAAAGAATGAATCTAATCGTTCATATTTGAATCATCCACTTATAATGACTATAATTTTGAGGTGTAAAGGTGTCCTGTAATTTAGTTCAATACCGAAGCCATTTCCAAAAATTAGATATATAACTAGGATTATAGTCTGATAAAGTAGAAAGAGGAACTCGACATAACCGAACTATCTCCTTCATATAGAGTAGAGAAAGCTAATAAAAAATATATATATTAAAAGGGAAGGATATTAATATATTTAGTAAATTGATCATCAATAACCTAAATCATATTCTCACCTAGAGAATTATTTGGTAATACCACCATTAAATCCACTGATATATCTTCCCATTTACCACTACTCGAACTTGGTGTTTACCCAACGGTACTATAGAAAAAGTTTTAGGAAACCGTTTCTATAGTGTAAAAGAATCAACATTTTCCATTGGTTTTTTCAAACGTTGGCAATGTGTATATCTTATGAATATTTCCCTACAGTTTTCTAAAAATGTTGGGAAAAACTATTTTCTTTAAGGTGTACCAACAGTTTTGATAAACAATGGTAAAGAGAATCTTTCCCAACAGTTTTTAAAAACTTTTGGGAAAGTGTTCCCCCAAATACCAGTTCCTAATCGGCCCAATTTTAGACCTATTCTAGAACTCCTCCCAAAGTATTGTAGGTCGCAACACACATTCCAGTTGAAGATCCTTCTTCAATCAATAACAATTTATTTCAACACATCAAATTATTAACTGTTACCTTAGATTTAGTGTTCTTCTTCTTTTTATTTTATGTTTGATGTTTTCATTTCTGTTAAATTAAGTTTATTGTTATTGGAGTACCAAACCCTTTGTTTATTTTATGTTTTTTTGGTTCTACACATCATACATCATAAATGGTCTGTTTAGTGGGGTTTGTTTAGCACATGGGTAAAGGGTTTGTTTTATGTTTTTTGTTTTATGGGGTAAAGGGTTTGTTTCATATTTGTTTTATGTTTGTTTTATGTTTTTATGGGGTTTTAAGTATTATGTTTAGTGGGGTTTTTTGTTTTTTGTTTAGTGAAATGGATAATTCATTATAGTTGGCTTTCTTAATGAATAAAATGATGTTAAACAAAAATACCCTAAGGGGTGTTGTAGGAGGGGTAGTGGGATATCCATGTGTGGGGGTCGTCTAGGTGGGGGGTGGGTTGTCCAGGGGGTAGGGGGCTTTAGGGGGGTAGGGGGGCTATAGGGGTGTGGTGGAGGGGGGTATAGGCTACCCTATGGAGGGATGTGTGCTGTCTAGGTGGGTCAGGGTATGGTGTCCAGGTGGGGGATGGAGTGTGGGGTGTCTAGGGAGGAGGGGTGGGATGTCCTGTGGGGAGTGGGGTGGCTGTCCAGGTGGGGGGGATGTCCAGGTGGGGGTGGGGGTAAGCTATCCAGATGGGGGGGGGATATCCAGGTGGGGTGGGGTGGCTACAGGGGAGGGGGTGTGGGCTGTCCAGGTGGAGGGTGGGCTGTCCTGGGGGGGGGGGGGGGGGGGGGGGGGCTATCCATTTGGGGGAGGGGTATGGGCTGTCCAATGAGGGGTTTGTGGGATGTCCAGGTGGGGGTGAGTTATGAAGGGGGCTATCAGGGGAGGGGGCTGTAGGGGAGGGTTGTGGGCTGTCAATGTAGGGGGTGGGTTGTCCCGGGTTTGGGGTTGGTGGGCTATCTAAGGTGGGTGAGGTGGTGTGGGCTGTCAAGGGGGGGGGGGGGGTGGCCAAGGGGGTGGGGTGGGTTGTCCAGGTGGGGGAGGGGGGGGGGGGTTGGTTGTCTAGGGAGGTTGGGGGTGGGGGTGTGGGCTCTCAAGGGGGGTGTGGGCTGTCAAGGGGGGTGGGTAGTCCAAGGGGGTGGGGTGGGCTATCCAGGAGGCGAGGGGTGTGGGATGTCCAAGGGGGGTGGGGTGGGATTCGTTGGACACCCCATACCCCCTAGACAGCACCTAGAAATTCCCCGAACCCCTGGACCCCCTGGACCCCCCTGTATAGCCCTGCCACGCCAATAGATAGCCCACCCACACCCAGGACACCACGTACCCACTAGATAGCCCCGTCACCCCCGTGGATAGCCTGCCCACCCACCCCGTACCCACAGGACAGCCCCTCCCAACCCCTAGACACTCCCTCCCCCCATGGAGAGCCTCCCACCCCCATGGACAGCCTGCCCACCCCCTAGACACCATGTACCCCATGGATGCCCCCCCCAACAGCCCACCCACCCTTTGGACAGCTCGTACCCCCGGGACAACGCCCCACCCCCTGGAAACCCCCCCACCCCCTGAACACCCTGAGCCACCTGGACAACCCCCTCCACCCCCGTGGACAGCCCGCCCACCCCCTGGATAGCCCATACCCCCTAGACACCCACCACCCTCATGGACTACCCCCCCGAACACCCACCCACCACACCTCAGACATCCCCATCCCCCTAGACGCCCCATCCCCCTAGAAATCCCCCCTACCCCCTAGACACCCCCGACCCCCACTGGACATCCCCGCCAACCCCGTGGATAGCCCGACCACCCCCCGTGGATAGGCCGCCCACCCCTAGACAACCCTCCAACCCGCCAACCCCCCTAGACACCTCGTAACCCCTGGACAGCCCTGTCACCCTCATGGACTACCCAACCACACCCTGGACACCCTCTACCCCCTGGATAGCCCCGCGCACCCACTGGACACCCCTATCACCACTGGAAAGCCCACCCACCCCCTGGACACCCCTACCCCTGGACATCCCGACCTCCCATGTGGATAGGCTACCCACCTGGACACCCCAACCCCCCAAGATAGCCCCCACCCCATGGACACCTCTGACCCCCCCCAGACAGCCCTACCACTCTTGAACACCCCGCACCCCTTGGACACTCTCTCCCCCTTGGGAAATGTATGTGATCACTCAAATTATCTAGTAAAATATAAAATTTCTTCTATCTAAAATTTAGTCAACTTTTGAATAATTCTCCTCCACAATTGTACATGATCTTGTACACTCATGTATAGTTCTTCAAAGATATTTTGATATAAATATATTTTTTTTTCCTTTTATATTATGATTCTCAAATATAGTAGTGTGTTAGTTATGGTTTCATATAAAGTTAACAATTCTCATTTACTTAAATATATTTTTGACGAAACTTCAATCTTATTGAATTTATTTTGATGAAATGACTTATAACAATTTTTTTTACAGAATGGATAGAAGATGGATGTATGTAACTGATCGGATATCAAGCTATTTTAAAAATAATTCATAGATCTTTTTAGATTTTACATTTCACAATGCTTTTGATAGTGGTCGCATACACTTCCCATGTTCCAATTGTGTTGGAAGACCTTCTTTGAGTTGTCAAGATGTCATCTACCACATAACCAAATATGATTTTCAAGAAAACTACTATTTGTGGTATACAAATGGGGAGAAAATTAAATCTCAAATCGCTGATGATCCAAATGATAGGAGTATAGTGGAGAATTCGTTATATGACCGGTTTCCGTTTATTCATCATCATGAAAAAGAAAACATTCCAACCCAAGAAGGCTTAGATAAAACCACACGTGATGCATCTAATTATAATGATGATGTTTTCAGGGTGAAAAAAATTTATGATGCTGCCATGACTCTAGTATATTGAAAATGCGATAAAATGAAACAAGCTAGAATTTTAAATCCGATTATTTCATGGGAAAATAATGTATGGATTTTTCATACAGTAATCGATTAAATTCTTACCTTCTTGAAGGATTTACTTCCATATGATGCAAATATTCCCTAAAACCATTATATGTCATGGAAGTTAGTTGTGGAAATTGGAATTTCAAGAAACAAAATTCATGCTTTCCTGAAAGATTTTAGTTTATTCTGGGAGGAAACCGCGGAACAAAATGATTGTATAAAATGCAGAACATCCTACCGGAAGTCAAAATTTGATGGAACACCATCCTGCATGCCACAGAAAGTAATGTGGCACTTTCCATTGATACCCCTAGTACAAAATAATTTTATCTAGGATAAAATATCAATAAAAATGACATGGAATGATACCGATAGAAAGAAGACTAATGATGAGTTGGTTAACCCTACAGATCGATTTTCATGGCAGAGATTTGATGCTTCATATCCATATTTTTAAACTGATGTACGTAATGTGAGGCTGGGTATTTCATGTGATGGTTTTAATTTTTTTGGTAGATTCTTACTTCGCACAGCACATGTCCAATTTTTATACACATTTATAATATTCCTCCATGGTTGTCTATGAAAAAACCATTTTGTTTCATGAGTATACTCATATCTGGACATTCTAATCCCGATATTGATATTAATGTATACATGCAACATTTAATAAAAGAGTTGAAACTTCTTTGTTATTTGGGTGTTCTCACATACGATGCATATTTGAAAGTCATATTTTAGATGCGTGTTGCGCTTCTGTGGACGATCAATGATTTTCCAGCTTATGCAATGATGTTTGGATGCAGTATAAAGGGAAAACTATCATGTCATGTTTGTATGTAGAATACACGATCCAGAGGACTGAAACATCACTATAGTTTCAGTTTTTGGGACATCGACGATTCATGCCAATGTACCATCCATATTGAAATAATCATCGAAGATTTGATATTACCATAGAGACCGATCATCCACCTCAGCGTATGTTTGGAACTGATGTGCATAATGAATTGAGATATTTCAGTTATTTATTTTGCAAAGGTCAAATGAAATATAGAAAGCGAAATAATTATTCCACTTAATCCTAATACACTTGGAGGAAGAGGAGTATCTTTTTGATTTTCCTTATCGGTCAACCAATTTGTTATGCCATTGCTTATAAGTAATGGGCATAGAAAAGAATATATGTGAAATGTTACATTCAATACTTCTAAATGTTAATGTAAAGGAAAAAAGATGATTTACGGTCTCAGCGTGACTTGGTGGATTGGATCATCAGACCAGAATTGCATTCTGTTCGTATAAGTGAACATAAATGGAAAGTTCCATTGCTTATTATGTGATGACACCTACGAAAAAAACAATTTCTGAAATTATTAGAGACTATTAGAGTTCTTGATGACTATTCAAGCAACATATTTAAATGTTCCAACAGAAGAGTGTTGAAGCTAAAATCCCTGAAGACTCAAGATTATCACGTTAATCTGCATGAGTTGATTCCAATAGCAATCCGTCATATTTTTTCCAATAATGTAAGGGTGAATTTTATTCAGTTGTGTCATTATTTTAGAGATCTTTTTTCTAATAATTTTTTCATGTCTTTGTTGCAAAAAATGTTGACAGATGGCCCATTATTTTTGTGTGAGTTGAATAAAATATTTCCTCCATCATTTTTCATGTGAATGTTTCATCTGACTATCCATATTCCCACTGAAATACTTCTCAGAGGAACTATTTA